>CM024765.1:31112502-31447721 GCA_014218235.1 Colocasia esculenta | reverse complement strand
ACGAACGTTAGAAACCCGAGAGGAAGATCTAACAGAACTAATATGCCCACGCTCCTGCAGACGTCCTCTGGAAGGAGGCCTAGAAGTGGGGAGATCACCTTGTGGGAGAACACTGACAGAGCATTGTCCCGTGGTGATCACGGAGCCGTTGGAGGCACTCGGAGGAAGAACCTCCATCCGCCCCCAGGGCAAGCCCCACGAAGCCTTCCAGAGGGAACCAAACCCCCGAGCTTCTCTCTCTAGAACCTCTAGAGAGATCACTCGGAGAAGTTTTTGTTTCCTCGATAAGTTCATTGGGAAATGCTTTCCTTCTACCTACTGGAATCATTAATGAAATTGATACAATTCTCAGCAAATTTTTTTGGGGAGGACTAAAGATGGGCGCTCTTTGCACAGATGAAATGGAGTACTATTTGTAAACCCAAAGAAGAAGGAGGATTAAACTTAAGGAACTGCATGAATGGAACAAAGCTGCATGATCAAACACCTATGGGACTTGCTGCAAGGTAAAGAATCTCTTTGGTCCAAATGGATTATGATAAGTATTTCTGTAGGAAGTCTATTTGGAGTATTGATATGAAACCTCACTTTCCTCTGCCATTAAAGGAATTCTAAAGGCTAGAAACTGGTTGATCGATCACATTACTTATGCTATTTCGAGGGGAAATGATTTTAGTATGTGGTATGATCCTTAGATCAATGGCAAAAGTATCTACATTTGTTTGGGTGATAGAGTGAGACAGGATTTGGGGCTCCTAAGGAATTGATGGTTTCTCAATTTGTTCAAAATGGGCAGTGTGTTTGCCTAATCCTATTTCTATTGACATGCTATCTCTCTGGCCTCAAATTGCTGCTATCCCAATTCATAACAATGTTGAAGATGGGATCAACTGGATGCATGATAATGGTAAGTTTTCCATCACTTCGGCTTGGAATCAAATCAAATCTAGAAACAACATTTGGACTCTCAATACTTGCGTATGGGATCAGCCTACTGTTCAAAAGTTTTCTTTATGTACCTGGCAAGCATTTCATAAGAAACTTCCTACAATTGATAATCTCAGAAAAAAGGTTTTGCTTTTGTTAACAGATGTGTGCTTTGTTTGAATAATATGGAGACTACTGATCATTGTATTTTGCTTGTCCTTACTCTAATGGATATGGAAGGAAATTCTGAAAAGATTTGACTTGAATAGACAACCTCAATGCACTATTCTTCATGAAGTCCATACAATCACTCAAGAGTTCCCTACTAAAGGCATTCTGATCAGATAGTGAGGCTGATTTTCAGATCTGCGATTTGGTGGATTTGGAGGGAAAGATGTTTAAGAATTTTCGAAGGTAAAAGTAGGGATAAGGTTCACATCCTCCTAGACATCATTCTGGATTCTAGATGCTGCATAGAAAATTTGGGAAGCTTAACAGTTTATCCAAGAGAGAGAACGAATCCTAAATAGATTGAACTTTTCCATTAGCTAGATCAGTTTTTAGCTCAAACCAATTTATTTACTTCTTCTATAATCATGATTTCTTTTTTTTTTTTTTTTCGGTAAGTAAGAAATGGTATTAATATGAATAATTACAAATCCTTTGATCATACAAGTCCTGACCAGAGGTACAAAACTACTAGATGAATTCAGGAGAGTGCACCCCTACCCAAAAGGGGAGGAAGTGTCTCACTCCACCAAACTACAATCTAGTAAACAAAGCTGAAAACTTCAATAAGCTATTCATGACTACACAATCCGTAGACTATGGAATAAGGATTACATAACAAAGCTTTCACCCAAATCCTTTTAAGCTCCATGCTGGAAAATGGTAGAAGACTACCCATAATGTGCGTATCAGCCAAGCCAAGAACCTGAAAGGTTAGTAGAAGGAGTCCAAGCAGAGAATTGCAAAGTAGAATCATAAATTAAATCAAAACATACTAGAACCAGGTAGACTAATAAGCTTTAATGAGTGTATCTAATGAATGGTAAAGTTGAACCTAGTTAAAACACCTTTCTCACGAGGAGATAATTTGGCATTTTAACCTTCATTTCCATGCTACTTCTGATATCATGCAGAATCTCAAGCAATATGTGAACTTTATCTTTTCTTTTCCTTCAAAAATTCTAATGCATCTCTCTCTCCATATCCACAGATAGCTGTTCTGATTGCCACTTTCACCATCAAAGATAGAATACCACTCTTAGGAACTCTTGCTGAAGTGCATAGATTTCATTATGAAGAGAAGTGTGAGGCTTTCTAGATAAGTCTATCTGCTCAAGATACATTTCCAATCCAGCTAGTGTAAGTGCAGGTAAAATAAAAGATCAGCACTCTCATTATCATTCAGCAAAGACACATTAATTAGCCAAATTCTACCTTTCCTTTGCAGATTATCAATAGTAGGAAGCTTGTTATGCAAAGCCTGCCAAGTGCATAAGAGAATTTCTGAATTGTAGGCCGATCCCAGGTCCATCTATTGTAGTGCCAAGTAATGCCTTTGATTCTGATTTCATTCCAGGCTGAGGTAACATTGAATTTTCCATTATTATGCTTCCATATGATTGCATCTTCTCCACTATTCCTGATAGGAATTGCAGCAATTTGAGGCCAGAGAGTGATCATTTCATGAGTAGTTGCTTTGGGGAGTCTCCAATCCCCTTCATGGATGAAACTAGAAATCTGCAAATTTCTAGGAGCACCCAAATCTGTCTTATCCTATCACCATACAATTGGTATATGCTTTTTCCATTGATCCAAGGTCATACCACATGCTAGTATTATTTCCTGTAGAAATACATAAGAAACATGCTCAACCAGCCATTTTCTAGCTTTCAAAATACCTTTGATTGCAGCCGAATAGTAAGATTTGGGTTCAACACACCAAACAGATTTTCTCTTAAAGTACTTTTCCTTGATCCAGTTATTCCATATGGTTTTCTTATCCTGAAGTAAATCCCAGAGAAGCTTGATCATACCTGCTTTATTCCATTCTTGGAGATTCTTCAAATTCAGCCCTCCTTCATCCTTTGGTTTACAAATAGTAGACCATTTCACCATATGCAGCGCATATTTTTCTTGGGTGCCATGCCAAAAGAATTTGCTGAGAATGGTTCCACTTCATGAATGAGACCCGCAGGTAAGATAAAAGCATTGGACCAATACAAAGCATAAGATTGAAGAACTGAACGAATCAATTCAAGTCTTCCTGCTTTAGAAAGCAATCTACATTTCCAGGAATTCAGTCTCTTTCTGATCTTTTCAACAATGGGATGGCAATGGCTTTTATTGATAGCATTCGAGAAAAGAGGGAAGACCCAAGTAAGGGACTGGAAGGTTACCTTCTGCAACACCAAGAGTGGTAGAGATTTGCTCTTTATCTTTGATGGCTGCCCCCACATAAACCTTGCTTTTTCTGAAGATTAAGAGTAAGACCAGAAATTCTACCAAAGATATTAAAATATCAGCCAACTTTGTCACAGAATTATAATCATTTTGAATGAATATCAGCAAATCACCGCAAATATAGTATGAGAAACATTGCAATTTCCGGCTGTAGGAACTTTAAGGCTGCCATCTAACACTTTTTTTTTGATAGGTAAACAAAATTATATTGCAAAGGGTAGAATGTACAAGGAGCCATATCTACACAGGCTGTAGATTATGGCCAAATAACCGAAGGGGTCTGGGAGAGTGCACCATCCCTCAAAGAGGAAGAGTGTTCTCACTCCACCAGAAGCCGCCCCTAGATTAATACATAATGAACTGAGAAAATCATGACTACACAACCCGTAGCCTATGATGACATAAGATAAAAGAACATTAGATCCTTCTCCAATTCAGGTAAGCAGCTACACCTCCAATCTGAAAGACAAAATAAGAAATAGATCGAAGCTTGGAGATAACTGTTAGTGTCAAAACATTAATAAAGGACTAAGCATGTAATTATTCGAAAGAAAGAAATCCAATGAACCAATGCTGTCTAAATGTAGGTGAAGTTAAATCTTGTGAGGACCCCTCTCTCCCTCTTAGTTAAGCCAGTGTGATGAATGTGGTGCTCCAAGAGTGTTCTAGAGTCTGAAAGAATTTCAATGAGGACACCAACCTTATCCTTCTTCTTGCTTTCAAAGATCCTTAAGCACCTTTCTCTCCAAATCCACCAGATAGTGCATCTAAAAGCAATCTTTACCAAACTGGTAAGGATACTTTTTTTAGGGAAAGCTTGCACTAAAGCCTGAGTCTCAGCCTGAATAGAATGGTAAGGCTTTCTACTAAGATCAAATCTCATAAGAATTTGCTGCCAAATCCAATGGGTATAAGAGCACTCAAAGTAGAGATGATCACTAGTTTCATTGTTACAAAGGCACAAGGAGCACATATTAGCTAGAGAGTAACCTTTTCTTTGCATATTGTCAAGAGTAGGCAATTACGAAGAAGAGCCTGCCAAGTACAAAGTGAGTGCTTAGGAGAGTTCGGTCTATCCCAGACCCAAGAGTAGTGCGGCCAAGGTAATTTTTTTTCCCGAATTTGGTTCCAAGCAGAAGTAGCATGAATTTCCTTGATCATGAATCCACTTGATTTCATCTTCACCACTGTGAATAGGAATGAATCAATCTGCGGCCAAAGAGTAACCATATCCAGAGAAGTAGGAAGAGGAAGATTCCAATGTCTATTGTGAATGAAATCAGAGACAGACATATCCCTGGGCGCCCCAAGATCCTGTCGAACTCTGTCACCATAGAGTTGGTAAATACTCTTGCCACCAAGCCAAGGGTCATACCACATGCTAGTTTTTCTGCCATTTGAGATAGAATAAGAGATGTGATTGATGATCCAGTCCCTGGCTTTGAGAACTCCCTTCCAAGCAGCCGAATGGTAAGCTCTAGATTTAGCAAGCCAAATGCTGTTTTTTGCCAGATACTTGCTATGAATCCATTTGATCCAAAGACTCTCAGAATTCAGCAAAACATCCCAAATTTGTTTAACCATACAAGCATTATTCCAATCTTGTAACTTCTCAAAGAGAGCCCACCTTCCTCTTTTGGAGTGTAGATGTTGGACCAGCTGACCATGTGAATAGCCTTACTTTCCCATGACCATTCCAGAAGAAATTACAAAGAAGTTTATCAATTTCCTGAATCAATCCAATTGGAAGAAGCTGCCATCTAACACTGCCTTCTCAAGCATACAAGTCAATCCCTCCATAGCAATAGTGAACAAGTAGGGAGAAAGAGGGTCTCCTTGTCTAATCCCATTACCACTTCCAAAAAAACCAACTGGAGAACCATTGAAAAGAATAGAGAATTTTGGAGTTTCTAAGCAATTTCTGATCCATTCTATCCACTTTGAAGGAAACAACATTTTCCTCATCATTTCATAAATGAAGGACCTATTGACAGAATCAAAGGCTTTTCTCAAATCAGCTTTGAAGCAATTCTTTTTCCAGCAGATTTAGAATGAAGATCTTTGACAATATCATTAGCAAGGAGCACATTTTGGTGGATACCTCTACCTTTGATGAAGGCTGATTGATTGGGGCTTATAACGGTATCCATAACTTTCTGCAATCTATTGGCCCTCACTTTAGAAATAACTTTATAATGGTTGCATAAGGAGATAGGCCTATAGTTCTCAAGACAATCAGCACCAGCGGTCTTGGGAATAAGAGGATAAAAGTACAATTCAATGTTTTGTGAATCCTACCAGTTGTAAAGAAGTGCTGACAAGCATTTATAACATCCTTACCAACAATGTTCCAAGTAGTTTGAAAGAATTCAGCAGTAAAACCATCTGGGCCTGGACTTTTGTTTTTGGGAGAACTGAAAACAGTAGATCTGATTTCTTCATCAGTGATTGTCTGGCTAAGAGAAACCACCTCTTCTTGAGAAGCTTACTTCTGACCTCTAAATCATGGTGATCACTATGCTGCAACTGATTGAGAAGGGATCTGTAAAATTCCACAGTAGGTCTTTAACTTTTATCAATATCATGGATCAGATTGCCATTACCATCCTTGCATTTCCTAATAGTGTTATTTGCTTTCCTTGCTGCAATAGAAGCATAAAAGAATTTGGTATTGGAATCCCCAAGAGTAAGCCAATTTACTCTTGATTTCTGCCTTATATAGTTTTCCTCAATTGCAAGGGCTTTGGCATAATTTTCCCTGGCTTCATTTTCCTTGCTGATAAGATCTTCATCATGAGGATTTTGAGCAAGATAGTTTGAGCATTGATCAACTCCCTTTTACTGTCAGCCACTCCATCATGAATATTACCAAAAACATTCTTATTCCATTCCTTCAAGGCTTCCTGCATGATTTAAGTTTTTGGGTAAGAACATAAGGAGCTGTTCCATGAACCTAAATACTCCAAGCAGATTCAATGACATCAAGGAATTGAGGGTGAGAACTCCACATGTTAAAGTACCTGAAAGGTTTTTTCCCTCTTGGAACCTCATTTTCAGAACATATTGTTAACAGAGAATGATCCGATAGAAATTGAACACCATATTCAAGCAAACAGTCCGGATAAGTATTTAACCAATCCTTGTTGATCAAGCATCTATCAAGTCTAGCCATGATTTTCCTGTTAGGGGTCCCTCTGTTGCTCCAAGAAAGCCAATCACCCACAGACTTCATGTCAAAAAGATCACTAGAGAGGATGCAGTCATTGAATTCAGCTAACATTGAAGCTGATAAATCCCTTCCCCCCACTTTCTCATGCGGATATCTCACAGTGTTGAAGTCTCCCACCACCATCCAAGGAGAATTGGAGGCAGTACCAGCAAAGGAACAAATATCTCTCCAAAGATCAATCCTTTCTTGGGCACTATTTGAAGCATAAATGGCAGATAATTTGAAAAGAGTGCTGGTTTTTTTGTCTTTCCCTTCCACATGAATGCATTGAGCCATTGAGTGAGTACTAGTAATCTCAATAAGATTGGGGTTCCACAAGATCCATACTCTACCATTAACTAAATTAGAATCATTAGTGATGAGATCAGCTTCAGGCCAATTAGTCTTTTCCTAGAACCAGTATGAGAAGGTTTAATCTTAGTTTCTACTAAAATTGCAATGTCACAAGCAGTGGACTTAATAATTCTATTAACCTCCCTACACTTGGTAGGTTTATTCAATCCCCGAGTATTCCAAGATATGATCTTCATAAAGCTAAAGGATAAGGGCGAACCAATCAGCAGCAATTAATGGTTCTAGAAGAGTTAGTATCCTTTTTCTATCCTTTCCCTTTACTAAATCCTCTCCAATCATATCCTTTCCATTTCCTTTTTTAAATCTTGTCTTATCTACCTCATCCACAGCAACAAGTTTTTTAAATTTCGAATTACCTTGAAGGGAGGCGTGGGCTGATGGAGCTTGCGCAATGGTAGTTGAAGAGTCCTCCATGTGTTGGATTCTTTGCTCAGATTGAGGGGCTTGCGCAAAGGCTGAAGTTTGAACATGAGGATGAGGCGCGCCACCTTGCAAAGCTTCTGGATAAGAGTCCTTCTGGAGCTGGACTCCTTGATGAGAACCATGCGCACCATTTCTTGAAGAGTCCATGTGAGATGGAACTTCTTTGAATTGAGCGCTTTTCTCTCCATGCACTTGGGGGGGGTGGTCCGCATCTCTCTTGCCAACTACCTCCGTAGCAACACTAGCAACACTTTGAAGACTTGGTGCGGACTCCTCCTCTTCATCGCATAGCACCTGAAAGGAGTTTCCAGTGGGAACCGGAGCTGCAGCCTTCAATGAAGTGGATTTCGCTCTGAAGATCTTGTCCACTCTAGCATTGGCCAAAGGACGGCAAGCACCATCCCCATGACCGAAGGAAGAACACACAGAACAAGGACGAGGGCGCCATTGAAAGGATATTCTTATTCTTTTGATTGTACCATCCAAATCCTTGTAGTGAACGAACTCTGGCAATTGAACATCAGAACTGATCTCAATACAAGCTCGAGCATATGACAAGCGCTTCATCTCAGCAGTCATCTTGTCGAGGTAAAGAGGCTGACCAAGAGTACTTGCCAGTTTAGCAATGAACTCCTTAGTCCAGAGATGCAAAGGTAATCCATGGAAAGCAACCCAAAGAGGTATGCTTTTCAGACTATCTAGCTCCATGCGCACCTCAGGAGACCATTTCCTCAAGATCATTGGATGACCTCTAATGCTCCAGAATCCCTCCAAGACTCGGTTCAACTCTTCCTCTAAATCGAACTTACAGATGAAGAATCCATTCTCCAAGACATGCAATTCAAAACTAGTGATTCCCCACCGAGATCTAATAAAAGCTTGTAATGGATAAAAAAGTCGTTTTAATCCAATAACATAGCCTACCAAAGATCTAGACCAAGACGGAATAAGTTCATGAGAATCCTGAACTTCGTAAACAGCAACCTTGATTCCATTATTAACCTCTGGTTGGATGAAAGGGAGCTCCAAAGACTGATTTGCTGCAGGCGACTTGAAGAGAGAACTCCAAGCCACTGGTGTAGAAGAGATCGGAGCTGAAGACCTACCTCTTCCTCTTGAACGTGAACGCCCCCTTGAGACCACATGAGGAGGATCACCCTGGACTGATTTGGACGAAGAACCGGATTGAATGAGAAGGTCAGCAGCCCTCCCAATCTGACCGGATGCCGGAGGAAGACCAGTGGAGACCATAGAAGTCCCACCAGGCTTGGATCGCCCAAGATCCCCAGAGCTTCTCTCTCCTGCTTCTGGCGCCATCATCCTTCCACTTGACCGCAAACTAGCATTTCCAATCATGATTTCTTTTAAAGTTAGTTTCATACTATTTTGGTTATTACTATGCATCGACTTGTCTTTTTTTGAGATTTCTGACTCAGGAGTTGGTGAGACCTCAGCAGCATTCTTCCATGGAAAGTACCAAGGGAATAACTATTTTCTGCAAGGATTTCTAAAAGGATCAATGTTATCAGCAGCAAGTTGGTTAAGGATGCAAACCGAAAAGATAGGATTCAGAAACTTGCATCTTTCTGCATTCAAAGGGACGTTCAGACCATAATCTAAATCATCCATAGTCTACAGGTTGTGTAGTCATGGATTTTCAGCTTTGTTACTTTAGAGTGTAGTTTGGTGGAGTGAGAACATTCCTCCTCTTTGAGGTTGGGGTGCACTCTCCTAAACTTCTCTAGGTGACTTTTGCCTTTTGGTCATGACTTGTATGATCAAAGGCTTTTGTACATATGTTTCTCATTAATACCATTTTTACTTACCGAAAAAAAAAAAACAATTCCACCCTTCCAGCTTTTGAGAGTAATTTGCTTTTCCAAGAGTTGAGTCTTTTTTGATCTTGTCTATAATTGGTCTACAATGGTCCTTCTTTATGCTATTTGAGAATTACCAGAAGACTTTGTATTGCTCCTCACATGAATATGCTTCATAACTATGAGGAGCACAGTGGTGGTAGAATCTGGGTTCTCTGGAATGAAGACACGGTTCGAATTCATTGTACTATGACTACTTTTTTTTTTTTGGTCGGTCAACCAGAAATGAATTAATTAAATGAAAAGAGTAAAGAACTCAAAGTACAAGAAGACTAAAGGTTGGGAAACCTATTAGTCATGAATAAGAAAATGAGGATCATGACACCACAGCCGATGCCATATCATCAAAAAGAAAAGAACTCCAACAGGGAGTTTAGAGCAACCGGATTAAATGAGTAGAAAGCATGTGGGCAGCAGAATTCTCTCTCTAGGATTCTAGAGAGAGATGCTCTGAGGAAGCGCGGTTCCCGTCTGGGATTCCCCGCCACTTTGGCGGTGGGCGTCCTTTGCTGTCATGGGGGACTCTCTTGTGAGGATTGTGCCAAGGGCTCCTCCTCTTCCCCTGCAGGAAGAAGTGAGGAGCACCGGCGGTGCCATCATGAATACCGCGAGTGATCTGGTCCAGGGACTCGGATCCTCACGAGGTATCCTGCTCACTTCCCTCCTCCTCCTCGCCGCAGCGCTTCTCGTCCTCGCTCCCGCTCTCGGGGACGTTCTCTTTCCAGGAACTCAGGAGTCGTCGGGGTCTCTTCCTCGAAGAAAGCCTGGAATGAACTCTTTGCAAGCTCTTCATCAGCGCCTGCAACTGGTCTAAGGTTGGACTTCATCGAGCCCACCATGCATGGGGATAGTCCGGCAGCAACTTTTCTTGTCAAAGACTCAGAAGATCTTATTGGCTCTTGGAGGTTCGCGGTGGTTGGATATATTGTTGGCATCAAGACGGCGTATACTCCTCTCAAATCCTTCATTGACAAACAGTGGAATCCTAAGAGTACCTTTGATCTGCACATGCGTCTCGGTGGTTTTTTGTTTGTGTGTTTAATCTAGAAGAAGACATGCAGAGAGTTTTAGAAGGATATTGGCACATCAATGGGCATCCTTTAATTCTTCAGCGTTGGAATCCTGATGTGAAGATGGAGAAGGCCATGCTTTCGTCTATTCCTTTGTGGGTTTCTTTCCCTAATCTTCCTCTTCATCTTGGTCCCAAACCTCTTTGAGTAAGATGGGGAGTGTTCTTGGAAAACCTCTTTTCATGGATAAGTTGACGGCTTCAAGGAAGAGGTTAGCTTATGCCAGGATTTGTGTGCTGATCTCGTCAGAATTTTCATTTCCTCCACAGCTTACGGTCTTGCATGAATCTGGAGAACCTGAGAATATCTCAGTTATCAATGAGTGGAAGCCAAAACCTTGTTCTCTTTGTGCTTCCTTCGGACACTCAAATGGTTCTTGTTCAATTCCCATTAGTACAGAGGCTGCTCAGGCTTCTGTTAGCGCTAAACCAGCTTCTGTTAGTCGCGAATGGAGGAAGAAGGTTACAGTTACTTCTCATCCCGTTCCTTTGGCAAATCAGTTTGGCATCCTCAACGTTGAAGATTACATTGAAGAAGCTGGCCCTGCCTTGCATGCTGTGGGGGGGGGTCCTATCCCTGGCAACCCGGTGGCTAATAGCAAGAATTCAAAAGAGGTTGCTATTGGTGTAAAACCGATTTCTATCCATGGCGGTATTGCCTATCAAGAGCTTGATAATGGTCAGAATACTTCCCACGCTCATTTTAAAGATTCTACGGTGATCTCAAGTGATGTAAACCCGGGATCTTCTGATACTTGTGCGAACAAGGCGGATACTCTTGATTCTACGGTGTCTGGTGTGAATGGCATGAATCCGGATTCTTTCCCTCCTGTGGAAAATCCTTACTATTCTGGTTCGAGTAATGAAGAGCTTGCTAGCAGGGCCACGGTGACTGACAGCTCCTATTCTGCCAGTATAAACCCGGTTCCCGTTATTCCTCTGCACATCTTACCCTCCTCTGATCTTGCCGGGAAGGTATCTTCACCGCCTCCATGCAATTCTCCGACTGCTCAAGATATCGTTGCTGATTCTATCATTACGATCCCTCATTCTTCGGGGGCTAGAGTGGGAACCAATACAACATTCACATCTATTACTGGTATAAATCTCTGTCGGATAAAGATGGATCCACTCCCAAGCTGGATCCTCCCCATGCTCACATTGTTAAGCAGAAAATCTTTGTGCCCGGGAAAGGTAAGGAAGTTCAATTGAAATCCTCCCATGCTAATTCTCAAAAAAAGCTATCTTCCAGCAACTTTGATACTTCTAAATTGAAGGATGTTGATAGTCTTCAAAAGTTAGATCGTACTCTTGTACGGGGGATTCACCAAACCTCTTCTAGTTGATCATGCATATTATTTCTTGGAATGTTAGAGGTATGAACAGGAAGTCCAAAATGCTTGCTGTTAAGAAGGAGCTTTCTATTTCTAAATGTGATATTGCTGTCCTTTGTGAGACAAAGATCCAGCAACCAAAATTGATAATTGTAAGGATCTAATTTGGCCTACTTCAGAAGCTCTGCACAATTACAATAGTTCTTGGAGGGGGCGAATATGTATTCTGTGGAATTCTTCTAAGTTCTCTTTGAGTACAATTTCGGAAGGTCAACAATTCATTCACGCTTCTTGCATTGACAAAAGTTCAGGAGATACCTTCTTACTCACTGCCATCTATGGTTCCAATATTCTTCATGAAAGGCGCACTTTGTGGAATGAACTTTGTTACCTATCAGCTGCTATTTCACAACCGTGGATCCTTTTGGGGGACTTCAATACCATTAGACATCCTGGGGAGAAGACTGGTGGTCGATCTGTCTCTAGCTCTCATCTGGCTGATTTTAATAAGTTTATCGACCAAGCTTGCCTTCTGGACTTACCTCATGTTGGTAACTTCTTATCATGGACTAACAGAAAAATGGAATTCAAAGATATCTGCCAGACTCGACCGAGCTTTGGTCAATTCTACTTGGATAAGCAAATATGAGGACAGCCTCCTTTGCTATGAGAATCAGCTTGTCTCCGATCATGCGTTGCTTAATGTCAGTTTTAACTCTTTATCTAGTAGGCCATCTTGTCCTACCCTTTCAAATTCTTTAACATGTGGACCACTCATCCAAACTTCAAAAATGTGGTGAAGGATGCCTGGTCGAGTCGAACTCATGGTTCTCCACTATCTCAAGTGTGTCAGAAGCTTAAAATGGTTAAAGCTGCTCTTCGGGTGTGGAACAAAGAAGAATTTGGTAATGTTGTAACCAGTACTTCTAAGGCTCGAGATAATCTCTTACAGATTCAATCTCAGCTTTCTAATGATCCGGATAATAATGATCTTCAGCAAATGGAAAGTCTTTGTAGGGTTACCTATCTCAAAGCATTAGAGAATGAAGAAATGTATGCAAAGCAAAAGTCCAAGCAAAATTGGTTATCTCTTGGAGACTCAAACACTAAGTTCTTCTATGCTGCTATCAAAGGCCGAAGAGTTCACAGTTCCATCAAAAACTGTAAAAGTTTTGATGGGGAAATCCTTTCTTCTGAATCTGATATCCGGAACCATGCTGTTGCATATTACCACTCTATCCTTAATAAAAATAATGATGTTAGGCCAACAAACCTTACTGTGCGTGCTTCTCTTTCTGCTGATGATGTGGATTATCTCTTAAAACCTTTCACTGCTGAGGATGTGCGCCAGGTTGTCTTTGCTTCCCCAAGGGGCAAGAGCCCTGGTCCATACGGATTTCAGCTGATTTTTATATCTCTTGTTGGGACATTGTTGGGGAGCTTGTATCTCTTGCAATTCTATCCTTCTTTAATGGTGGTTACTGGGAGAAGCAAATTAACTCCACATTCATAGCTCTGGTCCCTAAGAAGGAAAATGCTGATTCTCTTGATCATTTCAGACCGATTTCACTTTGCAATTATATTTACAAGATAATTACAAAGTTGTTAGCAAATCAGATGCAACTTGTTCTTCCTAAACTTATTAGCCCTCATCAAGCTGCTTTCATTCAGGGTCGGCGTATTAAGGATAATATTCTTCTTGCTAATGACTTAGCAAAGGACCTGCATTCCAAGCACAAAGGCACTCAAATCTGCCTTAAAGCTGATCTCTGTAAGGCCTTCGACTCTGTCTCTTGGAATTTTATTTACTTCATGCTTGAGAAGATGAAGTTTCCCCATTGCTGGATTACTTGGATCAATGTTGTCTTCAAAGTGCAAAATTTTCAGTGCTTGTCAATGGTCGGCCAGCAGGCTTCTTTAGTAGTTCCAATGGGATCTGTCAAGGTGATCCACTGTCTCCATACCTCTTTACCATCATTATGGAAGGATTTACCTGTCTTATGGAGAACTCGGTGCATCTTAAGGAAATTAAAGTCCCTCGGGCGGGCTCCATTTCTATTTCTCACTTCATTTTTGCTGATGATCTTATCATTTTCTTCAAAGATGATGTGGCTTCTGCTAGGAGAATTAAGGGTATTCTTCAAAATTTTATCACTACTCTGGATTGCAACTCAATTCTGACAAGAGTAGACTTTATATTGGTGGGAAGGTGAGGAATCGGATGGCTATCATGATGCTCTTCAGGTGCCCATGGGCAAGCTCCCTTCTCCCTATCTGGGACTACCTCTTTTTAGTACCTCTCTTAAGAAGAACATGTGCCAGCCGATTATTGACAAGATTAAGTGCAGAATTGAGAGTTGGAAGACTAATCTACTTTCCAGAGCTGGTAGATTAGAGCTTATCAGGTCTGTCCTTTCATCGTTTTCCATTACTGGTCAGTGGCCTTTCTCATTCCTTCGGCTGTGATTAAGGAGATTGAAAAAAATTTTGAGCAATTTCTACTGGCAAGGTCATTCTGCTAATCATCCTATTCATATGGTTAGCTGGGAAAACATATGCAGGCCGAAGGAGGAAGGGGGTTTAGGCATCCGCAGATTGAAGGAATGGAATTTAGCTTCTGCCACTAGTAACTTGTGGGATATTCTTCAGAAAACTAATTCTCTTTGGGTCCGCTGGGTTTATCAGAAGCATCTCCTAAATAAGAATATCTGGTCTGTTACTCATAGACCTTATCATTCTATGGCTTGGAAAGGCATTTTGAAACAAAGGGATTGGATTCGGCAGCATCTTTGTTATAAAATTGGCGATGGGAACCATACTAGTTTCTTCCATGATCCTTGGTTAGATGGTAAAAGTATTAGCATGATGGTGGGGGACAGTATTAGGCATCACCTTGGAGTTCCTACTGATATCATGTGTGCGGCTTTCATCCAGAATGGGCAATGGAACCTTCCACCGCTCACTGCTACTCATATGTTTGACATCTGGCCGAAGATTAGAATGATCCCTCTTGGTCAGTCCGATGAAATCACTTGGAAGCATGGAAAAATAAGCACTAAGGAAATCTGGCATAAGCTCCGTGTTCAACATCTTAAGTTGGTTGGGCGGATTGGGTTTGGAAGACTCCAACTGTCCAGCGCTTCTCCCTTACTTGCTGGCAAGCTTTATCTCATAAACTTCCCACTCATAACCTCAGGAAACGTGGCATTCTAATTCCAGCAGGTGCATCCTTTGTTGCCTATCTGAAGAAAGTGAAGACCATATCTTTTTTCAGTGCCCTTACTCTATTCAGATCTGGAAGATATTCTTCATCGGATGAACATAAAAAGGAGTCCTCGCCATGATATTTTCCAAGAAATCTCCTCTTTAAGAAGAAGCTTCAAATCTGATGGGCTTGGGACTTCTTTAGCTCGGATTCTTTTCCGAGCAACCATTTGGTGGATTTGGTATGAGAGGTGTAGGAGAACCTTTGATGACTCAAATCTTTCAGCTACTCAACTTACTCTGTCTATTATTGATGATGCTCGCTCCTGTATTGAGGCAGCTCCTTGCAATAAGCTGCCTTCGGGTCGGTCTAATGCTATTCTCAAGAGATTCAACATCCGTCTTTGTTTGTCTCCTTAGAGTGTTTTATGTGATAGTCACCAACTTGTGGTGTCATCGCCTTGTCATTTTTCTTTTCTAGTTTACCAGGTTTTTTTATCCTGGTATCTCCCCATGTAATTTTTGTTCTCTCTCATTTATTAATTTATTCTCTTGGTTGACCGACCAAAAAAAAAGAGTTTACATTTGCTTATTCAGATTAATATGGAAGTTCTCGCAAAGCTTCTTAGACCGACCCGAGAGGACAAGGCCAGAATGAGTGGCCTCCAAACAGCTCCTAACATCCTCAATAATGGATAAAGTAGTATGAATGGGAGAAGTGCTGATGTCTTCAAAAATTCTAGTGCATCTTTCTTTCCATATCCACCAAATACAAGCTCTAAACAGAAGACGGGCTAAAGAAGTCCCAAACCCGTCAGTTTTGAAACTAGATCTGAGGGCGTGCATCTCTTGAAGAATATTTGGTGAGGTCGTCTTGTAATGTTCAAGCGCTGAATGATCTCTCCCCAGACAGATATGGAGTAAGGACAACGAAAGAATATATGATCCTCATCTTCCTCAGCTTCATAGCAAAGAGTACATCTACTAGCAATGATAAAACCCCGCTTCCGCAAATTATTAATAGTTGGGAGTTTGTGCATTATGGCCTGCCAACAAGTTAGGGAGAATTTCTGAATAGTTGGCCCTTTCCACACCCAGGCGTCCCATCCTACTTTTTGATATTGCTCACGGATAGAGTCCCAAGCACTCTTTACAGAAAAGGTTCCTTGATTCCAACTGATCTCATCAGCATCTTGGATGGTAACATTAGCGATAATAGGCCAAAGATTGAACATATCAGTTGAAGTAGGGAGAGGAAGAGCCCACCGGCCATTGGTCATAAATTGTGAGCAAGTTACATCCTTTGGAAGGGCTAGATGTTGTCTCAGGCGATCTCCAACAAGCATAAAGATACTTTTCCCCTCAATCCAGGGGTCATAAAAGAAGCTTATATTGCTGTCCTTTCCCACATTGTAGCTGATATATCTGAGGATCCAGTGCCTTTGAGTAAGAATACCTTTCCAAGCGGCAGAATAGTATGGTTTTGGATGCAGACACCATATGGAATTCTTTTTCAAGTATCTTTCCTGAACCCAAGTAGCCCATAAGGATTTGGAATGCTGAAGAATATCCCATAAGTTCTTTGTAGCACAAGCAAGGTTCCAATCTTTGAGTCTCCTAAGACCCAGCCCGCCTTCAGATTTCGGCCTGCAAATGGCCTTCCAGCTAACCATATGAGGAGTACTATTAGTTGAGTTACCTTTCTAGTAGAAGTTGGCAAGAGTTCTTTCAATATCTTTGATCATGGCAGCAGGCAATATAAATGAAATAGACCAATAGATAGAGTAAGAAGCCAGAACTGATTTAATTAATTCCAAACGACCAGCCCGAGAGAGATGACAAGTCTTCCAAGATTCGATTCTCCTTTTGATCTTCTCCAATATCGGTTGACAGTGAGTTTTCTTCAAAGAAGTACTAACAAGGGGAAGACCAAGGTAAGTAGATGGAAGTTTACCTTTAGGAATTTGGAGAACAGATTGGATTTCATTCTTATGCTTAACATGACCCCCCAGATAGATCCTACTCTTATTTGAGTTAAGCTTGTGACCAGAGTAGGTATAAATTCGTCCATCAGATTTTTGATAACAATAGCCGAGTTGACGTCATCTTTGAAGAAGATAATAAGGTCATCTGCAAAGACGAAATGGGAGATGGAAAGAGAACCCGCAGAAGGGACTTTGATAGTCTTCTGAAGCACAGCATCCTCTATGAGACAAGTGAATCCTTCCATGACAATGGTGAAGAGATAAGGGGACAACGGATCACCTTGTCTGATACCATTGGAGCTATGAAAGAAGCCTTCAGGGCTGCCATTGACTAGAACAGAAAACCGAGCTGATTCCAAACAGCAGCGAATCCAGGCAATCCATGAAGGGGGAAACTTCATCTCCTTCATCATGTAGTAGATAAAATTCCAAGAGACAGAATCGAAAGCTTTGCAAAGATCAGCCTTTAAACAGACTCTCCTTTATGCTTAGAGTGGAGATCCCTTGCCAAATCATTCGCAAGGAGAATATTACTTTGAATGCTTCTACCTCGAATGAAGGCTGCTTGATGAGGACTAATAATAGTAGGTAGAACATGTTGAATACGATTAGCCATGAGCTTTGTGATCACCTTATAAATGAAGTTACACAGAGATATGGGCCGGAATTGATCAAGGGACTCAGCATTTTGTTGCTTAGGAACAAGAGCAATAAAAGTTGAGTTAATCTGCTTCTCCCAGGATCCGTCTTGGAAGAAAGATAAGACAGCTTTAGTGACCAAATCACCGACGATATCCCAAGTATTAATGAAAAACTCAGCCGTGAAACCATCAGGACCTGGGCTTTTGTCTCTAGGGGAGTTGAGAACCACTTGACGAACATCTTCAGGAGTGAATGGCCGAAGGAGAAAAGTAATATCCCCATCACTAAGAGTAGATCGAGCCTTGAAGGTAGGCAATATGGCATTGTGCTCTTTATTTAAAAGGGACTGGTAGAAGGTTAAAGCATGTTCACGAATAGCATCATCATCATGAAGAACTTCGCCCTCTGAATTTTTGCAATTTTTGATAGAATTGTGGATACGACGAGCCTTGATAGCCGCATAGAAGAATTTTGTATTAGAATCTCCCAGAGACAACCAATTCTGCTTGGATTTCTGCTTAGCAAACATTTCTTCTTTACTAAGAGCCAGAAGATAGGCAGAACGACAGTAGTTCTCCTTTTCTTGAAAGTCTACATTGTCTGGGTCACCAGCCAGAAGAGATTGAATTTGAATGAGATCAGATCTAGCATTTGCAGAATTAGACTGAACATTACTGAAAACCTCCTTGTTCCAGATCCACAAGGCACATTTGACAATCCTGAGCTTCTTACACAGCTGATAGAGGGGAGAGCCAGAGATCTCTGAGTTCCAAGCTTGGAGCACAATAGAATGGAAGTCCGGATGAGCTGTCCACATATTGAAAAATTTGAACGGCTTTGTCTTAGAAGGACGATTCTTCTCAGGAATTTTAATTTTTTTTGATAGGTAAACAAATTATATTGCATCAACTAATAATGTACAAGAGGCCATATCTACACAGGCTGTAGATTATGGCAAAGAGGTCCAAGGTGTTTCCAGGAGAGTGCACCATTCCTCAAAGAGGTTTGATGTTCCCACTCCACCAGAATGCAACCTTGGGTACAAAAGAAAAGGACTAAGATCATGACTACACAAGCCGTAGTCTATGAGGTTATTCTTATGAATAGAAACATACTCCATGGTGGCAGCAAGTAAACAGCAACAACGCCCATCTGGAAGAGACAATAAGACAAAGGATCGAAGCTTGCAAATAACCGTTAGTGTTAGAACATTAGCAAATTCAATCATGCGAATAACCAAAAGAAAAGAACACCTAATAACTATGAATACTCGCCTAAATGATGGTAAATTAAATCTTGTGAGAACCCCTCTCTCTCTAGGAGTGATAATAGAATTGGCTAAGTGTTGCTCAAGGAGGCAACGGGAGTCCGAGAGGATATCAATGAGAACAGCAACATTATCTCTCCTTTTCCCTTCAAAGATCCTTAAGAACCTTTCACGCCAGATCCACCAAATAGTACATCTAAAAGCAATTTTCATCAGCCTCGAGAGATGACTTTTATGGGGAAAGTTATGCTCTAAACTCTGCATCTCAGCATGAATATTAGGGTGAGGCCTTCTGTTGAAATCAAATCTCTTGAGGATTTCTTTCCAAACCCATTGAGTGTAATTGCATTCAAAGTACAGATGGTCATTCTTCCTGAGATAAGGCTGCAGGGGGTTGCAGACTTTTCAAGTCCATCAAAGCAGCGAGAGTGTACTCTGGGATTTTGGTGGTTTGCTGGGGTTGGCCCCCGGGGGGCGCATGGAGGTCATCCCTCCGAGTGCTCCCAATGGTCTCGTGGTCACCGCAGGACAAAGCTCTTCCCAGAATGCTTTCCCACAGGTGATCCCCCTACGGCCCAGCACCCTACCTCTTCTAGAGGACGTTCGTTCCAGAGGGAAACTTCTGGCCGTTCTCGTTCTCGTGTCTCCCTTGTTAGGAGACCATGGTCTGCTCTTTTCGGAGGACTTGCTGGGGAGGGAGCAGCTGCGCAAGGAGCTACCTTGGAGTTCATTGAACCTATTCGACTCCAAGAGAAGCAGGTTGCTATCTTTGAAGGGGATGATGCTAAAGATCTTTTGGATACATGGAGGTACGCTCTTATGGGTTATTGTGTTGGCATGAAACTATCTACTCAGCCCTTCGTGCATTCATTCTAAACTTCTGGAAACCGAAAGGTGATGTTGAGATTTTGATGAGAGAAGGAGGATTCTTCCTGGTTGTTTTCAACCAGGAAGAAGACTTGAAGCGAACCCTTGATGGGTTTTGGTGTATCCGGGGACACCCGTTGGTGATTCGAAGATGGACGCCGGAGTTGCAAATGGAGAAAGAGTCCCTCACTAGCATGCCCATTTGGGTTAAGTTCCCTGACCTCCCCCTTCGGTGGTGGACTGCTAGGGGCTTGAGCAAGATTGCTAGCCTTCTGGGGAGGCCGTTGCACATGGATTCGCTGACAGCTACAAGGAAGAGACTCCACTTCGCCAGAGTCTGTGTTCTGGTTGATGTGCATGCTGAGTTTCCCTCTGAAGTTGTCATTCAGAATGTGGATGGCTCCTTTGCCACTGTTCCTGTCGAGTATGAATGGAAACTGGTTCTATGTAGGGAGTGCAACTCCTTTGGTCATGGCGATAAGGAGTGTCAGACAAGCTCGGGGGTTACTAGGAAGGTATGGCGTCCAAAAATATTCAGGGGTGGCAGCAGCAGCAAGGGATGATCAACCCAGAAGATGTTCATCTGGTGCAGGAACGGGTGCTTTCTACGTCCGCCATGGAAGCTGTTCAAGAGAGCAGCTGTACAGTGCAAAACCGCTTCACGGTCTTGGAAGAGCTGGATAATTTGCAGGAAGCGGTTTCCCCCCCTAATGGAAGTTGGCCAACCAGAGATCTTGTGCAATCTGCTACTGTTGCTAAAACTAATGATGGGAAGGTCATGCAAAGGAAAGGGAAGGAGAATGCTGGTGCGCTTCAAGGAAACGCAGCTAGCGCTTTGCATGGGAAAGACAACTTGCACATTCCTTCTTCAAATCCCATGATAGGCAAGGAAAAAACTGATGGGGTTCCACGGGATATGAGGATTCATCTATTGCCTTCTAATGAGAATTACTTACTTCAGAGACCCAGGTTTGCGCCTCTCTCTCTAACTTTCTAGAGAGAGAAGCTCTGGGAAAGGGCGATTCCAGGGGGGTCTCCCGGGCTCCTCCACCGCCCCTACGGCGGTGGGAGGGTTTCTCCCGGCGGTGAGTTTGGCCCTCCTAGTGATCTTCTTCTTCTTCTTGAAGAAGGAGTTCCTCGGAGGGCAGCCACTGGTTGGAACTCCTCCAACCGGGGTCTACTTAGCGAGTGGAGGGTAGGTCTTTGTCCTTTGCGTGTGATCCCACTTCTTGGGAGAACCGTGCAGGGGCTGAGTGTGGTTTTTGCGGGTTGTTCATGGATTTAGCTGAAGCTTCTTCGAAGATGGGTGCTCTCCATCCGGAGGAGGTGATACCATCGGATCAAGTGCATAAGCAGCTGAATCAAAGAGGGCGATCTTCTTCTACAACCAGGCAGAGATCAAGATCTAGGGGGCCGGTTGATGTAGCTTCTGCTCCAAGGACGTGGGCAAGCTTGTTCTCGGCCCCTTCATCTGGTGTGGAAACTCAAGCTTTATCCTTCATTGAACCTTCGATGGCGAAAGACCAGAAGATAGCTGTGTGCGAGGTTGAAGATTTGCAGGAGCTCCATGGTGCTTGGGACCGTACCATAGTCGGGTATGTGGTCGATCTCAAAACTTCCTTCATGCCTCTATCATCTTTCATCAAAAATAGATGGGGAGTGGTGGGGTTCGACCTGCATTTGTTAGAGAATGGATTCTTTCTTTGCAAACTGGATAATGAAGAAGATGTCACGAGAATTCTTGAAGGGTTCTGGTCCATTAGAGGTCATCCTATGATCCTCAGGCGCTGGGAACAAGGTTTAAGAATGGAGTTAGAGAGTCTGAAGAATATCCCTATATGGATTTCGATTCACAGCCTTCCTATCCATCTTTGGTCGAAGAAGTTTATTTCGAAGCTTTGTAGTACAGTGGGGGAACCGCTCTTCATGGATAGGCTCACGGCTGAGAGGAAGAGGCTATCCTTTGCGAGAGCTTGTGTGATGGTGTCCTCCGAAGTTGAGCTACCAGATTGCATTGCCTATAAAGATCTCGATGGCTCAATTCATTCTCTCCACGTTTCTTATTCCTGGAAACCACGTAGGTGCGGTTCTTGTGGATTGTTCGGCCACTTCAATGCTCATTGTCACAAAAATACTGAAACTGTCAAGAAAAACAACATGCAGCAAGTCTACCGTAAGAAAGACACTCCCAATTTAGCTGATGATATTCATACGAGTAAGAAGGTTTTACATCAGCAGGAAAGCTCAAATAACAACAGATTTGCGTTGCTTGCTAATGTGGATAGTGAGGAATCAAAGGACGAAGGGGAGATCAGCAAAAGAAAGGAGGATCGGGTTGCTGAGGAAAGTAATCAAGATAGGAGGGAAATCTTTACCGTCAATATTGTGGAAGGTAATGGAAACGAATCTGAGAATAGAAGCGCCACTAGGATTCCTTTGTTCAAAGGAAAGGAACCTGTTCAAGTAAGGGAAGCAAATATTATATCTAAATCGGTGATTGTGCAGCCAAGGGAGGAAAGCTTGTTGGCGGTTGTTTTAGAGAGGAAAGAAGCTTCAGAAGAGGGAAATGCCAATTTGTCTAGAAGGGAGGTAAGCTTACCCATTCCATGCAAGGACGTGACAGCCATGCTTCCGGCTGAAGAGAATCCAACGCAGGAAATGGAATGCTTAAATCGCCACAAAGAAGATGAGAGGGAAGGGACCAAGACGCCAGACACCATGGGAGGAAATTCCAGAAAATTTACTACTCTAAATGCTGTTGACGAAATGGACAAGAAAAAGAAATTTATTGCATGGTAATATGATAAGGAATAAACAGAAGGATCAAAGGAATGGGGTGGCCCGAGCTTAATAAAGTTTCATTATGAAGATAATCAGCTGGAATGTAAGAGGTCTCAATAAAGTGTCAAAGAGAATGGAGCTCAGAAAAATCATTAGTCAGAAAAGTATGATATTGTAATACTCCTGGAAACTAAAATCAAAGCCGCTAATGTTGATATTTGCAAAGCTCAGATTTGGGGAGAAGCCAGTATTATTCACAACAGCCATTGCTCTAATGGAAGAATTTGGGTTCTATGGAATCCTCTAATTTACACTCTGACCACAATTGAGACTGTGGATCAGCTTATTCACATTCGCTGCACTCACTTGACTTCGGGGGAAGTCTATCATATTTCTGCCATCTATGCTTCCAATTTCCATCATGAGCGCCTCCTGCTTTAGGATACTATAATCAATCATTCGAAGCATTCCATTGGTAATTCTCCTTGGATTGTCATGGGTGATTTCAATTGCATCCGTTATTCTTCTGAGAAAAGTGGAGGGAATCCGGTCCCTCAACATATGCTTTCCTCCTTTAATGACATGATTATCAAAGCTGGTCTTATGGATATAAAATCTGTCGGGAATGAGCTATCCTGGTCCAACAGTTCATCTGGGGATAGACGTATTGCTGCTAGACTGGATCGCTGTCTCATAAATGATCAATGGTTATCTATGTATCCAGAAGGTTTGGTTGATTATAACTCCACCTACTTTTCTGATCACTCCATGTTAATCGTGCAAACCTCTAAGCTCAATAACTTTGGGCACAAGCCTTTCAAATTCTTTGATATTTGGACTAGACATCCTAGCTTCAAGGATATTGTTAATAATGCTTGGCAGAAGGACTTCACGGGCTCTCCCACTTACATTCTTTGTATGAAGCTAAAAGAGGTGAAAATTGCTTTGCGAAAGTGGAATAAGGAGGAATTTGGTGATGTAAATGACTCCATAAAGAAACTTCGAATTCTCTCTCTCATGCTCAATCTCAGCTTCAACAAAGTCCGGCTGATCATAAGCTTATTGATAAGGAGCAGGCAATCAAAACGGATTATCTTAAAGCTTTAGAAATTGAGGAAGCTTTCTACAAGCAGAAGTCTAAGCAACATTGGTTATCTTTGGGGGATAGTAACACGAAGTTCTTTCACGCTTCTCTAAAAGCCAGAAGAGCAGTTAACTCCATTACTAGATGCAAAGACATGAATGGAAATGATATTGTAGACACAGATCTGATCAAGCATCACTCGGTAAATTTCTTTTCATCTCTGTTAAACCAATCTCCTCAAGATTGGAGTCATGTCAATATAGAACCTTCTATGAAACTTGAAAACCCGGAGCATCTTTGCAAGGAAATCACGGGAGAGGAAATTAAGAAGGTGGTCTTTCAATCCCCGAAGGGTAAAAGTCCGGGTCCGGATGGGTTTCCTGCGGAATTTTTTCAGTATTCTTGGGATATTGTGGGTGAACAAGTGGTTGCAGCGGTTCAACACTTCTTCAGAGTTCTAGAATGCTGAAGCAGCTAAATTGTACTTTCATTGCTTTGATCCCAAAATCTGATGGAGCTGATTCACTTGATCAGTATCGCCCCATCTCTCTTTGCAACTTTGCTTATAAGATTATTTCAAAGATCTTGGCCAACCGACTGCAGACTGTTATCCACAAAATCATTAGCCCAAATCAAGCTGCTTTTATAAAAGGAAGATCAATACAGGACAACATTCTCATTACCAATGATATTGCCAAAGACCTTCACTCCAAATCCAAAGGTAATATCATGTGCTTTAAAGCTGATCTGAAAAAGGCTTTTGATTCACTAAACAGAGACTTCATTTATTATATGATGAAAAAGATGGGTTTTCCGGAGAAATGGATTAACTGGATCAGAAATTGCATTGACAATCCCACTTATTCTGTTCTTCTTAATGGTTCTCCCACCGGTTTCTTTAAAGGGAACAATGGGATTCGGCAAGGTGATCCTTTATCTCCCTACCTTTTTACTATTGCCATGGAAGGGTTATCTTGTATTATGGAGGATGCAGTTCAAAAAGGCAACATTAAGGTTCCTATGGCTGGTAATATGAAGCTTTCTCATGTTCTTTTTGCTGATGATCTGATCATATTCTTGAAGAATGATATTCAATCTGCTGCTAATCTTAGAAATGTGTTAAATGAGTTTGCTGCTTGTTCTGGGCTGAAGCTGAATCATGATAAAAGTAAGCTTTTTATTGGCGGTGGTGTCAATAACAAGGAGGAATTTCTTCAAATTCTGGAAGTTGGGGAAGGGTCTTTACCTGTTCCATATCTTGGTTTGCCTCTCATATCTTCTTCTATAAAGAAAGTTCACTGTATTCCTCTCATTGAAAAGATCACCAAAAGACTCAGTGCTTGGAAAAATAGACTGCTTTCTAAGGCGGGAAGACTTGAACTAATCAGATCTGTCCTACAAAGTTATTCCATCTACTGGAGTTCGGCTTTTATTCTCCCAAATGGACTTCTCACTCAAGTAGAAAATATGATCAGGGATTTCTTCTGGAAAGGCTGTTCTGACAAAAAAGTTATGCATACTGTTAAATGGAGTATGATCTGTAGGCCAAAAAAGGAAGGTGGATTGGGCATTAGGAGATTGAAAGACTGGAACCGTGCTGCATCTGTTAAGAATTTGTGGGATGTTTTGCAAAGAAGAACTTCTATATGGATTGACTGGATATATAACAAGTATTTGCTAAAGGAAAACATCTGGTTGATTAAGTGCAAATCCTATTACTCCAGTGCTTGGAAAGGTGTCCTCAAGGAAAGGGAGTGGATGCAAGATCAGATTACTTATTACATAGCTGATGGCTCTTCTTTTAATATGTGGTATGAACCTTGGCTAAATGGGAAAAGTGTTTTTCAGAAATATGGTGATAGCGTTCGTCAGCATCTTGGGGCAGGTAGGGACTTCAATATTGGTCATTTCATCAACCTCGGTAATTGGATTCTGCCGACTCCAACTTCTTATGAAATGCTTTGCCTTTGGCCTATCATAAGGCAAACTACCATCCACCCGGGTCAACAAGATAAAATCCTTTGGAAACACAATGGGGGATCCTTTTCTATTGCTTCTGCATGGAATGCTATCCGTGATCACCATCAAGAAGATCAGCACTACTCTTGGATTTGGGCGAAACCAGGAGCTCAGAAGTTTAACATTTGTCTTTGGCAAGCAGGAAATAACAGCCTTTTGACTCAAGATCATTTGAAAAGAAAAGGAATCCAATTAGCGAATCAATGCACTCTTTGTAATAAGCATGAGGAAAGCAACAATCATCTTTTCTTCCACTGTCACTACAGCAAATGGATTTGGAAACAAATTATTTATAGATTTCAGTTTGGGAGATCTCCTGAAGATACTCTTGATAAGGAAATTCTAAAGCTCAAAGAAAACTTTCCTTATCAAAATCTGGTTTGGAAACTTGCCCAATTAGCTCTCAAAGCTACTGTTTGGTGGATTTGGCGGGAAAGATGCATACGGATATTCGAAGGAAAAAATAGATCTAAAATGCAGCTTCTCATAAGCATTTTGTTCGATATCAAGATCTGCATGGAGGAGGCGAAGTTGAAACAGCCATCCAAAAGGGAAAAGGAGATTTTGCAACAATTCAATATTTCTGTAATTTAGTTATATCTTCGTGTCCTCTTTTTCAGATTAGTATACTCATAGTCTACAGTCTGTGTAGTCATGAGTAGTTTCATCTCGGAAATCTTAATGAAAGTGACGGTGGAGTGAGAACATTTCAACTCTTTGAGGTGGGGTGCACTCTCCTGTCCTTCATTAAGATTTTTTCCTCTGTGCACCTCTCTTTGTGGGCATGGATTTGTACATTATTCGTCATTAATACACTTTACTTATAAAAAAAAAAGAGAATTACTTACTTCAGACGGATTCAACACAAAGGAAAGTGATTGGAAGCAATATTCTCGATCAAGGAAATGGGGCCGGTGAGATGCCATGTGAGAAGCGCACCAAGGTGGATGTTGTCCAGGATTTTAATGCCATTTTTACTGTCAAGGAAAGAGAGAATGCAACGTCGTCCGTGTTGGAGTTGAGTGATGCGTATGTGGGGGAAGTGTCCATGCAGAGGCAGGTTGATACGCCAACAATTAAAGCTCACTTCCCGCCATACTAGGAAGATCTCCTCCATTCAGAGCCCTCAAGACCGGAGTGAGACTGCTCAGTCTTCGGGAGTGAATATGGAAAATAAAATGGATAAGCTTCAAGCTAGGATTCGCTCTCTATCCCATAACCAGTTATGAAAGTTATCTCTTGGAATGTTCGTGGCCTCAACAAGAGAGCGCATAGATTGAGTGTTAAAAATTCTCTATCTCTCTTTGGAGTGGATATAGCTATTCTTCTGGAAACTAGAGTTCGCATGGATAATATGGTTAGCAGAAGGCTCTCAATTGCACCTCAGCTGAATATTCTTCATAACTATACTGAGCATCCGGGTGGTCGTATCTGGGTCCTTTGGAATGCTTCCTCTGTTCATATTACTTGTGTTAAACTTACTCCTCAGCTCATTCATATGGACTGCACTGATATTTCCTCTGGGAACAACTTTCACTTGACTGCTGTCTATGGTTCGAACCTTCATCATGAAAGGAAGTTATTGTGGAATGATTTGTTGATGCTTTCTAGTTCCATTCAGGCGCCTTGGTTACTGGCAGGTGACTTCAATTGTGCTCGTCTCCCGGATGAGAAGATTGGAGGCCGGAGGTTGACCCCTTCTATGCTTCGGGATTTTAATTCTTGTATTGAAAACTCTGCTCTCCTGGATCTGAAAAGTGTGGGTTCCATCTACTCCTGGAGTAATCATTCTGTGGGTGCAAGAAGAATTGTATGCAGGCTTGACAGGGTCCTTATCAACCAATTGTGGTTGGATATGTTCCCGAATAGCTATGTCCATTATGGGGACCAATTCCATTCAGATCATGCTCAACTTACTATTTTCACTGAAGAAGTGGTGGCTGGAGGCCCAAAACCTTTTAAATTCTATAATATGTGGGCTCTTCATGAATCCTTTCAATCCATTGTTCAGCGAGCTTGGAACACTCATGTTCAGGGGACCCCACTGTTTGTTCTATGCAAAAACTTCGGGCGGTCAAGGATGCTTTGAAGGTGTGGAACCGTGAAGAATTTGGACTAATATTTCACAAGGTAAAGTTGACTGGTGATACCTTACACGCTGCTCAGTCCAAACTTGCTGCTGATCCTATGAATGCTCGGCTTATTGATGAGGAGAAGCAGGCCAGGGATTCTTATCTTACTTCTTTAAATATGGAGGGAGTATATGCTCAGCAGAGGGCGAAGCAACATTGGATCACTCAAACTGATGATAACACCAAGTTTTTCTATGCTAGTATTAAAGGGAGGCGAATGATGAATACCATTCGGAGCTGTAGACTGCCGGACGGTCAAGTGGCATCTGACTTGCCAAATCTTAAGAAGCATGCTATTGAATTCTATTACGATCTTCTTAATCAACATCAAAGCTTTTTGCCTCCAGATTTCCAACCTTCCTCTATTCTTTCGGATGAGGATAGAATTTCTATTATGCAGCCTTTTTCTGATGATGAAATCACTGAAGTGGTAATGAGTGCTCCCAAGAATAAGAGCCCTGGACCTGATGGTTTTCCGGCGGACTTTTATCAACTATGTTGGCGCATTGTGGGTCAGGATGTCTTGAATGCAGTCCATTACTTCTTTAATGGAGGGCGTTGGCTGAAGCAGGTAAATCACACCTTCATCTCTCTTATTCCCAAGACTGATACTGCTGATTCTTTTGATCAGTTCCGGCCAATTTCCCTGTGCAATTTCCTCTACAAGATCATTACGAAGCTCATTGCCAATCGAATGCAAAAGTACATGCCTCATCTTATCAGCAAGCACCAGTCTGCTTTTATTAAAGGTCGGAAGATTCAAGACAGCATACTCCTTGCTAATGATATTGTGAGAGACTTTCATTCTAAACACCGGGGCAATCTCTTATGTATGAAGGTTGATCTCCGGAAAGTTTTTGACTCAGTCAATCGTGATTTCATTCTCCTTTTGCTAAGGAGAATGGGATTCCCAGATCAGTGGGTTCATTGGATTGCAATTCTGATTAATTCTGCAACTTTTTCGGTGCTTTTAAATGGTAGTCCTGTTGGCTTCTTCAGTTCTGCTAATGGCATTCGTCAAGGTGATCCTCTATCACCTTACCTGTTCTGTATCGCCATGGAAGGGCTTTCTATTCTCATTGATCAGAAGTTGGTGGCTGGTTCCTTGCATGTTCCTCAATTTGGTGATGTCAAGCTCTCACATCTCATCTTTGCTGATGACCTCCTCCTTTTCATGAAGCCTCATATTTCTTCTGCTCGGTGCATATCAAAAGTCTTAAAGGATTTCCACAGTTATTCTGGTTTGCAGCTGAACTCTTCTAAAAGTAAGGTGTTCATTGGGGCTATGGTCCATCATAAGCAGCCTCTTCTTCATGCTTTGGGGATTCGGGAGGGAGTACTTCCTTCTACTTACCTGGGTCTCCCTTTATTCTCTACTAGGCTGACTCATACTCATTGTACTCCTATTGT
This sequence comes from Colocasia esculenta, assembly GCA_014218235.1. Taxonomy (NCBI): domain Eukaryota; kingdom Viridiplantae; phylum Streptophyta; class Magnoliopsida; order Alismatales; family Araceae; genus Colocasia; species Colocasia esculenta. The sequence goes on along the minus strand of CM024765.1, from coordinate 31,418,648 downwards.
TCAAAAGATCTCTAATCGAATTGCCTCTTGGAAATCTAGGCTTCTCTCTAAGGCAGGTCGGCTGGAGTTGATAAAATCGGTTCTGAATTCTTATGCCATATATTGGGCTGTCTCCTTCCTTCTTCCTAAGAGGCTCACTGGAGAAGTAGAGAGATTGTTGAGAAACTTCTTTTGGCATGCTTCTGGTGATTATAAACCATTCCACTTCATCAAATGGGACAAGCTGTGTAGACCCAAAGATGAGGGGGGTCTTGGTATTAGAAGATTAGATACTTGGAACATTTCAGCCCTTACTATGCAGTTTTGGAGAATCTTATCAGGAAATGATACCTTATGGACTCAATGGGTGAGGAGTAGATACCTTAAGCAGAATTCCATCTGGTCGGTGAAGACTCATTCCTACCACTCACATGCTTGGAAGGGAGTTCTTCATGTCAGAAATTGGTTCAGATCTCATGTCACTTATAGAATTGGAGATGGTCTCTCAATTAATCTTTGGGATGATCCTTGGATTGATGGTCACTCTATATCTTCTTTGGGAGGGGACTATATCAGATTCTTGCTTGGGATGCCCATTAATGCCACGGTTAACACCATTATTCATGATGGGAATTGGTGTCTTCCGCCTCCTACATCTGGTGAGATGTTAGAACTATGGCCGCGTATCCTCAACATTCCCATATACACTGGCCAAAATGATTCTATTGTTTGGAAACATTCTAATGGACCCATTAGCAGCAAAGACCTCTTCGATCTAAGGAGAGCCAATTATCCTAAGGTTCCTTGGTTTCAACTCGTCTGGAAAAGACCTACTTCTCAGAAACATTCTCTTCATGCCTGGCAGGTTATGATGGGTGGCATTCCCTCCTTTGATGTTCTTCAAAAAAGAGGCTTATACGGTCCTAATATTTGTGTTCTGTGTAAGAATCATGATGAGCATGTTAATCATCTCTTCTTCCAATGTTCATACAGCTCTTGGATATGGATGCAACTTCTTCATAGACTGGATATTCATAGGCGGCCAAAGGACTCCATTTTAGCTGAAAGTGAAAGTCTGCTCATCAGTTTTCATGCTTCGGGTGAAGGTTCATGTATTGCATTTGCCTCCTTTAGAGCTGCTCTCTGGTGGATTTGGAAGGAGAGATGCTCTCGAATTTTTGATTCAAGAGACCGAAGTCGGATGCATGTGCTTCTGTCCATTCTTTCTGACGTCCGCAATATTACTGAATTCCACATTCAGGGGCTCCCATCCTCTCAGAGAACTAGCAGGATAATCAGAAATTTTGGTCTTCGGAGAACTTGAGAACCCTATAATTCATTGATTAGTGCTGCTCTTATTGTTCTCTTTTTGCACTTTCATTGATCTTCTAGCTCTTTAATTGGATCTTCGGCTATCGGCTTGTGATAGCATGATTCCACCTTTGTACATGTACTTCCATTCTTTACATCAATAAAATCTTCCGGTATTAATTACCAAAAAAAAAAAAAAAAGTACAGATGGTCATTGGTTTCATTGCTACTGAGGCACAAGTAACACATATTAGCAAGGGAATAGCCTTTTCTTTGCAGATTATCAACTGTAGGCAACTTGTTGAGGATGGCCTTCCAGGTACAAAGGGAATGCTTGGGAGAGGATGGCCGGTCCCAGACCCATCTGTAATGCGACCAAATAGGTAACTTATTGCGGATTTGATTCCAAGCTGAGGTTGCACTGAATTTACCCCTGTCGTGAATCCACTTAATTTCATCGACCAAACAATTGTGGATGGGTATAGCATGAATTTGCGGCCAAAGGGTGATCATATCCGTTGAGGTGGGAGGAGGGAGACTCCAATGGTTGTTTTGGAGCAGATCAGAAACAGTAGCATCTTTGGGAGCCCCAAGGTCCTGGCGGACTCTATCCCCATAGATCTGAAAAATACTTTTACCATGAATCCAAGGATCATACCATAAGCTAGTGGTTCTGCCATTAGAGATGTTATAAGTAATATGAGTGCTTATCCCTTAAGAATGCCTTTCCAAGCAGCAGAGTGATAGCTTTTGATATTAACAGCCCAGAGGTTGTTTTTCCTCAGATACTTACTGTGAACCCATTTAACCCAAAGACTATCAGAATGATGCAGAATATCCCAAACTTGCTTCATCATACAGGCCTTATTCCAATCCAGGATTCTTCTCAGATTTAATCCACCTTCCTGCTTGGGCGTACAAATGCTAGTCCATTTCACCATGTGCATAGCTTTCCCATCTCCATGACCATTCCAAAAGAAGTTGCAAAGAATTTTCTCAATCTCCTGAATCAATCCCATAGGAAGAAGAAAAGCATTAGACCAATACATAGCATAGGATTGCAGAACCGATCTGATAAGCTCAAGTCTCCCAGCCTTAGACAAGAATCTCGTTTTCCAAGCCTTTAATCTATTTTTAATTTTCTCAATGATAGGTTGACAATGGCTTTTCTTAATACCCAGGGAGACAAGAGGCAACCCTAGATAAGGACAAGGAAAAGCACCCTCCTGAACATGTAAGGTCTCAATAATCTCTTGTTTATTCTTGATAGCAGCACCCACATAGACTCTGCTCTTATTGTGATTAAGATGAAGACCAGAAATTTCCCCAAACCTCTGAAGAATAGTTGCAAGATACTGAACGGAGGAGAAGTCATTCTGGAGGAAGATGATGAGATCATCAGCAAAAATAGTATGGGAGATAGAAGTATTGCCAGCAAAAGGAACTCTGAGCTGACCACTGATGACCGCCCTCTCCAACAAGCTAGTAAGACCTTCCATGACAATGGTAAATAGATAAGGGGATAAGGGGTCCCCTTGTCTAATACCATTACTACTACTGAAGAAGCCAATAGGAGACCCATTAAACAGAATAGAAAACTTTGGAGTGTCGAGGCAATTTCTAATCCACTGAATGAACTTGTTGGGGAATTTCATGCTCTCTAACATGTGGTAAATGAATTTCCTGTTGACAGAATCAAAAGCTTTTCTCAAATCAGCCTTGAAGATGATCTTATTACCTTTTGAAGGTGAATGAATATCCTTGGCCAGATCATTAGCTAAAAGCACATTATGATGGATACTTCTGCCCTTGATGAATGCTGCTTGGTTAAGACTGATAATATTGCCCATAACTCTCTGCATTCTATCAGCCAACACTTTGGATATGATTTTGTAGATAAAGTTGCAAAGGGAGATCGGCCTATAATCCTCCATACTATCAGCTCCATCAGTCTTGGGGATCAAAGCAATGAAGGTACAATTGATTTGGCGTTGAATTTGGCCAGAAGTGAAGAAGTGTTTGCAAGCTTGAGTAACATCATGACCGGTGATATGCCAAGTCACCTGGTAGAACTCAGCAGGAAAACCATCAGGTCCAGGGCTCTTGTTCTTAGGGGAGTTGAAAACAGCATGCTTGATCTCGTCATCTGAAATAGGCTCATTAAGATGGTCAATATTGTCTTGAGTAAGTACTCTCAAAGGATCTGAAGTTTGATTGTCCATGTGGTGCTGCTGCGGTTGATTCAAAAGAGACTGGTAATAGTCAATGGTATGAGCTTGAACTTGAGAAAGGTTGTTAATGAGGGTGCCATTGCTGTCCTTGCATTTTTTTATTGTGTTCCTGGAGCGCCTAGCAGCAATAGAGGCATAGAAAAACTTGGTGTTAGAGTCACCCAAAGTTAACCAATTCTCTCTAGACTTTTGCTTAATGAAACTCTCCTCCAAGTGCATAGCCTGTAAGTACTCTTTACGGGCCTCTTTCTCCTCGTTGATGAGCTGAGCATCAAGAGGGTTAGATTGTAAACTGGATTGAATACGAATAAGATTGTTCTTGCACTTGGAAAGGCCTTCGTCCACTTTACCAAACACATTCCTGTTCCAAATTTTGAGGGCTTCTTTACAGGACTTAAGCTTCTGACACAGGCAATATTGAGGTGTCCCCCTGACAGGCATTTCCCAAGCATTGCGAACGATGTCAAGAAAATCAGAGTGAGTGCTCCACATATTAAAATATCTGAAAGGCTTCGGACCTTGGGTAGTAACCCGATCAGAAGTAATAGTCATGATAGAGTGATCAGAGGAATACTGAGCCCCATATTCCAGAAGAGAATCTGCAAAGCTACAAAGCCAATCATGATTGATCAAACATCTATCCAGGCGAGCCGAAATTCTTCTATGACTATCTCCCCTATTGTTCCAAGATAGCCAGTTTCCCACAGATTTCATGTCCATAAGGCCCGAGGTAGAGATACAGTCATTAAAATCATTTAACAGTGAATCCGGCACATCCCTACCACCAACCTTCTCATGAGGGAATCTCACAGTGTTGAAATCTCCAGCAATCAGCCAAGGCAACCCATTAGAAGTAGAAGACAGATTCTCAATGTCAGACCACAGATTAGTCCTCTCAGTAGCACTGTTAGAAGCATAAACACCAGTGACATAGAAGTGACAGCTGTTTCTTTTGTCAATCCCCTTAACATGCAAAAACTGACTAGAAGAAGAGATCAGATCAATGTCTAAGAGGTTAGGGTCCCACAAGATCCAGATTCTACCAGCATGAAGAATAGTATCATTAGTTAATAGGTTGGCCTCAGGCCAAATGGAATTCTTTCGAATATTAGCATGATTTGATTTAACTTTTATTTCAACAATAATGGCCAATTCACATGCAGTTGATCTAATTATCTTATTTAACTCTCTGCATTTCTCATGTTTATTAATACCTCTCACATTCCAAGTTATTATCTTCATATGAAAAACTAGAGAAAAGCAAATTGAACCTATTTACCAGGTTTATCCCTAGCCTTCCCTCCCTTAGGAAGCATTCGCTCCATCTCATCCACAGATTGCAGATTTTTAAACTTGAGAATACCTTGAATAGCAGGTTGGTTGCCTTGCGATGATGCCTTGCCTTTATCTAGCCTTGAGGTGGTTGGATTACCTCTCTTGTCCGATCCTTGTTTGCTGCCTCCATTAGCGAGATCTTCACCACTTCCTATCTTTTCAATGATGGTAGATTTGTTGTTGCCCACAAAAGAATCTTGGAAGGATTTAGATTGCGCCATATCATCCATGCTATCGAAATTGGTAGGAGTTACCATAATAGCCGCGGCCAAGGTTGGGTGAGATTTAGAAGGATGAGAAGCTTCCTTGTGGGCGGTATCATCCATCCCATCTAAAGAATACACGTAAGAAGCATTTTGCATGGGATTCTTGTCATTAAAGGGAAGTCCATCCTTAGCATGCAGACGTACCATATCGTCTGAATTAGTTGCTTCCGATGGATCCTTCTCTAACGGGAGGATAGGAGCTTGAAGCTGCTTCGCATTAGCATGTTCTTGTGGCCGGCTGACAGGTTTTGGACGCCACTCCTTCTTGGAAGATCTTTGGACAGACTTACACTCACCGCCGCCATGGCCATAGGAGTTGCACTCCTTACAGAGGACAGGCTTCCACTCGTACTCGACTGCAACATCATCAAAGGAACCATCTGCATTCCTTATGGAGACTTGGGGTGGAAACGCTGCCTCAACATCCACCAAAACACAGACCCGCGCGAAGTGTAGCCGCTTCCTCTTTGCGGTTAGGGAGTCCATATGCAATGGTTTCCCAAGAAGACTCGCTATCTTGCTCAACCCACGGGGAGTCCACCACCGAAGAGGGAGACCTGGGAAACGGACCCAGACAGGCAGGTTGCAGAGAGACTCCTTTTCCATTTCGAGATTTGGAGTCCATCTTCGGAGAACCAGAGGATGGCCACGAATACACCAGAAACCATCAAGGGCATTCTTCAAATCCTCTTCTTGGTTGAAGACTACGAGGAAGAACCCACCATCACGCATGAGAAGTTCTACCTCTCCTTTAGGCTTCCAGAAGTTACGTATGAAAGACAGAAGGGCCGAGTAGATCGGCTTCATTCCGATACAGTAACCCATGATGGCAAATCTCCAGGACTCCTGGAGATCCTTGACATCTTCCCCATCGAACACAGCAAACTTTTTCTCTTCTAAACATGATGGTTCAATGAACTCCAAAGCTTCCTCTTGCGCTGAAGTGCTCCCTTGACCTCCAAACAGTGAAGCCCAAGGGCGTCGCACCAAGGAGACTCTAGAACGAGATCTCCCTAAGCGTTGATCTCCTCGCACAGGTTGGCAACCTCTTAGCGAAGGGGGATCACCTTGTGGGGGAACTTCTAGCGAAGAGGATCCCACCGCGGTGATCACAGAGCCATGAGAGGCACTAGGAGGGATAACCTCCATGCGCCCCTCAGGGGCAGACCCCAGGAGGCCTCCCTGAGAGAGAGCAAAAACCTCAGAGCTTCTCTCTCTAGAATCGCCTAGAGTTACTCCCTTCTCCCTTTTTTTTGCTTATTTCCCAAGCATTGCAAACAATGTCAAGAAAATCAGACTCAGGAATTTTAATTAGCAAGAGGGAGTGATCAGAGACAACCATATTTTCATAAGAGAGGTACCCATCTTCAAACAAATTCATCCACAAAGAGTTAACCAAAACCCGGTCCAGACGAGCAGTTATGCGTTGGTTCCCATGTTTCCTGTTACTCCAAGACATAGAATTTCCAGAATGAGGCAAGTCAAGCAGCTTTGCATAGTGAATGAAAGTATGAAAGTCCTGAAGGTGGCTAGGGAGAATGGTTCGACCACCAATTTTCTCATGAGGAAAGCGAACTGTGTTAAGGTCCCCCAGAATAATCCAAGGTTGAGAGATAGAGTTTGATAGCTGCATAAGACCCTCCCAAAGCTGTCTTCTCTCAGCAACTAGATTTGAACCATAAACAGCAGTTAAGATGAATTCGGCCTTAGTATCCTTCCTCGAGCATCGGACATGAATAAATTGAGCAGTTTCAGCAAGAAGAGACACAGTGAACAAATCTTGGTTCCCGATTATCCAGATTCTACCTCTCCATGAACTGCTGTAATTATGAATAGCCTTGAACTTGGATCCAAAACAGCTTTGCACTCTGTCACAGTTGGACTCCTTAATCTTGGTTTCACAGAGGATCGCAATATCAAATTTATAAGTCATAAGCTCCTTCTTAACAGCCAACATCTTGGACTTATTATTCATTCCTCTCACATTCCAGGAAATTATATGCATAGATATTATTTAGATGAAGTGCCCCTTGGCCTCGCCACTTGTCGGCCAATCTTTCTAGTCCTGTCCACATCTTTAAGCTTTGAGATATCAAACCCCGCATCTTTAACTGGAATGATTGCCTCCATCTTTTCTTTGTGAGAGAAGGAGTCATTGCACTGCATTGCACCATTTTTAGGTTCCGGATTTAAACTAATAGAATTACTATTAGTCACCGTGGGCCTTGATTCACTTTCCTGATTTATGGTAGAACCAACAGAAATACCAACCACCGTACCCGGGTTTACGTCAGAAGGCTTTGAGAGACCTTCTGCCACCGTAGGATCCAAGGCAAGTATATGCTGAGTGTCTTCTGGGATACCAGTAATCCTTTTATCTTTAACCTGCTCTTTTGAAGAAAAATAGGAATCTTGCGTAGACAACGAGGTTTCCATGCATGTAACCGTAGTATCCGTATCAGACCTACCAGCATTTGAGAGAGCCACCGGGGGGCAAGTCGGATTTACGCTCATAGAAGATTGATGATTTGTAGGATGTCCAGGATACTCTTCAACAGCTGTAAAGGATCTCAGATAAATAGCATGCTGCTTAGCCACCGTGGAGATTACCGGATTTATGCTAATATGGGAGGCAGTTTCTATGGTAGAACCTGCCACTTTCTGCATGGCGGTGCCATGCATGCACGAACCGTCCAGAATGGACGAATCAGGGAGACTGCATGATGCCTCATTCACCCTTGAAGAATACATCGCTGGAGTTTGATTGCAAGCTTGAGAAATACCAGCCACCGTCGCTTTAAGCATGGCAGGAGGATCGGACGCCAAAGCCGGATTTATGCAAGGTAAATCTTGGAGAAAAATAGAAGAAGTGACTGGACGTGAGGATTCTGCATGTTGATTCTCGTCCATAATGGCAACATTATTATCATGTAAGATCTCACGAGTAGATTCTTTGGAAGAAGCAACAGCAGAATCCCTGCGAATATGCTTGTTGACAGAAGAATTAGAAAGGCTATTAGCCACCGTATGAGAATACGGGTTACTGCGAATATGAGATGAGTTTTCCATAACAGTACTAGCCACCGTAGAATCTTTAGAATCCGGATACACTCTGGACTTATCTGCTTGCTGAGAAGAGGACGTAGAGTTGCCTTGAATGCATGCAGGGGGGACGTCACCAGCCTTTTCCCCGTCAGCCACGATAAATCCTGACTCCATAAATCTTGACAGATCTCGGGTAGAGGAAATGCCAGGTAATGCTCCAAGAATTGAAGGTTTGCATATGATACCCGTTGAGCTCGAAGGCAGAGGACCACCGTAATCTTCAGAGTTTGGAGTACCCTTATTATTCTGCATGCAGACCGGCTTGCATGGTTGGACGTTAGGAGCATGTTGTTCTGGGTAAGTAGCCACCGTAGTCCCTACCGGATTTACTCTAACCAAGGATGGAATCTGGCATGGGATAGCCCCCGTATGTTCATCATTGATAACATTAGAAACTCCTTCGACTATTGCACCATTTGAGGAAGCTGATGCCGGATTTATGCAAGATTCCTGAATGACTTTATTTGAATAATCTGTATGAAGAGAGTGGGAGATTTTGTTGCCTTGAACCGAAGATCTCACTCCAGTGTCCGTCTCTCTGGTGGAGTTAGGGTTTGATGAGTCAACTCGGAAAGCTTGCGAGTTACCTGTATCAACAACTTGCTTGGGTCTCCATCGCAAACTTGAACTCTTAGCCTGATCTTGAGTGGTAGCTGTCAAGGTACATGTGCCCTCCTGATGCCCGAACGAGGAGCATGCAGAGCAAGGTTTTGGACGCCATTCGTACTCAACAGCGACTTCTTCAGTTGTTCCAGATTCATGCAGGACAGTGATAAAATTCGGAAAAGAAAATTCTGAAGTTATAAGAACACACACCCGGGCGTAGGTAAGACGTCTCCTAGATGCAGTTAGCTTGTCCATAAAAAGAGGATTCCCCAAAACACTGGCCAGCTTACTTAGAGAAGTATGAGACCAAAGATAGAGAGGGAGATTTGGAAAAGTAATCCACAGTGGGATTGAAGATAACATGGCCTTCTCCATTTTTGTATCCCGAGTCCACCTCTGAACAATAAAAGGGTGCCCTCTGATATGCCAAAACCCTTCAAGGACCGCCTGCATATCCTCCTCAAGGGAGAAGTTGCATACAAAAAAACCACCGCCTCTCATATGAAGTTCATAGCTCGCTTTAGGTTTCCACTGCTTATCTATAAAGGTCTTCAGAGGAGAATACACCGGAGACAATCCAACTATATAGCCCACCACAGTGAAACGCCAAGATTGCATTAGCTCTTGTGAATCATCATCTTGAAAGGAAGCAACCTGACGATCTCCATGCACTGTTGGAGGTATGAATGACAAACGGAGACCAGTAGATGGGGACGTAGAAGGTCCGGCGAACAGCTCGTTCCAGGCTTTTTTGGAAGTGGAGACAAAAGGAGGCGGAGCTTTGGAACGAGACCTACCTCTTGATCTACTACGGGATGCACCTCTAGAACGAGATGAGACACCTTGTGAGGATCCACACCCATGAGCAGAATCTCTCGCGGTGTCCACAGGTACTCTCGCGGAGTCCATTCCCTTCCCTGTTGAAGGGAGAAGATGGTCTCCCTGAGCACCTCCCGAGCTAAGATCCATCGCGTTGACAGGCCCTGCTACTATGACTACTTCTCAGCTTATACATATGGACTGCACTGACATCTCTTCGGGTAAATCCTTTCACCTTACAGCTATCTATGGGTCCAACCTCTCTTATGAAAGGCTGCAACTTTGGCGTGATATTGTAGTAATTTCAAGTCCCATTCCCTGGCTTCTGGTTGGAGATTTTAACTGTGTTCGTTTTCCGAGGAGAAGATCGGAGGTAGGAAGCTTACTCATTCCATCCTTCGAGACTTTAATAATTGTATTGATCTTGCTTCTTTGATGGACTTGAAAAGTGTGGGTAGTATTTTCTCTTGGTGTAACCGTTCTCCTGGCTCAAGGAAGATTACTTGTAGGTTGGACCGTGCTCTCATTAACAAATCCTGGCTGGATGAATTCCCTGAAAGTTTTTGTTCCTATGGTGATCATGTGCTGTCTGATCATGCCCAGCTTACTATCCTCAGTGAAGATGTTGTTGCTAATGGCCCTAAGCCTTTTAAATTCTTCACTATGTGGGCGAAGCATGAGGGGTTCCTTCCTCTCGTTGAACAGGCTTGGAATATTCAAGTCCAGGGGACTCCTCTTTTTGTTCTGTGTAAGAAGCTAAGGGCCGTTAAGAATGCATTGAAAGTTTGGAATAAATCTGAATTCGGCCTTGTTTTTCGGAAGGTTACTAATGCTGCTGAAGCTCTTAAGAAAGCTCAAGAAGCTCTTGCCTCCGACCCTCTAAATGATAGATGCTTTGCTGAGGAGAACTCTGCCAGGGAAGCCTACCGGGCTTGCCTTAGCATGGAGGAAGCTTTTGCCCATCAGCGAGCAAAGCAACACTGGATTACTAAAACTGATGATAACACGAGTTTCTTTTATGCCAGTATTAAAGGTAGAAGGATGATTAATACCATAAGAAGATGCAAAAAACCAGATGGCAGCTATACTGATGATTACCAGCAGGTGAAAGACTATGCAGTCGATTTCTACAAGAACCTCCTCAATCAAAAACAGCAGTGTGGCCAGCCTCTTCTACATCCTACCCGCACTCTTACTGAGGAGGATCGTACTTCCATCATGAGGGCTTTCACTATTGACGAGATAAAGGATGTTGTTATGAATTCTCCTAAGCATAAAAGCCCGGGACCTGATGGATTTCTTGCAGACTTTTACCAGATCTGTTGGAGTATTGTGGGCAAGGTTGTCATTGATGCCGTGCAGTACTTCTTTGCAGGGGGTTGTTGGTTGCGTCAGGTAAATCACACTTTCATCTCCCTTATTCCTAAGACTGATGTGGCTGATTCCTTTGATCAATTCAGGCCGATTTCATTGTGCAACTTCCTCTACAAGATTATCACAAAACTTATGGCTAATCGCATGCAAAAGCACATGCCTCACTTGATCAGTAAAAACCAATCAGCTTTTATCAAAGGGCGCAAGATTCAAGATAGTATTCTTTTGGCTAATGATATTGTGAGGGATTTGCACTCTAAGACCCGTGGTAACCTTCTATGCCTTAAGGTGGACCTCCGGAAAGCATTTGACTCGGTGCATTGTGGTTTCATCATTTTTATGCTCAGACAGATGGGATTCCCGGATCAATGGGTTAATTGGATTGATATCCTTATTAGTTCTCCATCTTTTTCTGTCCTTCTTAATGGTAGCCCTCATGGGTTTTTCAACTCTTCTAATGGTATTAGGCAAGGAGACCCTTTATCTCCCTACCTATTCTGCATTGCCATTCTGATTGAGGAAAAGGTTGAAGAAGGATGTCTGCAAGTACCTACCTTTGGTAATGTCAAGGTCTCCCATTTAATGTTCGCTGATGACCTCCTCATTTTCATCAAACCAAGTGTTTCATCAGCTCGATGTGTTACTAGCATTCTAGACTCCTTCTATGGCTGTTCTAGCTTGCAGCTAAATACTTCCAAAAGCAAAGCATTTGTTGGTGCCAAGGCTCATTGCAAAGGTCCATTTAGCGCCTTATGTGTTCAGGAAGGATCCTTTCCGGCCACTTACCTGCCTTCAGATTAGTTACAGTTTTGTAATTTAGCAGGATCCATGCTACCACAGCCCAGTAGCTATGAACCCATAGATAGGGTATGAACCCATAAAGAGGCAAAATCCTCAAACAAAGGTGCAACAGACAACACCTTAATCAAGCCGAATACTAAATTTCTGAAAATTCTCTTGGATCTGTGGGAAGTAGCAAGCGCCTGAGTGCTAGCCTCAGTAATGGTGCGAAGAAGGCGCATTGCTTCGTGGAAAACTCGTTTACTTTCTAAAGCGGGTAGATTAGAACTGATCAGATCTGTCCTCAACTCATATGCTATCTATTGGGCTGTTGCTTTCATTTTGCCTAAGAGGCTGATTGGTGAAGTGGAGAGACTAATGAGGAATTTCTTCTGGCATGGTTCCGGGGACTACAAACCTTTCCATCTCATCAAATGGGACTAGTTGTGCAGGCCGAAGGAGGAGGGAGGACTTGGTCTTCGTAGACTTCACACATGGAACTCTTCTGCGATTTCTATGCAGCTTTGGCGTATTCTTTCTAATCATGATACTCTTTGGGTTAATTGGGTGAGGAGCCGCTACCTCACTACCTCTTCGGTCTGGACAGTGCGAAGTCACTCTTACACTCTCAAGCTTGGAAAGGTATTCTTCAAGCTAGAGACTGGATGTGGGACAATGTGCAATTTCAGATCGGTAATGGCAGCACTTTAAGCCTTTGGAAGGACCCATGGATCGATGGTCATTCCATTTCTTCTCTGGGAGGTGATTATATCAGGTTCCTCACTGGCTTGCGACCACTGCTAAGGTAAGTGCTTTCATTCATAATGGGAGATGGTGCCTCCCACCTCCTACCTCTACTGAGATGAGGGAACTATGGCCAAGGATACTTAGTATTCAGATTATTCAGGGGGCTGAAGATCACATCGCTTGGAAGCATAACAAAGGGTCAATTTAATAAGCATGTCTATGATCTCAAGCGCACACCTACCCTAAAGTTTCTTGGTTCCATATAGTCTGGTCGCGGCCTACTATTCAAAGCAATCGCTTCATGCTTGGCAATGCTTCATGGGGAGAATTCCATCCTTTGAAACCCTTCAGAAACGTGGTGTTTATGGGCCAAGCATTGTGTATTGTGCATGCAACATGATGAGCACATCCAAATCTCTATTCCAATTCCCATACACTTCTTGGATCTGGACGCAAATTCTTCATCGGCTGGATATTCACCGCCAGCCGAGAAGCACTATCCATGCTGAAGGCGAGAGTCTCCTTAAGAGTTTTCATGGATCGGGTATTGGCACTGTTGTGGCACTTGTGAGTTTCCGGGCTACTCTCTGGTGGGTATGGAAGGAAAGATGTGCTAGGATTTTTGATTCTAAACATCGTAATAAAGTTCATGTTCTCCTCTATATCTTATATGAGGTCAGATTCATTACTGAAGGTTACATTCAGGAGGACCCTTCATCCATTCGATCCAAGAATATCATCAGAAACTTCAACTTGTGATGACCTGTTCTTCTTGCGATTTACTCTCCTGAGCTTGTATGTTTCTCCTAATTTTTGAGTCTTTACTTGCTTGTTCTAATTCAGATCTATCGGCTTGTGATAGACTGAATTTTCCCCCCCTGTACTTATTCAGATTTATTTAATACAAAATTCCGGTATTAATTACCAAAAAAAAAAGTACTCAATATATTCATGTCAAGTGTACAGATTTGAGGACTAATGATACTTTTATTCTCACTGCTTTATATGGATCTAATTTTATCCATGAGAGACGTATTCTTTGGCAACAACTTCTTATTCTTTCCCATAATATCTTTGACCCTTGGACTATCATGGGAGATTTTAATACTATAAGATCACCTGAGGAAAAAAAAGGAGGAGGTCTGTCACGCCTTCTAATCTTGCGGAATTCAATGATTTTATTGATGAAGCAAATCTTCTTGATATGGCCCACTTCGGTAACTTTCTTTCCTGGAGTAATATGAAGAAAGGATTACAAAACATCTCTGCTCAAGAAAGTTCTGTAGTTAGTAAGGATGGCAATCATTCTAGCAAAGGAAAGAGCCAGACTAATGAAAAGAATATGCATGGGGACTTGCTTCGTAAGGTGACGGTAGGAAAAGGAAGTCTTGACGGGATACCTCACATAGATGATGACATGAGTAATGAGCAAGGCAGTGTTTCGAAGAAAGCTAATTTATATAGCAACACAAGAGGAGGAAGGTATCCTTCCTGCCGCGGTTCAAGATGACGAGGCAATTATTCTAAATAGGGTGGCCAAGAATAATAGAAATGAAAACCTGCAAGGAAAGGATCATTGCAAACCAATAGAAAGATTTCGGATGCTAGCAAGATTCGAAAAGATGATGAGGATTTGGCAACTTGTTCAGGAAATCTTTGCAATAAGGAAGGTAACTCTGCTACTCACGTGGGAAAGGTGGTAAGCTCACCGATTTCATGCATTGCTCCAAGTGCTGTTCACATGGAAGGCGACGTGGACAATCGGCCAGGGAAGGATGTTGTTGCCAAATCTACTTCTAATGAAGGGGGGCAGAGTCAAATACCATCGCCAGGAATAAAAGAAGACACTAATAGACGGTTCACTTCTTACATGCGGTGGATGAGATGGACAAACGGAAGAGGATGGGACCCGCGGTGCAAGGGTATTCTTCTAAACTCAAGACTAAAGATCAGAAATATGGGACACATTTGCATCCTAACAGAACATAGTTTCTATGAAGATAATTTCTTGGAATGTCAGGGGATTAATAAAGTGGCTAAGCGCATGGAGCTGAGGAAGTTGATCCAGACTCAGAAAAGTGACATTGTTATTCTTCTTGAGACTAAGATTAAAAACTCAAATGTTGATATGTGCAAGGCGCAAATTGGAGTGATGCTTCCCTTGCCCACAATAGTAACTCTACCAATGGAAGAATCTGGGTGCTTTGGAATCCGACAGCTTATTCCTTTGATATCATTGAGACTACTGAACAATTCATTCATATGCATGGGACTCATTGCTCATCCGGCAATCTTTTCACTTAACAGCTGTTTATGCCTCTAATCTTCAGCAAGAAAGGTTATCCTTTTGGAACTCCATCACTAATCTTTCCATCAATAATGTGGGTTCTTTGCCTTGGCTAGTTACTGGTGACTTCAACTGCATCCGTTATGCTTCTGAAAAGGTAGGAGGAAACACTGTTCCTCATCATGTGTTAGATTCTTTTAGCAACATGATTAGTAGTGCAGGCTTGATGGACTTGAAAGCTGTTGGTCATAATCTCTCTTGGTCCAACTGCTCCTTGGGAGATAGAAGAATTGCGGCTAGACTTGATAGATGCCTGGTCAATGATCAATGGACTTCACTTTATCCTGATGCTTATCTTGAATATGGTTCCACCTACTTCTCTGATCACTCCATGCTAATTATGAATTCTTCTATAATTACTGGTATTGGTTACAAACCTTTCAAATTTTTCTCCATGTGGATTAAGCACCCGGGATTCAAGGATTTTGTTTACTCGGCTTGGCAACAAGAGTTCTTTGGTTCTCCTACATACATTTTGTGCAAAAAATTAAAAGAAGTGAAGCTTGCTTTAAGGAAATGGAATTGGAGATTTTTGGTAATGTGCATAACTCTATCCAGAAGCATAGAGACTCTCTTCATCATGCTCAGGAATTACTCAGAAGTAACCCAACCAATCATCAACTTATCGAAAGGGAGCACCAATCAAATTGGATTATCAGAAGGCTCTTGATATGGAGGAAGCTTTTTATAAGCAAAAATCAAAACAGCATTGGCTGACTCTTGGGGATCATAATACAAAATTCTTTCATGCTTCTTGCAAAGCAAGAAAGTCTACTAATTCTATTAGTAGATGTACTGATTCTGATGGTAATACTATGTTGATATGGATTGGATTAAGCAGCATTCGGTTAATTATTTCTCTTCTTTATTGAATCTGCCCACTGGTTACCAGAATTCCATACCTATCGAGCCTAGGCACAAATTGGAAGATATAGATTCTGAGTTATTGTGTAGAGACATCACTTCGGAGGAGATTAAGGAGGGTTATGCTCTCTCCTAAGGGTAAAAGTCCTGGTCCTGATGGGTTCCAGCTGAGTTTTTTCAAAGTTCTTGGGAGATAGTGGGAGACCAAGTTATTCAAGCTGTCAAGCACTATTTTCACACTTCCAGAATGCTAAGGCAATTGAATTGTACATTCATTTCTTTGATTCCCAAGTTAGAGGGTGCTGATTCTTTTGACCAATTCAGGCCAATCTCCTTATGCAACTTTGCATACAAAATCATCTCTAAGATCCTGGCTAATCGTATACAAGTTGTGTTGCCAAAGCTAATCAGCATAAACCAGGCTGCTTTCATAAAAGGGCGCTCTATCCATGACAATATTCTCATCTCTAATGATATTGTTCGGGACCTTCATTCCAAATCTAAAGGGAGCATATTGTTTCAAGGCTGATTTAAAGAAGGCTTTTGATTCTCTCAATAGAAAATTGTCTACTACATGATGCAGCAAATGGGGTTTCCTACAAAGTATATCACTGGATAAAGAATTGTATTGAGAATCCTTCATTCTCTATCCTTCTAAATGGCTCTCCCATAGTTTTTTCCAATCTACTAATGGTGTGCGCCAAGGTGATCCTCTATCCCCTTATCTTTTCACTATTGCCATGGAGGGGCTTACTTGCATGTTGGAGGAAGCAGTTCTTAAGGGTGACATCAAAGTGCCATCAGCCGGTGAAATGAAGGTATCTCATGTTGTTTTTGCCGATGACCTTATTATCTTCTTCAAGAATGATGTTCAAACAGCAAGAAAAGTTAATCAAGTGTTGAATGAGTTCTCCTGTTATGCTGGTTTGGGACTGAATAAGGCCAAAAGCAAGCTCTATATTGGTGGTAATGTTCAGAATAAACAGCAATTTCTCGACATTATGGAAGTGGGAGAAGGAACTTTCCCGGTTCCTTATCTTGGCCTTCCACTGATCTCTACTTCCTTCAAGAAAACGCATTGTACTAATCTGCTTGATAAGATAAAAAAGAGATTACATGCTTGGAAAAACAAATTGTTGTCTAAAGCAGGTAGACTAGAACTCATTAAATCTGTCCTGAATTCTTACTCAATCTATTGGTCTTCTGCTTTCATTCTACCTAACAGTCTTATTGGTCAAATTGACAAAGTTTTAAAGGACTTTTTCTGGAAAGGTTGTTCGGAGATTCTGCTATGACTATGGTGAAGTGGAAAAGCATTGTAGACCCAAGAAGGAGGTGGATTGGGTATTAGAAGGCTGTTTGACTGGAATAGAGCTGCATCGGTAAAGCTTCTTTGGGAAACCTTGCAAAAAAGATAGTCTATATGGATCGATTGGGTTTACAAAAAGTACTTGTCTAAGGAGAACATATGGACAATTAAATGTAAAGCTCACTTCTCAAGTGCGTGGAAGGGTGTTCTTAAGGAGAGAGACTGGCTGCAAAATCAGATAACGTATTACATTGCTGATGGATCTAAATTTAGTATGTGGTTGACCCTTGGATATCTGGAAAAAGCATCTTTCAAATCTATGGGGATAGAATCCGGCATGATCTTGGTGCTGGAAAGGAGTTGAAAATATCTCACTTCATATCTTCTAATGAATGGAATCTGCCGCATCCAACTTCTTTCGATATGATCAACCTTTGGCCTACTATTACTGCTACTACCATCCATAGCAGCCAGGAGGACAACATCCTTTGGAACCATAATGGAGGAAAGTTCACTATCTCATCGGCATGGAATGCGATAAGGGAAAAAAATCAAGAAGACAGCAATAGCTTGTGGATTTGGGCGAAGCCAGGAGCACAAAAGTTCAATGTTTGTCTTTGGCAAGCTGCAATGCAAAGGTTACCTACTCAAGACCTCATGAAGACTAAAGGTATTACATTGGTTAACCGATGTGCTTTATGCAAAAAGAATGAAGAAACAAACATGCATATCTTTTTCCAATGTCATTATAGTATGTGGGTATGGAAGGAGATTATTTACAGATTCCAATTTGGTAGACCCCGGAAGATTGCCTTCATGATGAAATGCAAAAATAAAACTGAATTTTCCAGTCAAAAATAGTGCTTGGAAATTAGCTCAATTAGCTTTGAAAGCAGCTGTTTGGTGGATATGGAGGGAAAGATGCTTGAGAATCTTTGAAGGGCAAGAGATTTCAAAAATGCAATTGCTGATCAGAATTTTGTTCGATATCAAAGTATGTATGGAAAGCACTCTTCACAAGTCGCTATCCACCAGAGAAAGAGAAATCTTCAAGTCCTTCAATATTTATGCTGATTAGTTCTAATTCCTTGTGACTGATCATTGTGTTATTCTCATAGTCTACAACTTGTGTAGTCATGAGATTCCTAGTTTGTATCCTAATGGTGTTTTCCGGTGGAGTGAGAACATTCCACCTCTCTGAGGTGGGGTGCACTCTCGTGGATCCCATTAGGAGCTCCCTATGCACCATGATTATGGTCATAGGCCTTGTATATTTTGCAATTTAATACATTATTACTTACCTAAAAAAAAAAAAAATCTCTGCTCGCCTTGACAGAGTTTTAATCAATTCTCTTTGGATGAACAAGTATGAAGAAGCTCACCTCGTTTATGGTAATGTCTGTTTCGGATCATTCTATGCTCTTTGTTAATGAACACAAGGCGCCAGTATACCTCTTCAAAGCCTAAACCCTTCAAATTTTTAAACATGTGGTCTACGCATCCTAATTTTCATAATGTGGTTAGTCAGGCTTGGAACATTAATATCAAGGGCACTTTCTTTCCAACTTTGTAAAAAGCTTAAGCTTGTCAAGAACGCCTTGAGAGACTGGAATAAAAAGGAATTTGGGGACATAAACAAAAACTCTTCTACTGCTCATGATGCGCTTATGCATGCCAGAAAGAATTACAGAATGATCCGCAGGCTATTATCTTCAAGAAAATGAGAAGAGTTGTCGTATGGCATATTTTAAAGCTTTGGATATTGAGGAGATGTTTTCTAAGCAGAAGTCCAAGCAACAATGGTTAACTCTAGGAGATTCGAACACAAATTTTTTTTTTTTTGGTAAGTAAGGAAAAATGAATTAAAAGAGGAAATAAAGTACAAAGTCTATGTCCAAAAGAGAGTGGAGCATAGAAGGAACATACTAATGGAGTGCAGGAGAGTGCACCCCACCTCAGGGAGGTGGAATGTTCTCACTCCACCGCCCTCAACCTTAGTATTTCCTGGATAGAGGTCTCATGACCACACAAGTTGGGACTATGAGACTAACAAGACTAAAGCAATGCTAGAAGAAAAAAGATTACAAGATTGAAATGTTGAATCTCTTGAGAATTTCTAACTCCCTTTGTGTAGGCGATTTGAACTTCAAAGCTTCCATGCAGATTTTTATGTCCATGAGGATAATAATAAGCCATGCAGCTGCATTTTAGTTCTTTCTTTTCCTTCAAAAGTCCTCAAGCATCTTTCACGCCATATCCACCAAATAGTAGTCTTGAGAGCAAGTTGAGCAAGCTTCCAAGCCATATTCATTGAAGGGAAATTCTGAGCTAAAACCTTCATTCCTTTTCAAGAGTATCTTCTGGAGGTCTTCCAAACTGAAAACGATTGATCATTGCTCCATATCCATTGCTATACCGGCATTTGAAGAATATGTGATTGTTGTTTTCTTCATGGTTCCTGCAAAGAATGCATTGGGTAGGCATCTGGAATCCTTTCTTCTTCATTTGATCTTGGGTAGGCAATTTTTCCAATGAAGCTTGCCAGAGACAAAGATGAATTTCTGCGCTCCAGGCTTTCCCCAGATCCATATGAATTTCAAATCCTCATTGTTCCTCTCTCTGATTCATTCCATGCTGAAGATATAGTGAACTTCCTCCGTTGTGTTTCCATCTAATGCCATCCATATGCCCTCCATGAATAGTAGTACTAATAATGGAAGGCCAAACGAGATCATTCATGAGAAGTTGGGGGAGGGAGATTCCAGATGTTAGAATGAATGAAATGGCAGAGTTTGGAATCTCTATCAACCCCAAGATCATACCGAATGCTATCTCCATAAGTTTGAAAAATACTCTTTCCAAGTAACCAAGGATCATACCACATACTAATATTGGACCCATCAGCTATATAATAAGAAATCTGCTTTGCATCCAATCTCTTTCCTTAAGCACCCCTTTCCAAGCACTGGAAAAATAAGATTTGGATTTGATAACCCAAATATTATGCTTGAGTAAATACTTGTTGTAGATCCAGTCAATCCAGAGAGAGTTTTCCTTTGCAATGTTTCCCATAGAAGTTTTACTGATGCAGCTCTATTCCAATCATGAAGGCTTCTAATCCCCAAACCTCCTCTTTCTTGGGTCTACAGATAGACTTCCACTTAACCATGGTCATGACCGATTTCTCAGAGCAACCTTTCCAGAAGAAATCTCTAAACATACCTTCAATCTGCGAGATAAGACCATTTGGAAGAATGAAAGCAGAAGACCAATAAACAGAGTAAGACTGAAGAAAAGATGTGATAAGCTCCAAACGGCCAGCTTTGGATAAGAGACGATTCTTCCAAGAATTCAGCCTGTTCTTGATTTTGTCAATGAGAGGGGTGCAATGCACTTTTTTAATAGAACAAGAGACCAAAGGCAGCCTAGGTAAGGAACCGGAAGAGTGCCTTCACTAACACCCAGTGCATTCAAAAAGTTGATTTTGCCCTCCACATTTCCCCCTATGTATAGTTTACTTTGGATTTTAAGAGCCAGGCCAGAGCAAAGGGAGAGAAATTATGCAACACATTACTCAGATGTATTGCAGACTGTAAGTCATTCTTCAAGAATATGATAAGATCATCAGCGAAAACAACATGAGATACCTTCATTATACCAGCCGTGGGAACCTTGATGTTACCATTAAGAACCTCCTTCTCCAGCATGCAAGGTAAACCTTCCATGGCAATAGTGAAAAGATAAGGTGAAAGTGGATCCCCTGCCTCAGACCATTACTTCCCTGAAAGAACCCCGTAGGAGAGCCATTCAAGAGAATAGAGTATGATGGATTCTCAATGAAGTTTTTAACCCAATTGATCCATTTAACCGGAAACCCCATTAGCTGCATCATATAGTAGACAAAACTTCTGTTCACCGAGTCAAAGGCCTTTTTCAAATCAGCTTTGAAGCACAGAAGGTTACCTTTGCTTTTAGAGTGCATATCCCGGACAATATCATTAGTGATGAGAATATTATCATGAATGGATCTCCCCTTATAAAAGCAGCCTGGTTAGGACTGATCAGCTTTTGGAGGACATGCTGCAAACGGTTAGCCAAGATCTTGGAGATAATCTTATACACAAAGTTGCAGAGAGATATAGGCCTGTATTGGTCAAAAGAATCAGCTCCTTCAGCTTTAGGGATTAAAGCAATGAATGTACAATTCAGTTGCTTAAGCATTCTAGAAGTATTGAAGTAGTGTTGACAGCATGAACAACATGATCACCCACAATATCCCATGTAGATTGAAAAAACTCAGCTGGAAACCCGTCTGGACCTGGACTCTTGCCTTTGGGGGAATGCATGACAACTTCCTTCACCTCCTCACTGGTGATCTCCCTAAAGAGTTTGAATATCAGGATCTTGAAGCTTCAGCCTAGTATCAACATTCATTTGATTCCAATCAGTAGATGGTTGATTCAAGAGGTTTTGAAGAACTCCACAGAATGCTGCTTGACCTTTTCCATATCGTCATATTGTTTCCCTCAGAGTCAGTACATCTAGAAATAGTGTTCATAGACCTTCTTGATTTGAAAGATGCATGGAAGAACTTAGTGTTGCTATCCCCAAGGGAGAGCCAAAATTGCTTGGACTTCTGCTTATAGAACTCTTCCTCGTAATCAAGAGCAGATTGATAATCTTTCTTAATGCTCATCTCTTGCTGAATTAACTGACTATCCATAGGATTGAGCTGAAGTCTATTCTGGATTTGAAGAAGCGAGTCTCTATATTTTTTGATTCTATCATTAACATAACCGAATTCATCTCTATTCCACTTCTTTAGAGCTTCTTTGACATCCTTCAACTTTTTGCACAATATATACGTGGGAGATCCCTCATATTCCGATGACCATGCTTTGGTGACAATATCCATGAACCCCGGGTGCTTAATCCACATAGTAAAAAATTTAAAAGGTTTGAACCCATTTTGCAGCAATTTTGAAGAATGGATAAGAAGAATTGCATGATCAGAAAATAAGTTGAACCATAGTGAACATAACCATCAGGGAATGTAGACAACCATTTGTCGTTGATAAGAGTGCGGTCAAGCCTAGCCGCAATCTTTTTTTTTTTTTGGTAAGTAATACCGGAGTTTTGTATTGATTTAGCAAATCAAAATAATGTACAAAGGAGGATCCATGCTACCACAGCCCAGTAGCTATGAACCCATAGATAGGGTATGAACCCATAAAGAGGCAAAATCCTCAAACAAAGGTGTAACAGACAACACCTTAATCAAGCCGAATACTAAAATTTCTGAAAATTCTCTTGGATCTGTGGGAAGTAGCAAGCGCCTGAGTGCTAGCCTCAGTAATGGTGCGAACATCATCAAGAATGGAGAGAAGAACTTGCACCTTACTTCTATTTTGGAGTCAAAAATCCGGGAACACCTTTCCTTCCAAATCCACCAAAGCGCAGCTCTGAAGGTGGCAAAGGCAACACAAGTGCCATCTCCAGGAGTATGGAAACTCGAAATTAAAGCTTCACTTTCAGCAAATAAAGTATTTAGAGGTCTTCGATGAATATCCAACCGATGCAAAAGTTGCATCCAGATCCAGGAACTGTATGAGCATTGAAAGAATAGGTGATTGATATGCTCATCACTCGACTTACATAGAATGCAAATATTAGGACCACAGAAACTTCTTTTTTGAAGAATATCAAAAGTTGGGATACCGCCCATAAGAACTTGCCAAGCATGGAGGGAATACTTCTGAATGGTAGGACGTTTCCAGACAAGATGAACCCAAGGAATCTTCAGATAAACAACTCTTTTCAGATCATGAATATAGTTGCTAGTAATTGGCTTATTTTGCTGTCTCCACCCAATAGAATCATCACAGTTAGCATGTAATGGAATGCTAAGAATACGAGGCCACAGAAGAAGCATTTCACTAGAAGTTGGCGTTGGAAGGCACCATCTCCCTTCTTGAATGAAGAAGCTAACAGTTGCATTAGCAGGTAAGCCAAGCAAAAATCTGATATAATCTCCCCCATGCAAATTAATTGATTCCCCATCTATCCAAGGGTCAGCCCACAAGTTGATTGTATCCCCTTTACCAATCTTATAGATACCTGAGTTGTCATCCAATCTCTGGCTGAAGAATACCCTTCCAGGCATGGGAATGATAATTTTGCAGTTAGCAGACCAATAGAGCTGTGCCTGAGATATTTACTTCTCACCCAATCAGTCCATAAAGTATCCTTATGCGATAAGATCCTCCAAAATTGCATAGAGAGCATTGCAGAATTCCAGGTAGAAAGGCGCCTAAGGCCCAGCCCACCTTCATCTTTTGGCCTACACAACCAGTCCCACTTAACCAAATGGAAAGGCTTGTAGTCACCAGAAGCATGCCAGAAGAAGTTCCTTAGTAATCTTTCGACATCACCATCAGTCTTTAGGCAAGATAAAAGAGACCGCCCAGTAATAGCATAAGAATTCAAAACCGACCTGATCAATTCCACCCTTCCAGCTTTAGATAGCATTCTGGTTTTCCAAGAAGCAATGCGCTTAGAGATTTTTGGAGGATTGGCGCACAGTGCATGCTGGTCAAAGAAGTGGAAAATAATGGCAAACCAAGGTACGTAGATGGTAAAACTCCCTCCTGCACTCCCAAAGCATGTAGCAATGCACTTTTGTGGCGGATGGCAGCCCCAACAAAGGCCTTACTCTTAGCAACATTTAATTGCAACCCAGAGTATTTATGGAAGGCCTTGAGAATGTTAGAAAGACAATGGCTCGAAGAAACATTAGGCTTTAAGAAGAGAAGCAGGTCGTCTGCAAAAATAAGATGAGATAACTTAACCGATCCAGAAGAAGGCACAAGCAATGAACCATCCGACACCTTTTCATCAATAAGGATAGACAGACCCTCCATGGCTATGCAGAAGAGGTAAGGAGATAATGGATCTCCCTGCCTAATTCCATTAGAAGAAGCAAAGAAACCGACAGGACTTCCATTGAGTAACACAGAGAAAGTTGCAGTATTAATAAGAATCGCAGTCCAGTCGACCCACTGAGGAGGAAATCCCATTCTCCTAAGTAGAAGAAGAATGAATTCCCTATTAACCGAGTCAAAAGCTTTCCGAAGATCCACTTTCATACAATAAGTTTACCCCGATGCTTGGAATGAATGTCCCTGACCATGTCGTTTGCAAGAAGGATGCTATCTTGGATTTTGCGGCCCTTGATAAAAGCAGACTGGTGCTTGCTAATAGGGAAGGCATGAACTTTTGCATACGATTAGCCATTAGCTTTGCAATATCTTATACAGGAAATTGCACAGGGATATAGGTCTGAACTGATCAAAGGAATCTGCCATATCATTCTTTGGAATAAGGGAGATGAAGTTATGGTTTACCTGACGAAGCCAACGACCACCATTGAAAAAATAATGCACAGCAGCCAAAACGTCATTCCCAATGATGCTCCAACAAATCTGATAGAAGTCAGAAGGAAAGCCATCCGGGCCAGGACTTTTGTTTTTAGGAGCATTCATAACAACATTAGTAATCTCTTCATCAGTAAAGGGCCTCATAAGGAAAGCTCTGTCTTCTTCCAAGAGAACTCTACGGGGCTGAAAGTCCAGAATCTCATACTGCTGCTCTTGATTAAGAAGTCCAGTGTAGTAATCAGTTGCATGATTCTTGAGCTGCTGCAAATCTGAAGTCTCTTGACCATCAGGAAGCCTACACTTGCGAATAGTATTGATCATACGCCTCCCTTTGATACTAGCATAGTAAAACTTAGTAGTATTGTCATCATTTTGCACTAACCAGTGCTGCTTTGCCCTCTGCTGAGCATAAGCTCCTTCCATGTTTAAACAAGTGAGATAGGCATCCCGGGCATGCTTTTCCTTCTGGATCAACTGTTCTTTCATAGGATCACTGGCTAATTCCAATTGAGCTTGATGTAATAGTTCAGAAGCATAGGAAACCTTTTGCTGGATGGGACCAAATTCATCACGGTTCCAGACTTTAAGAGCCATTTTAACCGCCCGAAGCTTCTTGCACAACACAAAGATTGGAGTCCCAGAAAGTGGGAACTCCAGGCCTGATGAACAATGGAACGAAATGAATTATGCTGAGCCCACATATTGTAGAATCTGAATGGTTTGGGGCCACCCGCCACAGTATCTTCTGTAAAAACAGTGAGCTGGGCATGATCAGAAAGGATTTGATCACCATAATGGTTTGGGGCCTAGCCGCAATTCGCCTGTCACCATTAGAGCAATTATTCCATGAAAGAACATTTCCCATAGACTTCAGATCCATAAGTCCGGCATTAGAGATCATGTTGTTAAATGAATCCAACATATAATTGGGCACTAAATTTCCTCCCACCTTCTCAGAGGCGAATCTGATACAGTTGAAATCCCCAGTGGCAATCCAAGGATTTGCACCAATAGTATTTTTGGAGATGTTGATGATAGAATCCCAAAGAGAGATACGATCCTGATGAGAATTAGAAGCATAGATAGCAGAAATATGACAGTCCTTATTCGAGTTGACATGGTGCCCAGCTAGATGAATGAGTTGACTGGTATTGTGAGTAACCGTGAGAGTATAAATGTTTGGATTCCATAGCACCCATATTCGACCATTGGAGCAATCACTATTGTGAGCAAGCGAAGCATCAGCCCAAATCTGACTCTTGTACATATCCACAAAAGCAGATTTAATCTTTGTTTCAAGAAGGATAACAATATCACAATTATTGTTTTTGATAATTTTTCTCAGCTCCATACGCTTCCCCACTTTGTTTAAACCCCTCACGTTCCAGCTGATTATCTTCATAAAAACTTAAATGCGGTTTGGATGCAAAGATATCCCCACCTTCGGATCCTTCATCTTAAGCTTGGACGCATAGCCATGAGCAGCTGCAACTTGCCCCATTTTCTTTCTTTTGTCAATCTCATCCACCGCACTTAATGCATTAAACTTCCTATAGGCTTCTGTCATGCTGTCAGGAGAAGGAATGGAAGGTATGTGAGCAGAGTTTTCTCCTTCCTTTGATGTTTTCCTGCCTTGCGCTCCATTCCTCAAATTGGTAACCTCAGATTTATCAAGTGTAGGTGTCAAATTTGAGGGGATCTCAATTCTTTCTGATTGGTTGTGAGAAGTATCATTATCGATTTGCCTTTGAGTGTGAGTTGCTTTTCCTTCCTTGAAAGAATTATCCGTGATGGAGCTGCCACGATTGTCATTACATGGTATGGAATTAGCGACTTCTTTCCCTGCCTTATGATGCTGATGGCATTCTCCATCGAGTTGCTTTGGATGTGAGAGCAATCTTTTTTATGAGATTCTGTCCTGCCTTCTATCCTTTCACAATTACTATTGTCTTGAGATATTTCTTTATTAGCCGCAGCACTATTCCTGCCTTCCATGCGTCCATCTTGGTGAGCAGCCTTTTTTTTTTTTTTTTTGGTCGGTCAACCAAGAAGAAGAATAAATTAATAAGAGTCAGAATACATGATACAATAGAAGGGCTTGTGCTGCAAACACAAGACCAAAGCCGAAGGGGATGACACTACAAGCCAGTGACTATCCCCTTAGCAGACTGAAAAGACATAAACTAAGGAGAAGAGCTCACAATAGTAATATTGAATCTTTTACAAATGACCTTGGACCGACCAGATAGAGGACTGTTGTGGGAAATAGCTTCCACACAACTTCTAACATCATGGATGATAGAAAGCATAATGTGAATTGCAGAGGTACAGACGCCTTCAAAGGTTCTGCAGCAGCGTTCCCTCCAGATCCACCAGATGGTAGCACGAAATAGGAGCCTTGCTAAGAGAGTAGCAAATCCATCTTTAGAGAAGCTTTTCCGTAAAGAGTGGACTTCCTGCAAAATAGATGAGCGGGGCAGCCTTTGAATATTTAATCTGTCAAGAATTCCTCCCCAAATCTGATTAGAATAAGGGCATTGAAAGAAGAGGTGCTCTTCACATTCCTCAGAATTGCAGCATAGAATAGATACTTGGAATTTGGAAACCTCTCTTCTTCAGGTTATTAATAGTAGGTAGCTTATGCATAATCGCCTGCCAACAAGTAAGGGAGAACCGCTGCACAGTAGGACCCTTCCAAACCCAATCAGCCCAGCCCACTTTTTGATGAGTGTCTCTAATGTGGTTCCACGCTTCTTTGGTGCTAAAGGTGCCATGATTCCAGGTAATAGCATCATTCTGGGTAATCTGAACATTCTGGATTAAAGGGTAAAGCTCCATCATATCAATTGAAGTTTGAGGAGGAAGCAACCAATTCCCATTTTGAATGAAGGAGGAACACAATATTTCCTTTTGGAGTCCAAGATGGCGGCGAAGTCTATCACCCATCAACATAAAGATACTCTTACCTTGGATCCAAGGGTCATAGAAGAAACTGAGCTGACTCCTGTCGCCAACTTTGTAAGTGAGATGATTAAGGATCCATTCCCGCTGCTTCAAGATACTTTTCCAGGCCGTCGAATGATAAGATCTAAGTTTGGTGTTCCATATAGAATTCCTCTTAAGATAACGCTCATGAACCCATTTGATCCAAAGAGAATCTTGATGCTGCAAAATATCCCACAAATTTTTTGTAGCACAAGCTAAGTTCCAGTCACTGAGACTCCGAATTCCCAGGCCCCCTTCACTCTTTGGCCTACAGATTTGCTTCCAGCTGACCATATGAGTAGTGTGATTAGAAGAATGTCCCTGCCAATAGAAATTACACAGAATTCTGTCGATCTCTTTAAGAACCACTGAAGGGAGAAGGAAGGAGACAGACCAGTAGATGGAATAAGAAGCAAGAACAGATTTTACAAGCTCCAATCTACCAGCTCTAGATAAAAGGTTGGTCCGCCAGGACTCAATCCGCTTCTTAATCTTATCAATAATTGGTTGACAATTGCTCTTCTTGAGGGAAGTACTCACAAGAGGCAGACCCAAATAGGTAGTCGGCAGTTGGCCAACAGGGATATTGAGAATACCTTTTATAGCAGAGCTATGCTTGACCTTGCCACCCATATAGATCCTACTCTTATTAGAGTTTAGTTGAAGCCCTGAATAATTGTAAAAATCTTGAAGAAGATTCTTGATTACCCTGGCAGATTGAACATCATCTTTGAAGAAAATGATAAGATCATCGGCGAAAACAAAGTGAGAGATGGGCAGATCTCCAGCGGTTGGAACTTTGACTTCTTTCCTCTGAACAGCAGAATCAATGAGACAAGTGAAGCCTTCCATGACAATAGTAAAGAGATAAGGTGATAACGGGTCACCTTGCCGAAGACCATTAGAACTTTTAAAGAATCCTTCAGGACTGCCATTGACAAGGACAGAAAATTTAGGAGTTTCCAGACAGCATTTAATCCATCGGATCCATTTTTCTGGAAAAGCCATTTTCCTCAACATAAAATACACAAAATCCCAAGAAACGGAGTCAAAGGCCTTACAAAGATCAGCCTTGAGACAAATCCTGGTCCCTTTATGTTTAGAATGCAGGTCCTTAGCTAAATCATTGGCGAGCAAAATGTTACTTTGAATTCTCCTGCCCGGAATAAAAGCTGTCTGATGTTGACTAATGATTGAAGAGAGAACCAGCTTCATACGATCAGCCATCATTTTTGTAATAACCTTATAGATGAAATTGCAAAGAGAAATCGGACGAAATTGGTCCAGGGAATCAGCATTATCTTGCTTGGGAACTAAAGCAATAAAAGTTGAGTTGATCTGGTTCTCCCAATGGCCATTATCAAAGAAGGAGAGGATCGCTTTGGAAACTAAGTCCCCTACAATATCCCAACAATTGATGTAGAATTCCGCAGTAAAACCATCTGGACCTGGAGATTTGAATTTCGGGGAATTAAAAACAGTATGGCGGACGTCCTCCAAAGTGAAAGGTTTCAAAAGTAGATCAACATCTTCCGAAAGAAGAGACTTCTTGACGTCAAAGGATGGATAATGCTTCCGGTGAGGTTTATTCAAGAGATCCACATAGAAGGATAAGGCATTGGCACGAATGTCCTCATCAGAAGTCAGGATAGAACCATCCTTATTCGAATTATTCCTTTCTCAATCTCTCCTTTCTCTATATTTCCATCAGTTTCTAAGACCGTCCCTTCCTCCATATCTTCATACGTATCCTGGGTTGCAAGGATAGAGAATCTATTGCCTTGCCCTCCAATGACATCTTCCTTGCTGGCTTCGTTGTGGGCTGCATGTGGAGTTTCTTTACTGGTAATAATGGTCTGATTATTTGGAATAGTAAACTCCTCCTTCCTTCGATAGACCTGCTGTGAGCTTCTGGAGTTGACAGGCGGACAATGGCCATGCAAATGACCGAACATCCCACATCCCTTGCATCTTCTTGGCTTCCACGAGTAGGAGATCTGAAGGTCATGCTGTGATCCATCAAGGTCCTTGTATCTGATAGTATTTGGCAGTTCCATTTCCGAAGAAACCATAACGCAAGCTCTGGCAAAGGATAGTCTCCTTCTCTCCGCAGTCAATCTATCCATGAATAAAGGTTCTCCAATAGTGCTGCATAACTTGGAGATGAACTTCTTGGACCAGAGATGAATAGGTAGGCTATGAATCGATACCCATACAGGAATATTTTTTAAACTCTCCAGCTCCATTCTCACTCCTTTCTCCCATCGTCTAAGAATCATGGGGTGTCCCCGGATGGACCAGAAACCCTCAAGAATACGTGTGACGTCCTCCTCGTTATCCATTTTGCACAGAAAAAAACCATTTTCTAATAGATGCAAATCGAAGCCCACAACTCCCCATCTACTTTTAATGAAAGAAGACAATGGCATGAACGAAGTCTTGAGATCTACGACGTACCCGACTATGGTGCGATCCCATGCACCATGCAGCTCCTCGATGTCCTCCACATCGCAGACCGCGATCTTCTCATTCTCTGACACAATCATAGGCTCGATGAAGGATAGTGCATGGGAACTTACGTTGGATGATGGAGTCGAGAACAAGCTCGCCCATGATTTTGGTGCACTTGACACCTCAGCTGGCCCACGCGAACGAGACCTCCATCTCGAAGTCAAAGAAGACCTCCCTTTCCTCGCCACCTGGTCCTTGCCCAAGGCCGAAGAGGAGGGAACCAAAGCTGCTGCCTGGGGAACCGATGAAGAAGGAGGCTGACCCTCCGAAGAAGAGGCGTCCATCCTCCAACTCCAACACCAAGCAGCACCGCTCACCTCTCGCAAGTGGTAGACCCCAGTTGGAGGAGTTCCAACTGGTGGCTGCCCGGAGAAGGACCCCCCTTCTCAAGGGAAGGGAGGTCCTCCCACCGCCGGGAGACGGGGACCGGAGCACACACAGAAGCTAGCGAAATCCCCAGAGCTTCTCTCTCTAGAAAACTAGAGAGAGAGAGAGCTCCTAATCTCAGATTTGAGTTGATCTGCTATTAAAGCTCGGAGAGTCCACAATTCTATAAAGCAATGCAAGACAAATGATGGTGCTATCCTTACTTCTGATGATGATATTCGGGCCCATGCCCTTAATTTTTTTTTTTTGGTAAGTAATACCGGAATTTTGTATTAAATAAGGCAGGAAAATAATATGTACAATATGTAATTCATGCTATCACAAGCCGATAGCTATGAATTAATAAAGTTGAAAAAACACAAGGACTAAGAATGAAAACATATTGATCCCACCACTTAGATCTTTCGGAGAATGAAGTTCCTCAGAGTTCTTTGAGTATTTGGGGATGGAGAATCCTTCTGAGTATGAAACTCAGTAATACTTCTTATGTCAGAAAGAATGGAAAGAAGGACCTGCATTCGACTTCGCATTTTAGAATCAAATATACGGGAGCATCGCTCCTTCCATACCCACCATATAGCAGCACGGAAGCAAACAAAAGCAATTTTCCTCTTGGCCCCAGGCGCGCAAAAACTTCTGATTAAGGCTTCAGTTTCAGCAAGGAGCGAGTCTCTCGGTCTTCTATGGATATCCAACCTATGCAAGAGTTGATACCAAATCCAGGAACTATAAGAACACTGGAAGAAAAGATGGTTGATGTTCTCTTCATGTTGATGACATAAGATACAGATGCTAGGCCCTTGAAGGCCACGCCTTTGGAGAACATCAAATGTCGGGATAGCACTCATCAGAGCCTGCCAGGCAAAGAGAGATTGTTTTTGATTAGTAGGCCGCTGCCAAACAAGTTGATACCAAGGGACCTTAGGAGCGGTAATTCTTCTCAAGTCATAGATGTACTTGTTGCTGGTGACACCTCCTTTATGCTTCCAAACAATAGAGTCTTCATGGTGAGCAGAAATTGGGACTTGCATAATCCGAGGCCAGATTTCCATCATTTCAAGGGTTGTTGGAGTAGGAAGACACCATCTCCCGTCGTGAATAAAGTAGCTAACAGTGGTGGACATCGGTAGTCCAAGGTTGATTCTAATATACTGACCACCCAGAGAATAAATAGAATGACCATCAATCCATGGGTCCTCCCAAAAGTTAATACTTCTCCCAGACCCAACCAAATAAGTTACATGAGGAAGCAACCAGTCCCTAACCTTCAGAATACCTTTCCAGGCATGAGAGTGATAAGTCTGAGACTGAATAGACCAAATAGACACCTTCTTAAGATATCTGCTATGCACCCATTGGTACCATAAGGTGTCATGAGAAGATAGTATTCTCCAAAGTTGCATGGTGATAACAGTATGGTTCCATGCTTCAAGACGTCTTATACCCAGACCGCCCTCATCCTTTGGCCTACAAATGTGATTCCACTTCACTAAGTGAAATGGTTTGTAATCGCCAGAAGAATGCCAGAAGAAATTCCTCAACATCCTCTCCACCTCACCAATCAACCCCTTAGGGAGAAGGAAAGAAGCAGTCCAATAAAGAGCATAAGAGTTCAGAACTGAACGAATCAGTTCCAGCCGACCAGCTCGAGAGAGCAATCTAGATTTCCATGAAGCAATGCGCTTGCTGATTTTTTGAAGAATTGGACTGCAATGAGTGCTAGTTAAACGAGTTGAGAACAAAGGGAGACCCAAGTATGTAGATGGCAGATTTCCCTCTTTAACCTTCAAGGCATCTAGAAGGGGACCCTTGTGATGGATCTTCGCACCGATGAAGACCATACTCTTAGAGGCATTAAGCTGAAGACCCGAGCAGTTGTAAAAATCTTCAAGAATGCTAGTCATGCATCGAGCAAAAGTAATATTTGGTTTCAAGAACAGTAGAAGATCATCGGCAAAAACCAAATGGGACATACTTGTACCTCCATAAGTGGGAACATGCAAGGATCCTTCCTTTAATTTCTTCTCAATCATTAGGGACAAGCCTTCCATAGCAACACAAAACAAATAAGGAGATAGTGGATCTCCCTGACGGATGCCATTAGAAGAGTGAAAAACCCCACCGGGCTTCCATTAAGTAACACAGAAAAAGTGGCAGAATCAGTGAGAACTTGAATCCACCGAATCCATTGTTCAGGGAAACCCATCTTCTGCAACACGAGGAGAATAAAGCGACGATTTACCGAATCAAAAGCTTTCCGAAGATCAACTTTCATGCATAGTAAACTACCTCGGTGCTTGGAGTGGATATCTCTCACAAGATCATTAGCTAGGAGAATGCTATCTTGGATCCTGCGACCTTTAATAAAGGCAGACTGATTGTTTTTTCGGTAAGTAATAATTTCATAAAATGAAAGTAGATAGTGTACAAGACCCCAAGACCAACTAATCTGGGGTAAATGGACTCCTAAGGAGGGTCAGGAGAGTGTACCCCACCTCAAAGAGGTAGAATATTCTCACTCCACCGTACACATCCTTAGGATCACAGGATTACACAATTCATGACCACACATATGTTGTGGACTATGAATGAAAAAAGACTAAGCACTACCAGTGGAAAATATCGGTTCTAGACAGAGATGTTGAATCGCATTAAGATGTCTTTTTCCCTGACAATATTTTTCTTGTCAACTTGGAGCTCTTCCATGCAGATTTTGATGTCTTGAAGTATAGAAAGGAGGACCTGCACTTTGCTGCGATTTATTGAGTCAAAATATCTCAAGCATCGTTCTCTCCATATCCACCAAACTGATGTTTTAATAGCTAGGTGGGCAAGAGATTGGAGCGTTTTATGATTAGAAAAGTGATTGTGGAGCGCCTCCATTTCTTAATCAGATCGTTCTTGGCTGGTCTTCTGATCTGAAATCGCTTTAGGATTTGTTCCCAGATCCAACTCCCATAAGTGCACTTGAAGAATAGATGACCGTTGCTTTCTTCATGATCCCTGCAAAAAAGACATTGGTTAGCTAAATAATATCCTCTCCCTTGCATAAGGTCCTGGGTAGGAAGTTTCTCCAGAGTAGCCTGCCATAAACAAAGTTTGAACTTTTGAGCTCCTGGTTTCCCCCATATTCTATTATAATGACAAAGATTTTCATGCTTAATTTGGATCGCATTCCAGGCTGAGTTTATGGAGAATTTGCTGTTATCATGGTTCCAAGTGATCCAATCATGCTGATCATGATGAAGATTGATATTTTTGATAGTAGGCCAAAGGTGGATCATTTGGATAGATGTAGCAGTTGGCAGGTGCCAATCACCATTCATGACAAATTGAGAGATATTGGCGTTTCTAGAATCCCCCAGATCCTGACGCACTCTATCTCCATGCATCTCAAAAATGCTTTTACCAGCTAACCAAGGGTCAAACCACATACTGACCGAGGTACCATCTGCAATTGATAAGTTATTTGGTTCTTCATCCAATCCCGCTCTTGGAGAACAGCTTTCCAAGCGCTTGAGTAGCTAGGCCTCCACTTGATATTCCAGATGTTGTCTTTACTAAGATATTTGTTATGGATCCAATCAACCCAAAGAGAAGGCTTCCTTTGTAACACATCCCAGAGAAGCTTAACTGAGGCAGCTCTATTCCAAGCTTCTTTCTAGAGCAGGAAGACTTGAGCTCATCAAATCAGTCCTTTCATCGCTCTCGCTTTATTGGACGGTTTCCTTTCTTCTTCCTACTGGGGTGATTCAGGAAATTGAAAGAATTCTTAGCAACTTCTACTGGCAAGGACAATCTGCTAATAAGACGCTTCATATGGTAAGCTGGAATAACATTTGCAGGCCTAAGAGTGAAGGTGGACTTGGAATTCGCAGAATCAAAGACTGGAATTTAGCATGTGCGACTAGCAACCTGTGGAGTATTCTTCAAAATCATGACTCCCTCTGGGTCACTTGGGTTCAGAAAAAATATTTACAAAAGCAATCTATCTAGTCTTTTTATCATAGACCTTATCACTCTATGGCTTGGAAGGGAATTCTCAAGCAAAGAAACTGGATTCAGCAAAATATCACTTACAACATTGGCAATGGAACACAGAGCAGTTTTTTCTATGATCCTTGGATCCAAGGAAAAAGCATTTATATGATGGTTGGAGATAGAATCAGACAGCATCTTGGTGTTTCTAAAGACATTACTTGTGCGTCCTTTATTCATAATGGTCAGTGGCAGCTTCCTCTTCCTACTTCTACTGACATGTTCGAAATCTGGCCAAAAATCAATGGCACGCCTCTTACTACCTCATATGCTATCACCTGGAATCATGGTAATTTTAGCACCAAAGAAGTCTGGAATAGACTTCGTGAACAACATCAACAAGTAGGTTGGGCTGATTGGGTCTGGAAATCACCAACGGTTCAACGTTTCTCCATAACTTGTTGGCAAGCGATCATGCACAAATTGCCAACTCAGAACAATCTAAGGAAACGTGGTATGATTATGCCCAGTCGATGCATTCTATGCTGCCAGGATGAAGAATGTGAGGATCATATCTTCTGTAGGTGCGTGTACTCCATCCAAATTTGGAAAGAAATCCTTCACAGGTTAAACATCACAAGAATGCCACGCCAAACAATTCTTGAGGAGGTTTCTTCTATGAGGGCGAGTTTTAAATCAGATGGGCTCGGTACTGATTTTGCTCGTATTATCTTTCGTGCCACTATCTGGTGGATCTGGAATGAAAGGTGCAGGAGAATTTTTGAAGATTCGAAGCTATCTCCAATTCAACTCACTTTAGCTATTATTCATGATGCTCGGTCTTGTATGGAAGCCAACCCTTCTAACAAAGCTCTGTCTGGTCGGTCTAATGCTCTTTTCAAGAGATTTAATCTTAGACTAAGTAATACTTAAGAGGGAGTTGGAGTTGGTCACCATATTCTGGTGCCATCTCCTAGTTTTTAGTTTGCTAGTTTTCGGGTGTTCTCACCTGATTCCACCTTTTCTGTACATTCATCTTCTATATTAATTGAATCTCTTGGTTGATTTACCAAAAAAAGAGGCAGCTCTATTCCAGTCCTGAATTCTTTTCACTCCAAGGCCTCCTTCTGGTTTCGGTCTACAAATGTCATCCCACTTTATCATGTGCAAAGATTTTTTATCTGAACAACCTTTCCAAAAGAAGTTCCTAATAAGATTCTCAATCTGATGCATCAACCCTTTAGGAAGAGAGAACGCTAAAGACCAGTAAATAGAGTAGGAACTCAGCACAGAATGAATGAGTTGCAGCCTACCAGCTTTAAACAGAAGCCGATTTTTCCAAGCACTAAGTCTCCTAGTGATCTTTTCCAATAGAGATTCGCAATGAACTTTCTTAAGAGAGGTGGAAATGAGGGGTAGCCCAAGATATGTAACCGGCAAAGAACCTTCACCAACATTCATCATTCTGAGGAACAACTCTTTGTGACAAACCTTCCCCCCAATGAACAATTTGCTCTTATTATGGTTAAGTTTCAGCCCGGAATGGTGGAGAAGACATGCAGCACATTCGTGATTATTTCAGCAGTTTTTATGTCATCTTTGAAAAAAATCACAAGGTCATCCGCAAAGATGATATGAGAGATTTTAACATGAGCAGCCGATGGGACCTTTATATTTCCTTGATTCATCTCGCGATCCATCAAATTGGTGAAACCTTCCATAGCAATAGTGAATAAGTAAGGGGAAGGCAGACTGATTGTTGCTGATGATATGAGGCATAATTCTTTGCATTCGGTTAGCAAGAAGCTTTGTAATAATCTTGTACAGAAAATTGCACAAAGATATTGGCCTGAACTGATCAAAGGACCCCGCATTTTCACCTTTGGGAATAAGAGAGATAAAAGTATGATTTACCTGTCTGAGCCATCTACCTCCCTTGAAAAAATAGTGAACCGCAGCAAGAACATCACCCTTCACTAGATTCCAACAATCTTGAAAGAATTCAGCCGAAAATCCATCAGGACCTGGGCTTTTATTACGAGGAGCAGACATGACAACATCAGTGATCTCTGAATCAGTAAAGGGCCTCATGATACTAGTCCTATCATCCTCAGAAAGCATTCTTGTAGTTTCAAAATCCAGATCTGCATGAGTATGATTTTGGTTTAGAAGATTGTAGTAGAAATCAAGAGCATGATCTTTGATCTTCTTCATATCATCAGTCATACTTCCATCAGGCAATTTGCATCTTCTAATGGTGTTTATCATTCTCCTTCCCTTAATGCTAGCATAGAAGAACTTTGTGTTGTCATCCGTCTGAGTTAGCCAGTGTTGCTTAGCTCGCTGCACAGCATAAGAAGTCTCCATTTGTAAGCAACGGACATAATCATCACGAGCATTCTTTTCTTTAACAATGTAATCATCATTCATGGGATGAGAAGCTAGATCATGCTCGGCCTTCTGAAGAGCAATAGTGGCACATTCCACCTTACGATACACAATACCAAATCAGAATGATTCCATATTTTCAAAGCGGCCTTGACTGCCCGAAGTTTCTGACAAAGAACAAAGAGAGGAGTGCCAGTAATGGGAATATTCCAGGCCTTCTCCACAGTAAGCAAAAAGGAAGGATGTTGCACCCACATAGAGAAAAATTTGAAAGGTTTCGGACCCCTTCCTACCAGCTCATCAGAAAAAATAGTGACTTGAGTATGATCAGAATGAAGCTTATCTCCATAAGCAACATAGCTGTTAGGATATGCATCCAGCCAACAATTGTTAATCAAGGCTCTATCCAGACGACAGGTAATTCTTCTAGACCCAACAGAGCTATTGCACCAAGATAAAATGTTCCCCACACTTTTCAAGTCTAACAAAGAAGAGAGGTCAATACAATTATTGAAGTCACGAAGGAAGGAAGAGGTCAACCTCCTACCTCCAATCTTCTCATTAGTGAATCTAACACAATTATAATCCCCTACCAGAAGCCAAGGAATGGATATAGCAGTGGAGAGCGCAAGAATATCCTGCCATAGGATTTTTCTTCATGAACAAGAATAGAACCATAGATGGCAGTAAGGTAAAAGCAATTCCCAGTCGATAGCTCAGTGCAATGAAGATGGATAAGCTGAGAGGTGATCTTTGCACATTGCATATGAACAGCAGTATTATCCCAAAGAACCCAAATCCGACCCCCCGGATGATCACGATAATTGTGCAGCATATTTAAATGGGGTGCAATAAAAAGTCTTCGATTGTCCATGTTGGCCTCACTAACTCTAGTCTCCAGAAGCACAAAGATCTCTACATTAGAGCTTAAGATTGAACTCTTAACACTTTTTTTTTTGGTCGGTCAACCAAAGAGAATCAATTAATTAATGAAGGAAATGTACAAAGAACAAGATGGGTTAAGAAACCCATGACCCGAAATAAGAAAGTAGAAGATGACACTACAAGCCAGTGACTATCTTCTATAAAGATCCAGAAGGACAACCAAAGTAGAACTCTACAAAGCAATTTTACATGAATATTGAATCTCTTGCATAAATAGTTAGACCGACCAGAAAGGCTGTTATTGTAAGTGGTAGCTTCAACACATCTCCGAACATCCTGAATGATGGATAAAGTAATGTGAATGGCAGAAGTGCAAACTCCCTCAAAGTTCTAGTGCATCTTTCTTTCCAAATCCACCAAATTGTAGCCCGAAATAGAAGTCGAGCCAAACCGAAACCATCTTTATGGAAACTATTTGTAAGAGAATGCAGTTCCTGGAGGATTGATGAGCGAGGCGACCTGTGGATGTTCAATCTGTGGAGAATCGCGCTCCACACCTCAGAAGAATAAGGGCATTGAAAGAAGAGATGGTCTTCAGATTCTTCAGAAAGACAGCAAAGGATACATCTGCTAGGAATTTGAAAACCCCATCTCCTTAGATTATTAATGGTTGGAAGTTTATGCATTATAGCTTGCCAACAAGTGAGAGAGAACTTCTGAACAGTCGGCCTCTTCCAGACCCAATCCGCCCAGCCCACCTTCTGATGCTGGTCTCTTAGAATATTCTTTTTTTTTTGGTAAGTAATACCGATTTTATAAAGAATAAATGAGAACAAATACAAAGGAGTCTCATGCTATCACAGCCCGATAGCAATGAGACAAACACAGTGAAAGATCACTCCAGAGTAGCTAAATAAAATGAGACAAAAGAACTAGCTACAAGAAGACAATCAAATCAAGAATTGTTGATGTTGAAATTTTGAAGTATTCTTGCTGATCTAGAAGAGAGCGAATAATCCTGACTGCATGCTTCACTAATGTGGCGAATGTCTGATAGGATAGAAAGCAACACTTGCATCCGACTTCTAGCAATAGACTGGAAAATTCTTGAGCACCTTTCCTTCCAAATCCACCAGAGAGCAGCACGAAAGCTAACAAAGGCCACTGTTGTACCAACACCAGAAATTCGGAAACTTCTAGTTATACTTTCTCCTTCAGAAATGACGGTATGCCTTGGACTCCTGTGGATATCTAGGCGATGTAAAATTTGCATCCAGACCCAAGAACTGTAAGGGCATTGAAAGAATAAATGGTCAATACATTCTTCATTCTGGTTGCACAAAACACAAATGTTAGGACCATGAAAACCACGTTTCTGAAGAGCATCAAAAGTTGGAATTCCACCCATGAAAATCTAATCCACTCGATACCCAGCTTATCAATAAAGAGAAAGAGGCCCGAAATATGTACTTACAAGCTATGCACTTGGAGGAGAGCTTCATCAGACAGAAGTCTAGGGAGAATTGGTTAACTTTGGGGGACTCTAACACGAAGTTCTTCTATGCTTCTATTGCTGCTAGGAGAGCCAGGAATACTATAAAGAAATGCAAGGACAGCAATGGCAACCTCATTGATGATGTTTCTCAAGTTCAAGCTCATACCATCCAGTATTATCAGTCCCTTTTGAATCAGCCGCAGCACCAGCAAATGGATAATCATGCTTTTGATCCTATGAAGCACCTTACACAGGATAACATTGATCATCTTAAGGAGCATATCTCGGATGATGAGATTAAGAAGGCTGTCTTTAATTCCCCGAAGAATAAGAGCCCTGGACCAGATGGTTTCCCTGCTGAGTTCTATCAGGTGACTTGGCATATCACTGGTCATGATGTCGTCAAAGCTTGTCAGCACTTCTTCACTTCTGGCCAGATCCATCGCCAAATTAATTGTACTTTCATTGCCTTGATCCCAAAGAATGAAGGTGCAGATAGCATGGAGAATTATAGGCCCATTTCCCTATGTAACTTTCTTTACAAAATCATCTCCAAAGTGTTGGCTGATAGAATGCAGAGAGTCATGGGCAACATTATTAGCATCAACCAAGCCGCTTTCATTAAGGGGAGAAGCATCCACCACAATGTTCTTTTAGCCAATGACCTGGCCAAAGATATTCATTCAAACTCTAAACGTAACAAGATTATCTTCAAGGCCGATTTAAGAAAAGCATTTGATTCTGTCAACAGAAACTTCATCTACCACATGTTAGAGAGCATGAAGTTCCCTACTACTTTCATTCAGTGGATTAGAAATTGCCTTGATACTCCTAAATTCTCCATCCTCTTTAATGGGTCCCCTATTGGCTTTTTCAGTAGTAGTAATGGTATAAGACAAGGGGACCCACTTTCCCCTTATCTCTTCACCATTGCCATGGAAGGGCTTACTTGCATGTTGGATAGGGCGGTCATCAATGGTCAGCTCCGGGTTCCTATTGCTGGAAATACTTCCATCTCCCATACTATCTTTGCGGATGATCTCATTATTTTTCTTCAGAATGACTTCTCTTCAGTTCAGCACCTAGCAACCATTCTTCAGAAGTTTGGGGATCTCTCTGGCCTCCATCTTAATCACAACAAGAGCAAAGTCTATGTGGGTGCGGCCATCAAGAATAAGCAAAGAATCACTGAGTGTCTGCATGTTGAGGAGGGATCATTTCCCTGTCCATATCTGGGGCTGCCTCTTGTCTCTCTGGGTATCAGGAAAAGTCATTGTCAACCTATTATTGAGAAAATCCAAAACAGATTGAAGGCTTGGAAAACGAGATTCTTGTCCAAAGCTGGCAGATTGGAGCTCATCAGATCGGTCTTGCAGTCTTATGCTATGTATTGGTCTAATGCCTTCATTCTCCCTTCGGGGCTGATTCAAGAGATTGATAAACTTCTTTGCAAATTCTTTTGGAATGGTCATGGTGACGGGAAAGCTATGCACATGGTGAATTGGAACAGCATTTGTACTCCTAAAGAGGAAGGTGGGTTAAATCTGAGAAGACTTCATGATTGGAATAAAGCTTGTATGGTGAAGCAGGTTTGGGATATCTTGCATCATTCTGAGAGCCTTTGGGTTAAATGGATTCACAGTAAGTACCTGAGGAAGAACAACTTATGGCTTGCTAA
This sequence comes from Colocasia esculenta, assembly GCA_014218235.1. NCBI lineage: Eukaryota > Viridiplantae > Streptophyta > Magnoliopsida > Alismatales > Araceae > Colocasia > Colocasia esculenta. The sequence goes on along the minus strand of CM024765.1, from coordinate 31,377,832 downwards.
ATCTAAAGGCTATCATTCGGCTGCTTGGAAGGGCATTCTTAAAGCTAGAGATTGGATAAGAAACCATATTTCTTATAGCATCTCCAATGGCAGGACTACCAGCTTATGGTATGACCCTTGGATTCAAGGAAAAAGTATCTATCAACTCTATGGGGATAGAGTCCGCCAGGATCTTGGGGCTCCCAAAGATGTTACTGTCTCTGAATTAATTCACAATAGACAATGGAGACTTCCGCCTCCTACCTCCTCAGATATGATCACTCTTTGGCCGCAGATCAGTTCTATTCCTATCCACAATAGGGGGGTTGATGAGATCAGCTGGATTCATGACAGGGGAAAATTCAGTTCTACCTCAGCTTGGAATCACATCCGAAATCAATTACCTGTTTGGCCGCACTATAGATGGGTTTGGGATCGGCCTCATTCTCCCAAGCATTCTCTTTGTACTTGGCAGGCTATTCTTAATAAGTTGCCCACTGTTGATAATCTGCAAAGAAAAGGTTATTCCCTGGCAAATATGTGCTTCTTGTGCTTCTGTAGCAATGAAACTATTGACCATCTTTACTTTGAGTGCTCCTATTCTCAATGGGTATGGAAAGAGATTCTTAAGAGATTTGATTTCACCAGGAGTCCACACCCAAATATCCATGCTGAAATGCAGAACTTAGTGCATAGCTTTCCCCAAAAAAGTCAGCTCACAAGGTTAATGAAGATTGCCTTTAGATGTACTATTTGGTGGATTTGGAGGGAAAGGTGCTTAAGAATCTTTGAAGGGAAGACTAGAGACAAGGTGGGTGTTCTCATAGACATCCTTTTGGACTGCAGAAGCCTGCTAGAGCATCACTTATTGAAATCTGTGCTCACTATCACGGAGAGAAGGGTCCTCACAAGATTTAATTTCACCAACATTTAGATAGTTACCATTCAGTTAACTGGTCTTTTCTTTCGGTTATCTACATGATTGGATTTGCTAATGTTTTATCACTAACGGTTATTTCCAAGTTTCGATCCATTGTCTTATTTTGTCTTTCAAATGGATGTTCTTGCTGGTTACTTGTTGCTGCCAAGGAGTATGACTTTCACTATTTGAATAAAATCATAGACTACGGCTTGTGTAGTCATGATTCTACCCTTTCTTGTATCTATCTAAGGTTGCTTTCTGGTGGAGTGAGAACACCAATCCTCTTTGAGGAAAGGTGCACTCTCCTAGGACCACCTTGGATTTGCCATAATCTACAGCCTGTGTAGATATGGCCTCTTGTACATTATTTGTTGAAGCAATATAATTTATGTTTACCTACCAAAAAAAAAGAGATTGTTTCTGATTCGCTGGCCTCTGCCAAACCAGCTGATGCCAAGGAACCCGAGGATAAGAGATACGCTTTTGATCATAGATGTGAGAGATACTAATAGTTCCTTGATTGTGCTTCCACACAATTGAATCCTCACAACCAACATGAATAGGAATGCAGTGAATTTTCGGCCAAAGTTCCATCATTTCACCAGTAGTTGGGGGAGGGAGACGCCAGGCACCTTCATGAATGAAAGAGTCCACAGTAGTATTTAAAGGAAGACCGAGCAGAAACCTCATGTAATCTTTTTTTTTGGTCGGTCAACCAAGGGAAATGAATTAATAAAAAAGATTCAATGTACAGTAGAAAGCCATTGAGTCACAATAACTCAATAGACTAACAAAGACAAAAAACAGCTAGAAACAAGCTATACGACTGAATGTGACATCACAGGTCGATGACTACATAGCAGCTTTTATTGTAATATTGAATCTTTTGCATAAATAGTTGGACCGACCAGATATAGGGCGATTATAAGTGTTGGCCTCCATACGACTACGAACATCCTGAATAATAGATAGATGAATAGCAGAAGTGCTAACACCATCAAAGGTTCTGCTACATCTCTCCTTCCAAATCCACCAGATAGTGGTCCGGAAGAGAAGTCTAGCCAAAGAAGTCGCCAGACCGTCATGAGCAAAACTTTTCCTTAGAGAATGGAGCTCTTGTAAAATGGAATCCCGCGGTGATCTGTGCAGGTTCAATCTGTGAAGAATCTCGCCCCAAACGGCAGTGGAATAATTACATTTAAAGAAGAGGTGGTCTTCATATTCCTCAGATTGACAGCAAAGAATGCAGCGACTTGGAAGTTGGAAACCTCTTTTCTTCAGGTTGTTGATAGTAGGTAACTTGTGCATTATAGCTTGCCAACAGGTGATGGAAAAACGCTGCACAGTAGGTCCTTTCCAGACCCAATCGCCCCAGCCTACATCTTGATGTTGTTCTCTAATTTTGTTCCACACATGCTTAGAGCTGAATGTACCATCGTTCCAGATAATAGCATCACCTTGATTCAGATTGACATTTTGAATGGTAGGCCAGATATCTAACATTTCCATGGAGGTAGGTGGCGGCAACTTCCACTGCTGATTTTGAATAAATAGGCACAGGTTGTATGTTTCTGAAGGGCGAGATGCTGGCGCAACCGGTCACCATATAGCATATATAAGCTCTTCCCAAAGACCCAAGGATCATAATAGAAGTTTAATTGACTTTGGTTACCCACTTTATAGGTGATATGCTGAAGAAGCCAATTCCTTTGCTTTAAAATAGTCTTCCAGGCAGAAGAATGATAAGCTTTTTGTTGAATGCACCAAGGATCCAACCAGAAATAACGTGGTTTTCATGGTCCTAACATTTGTGTTTTGTGCAACCAGAATGAAGAATGTATTGACCATTTATTCTTTCAATGCCCTTACAGTTCTTGGGTCTGGATGCAAATTTTACATCGCCTAGATATCCACAGGAGTCCAAGGCATACCGTCATTTCTGAAGGAGAAAGTATAACTAGAAGTTTCCGACTTTTGATGCTCTTCAGAAACGTGGTTTTCATGGTCCTAACATTTGTGTTTTGTGCAACCAGAATGAAGAATGTATTGACCATTTATTCTTTCAATGCCCTTATAGTTCTTGGGTCTGGATGCAAATTTTACATCGCCTAGATATCCACAGGAGTCCAAGGCATACCGTCATTTCTGAAAGAGAAAGTATAACGTGGTTTTCAGAAACCTCATGTAATCCCCACCTCTATTGGATATAATTGAAGTACCTTCACACCAAGGATCTAACCAGAAATAAAGATGATGACCATTACCAATTCTGAAATGAATATGTTGCTGAAGCCAATCTCTAGAATGTAGGATGCCCTTCCAAGAAGTAGAGTGATAAGAATGCACCTTGGCGGACCAGATTGAAGCATTCTTCAGATATTTGCTTGTAACCCAGTTTACCCAGAGACTATCATGATTAGAGAGGATATTCCAAAGATGCAAAGTGATGGAGGCGGAGTTCCAACCAGCTAGAGAACGAAGACCAAGGCCACCTTCATCTTTGGGTCTGCATAAGTTCTTCCATTTAACAAGGTGGAACGGCTTGTAGTCCCCCGAAGCATGCCAGAAGAAGTTTCTAAGTAATCTTTCCACCTCTCCGATCAATCCCTTGGGTAAGATAAAAGAAATTGCCCAGTAAAGAGCGTAAGAGTTTAGAACAGACCTGATCAGCTCCAACCTACCAGCTTTGGATAGAAGGCGGGTTTTCCAAGAAGCAATGCGTTTCTTAATTTTCTGGAGAATAGGTTCACAGTGGATTCTGGATAACCGGGTAGAGAATAAAGGTAATCGCAAATAAGTTGCTGGTAAGGATCCTTCCTGAACATGAAGGGCATTGAGAATAGGACCCTTAGAATGAATCTTAGCACCAATGAACACTCTACTTTTTGCTACATTAAGTTGCAGACCAGAGTAGCGAAAAAATTCTTCAAGAATAGAAGAGACACAATTCGCAGAGGAGACCTTGGCCTTGAAGAATAAAAGTAAATCATCAGCAAATATCAAGTGAGAGATCTTCGTATTCCCAAAAGAAGGAACTTGGAGCTGACCCTCCCTCATCTTCTTGTCAATTAAAATAGAGAGTCCTTCCATTGCAATGCAAAACAAGTAAGGAGATAAAGGATCTCCCTGTCTGATACCATTACTAGAATGGAAGAAGCCAACCGGGCTCCCATTAAGAAGAACTGAGAAGCTTGCAGAATTGAGAAGAAGATCAATCCAATTAAGATAACGATCAGGAAACCCCATTCTTTTCATCACATGAAGGATGAAAGAACAACTAACAGTATCAAAAGCCTTCCGGAGATCTACCTTCATGCATAACAGATTTCCTCGCTGTCTTGAGTGGATATCACGAACAAGGTCATTGGCTAAGAGAACACTGTCTTGGATCCGCCTCCCTTTAATGAAAGCAGACTGGTGCTTGCTAATTAGATTGGGCATAAACTTTTGCATGCGGTTGGCAATAAGTTTAGTGATAATCTTGTAGATAAAATTACAAAGGGAGATCGGCCGGAATTGGTCAAAGGAATCAGCCTTCTCACTTTTGGGAATAAGAGAAATGAAAGTATGATTCACCTGACGAAGCCATCTTCCGCCATTGAAGAAGGAGTGAACAGCAACCAGGACATCCTTCCTCACAATGGGCCAGCACAGTTGATAGAAATCTGCTGGGAAACCGTCTGGACCCGGACTCTTATTCTTTGGGGCATTCATAATAACTTCAGTAATTTCCTCATCTGAAAAGGGCCGCATGATAAAGTCTTGATCCTCCTGAGAGAGGACAGAAGAAGCCTGAAAATCTGGAACGTCATAGCTTTGTTGCTGATTGAGAAGAGAGCTATAGAAGTTAACTGCATGATCCTTCAAGTGCTGCATATCTTCAGTGATACTTCCATCAGATAATTTACATCTCCTAATGGTGTTAATCATCCTTCTTCCTTTAATACTAGCATAGAAGAAACTAGTATTATCATCTGTCTGAGTGAGCCAGTGTTGCTTGGCCCTTTACTGAGCATAATCTCTTTCCATAGTAAGAGAAGCACGATAGTCATCTCTGGCCTTATTCACATTGAGAATGCTTTCCTCATTCAATGGATCCGAGGACAAATGTTCTTCAGCCTTGTGAAGAACTTCAGCAGCAATAGCAACTTTCTTAAAATGAGACCAAAGTCAGTACGGTTCCATAGCTTTAAAGCACCTTTCACCGCTCGAAGCTTTTGACAAAGAATGTAAAGAGGAGTTCCATTAATCTGCAAATTCCAAGCTTTTTCCACTGTAGGGAGAAAAGTATTGTGCTTCGCCCACATAGTGAAAAATTTGAAAGGTTTTGGGCCACTTGCAACATTTTCCTCGCTGAAAATGGTGAGTTGAGAATGGTCAGATAGGAGACGATCACCATAAGAGACATAGCTGTCAGGAAATTCATCTAACCAACTTTGGTTAATAAGGGCTCTATCCAGCCTACAAAGAATTCTATTTGTCCCAACCGACTGATTACACCAGGATAAGGTATTCCCCACACTTTTGAGGTCAAGCAAGGCAGAGGATTCGATACATTTGTTGAAATCTCGAAGCATAGAAGAAGACAATTTCCGACCACCAACTTTTTCATTAGGATAACGAACACAATTGTAGTCGCCAACAATCAGCCAAGGTAAGGAAATGGACGCTGAAAGCTGGATGATATCACACCAGAGAGTTTGCCTTTCATAAGGAAGATTCGACCCATACACAGCCGTCAGATGATACAACTTCCCAGAATTACTGTCCGTGCAGTCCATGTGAATAAGTTGAGAAGTAACTTGGACACAGTGAATTTGAGTAGAAATACCATTCCATAGAACCCAAATTCTCCCACCATGATGATTATCATAATTATGTAACAAATTCAAATGAGGAGCAATGGATAATCTTCTACGAGTCATGTTATCCTTCCTAATCCGAGTTTCAAGGAGGATAATGATATCAGCACCAGATTGAGAGATTGATCTTTTAACACTCAATCTATTACTCTTTTTATTCAGTCCTCTAACATTCCACGAGATAATTTTCATTACTGAGTATGGGAAAGAGATCGGATCCTAGCTTGCAGCTTATCCATTGTGTTGTCCATATACACACCTGAATAGCCAGTAGATGCATGAGGACGATACCCTTCACGACCATCACTGCCTCCTTCATTAGTCACATGAATATTGGAAGTCTGCTTACCAATATTACGTCCATCCAGATTTCCCTGCATGTGCATGGCACGTCCACGTAAAGCAATAACCCGATCACCACCTTCAACGTGGTTGGCAATACTTCCTTTGATAGCATCCTGGCTGGCAGCAATTGGTCGAGACCCACTATAAGTAGCATGGGAATCATCAACTTCCAAAGAACTAGTGTCCTCCATATTCGGGAGCAAAACACTACTAGGATTTGAGAGATTTTTATTGATCTCCTTCCTGCGTATGACCTGTCCTTCTTCTGCAAGATGTTGCGTTTGGAGCACCCGATCAGAGTGGGGAAGCGGAGGATGCATGGTAGAGATTTCTTTACCATGAATAGAAATACTCTCCATCGATAGCCGCCCATCGACGGCAACCACATCAGAATTCCTTTCTAAAATAGAATATCGATTAGCAGTAGGTATAGATCTCTCATCTGAGGGAGAATAGTAGGCAGGCGCATTCACTGAGTCATCAACAATAACCGAGTCAGTCTGATTCTGGATTACAACTGAGTTGAGAACTTCAGCATCTGATCGTTTCTTCCTCCAGACCTTCACTTGCTTGGATTCCTTCTGGCGACATTCACCATTAGCATGACCGAAAGACTTACATTCAGAGCAAACAACCGGCTTCCATTCGTATTGCACCGGAACGCTTTCTATGGTACCATCGATATCCATGACAGATAGCTCAGCAGGAAACACAGCATTCACATCCATCAACACACATGCCCGAGCAAAGAGAAGCCTCCTCCGAGAAGCAGTCAAGGAGTCCATATGAAGGGGGTGCCCCAGCAGACTTAAGAGCTTGCTCAAACCCTTAGCGGTCCACCATTTGAGTGGAAGACCAGGAAGTTTAACCCAAACTGGAATAGAAGTAAGAGACTCCTTCTCCATCTTGAGATCGGCAGACCATCTTCGAAGGATAAGGGGATGACCCTTAATACACCAAAACCCATCAAGAGCTTTCACCAAGTCTTCCTCAAGATTAAAGATCACAAGGAAGAACCCTCCCTCACGCATCAGTAACTCAATATCACCTTTCGGTTTCCAGAAGTTGAGGATAAAGGATTTAAGGGCCGAAAAGATGGGTTTCATACCTATGCAGTAGCCCATTAGAGAGAGTCGCCATGACTCCTCTAACTCCTTCACGTCCTCTCCTTCAAACACCGCCACCTTCCTATCGGAAAGAGAAGCTGGTTCAATGAACTCAAGTGCACCTTCTTGGACATCGCTAACTCCTTGATGAGCACCAAATAGAGCAGACCAAGGACGCCTGCTCTGGGAAACTCTAGAACGAGACCTCCCTGCCCGAGATGCATGGAGAGGGCGACCTCTGAGAGGAGAAATGGGGGGGTTACCTTGTGGGAGGACACCTTGAGAGGGAGGGATCCTACCCGCGGTCACCACAGAACCAGAGGGGACACTCGGAGGGAGAGCCTCCATGTGCCCCCCAGGGCGAACCCCACAGGAGCTCCCAGCCAGTCGCAATCCCCAGAGCTTCTCTCTCTAGAATCGCCTCAAGTACTCTTTCAAGTTTAGCCCGTAATTATGCATATTATTTCCTGGAATGTGAGAGGTCGGTCTCTTAGAATATTCCATACCTCCTTAGTACTGAACTTGCCATGATTCCAAATAATAGCATCACTTTGAGAGATATGAACACTCTGAATCAAAGGGAAGATCTCAAACATTTCAATGGAAGTCGGCGGCGGTAAGTTCCACTGGTCATTAATAATGAAAGCCGCACAAGTGATGTTTGTGTTAAGACCAAGATGCTAGCGAATGCTATCCCCGATCATCATATGAATACTTTTCCCGCGGATCCAAGGGTCATATAGAAAGCTCAACTGGCTGCTACTACCGACCTTGAATGTAATGTGTTGAAGTAACCAATGCCGCTGCTTAAGAATAGATTTCCAAGCTGAAGAGAAATGAGATTTTTGCTGAATAGTCCATATGGATTCTTTCTTAAGGTACCTCTCATGCACCCATTTTATCCACAAAGAATCATGATTCTGTAAGATGTTCCACAGGTTTGTAATAGCACACGCCATGTCAGATATCCGCCTAATACCCAAGCCACCTTCTCCCTTAGGCCTACAAATATCTCTCCAGCTAATCATATGAATGGTGTTTTGAGAGGAGGATCCCTGCCAGTAGAACTTGCAAAGAATTTGCTCAATTTCATGAATGATAGCCGAAGGGAGAAGGAAGGAAACTGACCAGTAAATAGAGTAGGCTGACAGAACAGACTTAATGAGCTCCAGTCTCCCCGCTCTTGAAAGCAGCTTAGTTTTCCAGGATTCGATTCTCTGCTTGATTTTGTCAATAATCGACTGACAGTGTTTTTTCTTGAGGGAACTGCTCACCAAAGGAAGGCCTAAGTAAGGGGTTGGGAGATGCCCGATCGGAATGTGGAGAGCTTCCTGAATGGCCATTTTGTTTTTGACTTTGCCTCCAATATATAATCTACTCTTTTCAGTATTTAGCTTAAGCCCAGAGTAGTGATAGAACTCATGAAGAAGATTGTTAATAGTGATAGCTGAAGCAACCTCGTCCTTGAAGAAGATGATAAGATCATCTGCGAACACAAAGTGGGAAATTGGAAGAATACCAGCAGAGGGAACTTTGATCTTCTTATTCCGAACAGCATCTTCAATAAGGCAGGTGAAGCCTTCCATGACTATGGTGAATAGATAAGGAGACAATGGATCTCCTTGGCGAATACCATTTGAGCTTTTAAAGAATCCTTCTGGGCTACCATTAACCAAAACAGAGAATTTTGAAGTTTCCAAACAACACTGAATCCAGTGAATCCAGTTCTCAGGAAAATGCATTTGCTTCATCATATAGTAAATAAACTCCCAGGAGACAGAATCAAAGGCCTTACAAAGATCCGCTTTGAGACAGATACGAGTACCTTTGTGTTTAGAATGCAAATCCTTTGCCAGATCATTAGCAAGAAGAATATTACTTTGAATTTTTCTTCCAGGTATGAAGGCAGCCTGGTGAGGACTTATCACAGTAGAGAGGACCATTTTCATACGATCTGCCATCAACTTGGTAATCACCTTGTAAATGAAGTTGCAAAGAGAGATGGGACGAAATTGATCAAGAGATTCAGCATTTTTCTTCTTGGGGACCAAGGCAATGAAAGTAGAATTAATCTGACTTTCCCATTGACCTTTTTCAAAAAAGGATAAAACCACCTTGGAGAATAAATCTCCAACAATCTCCCAACAGCTAGTAAAAAACTCAGCAGTGAAACCATCAGGACCAGGGCTTTTATCCTTAGGAGAGCAGAAAACCACTTGACGAACATCCTCCAGAGTAAAAGGAATATTTAGTTTAGTGATGTCCTCTTCACTGAGACAGGAGCGGACTTGAAGAGAAGGCTGTCGCTTATCATTCCTTTGGGCGTCCTCTTCACATGGACTCGCTGACTGCTAGTAGGAAACGTCTTCTTTTTGCTCGAGTGTGTGTTCTGGTTGATGTGGAAGCCGTGTTTCCCCATGAGCTTCATGTCTTGAACGAGGATGGAAGCACTGATACAGTCCTAGTTGAGTATGAATGAAAACCAGTCCTTTGCACGGAGTGCAATTCCTTTGGTCATGGTAAAGGGGAATGTAGATCGGAGTTTAAGTCTCAGAAGCAGGTTTGGAGGGTGAAGGAAAGGAGTAACACTTCTTCTGAATATTCAGTTCGCAATGATACTCATGGAAGCACCAGTCTTGGTGATGAGGGAATCGTCAATGGGGTTCATAGCGTACCTAACTTGCATGGCAGTGTTACCTCGGATGCTCCTTGCATTATGGGGAAGGAGGCTCAAAACGAGAACATCTCAAAGTGCAATTCTATTGGAAAGGAAACTCTTATTATGTCCGGTGGAAGGAGATTTGATCCAGATCTGGTGGATGGTTCAATTAGTGGCAACGAGTATATGAATGATCATGCTAATTCGAGTAAGCTGATATCTCATGGGGATGCGGCTGCTCCTTTCCAAGGAATGAATAAGAAAGGCAGGAAAATAACAAAGGAAGCTTTGGGCAGCCCCGAGAAAAGGATTCTAATCAACGATTCTCAAAGTCTATCTTGCAGGAAAAGGAAGACAAAATTGGTAATGTGTGTGCAACTGAGGAAGGGATTCTCAAGGGAGGGAATTATGCTAACCGATTTGCTGCCTTGCAAGAGTCGATTATGGAAGCTGATACTTCTAATCTCTATCCCATGGAAAAGGAAGCTAATGGAGGTAAAGGACGGAATGATGTGCAACCATCGACGTCCACGTCCACACTTGGGCGCCATAATGCCATGCAAAGCCATGCAACGTCGCCAGGTATGTCAGTGGGTCTTCAAATGGATAAGCTTCAAGCTAGAATCCGATCTCTCTCCCAAAGTTAATAATGAAGATCATTTCTTGGAATGTAAGAGGTTTGAATAAAAGTGTGAACAGGCGAAGTGTTAAGAGTTTTTACTCTGGAGGATGTTCAATGAGACTAGCTAGCTTACTAAGGCCCTTGGCAGTCCACCAGCGAAGAGGAAGGCTAGGAAACTTTATCCAGATCGGCAAAGTGCACAACGACTCCTTTTCCATTTGAAGATCGGGTACCCATCTTCGCAGAACCAGAGGGTGCCCCCGGATACTCCAGAAACCATCCAGAATCTTTTGCATATCCTCCTCCTGATTAAATACAACCAGAAAAAAACCTCCTTCCCTCATCAGGAGTTCCATATCCCCCTTCGGCCTCCATACATTCAGAATGAAAGCTCGAAGAGCAGTGTACAGAGGACGTAATCCAATGCAGTACCCCATAAGAGCAAATCTCCAAGCATGATGAAGCTCTTTCACATCTTCACCATCAAACACAGCTACCTTCTTTTCATGATGCAGCAGAGGTTCAATGAACTCAAGAGTAGTTCCTTGAGATCGAGCACCATCATTCCCAGAAGTTCCAAATAAAGATGACCATGGTTTACGAACCTGGGAAACTCTCGAGTGCGATCTCCTGGCAGATTGACGTTGATCACCACGCTGAAGAGCGCGCCCTCTAGACAAATCTTGAGTCAAAGCAAGGGCTTCATGAGAGGTAGCACCCATCTTCAGACCTTCTTGCGCCATCCACTTCACAGCAACGGAAACAGGCTGAGAGGAGGGATTGGGTAGACCCCGGGTGGAGGGGTTCCAGCCGGTGGTAGCCCTCAAGAGAGGCTTCCCCACGGGGAAGAGAACTGAAGGGCAATGGATCCCTCCTCAACCGGAGAGAAGCTCCACCCACCGCCAAGGGGGCGGGGGGGGAGCCCCAACCTCAAACCTGCGCACCCTTTCCTCAGAGCTTCTCTCTCTAGAAAAAACTAGAGAGAGAACTCCAAAGCTTCATTATTTCGCCCCATGCCCTTAATTTTTACTCAAATCTCCTCAATAAACCGCATGAACAGCATCAGCCTATTGTCAATGTTCGTAACTATCTTCATGAGGATGATGTTGCTAAGCTTACTGCTCCTTTCACTATGGAAGATGTTCGCCATGTTGTTTTCAGTTCTCCTAAAGACAAACGCCCGGGACCTGATGGGTTCACTTCTGAATTCTTCACTAGCTGTTGGGGTATTGTTGGGAACTTGGTCTCCAAAGCTATTTTATCTTTCTTTGAACATGGTGATTGGGAGAACCAAGTTAACTCTACTTTTATTGCGCTCATCCCGAAACTGAAGAATGCAGACTCTTTGGATCAATTTCGCCCAATCTCTTTGTGCAATTTTATTTATAAGGTGATTACTAAGCTGATGGCGGATCGTATGAAGGTTGTGCTTCCATCTATTATTAGTCCTCATCAAGCTGCCTTCATTCCGGGAAGAAAAATTCAGAGTAACATCCTTCTTGCTAATGATTTAGCAAGAGATTTACATTCTAAGCACAAGGGTACTCGTATTTGTCTCAAAGCTGATCTCTGTAAGGCTATTGGAGCCGTTTACTTAAGTTTATGTAGACAACTATTCGAGATATCAACATATATAACATAAGTAGACGGGTATCTATCAGCAACAAATCTCTTTGGAATATGGATATAAAACCTTACTATTCAACAGCTGTAAAAGGAATTCTCAAGGCAAGATGCTGGTTGAGGAATCACTTCTCATATGTTATCTCCACAGGCAATGGCATAAACATGTGGTATGACCCTTGGATTAATGGGAAAAGCATCTATCAGCTTTGTGGTGATAGGATAAGACAAGATTTGGGTGCCCCTAAAGATTTGCAGATTTCACACTATATTCAGAATGGAGAATGGAAGCTTCCTAATCCAATTTCTATTGACATGTTTTCCTTATGGCCTCAAATTGCAGCAATCCCAATCTCTAATAATGGTGTTGATGGGGTAAAGTGGAAGTATGACAATGGAAAATTTTCAATTACTTCTGCTTGGAATCAAATAAGATCAAAGGCTAGTGCATGGAATGAAAGCACTTGGGTTTGGGAAAGGCCAACAGTTCAGAAATTTTCACTTTGTGCTTGGCAAACTTTCCACAATAAACTTCCAACATTGGACAATTTGCAAAGGAAGGGTTATGCTTTAGCCAATAGATGTGCTTTATGCCTCAACGACAGGGAGACCACTGATCACCTCTTTTTCGAATGCACCTATTCGAATTGGATTTGGAAACAAATTCTAACTAGATATGATCTGAGAAGGAATCCACAAAAAGGCCTCTTGCATGAAGTCAAAGAAATTGCTTTGGAGTTTCCTAAGAATGGTATTCTGCTTAAGATGGTGAGAGTTATTCTTAGATCAACTATTTGGTGGATTTGGAGGGAAAGATGCAAAAGAATCTTTGAAGGAACTAGCAGGGATAAAGTTCATATTCTTCTTGATATCATTATGGATACTAGAAGCTGTATGGAAAAACCTGGGAAATTTTCGAGTCTTTCTTTTTTTTTTTTGGTAAGTAAGAACTATATTGAAAGAAAATGAATTTACAAGCCGATGCCCAACAAAATAGCAGGGCAAAGGAGGAACATCCTAATGGAGATCAGGAGAGTGCACCCCACCTCAAAGAGGTGGAATGTTCTCACTCCACCGCCCTCACACAAGGATTTCCAAACTACCACTCATGACTACACAGGCTGTAGACTATGAGTAAACAATTCTGAAAAAAGAAGTACAGAGATAGATTAATTGATGATAATGTTGAAATGCTTCAGAATCTCTTTCTCTCTCCTTGATGGCGCAGAGAACCTGGCCCCCTCTATACAAATCTTTATGTCAAACAATATACTAATAAGGAGCTACATATTCGATCTGTGCTTTCCTTCAAAAATTCTCATACATCTCTCTCGCCAAATCCACCAGATCGTAGCCTTAAGAGCTAATTGTGCAATATTCCAGGCCACATTATGAATAGGGAAATTATCTTTGAGCTTCTCTATCTCGTTATCCAGGTTATCCTCCGGGGCTCTATTGAACTGAAACCTTTTGAGTATTTCTTTCCAAATCCATCTGCTAAATTGACATTTGAAAAAGAGATGGCTATTGCTTTCCTCTTGCTGGTTACAAAGTGTGCACTGATTTGCCAATTGAATTCCTTTCCTTTTTAAATGGTCTTGAGTTAACAAAGCATTATTATGAGCTTGCCAAAGACAAATGTTGAATTTTTGTGCACCCGGCTTACCCCATATCCAAGAGTGATGCCGGTCTTCCTGATGTTGATCTCGAATAACATTCCATGCAGAAGCAATGTTAAAGTTTCCCCCATTATGCTTCCACTGAATCTTATCTCCTTGCCCTGAATGAATGATAGTTTGCCTAATGATAGGCCAAAGAGTAATCATTTCATGAGAAGTTGGAGGCGGCAGATTCCAATTACCCTGGGTAATAAAGTGGCCAATAGTGCAATCTTTGCTCGCACCAAGGTGTTGACGGATGTTATCTCCATAGGTTTTAAAAATGCTTTTCCCATCCAGCCAAGGTTCAAACCACATGTTAAAAGAATAGCCATTTTGTATATAGTAAGAGATCTGATCTTGCATCCATTCTCTTTCTTTGAGGACGCCCTTCCATGCACTAGAATAATAGGATCTACATTTGATCAACCAGATGTTTTCTTTGTTCAGGTACTTGCTGTAGATCCAATCAATCCAGATAGAGTTTCTTCTTTGTAAAACATCCCATAGATTCTTGATAGATGCAGCTCGGTTCCAGTCTTTGAGTCTTCTAATTCCCAGACCCCCTTCTTTCTTTGGCCTACAAATCATACTCCACTTAACAGTGTTCATGACAGATTTATCAGAGCAACCCTTCCAGAAGAAGTCTCTAAGCATGTTTTCAACTTGAGTAATCAGACCACTAGGAAGAATAAAAGCCGAACTCCAATAGATGGAATAGGATTGCAAAACCGATCTAATCAATTCAAGCCTGCCTGCCTTAGAGAGAAGTCTATTCTTCCAAGATTTGAGTCTTTTAGAGATCTTTTCAATGAGAGGAATACAATGCACCTTCTTGATACTAGAAGATAAAAGAGGAAGACCAAGGTAAGGGACAGGTAGTGATCCTTCCCCTACATCTAGAATGTGCAGAAAGTCATCTTTATTCTGAACACCTCCACCAAGGAAGAGCTTACTTTTGTCGTGATTCAACTTAAGACCAGAACAAGTAGCAAAGTCATTCAGCAAACTCCGGAGGTTAACAGCAGATTGAACATCATTCTTTAAGAAGATGATCAAATCATCAGCAAAAACAACATGAGAGAGCCTCAATTGACCAGCTGAAGGAACCTTGAGATTACCATTTTGGACAGCATCCTCCAGAAGACATGATAATCCCTCCATAGCAATAGTGAAGAGGTATGGAGATAGTGGATCTCCTTGCCTGACCCCATTTCTACCATTAAAGAAACAGTGGGGGAGCCATTAAGAAGAACCGAATAAGAAGGATTCTCAATGCAATTCTTGATCCAGTTGATCCATTTTTCTTGAAATCCCATCTTAGTCATCATGTAATAAATGAAATCCCTGTTCAAAGAATCAAAAGCTTTCCTGAGGTCAGCCTTAAAACATATGATATTACCTTTGGATTTGGAGTGAAGATCTTTGACAATATCATTAGTGATAAGAATGTTATCATGGATCGATCTCCCTTTTATGAATGCAGATTGATTCGGGCTAATAAGCTTGTGCATAACTCTCTGCAAGCGATTAGCAAGAATCTTGGAGATGACTTTGTATACAAAATTGCAAAGAGATATAGGCCGGTATTGATCAAAAGAATCCGCTCCATCAGATTTCGGGATTAAAGCAATGAAAGTGCAATTAAGTTGCTTCAGCATTCTAGAATTCCGGAAGAAATTTTGGACAGCCTCTATGACATTCTCACCCACAACTTCCCAAGAGTGTTGAAAGAATTCAGCAGGAAAACCATCTGGACCCGGACTCTTGCCTTTGGGAGATTGAAAAACCACCTTAGTAATTTCTTCTTTCGTGATGTCCATACAAAGATCTTCTGCAGCTTCTAGCTTAAATCGAGGTTCAATGTAACATGACTCCAGTCCTGAACAGGTTGATTAAGCATGGAGGAATAGAAATCCACAGAATACTTCTTAACAATATCCATGTCCACAATGTCATTACCGTTTGAATCCTTACATCTTGTTATGGAGTTGATAGCTTTTCTAGCTTTGAAAGATGCATGGAAGAACTTAGTGTTAGAGTCCCCCAGAGATAACCAATTCTGTTTGGATTTCTGTTTATAAAAAGCTTCCTCATTTTCCATGGCCTTAATGTATTCCTTTTTAATCTCCTTCTCCTTGGCTATAAGAGCATAATCAGATGGATTATGTTGAAGCAGATTCTGAACATGGGAAAGAGAGTTACGAATTTTCATCATAGAGTCCTTAACATCACCAAATTCATCTTTATTCCATTGACGTAAGGCAATTTTGACCTCTTTAAGCTTCATGCAAAGAATATAGGTAGGGGAGCCACTGAAATCCTTTTGCCAGGCTTTCCGAACAATTTCCATGAAACGGGGATGACCAGTCCACATGTTGAAAAATTTGAAAGGTTTATACCCATGGTTAGTGGGCATGGAGGTTTGCACAATTAACATAGAATGATCAGAGAAATAAGTTGAACTGTAGTCAACCAACTTTCCGGGTGTAAAGAAAACCACTGATCATTAATCAGACAACGGTCTAGTCTAGCAGCAATTCTTCTATGATCTTGAGAGCAATTGGACCAAGAAAGAGTATTTCCCATTGATTTCAATCCATAAGACCTGATTCAAAATTCATGTCATTAAAGATGATAACATGTGATGCGGAACAGGATTACCTCCAGTCTTCTCAGAAATATAACGAATACAGTTGAAATCTCTCATCAGAATCCAAGGAGAGGTACCCACAGACTGCTTAGAATGAGTAGTTATACTCTTCCACAGAATGAGACGATCATTATGTAAGTTAGAAGCATAGACAGCCGTGATATAACAATCCTTCCCCGAAGATAAATGAGTGCCATGGATATGAATAAGCTGATCCCCAGAATCGACAGCATTAAGAGAGTAAGTTAACGGGTTCCAAAGAACCCAAATTCGTCCATTAGAGCAATGACTATTGTGGATAAGACTAGCTTCTCCCCAGATTTGAGCTTTGCAGATATCAACATTAGATGCTTTGATTTTAGTTTCCAGAAGAATGACAATATCATAATTTTGTTTCATGATAATATTCTTAGCTCCATTCGCTTATAACTCTTGTTCAGACCTCTAACGTTCCAGCTGATAATCTTCATAGAGAAACCATCAATTTCGAGACTGGATCCCAAGTTTCAGATCCTTTTGCTTTACTTTGGAAATCGGTCCATGCACAAGCACTCCTTGATTATTTTTCTTTCTTCTATCCATTTCATCAACAGCATTCAGGGTAGCAAATCGTCTGTTCATATCATCTAAAGTAGCTGGTGATTTGTTACAATCTCTATCACTTTCTTTTGATAAAACTTTGCTGGTTATTGAGTTTCTTACGGAAGTTTCATCCCCACTACTTTCCTTGCTAGCCAGCGAGGTATCTTTGCATGGGGGAGGTAAGGATACCTCCTTCCCAACAAGCTCATTGCCATCTCCTCCTTTCCTAACCTGCATTTCCTTTCCTGCATTTCCTACCGTAGGGGTATGGCTGTCCACACTTTCTACTCTAATATTCTTACCCTTGATCAGCGTTAAATCCTTTTCCTTGTGCGAATCCTGCACAATAACCAGCTCGCCCTCCTCATAAGCCAATGCACCTTCCTCACTAGCCATTGCTATTTCTTTCTCCCCAAGGATAGCAAATCTGTTTTGATTTGCATCTTTCGCCATTACCGAGCTAGCTGCCAATTTAACTTTGGAAGTAGTATCTCCAGCCATATCTTCTGTACGCAGACCTGCCATTCCCACCAAGGAAGTATCTCTAACCATATCCGTGACCAAGGAAGAGGCAGGTCTCTCCTTGGGACGATAGATCTGTTGTGGACAATTAACAATTTGCTTTGGTGCGGTTTTACATTGACCATGCAAGTGCCCGAAAAGTCCACATCCTCCGCATCTTCTTGGCTTCCATGAATAAGAAATTTGAAGATCATGCTGCGTTCCATCAAGGTCCTTGTAGCTGATGTAGTTCGGTAGCTCAACCTCTGAAGAAACCATCACACATGCACGAGCAAAGGATAGACGTCTACGTTCAGCAGTCAATCTATCCATGAAGAGAGGTTCTCCGATAGTGCTACAGAGCTTAGAGATAAACTTCTTCGACCAGAGGTGAATGGGTAAACTGTGAATAGAAACCCACACCGGGATGTTCTTCAAACTTTCTAGCTCCATTCTCAATCCTTTCTCCCATCTTCGAAGAATCATAGGATGACTCTAATCGACCAGAAACCTTCCAAGATACGGGTGACATCTTCTTCGTTATCCATTTTGCAAATGAAGAAACCATTCTCCAAGAGGTGCAAGTCGAACCCCACAACTCCCCATCGATTCTTTATAAAAGAAGATAGAGGCATAAAAGATGCCTTAAGATCAACAACATACCCGACGATGGTGCGATCCAAGCACCTTGTAGTTCTTCAATATCCTCCACATCGCATATAGCTATCTTCTTGTCCTTGGAAATGAATGGAGCGATAAAAGATAAAGCATGAGAGCTCTCGCTAGAAGAAGGAGCAGAGAACAGGCTCGCCCAGGTACGTGGTGCAGAAGACACCTCCACAGGACCTCTCGAACGAGACCGCCATCTCGTCGAAGAAGAAGACCTCCCCATCCTCAATTTTCGAGTCTTTCCAAACGTGAGAAAGGGATTCTTACTAGATTCAACTTCTCTATTAGCTAGAATAGATTTAGCCTCTTACATATTAATTCTTTTTCATGATAGTATGATCATTTTAATTTCTGGTTCAACTTCGGCATTTTCTATGTTTGGACTTGCTATGTTAAGTTTTCAGGTGAAACAAGATAGATGGAGGATCAGCAAAGCTGCGATCTGGTGGATTTGGCGAGAGAGGTGCATCAGAATTTTTGAAGACAAAAGAAGAAGCAAAATGCAGCTACTTTTGGAGATCTTACTAGACATCAAAATTTGCATGGAGAACTCCAACATCACATGCAAATCGAGAAGAGAGGAAGATATATTCGGTAGATTCAACATCAGCAAGCTGTAATTTGATCTTTGCATTCCATTTTTCTCACTCATAGTCCACATCTTGTGTGGTCATGAGGTGCTTATCTTGGTTATCCTTCTGTTGAGAGTGGTGGAGTGAGTCCATTCCACCTCTTTGAGGTGGGGTGCACTCTCCTACTTTCCTTTTGGAGCCTTGCCTATGTATCCATTTGATCATAGGCCTGTACATTTTTCATTAATACAACACTTTATTACGTACCAAAAAAAAAAAAAAGATAGATGGAGGATCTGCAACCATTATGCGAATTGTGCACATGATCAGCAAAGGGGAAGAATTTCTAGACTTGGAGGATCAAAAGCTCAAGCCACATCTCTTTTAAAGCAATATCTTTGAGTTCATGTCTTGTATCTTTTCAAATTTTGTTTAGATCATAGTCCACAACCTGTGTGGTCATGTTCTCCAGCTTTGTAATCTAGAGTGAGAATGGTGGAGTGGGAACATTTCACCTCTCTGAGGTGAGGTGCACTCTCCTATTCTCTTCTAGGTGATGTTTGCCTTTTGACTATTGATATGGTCAAAGGCTTCTGTATATCTTGTTTCATTAATACCATTTTACTTATCAAAAAAAAAAAAAAACTACATATCCTTTAATTAAATAAAATAAATTCATTTATTTTACATATTAACCAATTAATCCTGTAAAAATTTGTAAAATAAATGCACAATACTCAACAATATTCATAGACAGATACGTAGCCCAAATAATAATTAACATGAGAGTACATAAATTATCCATACACTAATCATTCAACAAAAAATAAAAAGTATATCAAGAAGAAAACAATAAACGACTACTCCTGCTCATCATCATCAAACTATCCCTTGAACCATCAATCCCATTATGTGCAGAAGTAGGGGAGCATGTGTCACGCCCAGACGCGGAATATCGGAACGTGAGGCAGTTACAAGTAAAGGGTATAGAGCGAATACTAGACATCAAACCATTTCGCAATGAATAATACTAAAGCAAATTCATTTTATTAATACTTTCCAATGCCTAGTTACAACCACTAATATCAGAGCCAATCTATAGGGCCCAATTACATTAAAAGAAGGCAAAAGACTAAACTTCAAACCTAATTACTACAACGCTAAACATAGCAATAGGACGCTAGGGTACTCATGACATCACTCCAAGTCGTTCCCATCCTCTTGAGCGTATGGTTCATCCTCGCTCTCACCTGAGAACACAACGACAAATGATGCAGGGTGAGCGAACATCGCCCAGTAGGACTTAAATCAATAGTCGGGCAGGCTTTAAATAGTTAATGCATTAAAGGCAGAGTAACTAATGATAGAGTGAGAGAGTCAAGTAAAAGATAAGAGTCCTAGTCCAGATGGCTTTCCAGCCGATTTCTACATTTCTTGTTGGGATATTGTTGGAGATCTGGTATCCAATTCTATTCTATCCTTCTTTAATGGTGGTCATTGGGAAAAGCAAATTAACTCAACTTTCATTGCTCTTGTTCCCAAGAAGGATAATGCTGATTCACTTGATCACTTTAGGCCGATATCACTGTGTAATTTTATTTATAAGATAATCACAAAGATGATGGCTAACCGTATGCAGCATGTTCTTCCAATGCTTATTAGTCCCCACCAGTCTGCTTTCATCCGGGGTCGTCGTATTCAGAATAACATCCTTCTTGCGAATGACTTAGCAAAGGATTTGCATTCCAAGCACAGGGGTACTAGTTTATGCCTTAAAGCTGATCTATGCAAGGCCTTTGATTCAGTTTCCTGGGATTTTATTTACTTCATGCTTCAGAAAATGAATTTCCCTCCCTCTTGGATTAGTTGGATCAGATGTTGTCTCCAAACAGCAAAATTTTCGGTTCTTGTCAATGGAGGTCCGGCTGGTTTCTTCAATAGCTCCAATGGTATTAGACAGGGTGACCCTCTATCTTTTTTTGATAAGTAAAATGGTATTAATGAAACAAGATATACAGAAGCCTTTGACCATATCAATAGTCAAAAGGCAAACATCACCTAGAAGAGAATAGGAGAGTGCACCTCACCTCAGGGAGGTGAAATGTTCCCACTCCACCATTCTCACTCTAGATTACAAAGCTGGAGAACATGACCACACAGGTTGTGGACTATGATCTAAACAAAATTTGAAAAGATACAAGACATGAACTCAAAGATATTGCTTTAAAAGAGATGTGGCTTGAGCTTTTGATCCTCCAAGTCTAGAAATTCTTCCCCTTTGCTGATCATGTGCACAATTCGCATAATGGTTGCAGATCCTCCATCTATCTTGTTTCACCTGAAAACTTAACATAGCAGTCCAAACATAGAAAATGCCGAAGTTGAACCAGAAATTAAAATGATCATACTATCATGAAAAAGAATTAATATGTAAGAGGCTAAATCTATTCTAGCTAATAGAGAAGTTGAATCTAGTAAGAATCCCTTTCTCACGTTTGGAAAGACTCGAAAATTTCCAAGGTTTTTCCATGCAGCTTCTAGTATCCATAATGATATCAAGAAGAATATGAACTTTATCCCTGCTAGTTCCTTCAAAGATTCTTTTGCATCTTTCCCTCCAAATCCACCAAATAGTTGATCTAAGAATAACTCTCACCATCTTAAGCAGAATACCATTCTTAGGAAACTCCAAAGCAATTTCTTTGACTTCATGCAAGAGGCCTTTTTGTGGATTCCTTCTCAGATCATATCTAGTTAGAATTTGTTTCCAAATCCAATTCGAATAGGTGCATTCAAAAAAGAGGTGATCAGTGGTCTCCCTGTCCTTGAGGCATAAAGCACATCTATTGGCTAAAGCATAACCCTTCCTTTGCAAATTGTCCAATGTTGGAAGTTTATTGTGGAAAGTTTGCCAAGCACAAAGTGAAAATTTCTGAGCCGTTGGCCTTTCCCAAACCCAAGTGCTTTCATTCCATGCACTAGCCTTTGATCTTATTTGATTCCAAGCTGAAGTAATTGAAAATTTTCCATTGTCATACCTTCCACTTTACCCCATCAACACCATTATTAGAGATTGGGATTGCTGCAATTTGAGGCCATAAGGAAAACATGTCAATAGAAATTGGATTAGGAAGCTTCCATTCTCCATTCTGAATATAGTGTGAAATCTGCAAATCTTTAGGGGCACCCAAATCTTGTCTTATCCTATCACCACAAAGCTGATAGATGCTTTTCCCATTAATCCAAGGGTCATACCACATGTTTATGCCATTGCCTGTGGAGATAACATATGAGAAGTGACCCTCTATCACCATACCTTTTTACTATTGTCATGGAAGGATTTTCTAGCCTCATGGAAGATGTGTGCGTCATAAAGAAATCAAAGTGCCTAGGGCTGGTGATATGTCCATCTCGCACTTTATCTTTGCTGATGATCTCATAATTTTCTTCAAGGATGATGTCTCTTCTGCTCGTAAAATCAGTTGTCTTCTGCAAGAATTCTATCACTATTCTGGTTTACAATTGAGTTCTACTAAGAGTAGACTGTATATTGGGGGGAAAGTGAGAAATAAGAAGGCCATCCAAGAAGCTATTCAGGTGCCCATTGGTAAACTTCCTACACCATACTTAGGACTGCCGCTTTTCAGTACTTCCCTCAAGAAGAATCTATGTCAACCGATTATTGATAAGATCAAAAAAAGAATTGAGAGTTGGAAGACTAAGCTTCTTTCAAGAGCGGGAAGACTTGAGCTGATCAGGTCTGTCCTTTCCTCGTTTTCTATTTACTGGACTGTTTCTTTTCTTCTTCCTGTGGCAGTCATCAAGGAAATAGAGAGAATTCTTAGATGTTTCTATTGGCAAGGTCAATCTGTTACTCACCCAATTCACATGGTTAGTTGGAAGAACATTTGCAGACCTAAGAGTGAAGGTGGGTTAGGGATTCGGAGGATTAAGGATTGGAACTTGGCCTGTGCGACTAGCAACCTGTGGGATATTCTTCAAAAAACAGATTCTCTTTGGGTAAACTGGGTTCACAGTAAATATCTTCAGAAGGAGTCTATCTGGTCCTTTTATCACAGACCTTATCACTCTATGGCTTGGAAAGGAATTCTGAAGCAAAGGGATTGGATTCTTCAGCACATCAGTTACAATGTTGGTGATGGGCATCAAACTAGCTTCTTTCATGATCCTTGGATAGAAGGAAAAGTATTTATATGATGGTAGGAGACAGAATCAGACATCATCTGGGAATTCCTTGCAACATCACTTGTGCTACCTTTATTCAAAATGGTCAGTGGCACCTTCCTCCTCCCACCGCCATTGAGATGTTTGATATCTGGCCGAATATCATGAGGACGCCTCTCACCCAAGCTGATGCTATTACATGGAAGCATGGTACGTTTAGCACGAAGGAAGTTTGGAGCAGACTTCGAGATCAGCATCAAAAAGTTGGTTGGGCAGATTGGGTCTGGAAAGCTCCAACTATTCAACGATTCTCCCTTACTTGTTGGCAGGCGGTTATGCACAAGCTTCCTACTCATAACAATCTTAGGAAACGTGGCATGATCATTCCTAGCAGATGCATTCTTTGCTGTAATGTGGAAGAATGTGAGGATCATATATTCTTTCAATGCTCTTACTCTATTGAGATCTGGGAAGAAATTCTTCACCGCCTGAACATAAGAAGAAGGCCTCGACAAAACATTCTTGAAGAAATGTCTTCCCTGCGGGCTAGCTTCAAAAAGGATGGGCCTGGTACGTCCTTGGCTCGTATTCTTTTTCGTGCTGCTATTTGGTGGATCTGGAAGGAAAGGTGCAGAAGAACATTTGAAGATTCAAGGCTTTCTCCTATTCAAGTCACTTTAGCTATCATCGAAGATGCTCGATCTTGTGTTGAAGCGAATCCTTCTCCTCGGGTTCCTTCGGGTCGGTCTAAGGCAATTTTTAAGAGATTTAATATTAGACTAAGAAGTTCTTAACAAGTTGTTTAAGGAGATAGTCACCAAGATGTGGTGTCATCTCCTTCGTTGTTGTCCATTTCTAGTTTATCGGGTAGTCTCACCTGATAACCTCTCCTTGTATATTTGTTTCTCTTATTAATTAAATCTCTTGGTTGACCGACCAAAAAAAAAAAGAGAGTCAAGTAAAAGATAGCAAGATAGCACGTGAACGAAATAGTACAACTTTCCAAATATAGACTTTCCAAAAATAGTAAGGTGTCGGGAATAACACAATAATAGCAGGATGACCATAGCACAATAGCACAAGTATAGCAATAGCACAACGAGTACTTTGTTGTCAATGGACAACAGAGAATATAGCACTTTTTGATTGTCATTTAGATAGTCGAGATGAGTGTAATGCCAAACACTCTGATCATTTAACTCCCATGGGCACTAGCACTTTCGGGCGCACATCCCAAGACCAGATCGGGCCCTTTATATTTTGCCAAGCATTGGTTATATTGTTTATCAGATGGGTTCATGAAAGGTACTTAAAAAAAGAGTCTATATGGACTATCAAAATTAAGACTTATTTCTCCTCTGCTTGGAAATCCATCTTGAAGCAACGTAATTGGATTATTGATCATCTGTCCTTCAAAGTTGGTATGCGAAGTCAGTTGAGTTTCTTCTTTGATCCATGGGTTCAAGGTAAGAGTATCTTCATGATTATGGGTGACAGACTTAGACAGCATCTTGGCCTCCATAAAGATATCACTTGTATGTCTTTCATTCAAAATAATCGGTGGAACTTACCTCCGCAGACTTCCATTGATATGTTTGAAATTTACCCTTCATTCAAAGTGTTCCTTTGTATCAAAGTGACGCCATTCTCTGGAAACATGGTCATTTTTCTGTGAAGGAGGTGTGGAATCAAATTAGGGAACAACACCAACAGGTAGGATGGGCGGACTGGGTGTGGAAGGGGCCTACAGTTCAGAAATTTTCTCTTACTTGTTGGCAGGCAATCTTGCATAAATTGCCTACCATAAATAATTTGAAGAAAAGAGGTTTCCAATTTCCCAGCCGTTGTATCCTTTGTTGCTGCTCTGATGAATCTGAGGACCATCTCTTCTTTCAATGTTCTTACTCCAATATGGTTTGGGGAGAGATCCTGCATAGATTGAATATTCAAAGAAGTCCTCGTCCATCCATTCTGCAGGAAATGCACTCTATCAGAAACAGTTTTAGAAGGGACGGATTTGGCACTACTTTGGCTCGTCTCCTTTTTCGGGCTTCTATTTGGTGGATCTGGCGCGAGAGATGTGTTAGAACATTTGAGGGCGTATGCACTTCTGCCATACACATTTCACTCTCTATTATTCAGGATGTTCGGGCATGTCTTGAAGCTTTTACCTACAAGTACACCTTAACTGGTCAGTCTAAAGTCTTGTGTAACAGATTCAATATCAAGTTAACCACTTCTGAGTAGTTTTTTCTGGGTTTGGATTACTTTCCTATATGAGATAGTCTTTTTTTTTTGGTAGGTAAAAGTAACTATATTGCATGAGAAAAGAATGTACAAAAGGCCATATCTACACAGGCTGTAGATTATGACCAAGGTTCATGACTACACAAACCGTAGCCTAAGAAGACATAGTAAGTCCTTAAAAAGGATGGATATTTAAGTACAGGACCTTCTAGAAAACTTCAAAGCAGCAAGCTAGCGGAAACCTTACTGACAACCTGCAAAGAGAGATAGAAAAATAGAACCAAGCTTGAAGATAAAGATTAGTGTAGAAACACAATGCATTAGACCTCTCATGGAACTATTCAAGAAAATTAAATTGATCTAAACTAACTTAAGGAGAAATTAAATCTTGTGAAAACCCCTTTTTCCCTTGGGATAAAGTCACCTTCTTCAAATGATTCTCAACAATGCATCTAGTATCATAAAGAATGTCAATGAGAATACTCATTTTATCTCTTTTGCAATCTTCAAAGATCCGAAGACATCTCTCTCTCCACACCCACCAAATAGTACATCTGAAGATCACTTTGACAAGGCTACTGAGCTTACTTTTCACAGGGAAAGCTTGCATGAGGGTCTGTAATTCCAGAGTGAGGCTTTGATGTGGATTCCTGCTGAAATCAAATCTCCTAAGAATTTCCTTCCAAATCCATCTAGAATAAGAACACTCAAAATATAAATGATCAATTGTTTCATTGGCATGAAGGCAAAGCGAGCATCTATTCACTATAGAAAGACCTTTTCTTTGAATGTTGTCAAGAGTGGGGAGCTTTTTGTGAAGGGCTTGCCAAGTACATAAAGAATGCTTGGGATTGAGAGGGCGATCCCATGTCCAACCATAGGGAAACCATTGTTGCCTTTTGTTTCTGATTTGGTTCCAAGCTGAGGTAGCACTAAATTTCCTCTGTCATGAATCCAAGAGATAGTATCACCATGATTATTATGGATAGGAATATCAGCAATAAGAGGCCAAAGAGTGAACATGTCAGCAGAAGTTGGCGTTGGGAGCTTCCAAGTGCCATTGTCAATGAACTCAGAAATAGTGATATCATGAGGAGCCCCCAAGTCCTGCCTGATTCTGTCTCCATAAAGATGAAAGATACTTTTACCATTAACCCAAGGGTCATGCCACATACTAAAATCTCTGCCATCAGAAATTTTGTAATTAATATGGTTTTGAATGAGATTTCTGGCCTTTAGGATGCTCTTCCAAGCAACAGAGTGATGGGGCTTAGGGACGGCCTGCCAAATGTTGCATTTCGAAAGATACTTATGATTAATCCAATGAACCCACAGAGTATTGGACTTTTGAAGGATATCCCACAGATTTTTAACCATAAAAGCATTGTTCCAATCCTTGAGTTTTCTAAGATTTAACCCTCCTTCCTCCTTGGGAGAGCAAATACTATCCCAGTTCACCATATGAAGAGATTTGCTGTCACCATTCCCATTCCAAAAGAATTTGCAAAGGATTCTTTCAATCTCTTGAAGCAAGCCAGCAGGAAGAACAAAAGCATTAGACCAGTATATGGTGTAAGACTGGAGAACCGAACGAATCAGCTCAAGTCTACCCGCCTTGGACAGAAGTCTTGTTTTCCAAGATTGCAAGCGATGCTCTATTTTCTCTATGATTGGATGGCAATGAATTCTCTTGATACCAGTGGAAATCAAAGGAAGACCAAGATAAGGACAAGGCAGAGCGCCTTCCTCAACTCCAAGGCAATCAACAATCTTCTGCTTATCTTGAATACCAGCCCCAATATAGACCTTACTTTTAGAGTGATTTAACTTGAGACCAGAAGCATCCCAAAGTCTTTAAGAATAATAGCTAACTGCTGAATAGAACCAATATCCTTTTGAGAAAAGATAATAAGATCATCAGCAAAAGTGATATGAGAGACATTCAAGGTACCGGCAGAAGGGACACGAATTCTTCCAGCAGAAACCTCCTTCTCAATCATGCAGGTCAAACACTCCATGGCAATGGTAAACAGATAAGGAGAAAGGGGGTCTCCTTGTCTAATACCATTCGAAGTAGAGAAGAATCCAATTGGAGAACCATTGAAAAGAATGGAGAATCGAGGGGTCTCAATACAATTCCTGATCCAATTAATCCACTGAGCTGGAAAGCGCATAGCCTCCATCATATAGTAGATCAAATTCCTGTTGACAGAGTCAAAAGCCTTTCTCAGGTCTGCTTTGAAACATATTCTGTTGCCTCTAGGTTTAGAATGCAAATCCTTCACCAAGTCATTTGCTAAAAGAACATTATGATGAATACTTCTCCCTTTAATGAAAGCAGCTTGATTGAGGCTAATAATGTTAGGCATAACAAGTTGCATCCGATCAGCCATCACCTTAGAAATGATTTTGTAGATGAAGTTGCAAAGAGAAATAGGTCTGTAGTGCTCCATACTATCAGCTCCCGGAGATTTCGGGATAAGAGCAATGAAGGTACAGTTCATTTGTCTATGAATTTGGCCAGTAGAGAAGAAATGCTTACAAGCTTTGATAACATCAGGGCCAATAATATCCCAAGCAATCTGAAAGAACTCTACCGGGAAACCATCAGGACCAGGGCTTTTGTTCTTCGGTGACTTGAAGACTACCTTAGTGATTTCTTCATCTGTGATTGGAGCATTAAGAATATCAATATCCTCATGGTTAAGAGTCTTCAAAGGTTGAATTTGAATGGTCCTATCCTGCTGCTGCTGATTAAGAAGCGATCTATAGAACTCAATCGTATGGGCCTCGACCTGAGATCTTTCATCAATCAGATTTCCTTGAGCATCCTTACACTTCTTAATAGTGTTCATCACTCTTCTGGCAGCAATGGAAGCATGGAAGAACTTGGTGTTCGAATCACCCAAAGTCAACCAATTTACTCTAGATTTCTGCTTGATTAAACTCTCCTCACGATTCAAAGCAGCCATGTACCGATCTCTAGCTTCTTTCTCCTTGCTAATCAGCTGACTATCTAGAGGGTTAATCTGCAAATCCTTCTGCAAATCAGTGAGAGTAATCTTACTACTAGCAACACCATCCACAACGTTACCAAAGATATTAGTATTCCAGACTTTAAGAGCCTCCTTGCAGCACTTAAGCTTCCTACAAAGGATATACTGAGCATTGCCCATCACAGGAGTATCCCAGGCCGAACGAATGACATCAAGGAAGTCAGGGTGATTGCTCCACATATTGAAGTATTTGAAAGGTTTTTTCCCATGCATGACAACCTTATCAGAGTTAATGTACATAATAGAGTGATCAGAGAAAAGTTGAGACCCATACTCCAAGGTTGTGTCCATATAAGCTTCTAACCAATCCTGATTAATCAAACACCTGTCAAGTCTAGCCATGATTCTTCTGCTGCTATCACCTCTATTATTCCAGGATAACCAGTTTCCAATTGATTTCACATCCATCAGTGCCGAAGAGTCAATACAATTGTTGAATTCAGACAGAAGAGATTCCTGGATGACTCGCCCACGTATTAAAATCACCAGCAACAAGCCAAGGTCTCCCAGAAGTGGTAAGAGAAATTTGGTGAAGATCAGACCATAATAAACTTCTGTCAGCTGAACTATTGGATGCATAAATGGCAGTGATACTGAACTTAGCCTTAGACCTGATATCCAACCCTTTGATATGAAGGTACTGAGGTGAAGAACTTAAGAGCTCAAAGTCATAGAAATTGGGGTTCCACAAGATCCAAATTCGTCCATAATTTTTTTTTTTTTTTTGGTAAGTAATACCGATTTTATAAAGAATGAAAGAGGGCTAAGGGACAATGCACGTAACCTTCCGAGTAACAGGTGATAGGAACAGTTGCACAACACGCGTACATGGTGTTGGCAGTCAGGTGGAACTCACAATCTTCCCACTGATCATGTTATGCACAAGTCCGGAGGTTCGACGTGATTCAAGGTAAGAGCGGACTTCTAATAGCCATTTGGATCATATCGATCCCTAAAGGTGTAATGGGTGTTAGGGTACAACCGGCTCGTCGACCATGTGGGAATCCATGATCAGAGGAGACTTACGGAGGCCTTGTGCAAGGGTTCACTAGTCCGGCGAAAGGAATACCCGACGGAGAGTTCACCACAAGCCAAGTAAAGTGTGTATATAAAAATAGGTACTCGACGTTCTAGAGGAATTCTAAAACAGTGGAGCGTCGATATCGGTATATAAACAACACAAGAAACGAATACAAGTCCTTTAAAATAGGGCAATTAATATACTTTATTGCAATAAATTACCTGATACATTATAAGATATTTATGCCAAATTCAGCCGTATATGGATGGTTCATGTGTGCGCATGTGTAAGAGAAATCATAGATAGAAAAAAGTCATGAATATGTATTTTAAAGCATTCAAAATAGCTCCATTAAAAACATGTGTTTTTACTGCGTGTATGACTGTTAAAAAGGCGTAAGAATATTGCAGAAAGTGAGAGCAATAAATTTTATGGGTTTTCATCAAAAATCTGTGAACGCGACGTAGGCCAGTAAGGATCGCGACAGGGTCAGGGCAGATCGCGACAGGGTCTGTACGGGTCGCGACAAGGCTGTCTGCTCAGGCGGCCAGAACGCGATGGGGTCTCCTGTCGCGTTCAGAACGCGACAAGATGATGGTCGCAATGGCTCTGAGAACGCGGCGTGTCGAGCCGTCGCGTTCTCAGGTACTTCACCTGAGTTCGAGCGGAAACATGTTCTACATTAGATTGCGTGCCAACTTGACTTGTTTGGACACAGGGTACTTTGAAAAATCATAACTAATTACATAGTCGATGAAAAATCACGAAACAAGTTGCAAATTAAAGTAGACATGTAAGGGTACTTCCAGTAAATCGGAATTAGAGAGAGAGCATGGTTCACATAGGGTTTGAACATGAGCAAGAACGAGTTATTCAGAACATGGCATAGAGAGAAAGATTGATTAAATTCGATCAGCATGCTTGATGAAATTTAGGGCTTTTAGGGGCAAAAGAACCCTAACAACATGAAGTATCTACAACAACAATTTCGTAGCATGGGATCAAGTATTCATAGAGATTTGAATTAAACATGATGTCTCGGGGTATCATGTTTGCAGATCTTCAAAAATCAAGAACAAAAGATTGGCTTGATGAAAAAGAGGGAATCAAGAGGGCTTTTGTTCCTGGTGATTGAAACTACCTACAGACGAGTTTAATTTAATTTTGCTCGTGAGAATGCCTACCTTTGACTCGATTTATCTTCTAGGGCTTAGAACTCCAAGAACGAAGGAAGAAGCTTGATGGATCTTCCTCTCATTGATTTCTCCTCCTCCTTGGCCTCTTCTCCACGTCCAAGAACCTTTGCCAATGAGCTAGGGTCGGCCAAGAGGGTTTAAGAGGTGTATTTATCCATGTATGGGTTCCTATTCCTACTTCTATTCTAATTGCTCTTTAATTACGAGATTTCCTAACTCCAACCTTCCTTCCTTGCTTTACAACCTCTATTTAGGTTAGGATGGGATCTAAATTCGTGCTAGACTATATGGAGTAGGTTTAGGAATCCAATTCAAACTCTAATTGCCACTTTTATTGCTTTAATAACCCCTTTCCAATTAGGAGATAATTAAACTCCGAATTTAGGATATTTTCTTATTATTCTCCTTTGTAAATTCATATTTTGACCTAATAAGTTCTAGAGGATCCATTAAGCAAAGCCCATTACTCTTTTCCATTAATGGGTTTATTTAATACTCTTTTTATTGAATATCCCTTTAGTTGAGTTTTTAATTTATTATTTAAATTTTTATTTTTCTCAAAAATTCAGGTTGCTACAATACCCTCTAGCTTTTAAACTGTTAAATACTTATATCATTGCTGGAAGATGTAAATCCTACTGGGTGAGTGCGCTCATTACCTACTTTCCAACATTTCAAGTGAACAAGATATTGATGACGTAGGGAACCAAAACTATACTAAGGATGAACAAGAGTGAAGAGTGCTCTCCAGCCTTAGTATTGGAGTCTTGGTATCATAGTAGTATAGTTTGAGAGAAATAGAATAATGTAGTAGGTGTGAGAATAGTAAGAATGGTATGTAATTTTCTCTTTTATTTGAGTCTTAGTCTTGCAGCTCAATTTGAGTTGAAATATGTACTACTTCTCATTTTGAAATAAAATAAAGAGTTTGAGTTTTATTATGAAGCACAAATAGTTGTGTTATATGTTATTGCTCACTAGAGGCTTATTTGCCGACTGCTCACGTCTCAACGATTAATGATGATTCTAATCATGACTAATTGACATCACTCATAATTTGATTTTGATGATGACATTTTGTACATTTTGTACATATTAAAATGATGACTAAATGACATGTTAATATCTCATATGTTGATGAAAATGACTTATGTTAATGGTTCACACTTCATATTTTCAGGTTTACACAACTTTGTCATAGTGGTGTCGACACAAGTTCAGTGGTGTCGACACAGCCACTGCATCCAGCGAATAGGCTAAAGAAAAGTAGCCAGTGGTGTCGACACAGTTTGCCTGTGTGTCGACATAGTCTGCCAGTGGTGTCGACATAACCTACCTATGTGTCGACACTCACTGTCCCTCCTAGAACCAATTCTGAAGCCAGTAGCCAGTGGTGTCGACACAGTCTGCCTGTGTGTCGACACACTTCGACTGAAGCTCAAAAACAGAAATTTTTCTGGACACGTGGCTACATGGGAATCAATAGATTTGACCTAGATCTTTGTGCCATGCACCCCAAGGAACCTCATGGACATATGGGGCTATGAATACCCATGATCCTCGTACCCCAAGTGAAACCAAGCCCATACCATTTCCAGAAGAGGATTTTGGCGGCAAAAAGGGCTTTTCTAGATCTTGCTCCATGTCCAGAAGCTGCAGAACATCCTTTCAAGAGGAAGGATGTGGGAATCAAGGCCAATCTCTGGAGAGAAGCTTGATGTGCTGAGGAAGGGAGCAGATCCAACTGAAGAACAGCAGTAGAAGAAGAACTTTTGGCAATTCAGATGCCATTGGAGCAGAGCATCGCAAATTGAAGGGGATCTTCATCGAATTCTTTCAAGTCTCTTCAATTCGAGATTCTGCAAGACCTCTTCACCAAGGAACATCCAATCTACATCTATTTTACCCATTTCTTGGATTGTTCTTCTCACTTTCGTCTGTGAGATCTGTGCATGAAGTTCTGTGCAAATTTCTATGTACAATTGAGTCTGTGAATCAGATCATTACTAGAGGATCTAATTTCTTTTGTGTTTGATCTAGCTTATTGTGGTTTGAGCCGTCGTGCTCAATTTGGAGTTGTCGTGTTCCTGTTATGGTTTGAGCCGTTGTGCTCGATTTTTAGAGTCGTTGTGCTCCAGGTTGTGTGTTTGAGCCGTCGAGCTCAACGGTGTTTGGAGTCGTCGTGCTCTGGTGTGAGTTGTACTCTTTTGAGTAGTGGAGCCTCACTGTGTGAGGGGTGGATGTAGGAATCACTGGTGTGATTTCCGAACCACCTAAAAATCCTTTGTGCAATGGTTTGATCTGCTTGTCTGTGCTAGATGCTTGCATAGGATTTCGCTTTCACACTAAGTGTTTAATTGCTTCACACATAATCTACACACACCCACACTTTAGATCAGTAAATTGTTTGTTTGAATTGATCTCTGATTCGAAGTAATTTTGAATTGCTTAAGCTTCCGCAATAATTGGTGTTAGATCTATTCAACCCCCCCTCTAGATCTGATCCATCCACCTATTCGTTCCTACAATTGGTATCAGAGCGGGTTAATATTTGTTTCTGATCTGATTTGATTGCTTATGTTTGATCTCTGTGTTAATTACTTGAATTATTTACTTGCTCTTTCATTGTCTCTCATTGTGATTGATGGATTCTCGAGGATTTGTAGCTGAGGGCCATTCCATTAATAGACCACCATTTTTTGATGGGTCTGATTACTCCTATTGGAAGAATCACATGCAAGTTTTTCTAAGGGCACAAAACTATGAAATCTGGAAAATAGTTGATAAGGGTCCTTATGAAAATCAGGGAGATGAGGAGAATTGGACTAGAGAGCATATTAGGAAAGCTACTCTTAATTACAGTGCCATGAATATGCTTCAGTGTGCTGTCCACCCTAAAGAATATTCAAGAAAATCCATGTGTAAATCAACTAAAGAAATGTGGGATAAACTTGAATTAATGTATGAAGAAACATCTCAAGTTAGGGAAACCAAAGCAAACATACTTATTTCTGAATATGAATTGTTTATGATGAAATCTGATGAATCAATTTCTGAAATGTTTGCTAGGTTTATGACAATTGTCAATGGACTGAAGGCACTAGGTAAGGAATACACTGATGCTGATCTGGTAAGAAAAATTTTACGTTCTCTATCATCCATTTGGCACACAAAGGCTACAGTGATTGAAGATTCTAAGGATTTATCCAAAATTTCTTTGGATGAACTCATAGGATCTTTAATGACTTATGAAATAAATCTGAAAAGAAGTGAAGAACATATGCTTAAAGCTAAACCAGTGGCACTTAAGGCTTCATCAATCAATAAAGAGAAAAATCAAGAAAAATCAAGTTCTGATGAGTCTGAGTCCAATGAGGATGAACTTGCCCTCATGACTAGGCAATTCAAAAAAAATTTAAAATCAAGAAGAGGAAAATTCAATGGAAAGAAAAAATATTCCTCTGGTAAAAGGAATGCTTCTTCTTCAAATTTTAATTCTGGTAGAAATTAAAAAACTGATGAAGGTATTATTTGCTATAGGTGCAACAAGGCAGGACACATGAAGGGTGAGTGTCCTGAGATGAAAAAGGACAAATACAAGAAGAACAACAAATTGAAGAAGCCAAAAGCTATGATAGCAACTTGGTCAGATGAAGACCAAAGTGAGGATGAAGAAGAGAACTCCTCAAGTTCAGTAAATGAGGAGTTATGCTTTATGGCCAATAGCAGTGATGGAAAGGTAAGTTCTTCTTTTGAACAATATACTATTGAAGATTGGCAAGATGCATATGTTGAGTTGGTTGAAAAATATTCTGAAATAAGAAAATAAAATAAACATCTGAAAAAGAAAATTGAAAATTTCATGCATGAAACTTCCTTAAATAGAAGAATTTCTGAACTGGAAAATAAAATATCTGAACTTAATGAAGAAAAGGAAGACCTTCTGAATGAAATTGATGAATTTAAAATTGCATCTCAAAAGGCCAACAATGATTTTGAAAAGCTTTCTGAAAGAATGGAATTGCAACAAAAAGAAAAGCAACAAGCTATTGGTGAAATTCAGAAACTTAAGAAGTTGTTGGGTGAAAAAGAACAAGTGATAAAAAATTTCACAAATGGAAAAGAAAATCTTGATGCATTGTTAGGACTTAGAATGAATGAAGAAAAACATGGACTAGGATTCACCACAGAAAAATCATTGAAGAATAAATCTGGTGAAAAGAAAGAAAAACCTTCAAAAATTCCTTTGATAAAATATGTCAAAAGTACTAGTCCATAAAACAAAAATAAACAAGTGTCAAAGAAAACATTGAAATAATCAAAAACCAAAGTGAAAAGAATGTTTCCAATCAAAAGAAACAAAATAGGTCGACACACATTGATGTTAGGTCGACACCAGATAACCACAAGTTGAAAACTGTGGCCGTTGAGTCGACACTACCTCAACACATGTTGACCTATCTGTTTCTAAACAACAAAAAGATGTTTCACAAAAATTTAAATAAAAATATGAAAAATTATAAAACATAAAAATAAACTTTCATAATGATTATTGGAGATCCAAGACATCATATCAATCTAATTGGATCAATTCTTGGAATCAATGGTATCATAATCCTCATTGGTACTATTCACAATCTTTTATCCAAAATTTCCAAGATATCAACAGAATTCTTGGTTTGGATTTCCATACATGAACAATCATGCCAAAATGCATAATTTTCATGCTTATGAAAGGAAGAACACTGGTGTTTTCATTCTAAATTAGAATGTTAAAATGCCAAAAAGGGAAATCATTGCTGAAACAAAACAAAAACCAAAAACAACTCAAATATGGATAAGAAAAGATTTATTGTTTTTGCTCAAACAAACTGATGGTCCCAACAATGTTTGGGTACCAAAATCTTTTCTTCTCTGATCTGATTTATGCAGGAAGGTCGTGCACCCAGCTCCAATGTGTGGTTTCTTAATAGTGGGTGTTCACGACACATGACAAGAGACAGAACAAAATTTTCATTTCTAATGAAAGGAAGGAGGATTTGTCACATTTGGAGGTAAAAATAAAGGGAAAATCATTGGATCTCGAAAGGTTGGTAAATCCTCCTCAAACTCAATTGAAAATGTTATGTTAGTTGATAGTTTAGACTACAATCTTTTGAGTATAAGCCAATTGCGTGACAAAGGTCACAAGGTTGTTTTTTAATCTGATTTCTGCAAAATAATTGATTCTTCAACTGAAAAAATAAAATTCTTTGGTAAAAGAGAAAACAATGTCTACATGATCAATCTTTATAAAAACTTTACTGAAAACATTTGTTTGGTGGCAAATAAAAATGAAATTGCATGGACATGGCACAAGAGACTTGGTCATGCAAGTTTCAACACAATAAATAAACTCTTAAGGCTAAATCTGGTTAAAGGACTTCCTGAATCTTTTCCAAATGTTGAAAATCAACTTAAAGAATGTTGTGTTGAGTGTGTATTTGAAACCTTTTAATGATTATTCTAATCATGACTAATTGACATCACTCATAATTAAAGTTGCATTTATTTTGTCATCATCAAAAAGGGGGAGAATGTTGTGTTGAGTGTATATTTGAAACTTTTTAATGATGATTCTAATCATGACTAATTGACATCACTCATAATTTGATTTTGATGATGACATTTTGTACATTTTGTACATATTAAAATGATGACTAAATGACATGTTAATATCTCATATGTTGATGAAAATGACTTATGTTAATGGTTCACACTTCATGTTTTCAGGTTTACACAACTTTGTCACAGTGGTGTCGACACAAGTTCAGTGGTGTCGACACAGCCACTGCATCCAGTGAACAAGCTGAAGAAACGTAGCCAGCGGTGTCGACACAGTCTACCTGTGTGTCGACACAGTCTACCAGTGGTGTCGACACAGCCTGCCTGTGTGTCGACACTCACTGTCCCTCCCAGAACCAATTCTGAAGTCAGTAGCCAGTGGTGTCGACAGAGTCTGCCTGTGTGTCGACACACTTCGACTGAAGCTCAAAAACGGAAATTTTTCTGGACACGTGGCTACATGGGAATCAATAGATTTGACCTAGATCTTTGTGCCATGCATCCCAAGGCACCTCATGGACATATGGGGCTATAAATACCCATGATCCTCGTACCCCAAGTGAAACCAAGCCCATACCATTTCCAGAAGAGGATTTTTGCGGCAAAAGGGGCTTTTCCAGATCTTGCTCCATCTCTAGAAGCTTCAGACCATCCTTTCAAGAGGAAGGACGTGGGAATCAAGACCAATCTCTGGAGAGAAGCTTGATGTGCTGAGGAAGGGAGCAGATCCAACTGAAGAACAGCAGCAGAAGAACTTCTGGCAATTCAGATGCCATTGGAGCAGAGCATCGCAAATTAAAGGGGATCTTCATCGAATTCTTTCAAGTCTCATCAATTCGAGCTTCTGCAAGACCTCTTCACCAAGGAACATCCAATCTACATCTATTTTACCCATTTCTTGTATTGTTCTTCTCACTTTCGTCTGTGAGATATGTGCATGAATTTCTATGCAGATTTCTATGTACGATTGAGTCTGTGAATCAGATCATTGCTAGAGGATCTGATTTCTTTTGTGTTTGATCTAGCCTGTTGTGGTTTGAGCCGTTGTGCTCAGTTTTTGGAGTCGTTGTGCTCCAGGTTGTGTGTTTGAGCCGTCGAGCTCAAGGGTGTTTGGAGTCGTCGTGCTCCGGTGTGAGTTGTACTCTTTTGAGTAGTGGAGCCTCACTGTGTGAGGGGTGGATGTAGGAATCACTGGTGTGATTTCTGAACCAACTAAAAATCCTTTGTGCAATGGTTTGATCTGCTTGTCTGCGCAAGATGCTTGCATAGGATTTCGCTTTCACACTAAGTGTTTAATTGCTTCACACATAATCTACACACACCCACACTTCAGATCAGTAAATTGTTTGTTTGAATTGATCTCTGATTCGAAGTAATTTTGAATTGCTTAAGCTTCCGCAATAATTGGTGTCAGATCTATTCAACCCCCCCCCTTCTAGATCTGATCCATCCACCTATTCGATCCTACAAAATATAGTCTTCCACTGCCATGCTTTGGGACATAACATTCGTAGAGTGTGCCAAGCAATCCCAATTATTGGGCCTCGGATCATGTGCCCAAATTAAACACGCTGGCATTCTCTTTTTCTCAACAAAAAAATGAATAGGGTGTTGACACTCCTTGTGCAGTGTGTCGACACACATGTGGCCTTTTGACTTTGTGATGATTCCTATCATGAGTATAAGTGTGTTAGGGGATTCTTAAGTATTCATGTACATATATCTATCATAGTTAGACATGGTCTATGACATCATCAAAATAAGGGACATAACAGATTTGTGGCAGCCCTGCCCACGTTAAGAGACACAATCGTGATAAGTTGGAATCAAGGTCATTGTCACGCCCCGCCAATTTAGCAGCGGAATAAATCGGGGAGACGTGAGCAAAGTACATAGTAGTGTAAAATGTACAACAGTTGAATAATTCAGAGCATCTAATGAACATTAATTTGAAATAAACTCTTCATTTCATTATAAATTTCACTAAGACTATTACAATCACCAATTCGGAGCAATACATAGGGCTCAATGACATCATGATATTGAAAAGAAATCTAAAGCAACAACTATTAGACTCCATAGTGCAAGGGCAACTTCATGAACTGACTCCAGGTCGCTCATCACTCTGGTCCCGTCCCATTGGTGTGTGTAACGTCGACGTCCAACTTACCTGAGACACAATTACAAATAACGAAGGGTGAGCGATAACGCCCAGTAGGACTTAAATCTCGTGAATCAAGCAGGCTTTAAATAATTAGTGCTTTAAAAGGCAGAGTAATAAATGATAGTGCGAGTCATGTAAAGTCGAGAAAGTAATAGCACAAGTAACATGGTTCAGATAGCAGATGAATCAAGTATAGCACGATGATCAAAGTCAAGTCACGATAGAAACGATAACAACATGATGGCAAATAACATCAACATCAAGCAATAGCAAGCAACATGTATAGCAAGGAAAGAGAAAGTAGTTGGCCATATAAAGAGTAAATTGCACTTTGATTGATTTTCTTATCAATCGAAATAGTATAGCACTTTTGATTAACTTCCGTCAATCGAAATAGTAATGGCACTTTGGTTATCCGTAGATAACCGAGAGAGAATATAGCACTTTTTTCGTAAATAGACAATGAGAGAATATAGCACTTTTGTTTTGTCAAAGACATCGAGAGAATATAGCCCTTTGTGTTGATTGTCTTAGATTAATCTTGATAGTATGGCACTTGGATGTAATGCCGACATCCTGATCATTTAACTCCCGCAGGCAAATGGCACTTTCGGGCGCTCTCCCCAGGACCAGATCGGGCCCTATTGCGCTGGCATTGGTTATGTTGTTTATCTTTAGACAATCAATTAATGGCCAATAGAGAGTTCCAAGAAAAGATAAGAGCACTAGATGAATAGACGAGATAGTAGAGTGAACGTGAATAAATGAGCGAGTAGAGTATAGATGAGAGCTAGTGGACATTGCACGTAACACGTCGAGTAAACAAGTGATAGTAACAATTGCACAAAACGTGCACTTGGTGTTGGCAGTCAAGTGGAACTCACGACCCTTCCACTGGCCATGTTAAGCACAGGTCCAGAGGTCTGGCGTGATTCAAGATAAGAGGGAACTTCTAATAGCCGTTTGGATCATGTTGATCCCTAAAGGGTATCATAGGTGTTAGGGTACAATCAGCTCGTCGACCATGTGGGAATCCATGGACAGAGGAGACTTACGGAGGCCTTGAACAAGGATTCACTAGTCCGGCAGAAGGAGTATCCGACGGAGAGTTCGTCCAAGTCAAGAGAGAGTGTGTATATAGAAACAAGTGCTCGACGTTCTAGAGGAATTCTAGAACAGTGGAGCGTCGATAACGGTATTCCCAAAACATCGCGAGAAACGAAGACAAGTCTTATTTAAAGTAGGGTAATTTAATTACATAAATTACCAGATGTATTATGATATATTTACATGCCATGTTAGGCCATATTTGTATGGTTCAAAGTGTGTGCAAGTGTTATGAGAAAATCATGGACAAGATAGATCATGTGATTAACTTGAATTAATTAAAATATATTCAATAATTACAACATTGTTTTTTTGTGTACAAGACAGTTAATAGGACATGGGGTGACTGTATAACAATAAAACTTGCAAAAAGGTGAGTTTTCATGCAAAAAGCTGAGATCGCGACGGACCCTTGTAAGGGTCGCGACAGGGTCAGAAGAGATCGCGAAGGGGTCGCTTGAGGGTCGCGACGGCTCGTCAGATCGGGCAGGCAGATCGCGACGGGGTATCCTGTCGCGATCAGATCGCGACGGGAGATGCTGTCACGACATCCTTGAGAACACAGCCTATCGGGCCATCGCATTCTCAGGTCCTGTGCCTGAGTCCAACAGGGAAAAGGCAGAGCCTCAGATTGCGGGCTAAATTCCTATCTTTTGACACAGGGTCATTCATAAAATCATAACTAATTGTACAGTCGATGAAAACTCATGAAACACATTTTAAACGAATTTAAACATGCAAGGGTACTTTCAGTAAATAGGAATTTGAAAACAAACATAGTTTCAGCATGGTTTAATCATGATACTTCCCGAAGAACATGGAACAGTACACAGTTAGGGTAAAAGAATTAATTCACGATGGAGGGTAGATGAAAATTAGGGCTTTTAGGGGTAAAATATGCCTAACATGAATCAGTTCCTCCAGTAAAAATCTCGTGGCATGGGGTTGAGTATACAAGGAGAACAAGATTTAAGATGAAGGGTCGGGCTCATGCTAGTTACAGAACATGAAAAATCAAGAAGAAAATATAGGCTCGATGGAAAAATATGAGATTAGAGGGCTTTTGATCCTAATGATTGGATCAACTTACAAACGAAGTTTTATAATTTTAACTTGTGAGAATGCCTACCTTTAATCGTTTTCCTCATCTAGGGCTAGAACTTGAAGAACGAGAGAGAGAGAGCTTGAGAGAGGCTTCTTCCCACAAAATCTCCTCCTCCTTAGCCTCTCCTCCTGGTCCAACAAGCCTTGGGTACGAGCTAGGGCCGGCCATGGGGGTTTTAAGAGAGTATTTATGCTTTCTCTCTTTTCATTTCCTATCTGAACTCTAATTCCCATTAATTCCAAATTTCATATTTTCTCTCCCTTTTCTAAGCATGAGAACTTCTAATTGGGTTAGGATGGGAGATAAATTCGTGGCCAAGAACCTAGGGTAGGTTTAGGAATCCAATTCTAACTCAAACTTCCTATTTAATGCATTAAATACCCCTTTTCTATTTTTAAGTAATAATTTAGTTACGAATTTATGATATTTTCTTATTATTTCTCTTTTAAAAATCCCTATTTAGCCCAATAACTTTTATATGATCTATTTAACAAAGCCCACCACTTTTTTTTGTTTAATGTGTTTTAACTTATAAAATTCCCTTTTTAAATTAGAGAATATTAGATTTTCGAATTTTATTCATGGGCTATGGGAGGTCCATTGATCTAATTTCTCATGATGGATTATCATTACATATAGTTTGGAGTCTTCCCATCATTTTATTTTTAATTGTTAATCTACTTAGCTCATATGATAATAGATTTTCTGAATTATTCCTTAATTACAATAATAAGTCACCTCAATTTCTAAAACTTGGTCCGAATTATTTTTCTAAGCCCAAATTTCTTAATGGGTCATCATTACATGACATTGGAAGTCTCTTTGACAGGTTCGTTTAATTTATGGGCGCGTTATCTTTCCGTGTTAACGGTTTTCCGACTTAGTTTCCTAATTTAGATAATTAGTCGCGTTGTGACGTACGCTTGGCCAATTGGATTTTTTGTTGCACAAATTTCTTCATGGAACACTTAGGGATAATATTGGGGGTTGATTTATAATTTTTACGGAATTTTTAGATGTGTTCTTACACATACGATAATAGTATGTATGTTTCTATTATTCTGTTTTTATAGAAATTTATTATTTCAAATTTTTAAATACTGAATTTTCCGGGTTGCTACATCCTCCCCCACTTAAAAAGAATTTGGTCCCCAAATTCATATGATATGATACGATTACTAATTTACTCTGAATATTTCATTCCATCATCTCCCCCACTTAGGGCTTTACTATCGTGAAAATAATAGGAAATTAACTAAGGGTTTAGTGATGATACCTTGTCCATCTTCATTGGCATGATTTATATCCACAAGGGCTTGTAATCATCCTTGGCGTGGAGTTTGGTTCTTCTTTCCTGGACAATCGATGACTCGATGTTGTTGACTTCCACATCGCAAGCATCTGCCCAATTTCTTCCAACAATTATCAACCTGATGCCTTAGCTTCTCACAAAATTCACAAACTTCCTTCCGCTCCACTTCCCCTTTCATTCTCTTGCTATTTACTGTATCTCCTCCTTTATTACCATTGGAACGAGTAACACGTTCCCTTTTCAACACCTTCTTCTTATTCTTCATTTTACCATTGTTTGGTCGCTTCCCCTTTGTCATAGAATTGAGATTTTCTACATTAGTAGCTGATTCTTCTAAGAGTGGACAGTCTCACAGCTGATGCCTCGAGTTGCCACAACGTAGGCATGCACCAATTTTTCACCAACACTCCTTGGCCACATGACCTGGCTTATGACAATGAAGGCAGATGATCTCATCGTTATGATTCACTTGTTGGTTAGCCT
This sequence comes from Colocasia esculenta, assembly GCA_014218235.1. Classification (NCBI taxonomy): domain Eukaryota; kingdom Viridiplantae; phylum Streptophyta; class Magnoliopsida; order Alismatales; family Araceae; genus Colocasia; species Colocasia esculenta. The sequence continues at coordinate 31,335,599 of CM024765.1, read as the reverse complement.
TCTTGCCATGGTTATATCTTCTCTTCCCATTCTTATTGGTCTCCTTTTTAATCTCCTTAGTCACTTCCAGAGCTCTTTCTAGTAGTTGAGCGGCTTGCTAACATGCCAGAACTAGCCTCTAGGTTGATCCCATGTCGACGTCCATTAAGAGTCCCTTCAATAATAAGGTTGGCATTAGGATGCTAAAGTAATATTAAGTTCATACATATGTATAGATAAATGTATTCAAATCTTAAGCATGGTCCTACCCAAGCCTCACATAGGTATGGTGGTTGACTTAGACACATGTCATGGCAGTTCGTCCTAGAACACCCTATACTTAAGAGATCTAATGAGGACATCCTAGAACATCTTAAACCTAAGATATCCAATTAAGACATCCTAGGCTCTGATACCAACTGTCATGCCCCGCCAATTTAGCAGCGGAATAAATCGGGGAGACGTGAGCAAAGTACATAGTAGTGTAAAATGTACAACAATTGAATAATTCAGAGCATCTAATGAACATTAATTTGAAATAAACTCTTCATTTCATTATAAATTTCACTAAGACTATTACAATCACCAATTCGGAGCCAATACATAGGGCTCAATGACATCATGATATTGAAAAGAAATCTAAAGCAACAACTATTAGACTCCATAGTGCTAGGGCAACTTCATGAATTGACTCCAGGTCACTCATCACTCTGGTCCCATCCCATTGGTGTGTGTAACGTCAACGTCCGACTTACCTGAGACACAATTACAAATAACGAAGGGTGAGCGATAACGCCCAGTAGGCCTTAAATCTCGTGAATCAAGCAGGCTTTAAATAATTAGTCCTTTAAAAGGCAGAGTAATAAATGATAGTGCGAGTCATGTAAAGTCGAGAAAGTAATAGCACAAGTAACATGGTTCAGATAGCAGATGAATCAAGTATAGCACAATGATCAAAGTCAAGTTACGATAGAAACGATAACAACACGATGGAAAATAACATCAGCGTCAAGCAATAGCAAGCAACATGTATAGCAAGGAGAGAGAAAATAGTTGGCCATATAGAGAGTAAATTACACTTTGATTGATTTTCTTATGAATCGAAATAGTATAGCACTTTTGATTAACTTCCGTCAATCGAAATAGTAATGGCACTTTGGTTATCCGTAGGTAGCCGAGAGAGAATATAGCACTTTTGTCGTCAATAGACAACGAGAGAATATAGCACTTTTGTTTTGTCAAAGACATCGAGAGAATATAGCACTTTGTGTGGATTGTCTTAGATTAATCTTGATAGTATGGCACTTGGATGTAATGTTGACATCCTGATCATTTAACTCCCGCGGGAAAATGGTACTTTCGGGCACTCTCCCCAGGACCAGATCGGGCCCTATTGCGCTGGCATTGGTTATGTTGTTTATCTTTAGACAATCAATTAATAGCCAATAGAGAGTTCCAAGAAATAGGTAAGAGCACTAGATGAATAGACGAGATAGTAGAGTGAATGTGAATAGATGAGTGAGTAGAGTATAGATGAGAGCTAGTGGCAATTGCACGTAACATGTCGAGTAAACAAGCGATAGTAATAGTTGCACAACACGCACACTTGGTGTTGGCAGTCAGGTGGAACTCACGACCCTTCCACTGGCCATGTTAAGCACAGGTCCAGAGGTCCGGCGTGATTCAAGATAAGAGCGAACTTCTAATAGCTGTTTGGATCATGTTGATCCCTAAAGGGTATCATAGGTGTTAGGGTACAATCAGCTCGTCGACCATGTGGGAATCCATGGACAGAGGAGACTTACGGAGGCCTTGAACAAGGATTCACTAGTCCGGCAGAAGGAGTATCCGATGGAGAGTTCGTCCAAGTCAAGAGAGAGTGTGTATATAGAAACAAGTGCTCGACATTCTAGAGGAATTCTATAACATTGGAGCGTCGATAACGGTATTCCCAAAACATCGCGAGAAACGAAGACAAGTCTTATTTAAAGTAGGGTAATTTAATTACATAAATTACCAGATGTATTATGATATATTTACATGCCAAGTTAGGCCATATTTGGATGGTTCAAAGTGTGTACAAGTGTTATGAGAAAATCATGGACAAGATAGATCATGTGATTAACTTGAATTAATTAAAATATATTCAATAATTACAACTTTGTTTTTCTGTGTATAAGACAGTTAATAGGACATGGGGTGACTGTATAACAATAAAACCTGCAAAAAGGTGGGTTTTCATGCAAAAAGCTGAGATCGCGACGGACCCTTGTAAGGGTCGCGACAGGGTCAGAAGAGATCACGACGAGATCGCTTGAGGGTCGCGACGGCTCGTCAGATCGGGCAGGCAGATCGCGACGGGCTATCTTGTCGTGATCAGATCGCGACGGGAGATGCTGTCGCGATAGCCCTGAGAACGCGGCCTATCGGGCCGTCACGTTCTCAGGTCCTGCGCCTGAGTCCAATAGGGAAACGGCAGAGCCTCGGATTACAGGCCAACTTCCTATCTTTTGACATAGGGTCGTTCATAAAATCATAACTAATTGTATAGTCAATGAAAAATCATGAAAATTTTTTAAAATGTCTCTAGACATGCAAGGGTACTTCCAGTAAATAGGAATTTGAAAACAAACATAGTTTCAGCATGGTTTAATCATGATACTTCATGAAGAACATGGAACAGTACACAGTTAGGGTAAAAGAATTAATTCACGATGGAAGGTGGATGAAAATTAGAGATTTTAGGGGCAAAAGATGCCTAACATGAATCAGTTCCTCCAGTAAAAATCTTGTGGCATGGGGTTGAGTATACAAGGAGAACAAGATTTAAGAAACAAATTCCAAGGATGGCCTGTGTCTCTCTAGCTTCCTAGAGAGAGAAGCTCTGAGGATTTGGCGATTCTCTGGGAGTTGTGGGGCTGGCCCCTGGGGGGCGCATGGAGGATCTTCCTCCGAGTGCCTCCAATGGCCTTGTGACTGCCGCGGGTAGAGACCCTCCTCCACAGGGCTCTCTCCCACAAGGTAATCCCCCCGTTTCTTCTTCCCTCAGGGGTCGTCCTATGGATCGTGGTGCAACCAGCCGATCCAGTAGATCTCGTTCCAGAGTCTCTTAGTCCAGGCGTCCTTGGTCTTCTCTGTTTGGAGCTCTCTCGGGCGAAGGCGATGGGATCAAAGAAGGCGACTTGCAGTTCATTGAACCTATCTCCTTGCTTGATCAGAAGATCGCTGTGTTTGAAGGGGAAGATGCGAAGGAACTGTAGGAGAAATGGCGCCTAGCCATCATGGGTTATTGCATCGGTATGAAGCCTATCTACACTGCCCTTCGTTACTTTATTCTTAATTTCTGGAAGCCTAAGGGGGAGGTGGAACTTCTAATACGTGAGGGAGGATTCTTTCTCATTATCTTTAATCAAGAAGAAGACTTACATAAGGTTTTAGATGGGTTCTGGTGTATTAAGGGTCATCCCTTGGTTCTCCGTCGATGGAACACTCATTTACAGATGGAAAAGGAATTGCTCACTTCTATACCTGTCTGGGTAAGATTCCCTGGCCTACCTCTCAAATGGTGGACAGTCAGAGGATTGAGTAAGATAGCTATTCTGCTGGGGCAACCTCTCCACATGGATGGGCTGACGGCTTCTAGAAAAAGATTATTGTTTGCACGTGTTTGCATCTTGATGGACGTTGATTCCTCTTTCCCCTCTGATCTGAAAGTGATGGATTCTGATGGCTCTATTGATACCATTCCTGTCCATTATGATTGGAAGCCAGCGGTTTGTGAAGCCTGCAAATCATTTGGCCATGGCAATGGTGAATGCCGCCTGGAGCATGCAGCTGCTAAGTCGTTGAAGGTTTGGAGGCCGAAGAGCAAAGATCCACCATCTGCTGTTGAGTCTCATGATGTGGTGATCGATGGAAGTGAGAATGCTCGGGATAGGCATGGCAAGAATTCGAACATGGTGGATGTGTCATCTCCTCAACCGGTTGGTGCAGTTGCATCCGCCATTGAAGTGCTCAACAGATTTTCGGCCTTGGAAGAGAAGGAGGACATGGAGGGCAATTCTGATTCCCTCCCATCCTCACTTGCCCCACCTGATCGCATCATACGTAGAAAGGAATCTGCAATAGGAGGCGAGGGAGGAGATAGTCTAGCATGCAACTTACCACGTACCATATCTCCTTTGCATGGAAGTGGGGCCCGCGGCCAGCTGCAAAATTCTTCCCCCACTCCATCTAAAGCTGACCGAGTTATCCAAAGCAGGAAGGAGATCTTGGAAGTGAATAATCAACAAGACAAGGAAGGCGAGGTGCTCTTTAGCAACACTAAAGATCCTTATGGAAATCGCAAGGCTCCCTATGGTATGTATGCTGGTAAGGAAAGCAACTATTCTGGATCTGATTGTATGAATGGAATATCGGTAAAAGGTTCTCAACTTTTCTGTGAGCAAGGGGGAAATAGAAAGGCCAATCTGCAGCTTGCCATCAAGCAGGGAAATCGTCATGATGAAATTAATGTGGGCCATGCAAAGGGTTCTACCTCCTCTATGGAACACACTATGGATAAGCTACAAGCGCGCATCAGATCTCTCACCACGAATTAGTTGTTATGAAAATTGTTTCTTGGAATGTTCGGGGACTTAATAAGAGAGGGAACAGATTAAGTGTCAAGAACCTAATTTCCCAGACTAATGTTGATGTTACTATTCTTCTTGAAACCCATGTTCGTGAGGTTAAGATGACTAATCGTCGCATGTTTATTGCTCCTCATCTTAATATGTTACATAACTACTCTGAGCATCATGGAGGTAGAATATGGGTACTTTGGAATGGTACTACTGTCCACCTTACTCAAGTCAGAGCTTCCACTCAGTTTATTCATATGGATGGTGTTGATACTTCTACTGGAAAGGTTTTTCACTTGACAGCTATTTATGGTTCGAATCTTTCTTACGAAAGGCAGGTACTTTGGAAGGACATTGTTGATATTTCTATGCGAATTACTTTACCTTGGCTGCTTATTGGTGATCTCAATTGTGTTCGTTTTCCTGAGGAGAAGATTGGGGGTAGAAAGTTGACTTCTGCCATGCTTAGTGATATTAATACTTGTATTGAATCCTCATCTTTATTGGATCTGAAAACTGTAGGGAGCATTTTTTCGTGGTCTAATAGATCCAAGGGAGCCAGAAGAATTGCCTGTCGTCTAGACAGAGCTCTTATAAATCAAGAATGGTTGGATAGCTTTCCTGATAGCTATGGTAGCTATGGCGATCAATTGTTATCTGATCATGCTTACCTTACAGTCTTCAGTGAAACATCTATTCCTAGTGGCCCTAAACCTTTTAAATTCTTCACCATGTGGGCGAAGCATGATGGATTCCTTCCTCTTGTATAACAGGCTTGTAATACGCACTTTAGGGGCACACCTATATATGTTCTTTGTAAGAAGCTTCAGGTGGTCAAGAAAGTTTTAAAGGAGTGGAACAGATCTGAATTCGGTCTTATTCATAGGAAGGTCACTTGTGCTAGGAATGACCTTCACAAAGCTCAAGAAGCTCTCTCAAATGATCCCTTGAATGAGTCTTTTATAGAGGAGGAGAACCAAGCCCGTGAAGCTTACCTTCAGTGCCTCAGCATGGAGGGATCCTTTGCTCATCAACGGGCTAAGCAGCACTGGTTAACCCAAACTGATGACAGTACCAAATTCTTCTATGTTAGTATTAAGGGGAGAAGGATGATCAATTCTATCAGAAGCTGTAAGTTGCCTGATGGTAAGATCACTCATGATATGCAAGAAGCCAAAGATCATGCAGTGGAATTCTATACTAACCTTCTTAATCAGCATCATCAACGTAAGCAGCCTAATCTGGTTCCCTCTCGGTTTCTTTTTGATGAGGATCGTATATCTATAATGAGGCCTTTCTCTAATGCTGAAATCAAGGAAGTTGTGTTTAATTCCCCAAAGAACAAAAGCCCTGGCCCAGACGGTTTCCCTGCTGAGTTTTATCAACTCTGTTGGAGCATTGTGGGTAGTCATGTCACGGAGGCTGTTCAGTACTTCTTTAATGGTGGACAATGGCTACGACAGGTAAATCACGCATTCATTTCTCTAATACCTAAGTCTGACTCTGCAGATTCTTTTGATCAGTTTCGGCCGATATCATTGTGTAATTTTTTCTATAAGATCATCACTAAGCTGATGGCTAACCGAATGCAAAAGTGCATGCCTCATCTGATTAGCAAAAGCCAATCAGCTTTTATCAAAGGCCGCAGAATTCAGGACAGTATTCTTCTTGCTAATGACCTGGTCAGAGATATTCATTCCAAGCATCGTGGCAATCTGCTTTGTTTGAAGGTGGATCTTCGGAAGGCTTTCGATTCAGTTCATAGAGGATTTATTCTCTTTTTACTCAGAAGGATGGGTTTTCCAGATACTTGGGTTGATTGGATTGACATTCTAATAAATTCACCTACATTCTCTATTCTCCTTAATGGCAGTCCCAATGGGTTTTTTCATGCAACAAATGGTATTCGGCAAGGGGATCCTTTATCTCCGTATCTTTTTTGTGTTGCAATGGAGGGACTTTCTATTCTCATTGACCAGAAAGTAGGGGAGGGCAGCTTAAAGGTTCCCACCTTTGGTAATGTAAAGGTTTCTCACTTAATGTTTGCTGACGACCTTCTCATTTTTGTGAAGCCTGAAATCTCTTCTGCTCGATGCATAACTAATATCTTGGATACCTTCTATGGCTGTTCGGGTCTGCAATTAAATGCTGCCAAGAGTAAAGTCTTTGTGGGTGCAAGAATCCATCACAAAAATCCTCTCCTCCATGCATTACGTCTTCAGGAGGGGACTCTTCCCTTAACTTATTTGGGGCTGCCATTATACTCTACTAGCCTGTCTTCCTCTCTTTGCACTCCTATAACTCAGAAGATCAAGAATCGAATTGCCTCTTGGAAGACAAGGTTACTATCCAAAGCCGGAAGACTTGAGCTAATCAGATCAGTGCTAAACTCTTATGCCATATACTGGGCTGTTGCCTTTATTCTTCCTAAGAAGTTGATAGGTGAAGTGGAAAAATTGTTGAGGAATTTCTTTTGGCATGCTTCTGGTGACTACAAGCCTTTCCATCTCATCAAATGGAATTGGTTGTGTCGCCCTAAAGATGAAGGGGGGCTGGGTATTAGAAGTATTCAAGCTTGGAATTTCTCTGCCATTTGCATGCAGCTTTGGAGAATTGTCTCTGGTCAAGATACTCTTTGGGCCAATTGGGTTAAATGCAGATATCTTAATAAAGCTTCAATCTGGTCTGTTCGTAGTCACACTTATTACTCTCAGGCTTGGAAGAGTATTTTAAGTGTTAGACATTGGCTGCGGCCTCATGTTATATTCAAGATTGGAAATGGAGAATCGGTTAGTCTTTGGACGGATCCTTGGATCGATGGGCAGTCCATATCCACCTTGGGTGGAGAATACATCAGATTTCTTCTTGGCCTACTGACCAATGCTACTGTTAGTGCCTTCATTCAGAATGGGAGATGGTGTCTCCCTAATCCCACTTCCAATGAAATGATGGAGCTATGGCCGAAAATTCTTACAATTCCCATCCATGCTGATTGTGAAGATTCCATTATGTGGAAGCACAATAATGGAAATATAGGCACTAATCATATTTATGATCTGAAAAGAACCATCTACCCAAAAGTTCCATGGTCTCAAGTTGTTTGGCAGCGGCCTACTATTCAAAAGCATTCACTTCATGCTTGGCAGTGCATGCTGGGAAGGATTCCGTCCTTTGAGGTAATCCAGAGGCGTGGTCTTTATGGGCCAAGCATTTGTGTTTTGTGTAGGCAGAATGATGAGCACCTTCACCACCTCTTCTTTCAGTGTTCCTATAGCTCTTGGATATGGATGCAATTATTGCACAGGTTAGATATTCACCGGAGACCCAAGGATACTCTCATTGCTGAATGTGAAAGTTTAATCAGAAGTTTTCATGGATGTGGAACTGGTACAACTGTGGCCTTTGCTAGTTTTCGTGCTGCTCTTTGGTGGATTTGGAAGGAGAGATGTACCAGATTTTATGAATCTACAAATCGTACAAAGGCTCATGTGCTTTTGTCCATATTGTCTGATATTCGGCACACTACTAAACCTCATATTCAAAAGGAAAAGCTTTCAATCAGATCCAAACTTATTTGCAGAAATTTCATTCTTAAAGTAATCTGATTTGTAAGGATGGGTTTTCATGATTCCATGTTTGAGCTTTGCTCCTTTGATAATCATAACTATCGGCTTGTGATAGTATGGTTTTTTTCCTTGTAATTGATATCTTTGATCAATACAACTCCGGTATTATTTACCAAAAAAAAAAAAAAAGAACAAGATTTAAGATGAAGGGTCGGGCTCATGCTAGTTGCAGAACATGAAAAATCAAGAAGAAAATATAGGCTCGATGGAAAAAATATGAGATTAGAGGGCTTTTGATCCTGATGATTGGATCAACTTACAAACGAATTTTTATGATTTTAGCTTGTGAGAATGCCTACCTTTAATCGTTTTCCTCTTCTAGGGCTAGAACATGAAGAACGAGAGAGAGAGAGCTTGAGAGAGGCTTCTTCCCACGAAATATCCTCCTCCTTGGCCTCTCCTCTTGGTCCAGCAAGCCTTGGGTATGAGCTAGGGCCGGCCATGGGGGTTTTAAGAGAGTATTTATGCTTTCTCTCTTTCCATTTTCTATTTAGACTCTAATTCCGAATTTCCTATTTTCTCTCCCCTTTCTAAGCATGAGAACTTCTAATTGGGTTAGGATGGGAGCTAAATTCATGGCCAAGCAACTAGGGTAGGTTTAGGAATCCAATTCTAACTCAAACTTCCTATTTAATATATTAAATACTCTTTTTCTATTTAAGTAATAATTTAGTTACGAATTTAGGGTATTTTCCTATTATTTCTCTTTTAAAAATCCCTATTTAGCCCAATAACTTTTATATGATCCATTTAAGAAAGCCCACCACTTCTTTTTGTTTAATGTGTTTTAACTTATAAAATTCTCTTTTTAAATTAGAGAATATTAGAGTTTCGAATTTTATTCATGGGCTATGGGAGGTCCATTGATCTAATTTCTCATGATGGATTATCATTACATATAGTTTGGAGTCTTCCCAGCATTTTATTTTTAATTGTTAATCTACTTGCCTCATAAGATAATGAATTTTCTGAATTATTACCTAATTACAATAATAAGTCACCTCAATTTCTAAAACTTGGTCTGAATTATTTTTCTAAGCCCAATTTTCTTAATGGGTCATCATTACATGACGTTGGAAGTCTCTCTGACAGGTTCGTTTAATTTGTGGGCGTGTTATCTTTCCGTGTTAACGGTTTTCCGACTTAGTTTCCTAATTTGGATAATTAGTCGCGTTGTGACGTACGCTTGGCCAATCAGATTTTTCGTTGCACGAATTTCTTCGTGGAACACTTAGGGGTAATATTGGGGGTTGATTTATAATTTTTACGGAATTTTTAGATGTGTTCTTGCACATACGATAATAGTATGTATGCTTCTATTATTTCATTTTTATAGAAATTTATTATTTCAAATTTTAATTACTAAATTTTCCGAGTTGCTACAGTCATAATTGTGCATATTCGTGGAATACCCCAAAGAAACTTGTGGGCATTACTTCTATCACCCCGAGGACCAAAAGTTTTGTAGCACCCCAAAAATTAATAATAAGTTGATATAACAAACAAAGGTCTTACTAAAGCCTTGGCAAGTAAACAATATAATATCAACCCCAATAAGATGTTTAAAGAAGCAATTTTTCACGTCCCGAGAACGAACGTTGCGGAAATATTAATGATGGATTAAAAGTTGATATTCCGAGATGTGAACAGTCGGCAAATGAGCCTCTAGCTTGTAGGCTTTAGATGTGTAACTACACAACATAACAGACTAAGCTAACATTCCAAATCTCATAAATTTTAAACCCAACATTGTTAACTTCAACTCACATGAACTCAGGAAAAGGAAAATTACATAAGTCTGTAATTCCTCACACCCTACTACATCAAGCTACTCTCAAAATAAATTAACCACAGATACTAAAGATGGGATGTGCTCATCACTCATATGCATTCCCGTTAGAAGCCTGGCCTTCCTCTTCCCGATCTATACCACCTAAAATGTTAAGAAGCAGGTATGAGCAAACTAGCCCAGTAGAATTTACACCTCAACATGCGGGTAATAATATAAGTTATTAGCACTTTTAAGAACTAAACAACATGATAATCAAAATATGCATGAATGATAAACCTATTAACACGATATGAGAGCAAGAGGGATTGAACCAGAGAGATTGAACCAGATCTGACATGAGGTAACAAGAAAGGACTAGCAGTAGAACAGTAAGTACAAGCACGCAGGATAACAATCATTTGCAAGAATGCAGGATGTCATATCACGCAAGCAAGCAAGCATGCATGCAAGAACTTTAAACATGTAATAGTAATCAGGCACGATGCCATAATGCGCACTAAGGATCTATGCCACCTTGGAATGCACACTATGAGCACTTATATGTGGTTTCTGTATCTAACATTCAACACGCAAGTACTCCTAGCGCAGATGCAATGCCAGTAATCATTATACCCCACGGTTAACAGTATATTTACAACTCTCTATTGTTGGGGATAGATTGGAGCCCTTGGACACTCGTCATGCCCGATCCACATCTCACTATTGTCAAATGTAGATATCCACAGTCAATCATGGCCAATAACAAGAGTTTCAAGGAGTATACATTCAATATCAAGTTCATGATGATTTCAAGAAAGACAGTCATGGACTATAATGGAGAGATTCTTTCCAGATAGCACACACATTGATTGTTATTTCTTTTAGTTCCATAAACTTTAATAACATTGACCATAAAGGAATAGAATACATACAGAATAAAGAGTCAGAGGACTCTAGGGAACTACAAGATACAATCAGTTAGGTTTCTATGGGAAAACCCATAGAGTACAGAGACTCTCGAACTTCGTTCGCAGGAAAACGATGGTACATGCAATATCCGTAAAACATATCTGATAAGGAGAGTCAAGACGTAGTAAGGATCATGGTAAGATAGCATGTAGACTCACATTGAACCTAGCATGTATTCTTGCAGCTTTTATCGAACATCATAATTTGCATTGGGGCATAAGAACGATGAGACCAAAATCAAGGATAATATGATCAGTAACTTCCATATTTGACGTTGGAATCATATTCATGTAAATAACGTTTTACCATGTGGTTTATGGATTTTAAAGCACAGACGTAGACTGAAACCTACTCTGACCGACTAGGAAACGACCCAACTCGCCTACTAGATCTACATCTTGAATCTAGGGTTACCTGGGACGAATCTATAAACAAAAAGATTGCTAGAAACAAAATAGTAGACAAATCTATGGCGTTCGTTTGACCTAGTTCCATGAGATGCAAGAAAACAACCTGATACTCTTTACATGATCAGTGAAATCAAGAGAATATGAAGACAAGACTAGACTTGAAGAACTCACAGAAAGTATACTCTAGATTTAGGTTGATGCCCGATATTACCTACCTTTGATTGGTCCTAAAAGAGTCTTCTACAGGATGAAGCAGAATGGGGTTTGGGAAGGAAGTTCCGGTCAAGGCGATCTCTTCCTCCTCTGGCGCTCTTAGCGAGTCTCCCAACAGTTGGTAATTCATTCCCTAGGTTTATGACAAGTATTTATAGCTTTTAGGAGTCCTATTGTACTAATGAAATAGGGTTGCGGTTTTTGGCTTGATCCCTTCTATGTCTGGAGATTTCCTATCCTAGTTGGAGTAGGAAGTCATTGGGAAACTCCTCCTTTTGATGGGGCATGAATCTGTTTTAATAAGGAATTCTAACGATAGTGCAACTTCCAAGTTTGTAGTTTCCTAACTTCTGGTATGAGTCCTATCAGGTTTCCAAAACATCCATAGGAGTTATTTCCTTATCAATTCATCCCTAAGTTTTAGGAATAAGCACTCACACACTTATGGATAGATGATCTAATGTAGGTACGAATTTGAATAGAGATTTTAATTTGACATATTTTTAATTGCATAAGGTTTCCACTGCAAATCTATTCAACCTCCCTTCTATATTTGCCATATCACCGCATCTTCGATCCAACACTTGGTATCATAGTAGGTTATCTATTCTTATGGTTTAATAGCCCGAAGAGTTTAGGTGAAATGGATCTAAGGGGAAATATGCCAGAAGGATACTCTATGCATAGACCTCCTTATTTTGATGGATCAAACTATACTTACTGAAAAACTCACATGCAGGTTTTTAAGTTAGGCTTGGGTTTAGACATGATTTTATGGCCCATGCTTCCCATGTTTATCTTAACTAACCCTTCTTATTATCGAATATATAAATACGGATTTTATAGTTTGGCAATGACCAGTATCTTCGTCATATATTAAGTCATACATGATTTAGTCGTAGTTGACCGAAGCCTAGCTTTGTCATATACGAAGTCCACTTCGAATGGTAACATTGCATCTTGACAGTCGGAGTTGACAGTCAGAGTTGATCTTAAACATCGATTGCTAACCATCAATCAATTATCATTACCTTGATTTCTAACTGTCAATCGATTGCTAAACATCGTTTTCTCTACAAACATCGGTTACTACTATCATCGATTGCTCCTTTGAACATCGATCACTACTAACATCGATTACTCCTTTGAACATCGATTACTACTAACATCGATTGCTCATTTGAACCTCGATTGCTACTTACATCGATTACTACTTTGAACATCGATTACTACTAACATCGATTGCTCCTTTGAACATCGATTACTACTAACATCAATTGTAGTTATATTTCTACCAATTGTTGTTATACTCAGTTGCATATCGATCGTTGTGTACTCACACTGATCATTGAACAAGGTATGATAATTATCTTGTTAGGGACAATATTATATTGTTTTATTTGTCACGGCTTTATTTAAGCCCTAATTGTTCCTCTTAATTTATTACAAATTTTCGGGGTGCTACACCCTCCCCCACTTAAAAGAATTGGTCCTCAAATTCATACAGCTAGTCAGGTGAACTTAGCACTTGGGTTCTTGATTTGGTTCTAGATCCGTTTTTTAATAAACTCCAACTTGTATCCACCTTAAAGTTTATCAATATAATTTCTTCAAACTCTTTTCTTCTCCTCTTCTTCTCTCTTGTGGTCATTCGTACTCTACCGCCATGCATATAATGAGCTATGGTAAGACTAGCAGGTTTATTTTTTATTGTTCTCTAATCATCTCCCCCCACTTAGGAATAGACTAGATATTATAAGAGGAGTCTAAGGATTAGAAAAACTAACATCTTTCACCATACCTTCTACCAGGAGTTCTGCTTGGGTCAACACATTCACGCGCCCATGACATTTTACTACGCCTTGGTTCCTTCCAGCTTGGTCTTTTAGCATGGGGCAATTGGGTATATGATGATCGTGACTTCCACATCGCAGGCAAGCTCCGGCCTTCTTCCAGCACTCATCCGCTTTGTGTCCAGTCTTATTACAAAATTCACAGTACTTCACAATTGATGTTTCTTCTACTTTGATCTTTTTCTCCATACCATAGTCTTTCCCAGTGTTTGGCTTTTTATTGTTTTTGTTGTTGTTATTGTTGTGGAAAGTACCAGTTGTATTAGCCGCACCTCTCTTAACAAAGACCTGTTTCGCAGTCTCTTTCCATTTCATGCCTTCTACTTTGGCCATAGTATCATCCACTAATTGAGCTCGCTGAACCATCTCAGCATAAGTACGAATGTTGCGTGGTCCAAACTTTTCAATAAACATGGGCTTGATGTAACGACCCCCCTCCGGACCCCCACCAGGGCCCGAAGTTCGCGTCGCCACCCACGGATCCGAAGACCCGAAGGGTTATATGAACAAGTCTAGTGAGATATGTACTGAATTTAAACACTATAACAATATGTACAATATAGAAAAGTCTGTACAACGCGTCCCAAGCAAAAGCACAGGTACAAGAAGAAAGGTGCAGTCCTTAAAGGGCATACCCCGAGGACTTGCAAAACACAGCTCTCAGCTCACTCGGCTACAAGAGCTCACAACGCTCGCTCTCACTGCTGCTGACAACAACACGGTGCCACAGCCGCCTCCGCAACCCGTCCGACACCGAGCTCCCGCGACGACGAGCCCCTAGCTGAAGGAAGTAGGGGGTGAGCCTCGCGAACAAGGCCCAGTAGGGATTACCAGTCCCTCACCGGCCAGAGCAGCAGGAACTCCGAAAATAGGAAACTACACTAGAAAGCTGTAAGCGAGTAACACCTACAGCAGGGTACTACTAAGCAGCGGAAGAGAACATCGCAACACCACGACCACCAACCCAAGTCGTGGCACACACACGACTCCCGCGAAAACCAACGGAGTCGGGCACAAAGCGGAAGCAGTGCTCAGCACACCTGCCGAGACCACGGAACAACCAAGTGAGAACAACGTCTCACCGCAAGCACGGCCACCTCAGACCTCTACAAGGTCGAGGGCCCACAAGCAGAACCACCCCGGACCGTGGACACGCCACCAGGTCGGGGAGCCACACACGCCGGTGCCATCACAGGCTGGCACCCAAGAACGGGACCACGGAACCGAGAGAACACCGAAGCGGGAACCACCAGAAGCACGGGTCTGCCCAAGGCTAGACCAACAACGCCCACGGGAGCTAAGCACAGCCAGGCTAAAACTGCCGTGCAAGCTAGGGCAACGAGGAACACTTGGAAACGTCGTGAGGAAAACGCCGTCACAACAACAACAACCAAGCCACCGCCGCTAGCAGCCAAGAGGGGGACCCGCAGTCCACACGCTCTGCTCGCTAGCCTAGCTCCTGCCTCCGCCCCCGCGAAGGGCGAGACAGAGCCGCCACAGAAACACACAACGCACGCAACACCGCAGCCTAGCCAAGCTGCGGCCTCACGCCTGACACCACTACGTGGCTCCGGAACTAACGCAGAGAGAGGCAGTGAGACAAAGGACTGTCTGGTCTGCGCCAGGAAAGCACTCCGAACCCCTTGGCATCCCAGACCCAGACAAGAGAGCTCTACAAACGACTCAGCACCATTGTCCAACCTCGTTTTCCCCACAGCTCCAGAGTCCGCCCTGTCGGCTGCCAACTTGAGCACGCTCGTAGCCCGGAGTACTCCCTCAACAGGCTCCCGAGGATGGGGGTCCCAGGCAACGGAGACAACCTCTGAACAGGACAAGCCCTCAAGTGTCAACCACCTGGCGAACAGAGAACAGGCGGGGCAATCACCACAAAAATGGCACAACTGACTTGTAACCAAGACAAGCCCAGCAGGCACGGGCACATACGACACCCCCTTCCGGAAACCCCGGAGGGGCCGTCGGCCAACGCCGGCACACACGACACGGCACGAGAAGTCGGAACACCGTGAGGCAGAACAAAAGCCAGAACAACCTGATCGCGACCATAGTGTGTCGCCTTCATAACAGGAAGGCGACAGCCAGCCTGTCGCTACCAGGTCACGACGACCAGGGGCCGCCTTCTGACTTGAACGCGACATATCGACCTGTCGCGTTTAGCGTCAGAAGGCCGGACCTCAAGCGGGGCCATTGGGCCGCAGCCAAACGGCACGGAGGTGAGAAGGCGACCAGGGCATCGTCGCTACCCCAAAAGGTAGAACGCGACGACTGCCCTGTCGCAACCCCGAAGGCGACAACCAAGGTGCCGCCTTCAGAACAAAACCCGGAACTGAAGGGCAAAGGGGAACGCGACGGGCAACCTGTCGCTACCCGAAGGCGACAGGTTGCTCGTCGCCTCCAGACTGGTATCACGATAGCCACCCTGTCGCGATCACAGGCTGAGCCCCAAACGGAGCATGGGGGCCAACCATGGTCACCCCAAGCTACCACACAAGCACACACGGGGAGGAGAGCATGGGTAAAGCTGTAAATCTAACTACAAAACCCCGAGGGCTCCCGATCCACCTGGATGGGAGAGGGCACAAGAAATCCCTAACTTAGAATGGAGAAACCACCCCACGAAGGGGCCCTCGCGTTGGTTGGCCGCCTCCTCCTCGCTCCACGCACGCGCCCCCGCTCCGCACGAGCTCCCGGCCGCTCCACAGCGCCGGATCGCCGGAGGGAGCCCTCCACCGCCTGAGAAGAGGGGAAAAGGAGAGAGGAAGAAAGGGGAAGAAAGGAGGGGCCAACGGCCTTAAGCCCTCGGAACCTGAGAACGCGACAAGATCCCTGTCGCATTCCCAACAGGAACGTGACACCCCACACGTCGCCTTCTCAAAAGTTCCGACAAGACCTCTGACAGGCCGACAGGCGCCAGACCACGTGTCGCGCGCGCAGGCGCCTCAGGTGAACGCGACACCTGGCACATCGCCTTCACACCTGCGATGCGGACACGTGGCACACAGCCACAGCAACAACCGGAACACGACACAGGGGCCGTCGCCTTCCCAACCAGAAGGCGACAGGGAACATGTCATGTTCAGAACGTGACACCCCTGCCCGACTCGATCCCAAGATCAACGCCAAGGCACACAGAACCCGAGGAGTTACACCAAGATGCGACGAGAAAGCGACGCACCCGGACGTCGCGATACAGATGACTGTCGCGATGGACACCCACGCCGCGACACCAACGCGTCACCCAGCTTGGACACGTCAGTGGCCAGTCATCCCAGGCGCCGGACGGAAAGCCGGGAAAGCCAAGTCTTACATTCTACCCCCCTTAAAATAATTTCGTCCTCGAAATTGGGACAAGCCCAAAAGATCCCAAGGCACGAAATGAAGCACAGGGAGTAAACGTAAGACCAGCGCGAAAAAGCCACTAAGTCTCAACATGACTTCCTCGTGGCAACAATCGCACAGCCAAACACGCGCGGCACGCGAAGCCGAAAAAACTAACGGCTCACACAACGAGCCTCAAACACGCGGGAAGCACATAATCGAAAACCCAACGGCTCACAACATGCTCCAACACACCTGGAGCACCAAGCCGAGGAACCAACGGCTCACTCCAGCCACATGAAGGGGCATCCAGACGGAACGACAACCCCACCGCTGCCGAGCAACGTCAAATCCGGCCCGAACAGCGGAAAACACCAGCCGAAAACTACACGGTTGCAGTCACCAACAGACCTCGTTGTTGGGACCAACCCACCAGCAACTCACTCTGTCGCCACCAAGACCCGACAAAGGACGCAGTTGCCAACAGCACGCAAGAAACACCTAAGAACCAACCACAAGTCTCAGGGGAACGGCCTTACGCTACTAGCAGTAGCTAGCAACGGTCACCAGCCCAACCGAAAATCCACACGAGCGACGAGAACCAGAGCAACATCACGCTCGCAGAGAATCCGCAACACACGGAACAACGTCCACTGTCACCGCTAGGTCTCACCCAGACCTTCCTCGCGGTCCAACAGGGACAGCAACGCACGCGGAGGGACCCTCAACACGCGGAAACGGCATCCTCTGTCACCACTAGGTCTCACTCAGACCTTCCTTGTGGCCCAACAGGGACACCAAACGCACGCAGAGCCACAAAAACTGGGAGCTACACGCTCCACAACGTGGCACACCGTGCCGAAAAACACGGAAGACGTCTGAGGTTAAGCCACAACCGGACACCTCACAACGCCGACAGATCACATGGTCGAGTACTAGCAAGCCGATAGACCTCACTGTCACCGCACGAACCGACAGGAGACTCCGCCATCGGCTTCCAGACTCACCAACGCCACGCACAACCACACGAGAAGCAAAACAACCACAGAGGTCGAGGACAACACGTCGACCTCAGAAGGACCCAAACCGAAGCAGGGTACCACAACCAAACACACTCGCTCCCAAAGCGAGAGGGAAACTCGGACACATGCTACGACCAAAGCCTGGCGTACCACCGATAGGGCTACCTAGACAAGGCAAAGCAGCCACCCCGCAGCGGTAACGGTACAACCATAAGACTCGGGCTAGCACACGTGCCTCAGAGGCGGAAAGCTTAACGCCTCCAACACTGAGCGAAGTCGTGAAATGACGCACAAATCTCACGATCAGGCACACGACACATCACATGATGCTACCACAAGCACCAGGAGCCACCAAGGTACAACACAATGCACCAAGGCTCCAGACGGCACAAAACTGAAACACTCGAGCACGAGCACGTGGTGCTACCACAAACACCAAAAGTAAGCAAAGTGCAACACCGGTGCACCAGCGGCCGAAACAACACCACAGGCCAACGGAAAGGACTCTTTACAGAGGCCTGCCGAAAGCCACACACAAAGGACCGCAAGCCTGAAAGGGCACAACAGGCCATGCCGACCCCAGCCCCTTTGAGGCACAAAGACACGAAGCATCGCAAAAATGCTGAAAGTGCAGCACACGCAACTGCACCACCGGCCCAAGACAACACAGGGCCCACCGAAGGGGACTCTCCACCAGAGACCCACAACAGAAGCACACGGGAAGCCGACAACTTCTTCAAGAGCGCAACAACCATGTCGGCTCCAAAAAGCACACCAAAACACGAAGCACCGACTCTGCCACACAGGGAGCGAAAACCACAGCGACTCCCTAGCGCGCAAGAGCAAGAAGCACCACCTCTATCGCGACTGATAGAGAGGCCAAACACCAAAACGATGACACGAACTGCCTCCAAGGCACAAGCCGAGGCACCATCGAGCGCACACCGGAACAACGCTTGCACGAGCAAGCCAACCATGAAAACCAATGCACAGCAGAGCAACGCTCACACGAGCGGCCCAACAAGAAAACAATGCTACCTCGCACCAAACCAACAGGGACCCAATGCCCCAAATTTAGCCTGGCAGGTAGCGATAAACCATTACGACGGCAAATGGCACAAACAGGTCCACCGACCAACGGTGCCATACAGAAACAACGACACGAGGGGAGCAAACAACTCGACCCAAAAACAACTCCAGGGAAGGTGACTCCACCAGAAGGTCGCAACGATGCGCACCCCGGCAACACAACACCATAGTGGAGCACCACCACCCCGAGCAACCGACGAAAAGCAGAGGAAGGAGACACGCACGAGTCTCTTCCACACGCGAGAGGCGAAACCACAACGCGAGACTGACACTTCCATAAGAAGCACAGCCCGCCGAGCACCACGACACTCACCAGACCACCATCTACGAGAGCACGCTGGGAGCAAGAACAAAGCAGACCACCCGAGCCACGGGGACACACAAAGTCCCACCGGCGCAACCGAGAAGCTTAGAAACAACTAATGAGACAAGCTGGCCAACGCAGCAGCCAGACGCACAGCCAGGGGCACGACACCTAGACCGACAACGCCCAAGCAGACTGTAACACAGACAGTCCAACCGGCAACAGCGACAACTCATCTCTACAGAGAGAGAGCAACAACAACTAAGCAAACACAAGGCAGCTTTGGGGAAAACCTCCACCCAGAGCGCCAAGAGCCGTTCTGGGAGAACCTCACCAGAATGCAGCCCAACCAAACGGAACACCTCAAACCGCAAGGGCAACACAACAGTGGCCCGAAACAAACATAGAGCACTCCTGGGAAGAACCTCCGCCAGAAGCGACAAAGGGCAATCCTGGGAAGAACCTTCACCAGAATGCACAACCCAACAACCAAACAACACAGACCACCAGAGAGAACACTGCAGCGAGCGGAACTGCAGAAGCAACGCAAGCCGGTCCTGGGAGAACCTCCACCAGAACCACCAAGGCACCGCTCTGGGAAAAACCCTCCAGAACGCACCAGCCAAACCAAGAGCGCACCTCAGACTCTGAGGTGGCACGACAATAGCAGAAACGAGCGAGGAACAGCCCTGAGAGAAACACTCACCAGGACAACAACAAACGGTTCTGGGAAACCTCACCAGAACACAGGGCAACCAAGCGATGCACCTCAGCCTAGAGGGCAACGCCACAGCAACCAGAAACGGGCACAACACAGTTCTGGGGAAACCTCACTCCCACCAGAACCAACAGAGAAAACTCTAGGAGCACCTCACTAGAGCTCACAACCAGCCAGCACCAGGTCGACAACAACCACAGACAAGTGTCGCAGCGCTCAACCGGCGATGCAACACCACACACAAGGCACCTGCTCAGCTCGGCGTCCCGAGCACAGCGCACAACGGCGCACAGGTACACAAGGCCAAACACACAACAACGACAACACACACCCCAACAACAAAGTGGTAGCCAACAAGGCAGAGACACCTTCCACCGGTTCCACAGGCAACAACCCAGCACCGGTGAAGGCCACACAACACGCAAGCTCTCTCAGCCTTCGCGACGCACACACGCTCAAATGCGCCGAAGACGACCAGAAGCACCGCACCTGGACTGGCTCGCAAGCGTCCTCCACACAAGGAAGACCACTGCCAGTGAGTCCAGCGCCGACCGCTCTGCTACAGCACAAACACGCCGAGCGACCACACCTGTCAGGCACGCGGCACGGCAACAACTACAACCTGCAACGCGCGCACGAATCATGCAGGGAAGCCGCACACCTGCAAAACATTTGAAAGCACAAGCCTAACACTAGTCGAACGGTGTCAACAGCGCACTAGTACCTTCCTTTGGGACAGCTATAGTTATTAACTCCTTACAAATCTCAGTAGACTCTCGCTCTGATACCAACTGTAACGACCCGACCCTCCGAACCCCCACCAGGGCCCGAAGTTCGCATCGCCACCCATGGATCCGAAGACCCGGAAGGGTTATATGAACAAGTCTAGTGAGATATGTACTGAATTTAAACAACTATAACAATATGTACAATATAGAAAAGTATGTACAACGCGTCCCAAGCAAAAGCACAGGTACAAGAAGAAAGGTGCAGTCCTTAAAGGGCATACCCCGAGGACTTGCAAAACACAGCTCTCAGCTCACTCGGCTATAAGAGCTCACAACGCTCGCTCTCACTGCTACTGACAACAACACGGCGCCACAGCCGCCTCCGCAACCCGTCCGACACCGAGCTCCCGCGACGACGAGCCCCTAGCTGAAGGAAGTAGGGGGGTGAGCCTCACGAACAAGGCCCAGTAGGGATTACCAGTCCCTCACCGGCCAGAGCAGCAGGAACTCCGAAAATAGGAAACTACACTAGAAAGCTGTAAGCGAGTAACACCTACAGCAGGGTACTACTAAGCAGCGGAAGAGAACATCGCAACACCACGACCACCAACCCAGGTCGTGGCACACACACGACTCCCGCGAAAACCAACGGAGTCGGGCACAAAGCGGAAGCAGTGCTCAGCACACCTGCCGAGACCACGGAACAACCAAGTGAGAACGACGTCTCACCGCAAGCACGGCCACCTCAGACCTCTACAAGGTCGAGGGCCCACAAGCAGAACCACCCCGGACCGTGGACACGCCACCAGGTCGGGGAGCCACACACGCCGGTGCCATCACAGGCTGGCACCCAAGAACGGGACCACGGAACTGAGAGAACACCGAAGCGGGAACCACCAGAAGCACGGGTCTGCCCAAGCCTAGACCAACGACGCCCACGGGAGCTAAGCACAGCCAGGCTAAAACTGCCGTGCAAGCTAGGGCAACGAGGAACACTTGGAAACGTCGTGAGGAAAACACCGTCACAACAACAGCAACCAAGCCACCGCCGCTAGCAGCCAAGAGGGGGACCCGCAGTCCACACGCTCTGCTCGCTAGCCTAGCTCCTGCCTCCGCCCCCGCGAAGGGCGAGACAGAGCCGCCACAGAAACACACAACGCACGCAACACCGCAGCTTGGCCAAGCTGCGGCCTCACGCCTGACACCACTACGTGGCTCTGGAACCAACGCAGAGAGAGGCAGTGAGACAAAGGACTGTCTGGTCTGCGCCAGGAAAGCACTCCGAACCCCTCGGCGTCCCAGACCCAGACAAGAGAGCTCTACAAATGACTCAGCACCGCTGTCCAACCTCGTTTTCCCCTCAGCTCCAGAGTCCGCCCTGTCGGCTGCCAACTTGAGCACGCTCATAGCCCGGAGTACTCCCTCAAAAGGCTCCCGAGGATGGGGGTCCCAGGCAACGGAGACAACCTCTGAACAGGACAAGCCCTCAAGTGTCAACCACCGGGCGAACAGAGAACAGGCGGGGCAATCACCACAAAAACGGCACAATTGACTTATAACCAAGACAAGCCCAGCAGTCACGGGCACATACGGCACCCCCTTCCGGAAACCCTGGAGGGGCCGTCGGCCAACGCCGGCACACACAACACGGCACGAGAAGTCGGAACACCGCGAGGCAGAACAAAAGCCAGAACAACCTGATCGCGACCATAGGTGTGTCGCCTTCATAACAGGAAGGCGACAGCCAGCCTGTCGCTACCAGGTCACGACGACCAGGGGGGCGCCTTCTGACTTGAACGCGACATATCGACCTGTCGCGTTCAGCGTCAGAAGGCTGGACCTCAAGCGGGGCCATTGGCCCGCAGCCAAACGGCACGGAGGTGAGAAGGCGACCAGGGCATCGTCGCTACCCCAAAAGGTAGAACGCGACGACTGCCCTGTCGCAACCCCGAAGGCGACAACCAAGGTGCCGCCTTCAGAACAAAACCTGGAACTGAAGGGCAAAGGGGAACGCGACGGCTAACCTGTCGCTACCCGAAGGCGACAAGTTGCTCGTCGCCTCCAGACTGGTATTGCGACATCCACCCTGTCGCGATCACAGGCTGAGCCCCAAACGGAGCATGGGGGCCAACCATGGTCACCCCAAGCTACCACACAAGCACACACGGGGAGGGGAGCATGGGGAAAGCTGTAAATCTAACTACAAAACCCCGAGGGCTCCCGATCCACCCGGATGGGAGAGGGCACAAGAAATCCCTACCTTAGAATGGAGAAACCACCCCACGAAGGGGCCCTCATGTCGGTTGGCCGCCTCCTCCTCGCTCCACGCACGCGCCGCCGCTCCGCACGAGCTCCCGGCCGCTCCACAGCGCCGGATCGCCGGAGGGAGCCCTCCACCGCCTGAGAAGAGGGGAAAAGGGAGAGAGGAAGAAAAGGGGAAGAAAGGAGGGGCCAACGGCCTTAAGCCCTCGGAACCTGAGAACGCGACAAGATCCCTGTCGCGTTCCCAACAGGAACGCGACACCCCACACGTCGCCTTCTCAAAAGTTCCGACAAGACCTCTGACAGGCCGACAGGCGCCAGACCACGTGTCGCGCGCGCAGGCGCCTCAGGTGAACGCGACACCTGGCACGTCGCCTTCACACCTGCGATGCGGACACGTGGCACACAGCCACAGCAACAACCGGAACGCGACACAGGGGCCGTCGCCTTCCCAACCAGAAGGCGACAGGGAGCATGTCGCGTTCAAAACGCGACACCCCTGCCCGACTCGATCCCAAGATCAACGCCAAGGCACACAGAACCCGAGGAGTTACACCAAGATGCGACGAGAAAGCGACACACCCGGACGTCGCGACACAGATGACTGTCGCGGTGGACACCCATGCCGCGACACCAACACGTCACCCAGCTTGGACACGTCAGTGGCCAGTCATCCCAGGCACCGGACGGAAAGCCGGGAAAGCCAGGTCTTACACTTGAGCACATCCATAAACATGTTGGCCTTAAGCTTTTATGTGCCCACCAGATGTGGAGCGTATTGTGCCAAATGCATGAACTGAGCTTCATACTCAGCCACAGACATTCCTCACTACTTCAATGCGGAAAACTCGGCCGCCTTCTTCTCCTGCACCCTCTCGGAGAAGTATTTTTCCCAGAATATCTCCAGGAACCCTTCCAATTCTAGTTCAGTAGCATTAGGTAGATTGGTCGATGTGGCCTTCCACCAAGATTTGGCATACTTGTTTAGTTGGAAGGTAGCCAGCAGTACCTTCTTCCTTTCAGTGCATTGCATTACTTGGAAAATCCTTTCCATTTCTTCTAGCCAATTTTCTGCCTCATCTAGGTTAGGAGATCTAGAGAAGTGAGGGGGATTCAGACCACGAAAGTTACGGTGTAGTCTCCTGCTCCGTTTCGAGCTCCAACCTGAGCTCCTACCTAGTTTCCAGCTTGCACTACATTCCGCAATGCTTGGGTTAGTCCTGCCACAGTTTCCTGCATCGCCAGCCACTGATTACATACCATTGTATAGAATAAGGGAATTCATGTGGAAAGAACAACACCCAATTAATGCTCTTAATCATATTATATTGTTTGATGGGTATGGTGCTTAGTTCCTAAAACTAGTTTATTCCCAGTCTCTACCCATCCTCACCAGGTACGAATGTAACATCCATGACCTAAATTCTTGGGTATCACCTAAACCTAAGACTTAAAATTCCTATTGGGTTCTTATGCTCTGATATTACTAAAATTGTCACGTCCCGAGAATGTACGCAGTGGAAATATTAATGAGGGATTAAAAGTCGATATTCTAAGACGTGAATAGTCGGCAAATGAGCCTCTAACTAGCGAGCTTTAGATGTGTAACTACACAACATAACAGGACCCATTTATTTAACACAACTAAGCTAACATTCTAAATCTCATTAATGTTAAACCCAACATTGTTAACTTCAACTCACATGAATTCAGGAAAAGGAAAATTACATAAGCTTGTAATTCCTCACACCATACTACATCAAGCTACTCTCAAAATAAATCAACCACAAATACTAAAGATGGGATGCACTCATCACTCATATGCATTCCCGTCAGAAGCCTGGCCTTCCTCTTCCTGGTCTATACCACCAAAAATGTTAAGAAGCATGTATGAGCAAACTAGCCCAATACGATTTACACATCAACGTGCAGGCAATAATATAAGTGATTAGCACTTTTAAGAACTAAACAACATGATAATCAAAATATGCATGAAGGATAAACCAATACAACACGATATGAGAGCAAGATGGATTGAACCAGAGAGATTGAACCAGATCTAACATGATGTAACAAGAAAGGACTAGTAGTAGAACAGTAAGTACAAGCACCCAGGTTAACAATCTTTTGCAAGAATGCAAGATAGCCATGTCACTAAAGCAAGCAAGCATGCAGGAACTTTTAACATGTAATAGTAATCAGGCATGATGTCATAATGTGCACTAAGGATCTATCCCACCTTGGAATGCACACAATGAGCATGTGCATGTGGTTTTTGTATCTAACATTCAACACGCAAGTACTCCCAGCGCGGATGCAATGCCAGTAATCATTATACCCCATGATTAACAGTATATTTACAACTCTCTGTTGTTGGGGATAGACTGAAGCCCTTGGACACTCGTCGTGCCTAATCCACATCTCACTATTTTCAAATGTAGATACGCAAAGTCAATCATGGTCAATAACAAGAGTTTCAAGGAGTATACATTCAATATCAAGTTCATGATGATTTCAAGAAAGACAGTCATGTGAACATGATTTCATGATGACTATAATAGAGATATTCTTTCTAGATAGCACACGGATTGATCGTTATTTCTTTTAGTTCCATAAACTTTAATAACTTTGACTATAAAGGAATAGGATACATACGGAATAAAGAGTTAGAGGACTCTAGGGAACTACAAGATACAATCAGTTAGGTTTCTATGAGAAAACCCATAGAGTATAGAGACTCTATAACTACGTTCGCAAGAAAACTATGGTACATGCAATATCCATAAAACATATCTGATAAGGAGATTCAAGACATAGTAAGGATCATGGTAAGATAGCATGTAGACTCACATCGAACCTAGCATGTAATTCTTGCAGCTTTTATCGAACATCATAATTTGCATTGGGGCATAAGAACGATGAGACCAAAATCAAGGACAATATGATCAGTAACTTCCATATTTGACGTTGGAATCATATTCATGTAAATAATGTTTTAACATGTGGTTTATGGCTTTTAAAGCACAGACGTAGACTGAAACCTACTCTGACAGACTAGGAAACGACGCAACTCGCCTACTAGATCTATATTCTGAATCTAGGGTTACGTGGGACGGATCTATAAACAAAAAAGAGTGCTAGAAACAAAACAGTAGAAAGATCTATAGCGTTCGTTTGACCCAGTGCCATGTGATGAAAGAAAACAACCTGATACTCTTTACATGATCGGTGAAATCAAGAGAACAAGAACACGCAAGACTAGACTTGAAGAACTCACAGAAACTATACTATAGATCTAGGTTGATGCCCGAGATTACCTACCTTTGATCTTTCCTAGAAGGGTCTTCTACAGGATGAAGCAGAACGAGGTTTGGGGAAGGAAGTTTCGGTCAAGGCGATCTCTTCCTCCTCCGACGCTCTTAGCGAGTCTCCCAGCAGTTGGTAATTCTCCCTAGGTTTATGATGAGTATTTATAGGTTTTAGGAGTTCTATTGTACTAGGGAATAGGGTTGCAGTTTTTGGCTTGATCCCTACTATGTCTGGAGATTTCCTGTCCTAGTTGGAGTAGGAAGTCATTAGGAAACTCCTCCTTTTGATGGGGCATGAATCTATTTTAATAAGGAATTCTAACGATGGCATAACATCCAAGTTTGTAGTTTCCTAACTTCTGGTAGAAGTCCTATTAGGTTTCCAGAACTTTAGTAGAAGTTATTTCCTTATCAGTTCATCCCTAAGTTTTAGGAAGCAAATATGTATTTTAAGTTAGACTTGGGTTTAGACATGATTTTATGGCCCATGCTTCCCATGTTTATCTTAACTAACCCTTCTTATTATCGGATATATAATTAATATGGATTTTATAGTTTGGCAATGACCAATATCTTCATCATATACGAAGTCATACATGACTTGGTCATAGTCGGCTGAAACCTAGCTTCGTCATATACGAAGTCCACTTCGACTAGTAACATTGTATCTTGACAGTTGGAGTTGATCTTAAACATCGATTGCTAACCATCAATCGATTATCATTACCTTGATTGCTAATTATCAATCGATTGCTAAACATCTTTTGCTCCGCAAAACATCGATTGCTCCTTTGAACATCGATTACTACTAACATCGATTGCTCCTTTGAACATCGATTACTCCTTTAAACATCGATTGCTCCTTTCGACATCGATTACTACAAACATCAATTGCTCCTTTGAACATCGATTACTACTAACATCAATTGCAGTTATATTTCTACCAAGTGTTGTTATACATAGTTGCATATCGATAGGTGTGTACTCACACCGATCGTTGAACAAGGTCTAATAATTATCTTGTTGGGGTTATTATTATATTATTTTACTGGTCAAGGCTTTATTTAAGTCCTAATTGTTCCTCTTAATTTATCACAAATTTTCAGAGTGCTACACCCTCCCCCACTTAAGAGAATTTTGTCCCCAAATTTATACAGCTAGTTAGGTGAACTTAGCACTTGGGTTCTTGATTTGGTTCTAGATCCGATTTTTAATAAACTCCAACTTATATCCACCTTAAAGGTTATCAATATAATTTCTTCAAACTCTTTTCTTCTCCACACTTGTTGTCATTTGTACTCTACCATCATCCATATAATGAGCTATGTTAAGACTAGCAGGTTTATTTTTATTGTTCTCTAATCATCTCCCCCACTTAGGAATAGACTAGATATTATAAGATGAGTCTAAGGATTAGAAAAATGGACATCTTTCACCATACCTTCTTCCGGGAGTTCCGCTCGGGTCAACGCATTTATGCGCCCATAGCGTTTTACCATGCTTTGGCTTCTTCTAGGTTGGTCTTTTAGCATGAGGCAGTTGGGTATACGATGATCGTGACTTCCACATCGTAGGCAAACTCTGACCTTCTTTTGGCACTCATCCTCTTTGTGTCTAGGCTTATTACAAAATTTACATTACTCCATAATTGATGTTTCTTCTACTTTGATCTTTTTCTTCATGCCATAGTCTTTCCCAGTGTTTGGCCTTTTGTTGTTGTTGTTATTGTCGTTGTTGTTGTGGAAAGTACCAGTTGTATCGCCGCTCCTCTCTTAACAAAGACCAGCTTCGCAGTCTCTTTCCCTTTCATGCCTTCTACCTTGACCATATATCCTCCACTAATTGAGCTCGCTGAACCATCTCCGCATAAGTACGGATGTTGTGTGGTCCAAGCTTTTCAATAAACATGGGCCTGAGCCCATCCATGAATCTGTTGGCCTTAAGCTTTTGTGTACCCACTAGATGTTAGTAGGATGTTTAATGACAATCGATGTTAGTAGCAATCAATGTGTAAAAGCAATTGATGTTAGTAGCAATCGATGTTTAGTGACAATCGATGTTAGTAGCAATCAATGTGTAAAAGCAATCAATGTTAGTAGCAATCGATGTTTAATGACAATCGATGTTGGTCCTCAATCGATGTTTAATGACAATTGATGTTGGTCCATGATTGATGTTTAAAGGCAATCAATATATCTATTCGACTGTCAACTTCGACTGGTCAAGATACAACATAGCCAATCGAAGTGGACTTCGTATATACGAAGCTAGACTTCGGATATGATGAAGTTGGCTTCGACCGATCACGACCAAACTGTGCATGACGAAGTGGGACTTTGTATATGATGAAGCTAGACTTCTGACGAAGTTAGCTTCAAATGATCACGACCAAATCGCATATGACGAAGTGGAACTTTGTATATGACGAAGTAGACTTCGTATATGACGAAGCTAGACTTTGGATATGACGAAGTTAGCTTCGACTGATCAATACCAAATCGTGTATGACTTCATATATGATGAAGTCAGACTTCGTATATGATGAAGCCAGACTTCGGATATGATGAAGTTAGTTTCGACCGATCACTACCAAATCGTGCATGATGAAGTGGAACTTTATATATGACGAAGTGGACTTCGTATATGACGAAGTTAGACTTCAGATATGATGAAGTTATGTAACGCCCCGACGCGGAATATCGGAGCAGAATTACAGTTATTAAATAGTACAGAGTGATAAATAAATGACAAACCATTGCACAATCGAAATAATATCAAATAAACTCCAACTTCATTAATAATTCATCAAACTCCATTACATTCACTAATCAGAGCCCAAACTAGGGCCCAGAGTACTTTATTCAAATCCAAACTAATACATAATGACTAACTGACTCATAATTATACTAACTATCTACTAAGCAGTGGTTGCTGAACTGGTCACTCCTGAACATCATCCTCGTGCCCATCCTCGTGAGTGTGGTAATCGCCATCTGACTCACCTGAACACATGAAATAACAACGCAGGATGAGCAACTAACGCCCAGTAGGACTTAATATCTCATGAGAACAAGCATGCTTTAAATAATTAATGTCTTAAATGGCAAGATAACTAGAAGGCATATTCATGTAGAGCAAAGTGACGATAGCAAGAGAACGATAGCACTAGTTCATGGAAAATAGCACAGCAAGTACGATAAAGGATTGGCCATGTAACGATATAGCACGTAAGTTGCACAATGGTGCACTAGTAATGATAGCACTTGTATAGATAGCACTTGTATAGATTGCACTGATTGATTGTCATAGATTTAAATCTTGATAGTATAATGGCACTAGATGTATGCCAACATCCTGATCATTTTAACTCACATGGGCAATGGCACTTTTCGGGCGCTCCTCCCAGGACCAGATCAGGCCCTATTGCACTGGCATAAGTTATGTTTCTTATCTTAGACAATCATAGGGATGGCCAAATAGAGTAGCAAGAATAGATGAGAATAGTAGATGAAATAGACAAGATTGTAGAGTGAAAGTGAACAGATAAGAGTACAAGGATAGTAGATGAGATAGGGACGTAATCGTAAAACCACGATAAACAACGATAGTCACAGTTGCACAGCACACCATCGTGTACCGGCAGTCTGATAGAAGTCACCACCGCCCACTAGCCGTGCTAAAACACAGACTAGATTGTCCGGCGTGATCACAAGGTAAAAAGGAAACACACTAAGGCTGTTGGATCGTGCTGATCCCTAAGAGTGTAATGGGATTTAAGGGTACAACCAGCTCGTCGGCTAAGGACGTGCGCCAAAGCCAAGGAGACTTACGGAGGCCTTGACAAGGAGTCTCTGGTCCAGTCAAGAGTATTCCCAACGGAGAGGTGGTCCATTCCAAGAGAAGTGTGTAAAGAAACGTTGCCTGTCTTGCCTTGAGTGCTCGAAGGCAAAGGGACGTAATAACGGTGTACAAAGCACGCAAATAAAACGAAGACAAGTGTCATTTAAATAATAGGGAAATTTAAGTGAAATAATTACTCTTAATAATTACCAAATATATTATTGAGTAATTTAATAAGATTTAATGGAAAACATTTGTGTTAAGTGTGTGCACCTGTAAATAATCATGAGAACATGAAAGATTGTGCACTTGGCTTTTAATTAATTAGATTTATATAATTATTGCCCATTATTAATTAATCAGGTCGAAATATATATAACAATATGTCAATTGAGTCTAAACAATAGTTAAATAGCATAAACAATAGGGGCACAAGTGCAATTTACTGTTCTGGCCAAATCTTGAAATCGCGGCGGGGCGGTTCGGGCGCAACCCGCTGACCCGACCGGCCTGGCGCGGGCCGGGAGAGAATCGCGACGACGCGGGCCGTCGCATTTATAATGCGATAGATCGACCAGCCGCGACTCCTCTGATATCGCGACGGGTCAGGCCGTCACGATTTCAGAGGAGCGGCCCGACCCAGAAGAGGGGATTTTCCCTTTTTGGGTTTGGTCCTTCCCTCCCACGCATGATACAGACCACTTCAAAAATTGATATAAGATCGCACGATGATCCAAAAATTATGAAACTAGTTTTAAATGGAAGTAGACTCATAGATCTATCAACAGACATGAGTAATTAGGAAACAGACAAGGGTTGTGCATGCTTTAACAAGGTTACATTTCAGTGACCTAAACATGCACAATTCATAGAAAATGAATTAATGCACAAACAATACATGATGGAATTTAGGGAAACTAGGGGCGTTTGAAAGCTAATAGGATGTAGTATTTATGAGAATTTTATCATAGCATGGGATCAAGTACATGCATGGATTGAAAGCAATCATGAAGGTTTGGGTGCATGGTATGGACAGAACTTAGAACATTTAATACTCCTTCATGGAGCAATGAAAAATAGGGCAATAATGGGGCTTTGCAAGAAGGGATCATGGTCTACCTAGGGTAAAATTTGATTAGTTTGTGCTTGAGAGATTGCCTACCTTTTTGTGGTGTAATGAAAACCTAGGTTTGGTGACGAAGAAGAAGAAATCCTCCTTTGATTGGGCCTTCTCATCCTTGCTCCTTCGTCCTCCAGCCTTTCCCTTCGTCTCCCAGAGCTCCAGCCACAAACTATGGGTTGAGAGGGTCGAATTGGGGGGTGTATAGTGTAATCACGGGGATTGTGCCCCCCCTCAACACAAACATGTACTAAAAACTAGTAGTGTAGAAAGTAGGAATGTGATCGCCACCTAGCAAGTTGCCTAACGAGTAGAGAATGATACATGCTAACTTAACTAGGAAATGGAAAGAGAAAGGAAGCAGACCTGGTGTCACGGCGGTCTTACCTGCCAAGATCGTGCTGGTGACGCGTCGCCACTGCCGGACGCGTCTCTTGTCGCGTCGTCCTCCGCTGTCGCATTCTCTGTGTGCGGGAGATGTTGAGTGTGGACCTTCTTCTCATCCTCCAGCCGGCTGGAGAACAAGAGCTCCTTGTGGAAAAGCTTGGGTGCCTACCAAAACAAAGAAGAAACAAGAAAAGGCCCTACTAGAACGCGTTAAGTGTAGTATTTATTCTAAAAATGAAGGGAAACGTGAGATCATGGTGGGAATGCACCTGGGGGTGGTTTTTAAACCCCTTGGGTGTCTAGAAAACGTGGGTGGCAAATGGATGCAACCTATCTAGAACGTAATGGAATGCATGAAGAAATGAAGAAAAAGGGAAAGGGGAAGAGGATGAGCCCCATAAGGGCGACTCTCTGGCTTGATGATCGTCCCAAATGTTGTGCAAAGGCTTCAGGGAAGTGTTGGAGTCGCCGTTCACACGTTCCACCCTCCGTTGATGAAGGAATGAGTAGCTTTTGTGGAGTGGGATGTGTGGGAAAAGTGGAAAATGGGAGGGCTACGAGTCTAAGTGTTGGTGAGAGGAGATTTTGGCAGCCCTTTGGGGTGAAAAATGGGGCTCCCCTCGTCCTTGAGGAAGGGCCTTGCTTTTATAGAGCTTTGAAGAGAGAATATCCCATAATAATGAAGATGATCAAAATGAGAGATAAAGACCACCCAAAATCGCATGGGAGAGTCCTTGGGGTCCTCAAGGAGAGTCCCTAAGGCCCAAATCTCGCCCATGGGGTTGAGATATTCCCTAGGGATAAAGATATACCCATAGAAGGATAAATAGGAGGTGGTTGCGGAGGCCTGCATGCGCTGCTGCTGTCGCGGTGTATCGTAGGGCCGCGACCTTGGAGACACGACGGGGCGGGGCGACGCGACAGTATGCCCACGTGCATGGATAATGCATTGGCTGTCGCGACGGCTTTCATCGACGCGACACCGAGACGCGGCGCTACGACGCGTCGCGACTATGAAATCGAGTAATTGTGAATTATCAACCAACCATATGAAAGGTTAAGAGTTATTAATGCTTAAGGACTCTCTCAAAGTGATAATGGGCGGGATTTCAAGGCAATTTAAATTGTAAATGGGCTCAAATCAAGGCTGATGATGGGCTCAAGGTGAGTGACCAACTAGGGGCCCACTAAGGTGACAAGAAATGTGGTTCAACCCATTAGCTGGAACCGGGTGTCTACAGATTGCCCCTCCTTGGCTTCCACTTTGCAAGGAAACGGAGCGGAAGTGGAGTGGAGGTGTCACGAAGTGATGGCGGAGCGGAAATGATGCGGAGTGGACTGAAAAGTGGGAGCCAAGGTAAAGAGACACCTGGTCTAACTAACAAGCAATTAGAATCTTCGTGAAAGCCCTGAGTTAGCTGCTCGAGCAGAATGCAAAGAAAAGCACAAGTCTGGACGAGAAGGAGAAAAGAATAGGATGATCAACCCCTCGATTGAGAGGTACCCTAGCCGATTGGCATGCAGGTTTCGTTTTGGAGGGACATGTGCGTGCCAGGCAGGTAACTCATAACTCTGTCCTGGGAGCGGTTCGCAACCAAAACGGATCAAAGGAATAGGACGAAAATTAGATAGCAAATCCTGACAGGGAAATTCTTGCCAAACTGACGGGAACAACTCACTCGGAGGCAAACCTTCCACTTCGGAGTAGAAATGGATTTCTCGTTTGGAATTTGAAGGATGATTGGGCACTCAACAAGGGCTCATCAAAAGTCAGGAATGAGTCAGGAAAGCTCAAAGTCCTACATGATGCATGCTGGGCTAAAAAAAAGAAATCATCAAAACGAATGCAAAGAAAAGGAGAAAATAGAGAATATATCAAGGATAATATTGCTAAGCCGAATAAGAAATGGGTCAAGAGACTACCCACAACCGCAGTGTAGGCCTGAATCTATCATCCCCAAACTTAAACATCTCAACGGCCTATCCAACGATTAACAATGTGCACCTAGATTATCACTGTTTTTGGTAAAGGGGAACTCAAATCCTAGAGCACATTGAGAACCAGCCGGTCCTTGAAACGATATAATAGGTAGAATACCATATAGTAATGCGAGGGTAAGGGTAGAAATACTTACCTGACTTACATGTGACGATCTCTTTTCTTTCTGATTTTCTGATTTTATTTTATTTGTTTGTTTTTTTTACAATAAACAGACATAATAAGCACAAAATAACAATATATACACAAGCATAATCAAACAAAGTAAGCAAACAAAGCATAGACATGGGAATAACACAACAGATAAAGAGGCGTCGGCCTAGGTGACCGCGACATTGTCGCAGCTCCCCGCCATGTCGCGACCTGGTCGCATCATATCGCGGCGTCGCGACTCGGCCCGAGCCCAGAAAACGTAGGAAACCGGGATTTATCCTTATCCTAAGACTTCCAGATTTACACTAGGACTCTTAAACTTCTCCTAATCTTATCCTAATACCTAGAGACGGGATTAGACTGGGTTTGCATCTACCTAAGCTCTATAAAAGGAGGGTTTGGGGGCTAATCCCGCAGCTAACCCTTTACCACTTCTTTTCTTCAAGTTTCTCCCCTTTTGCAGCCATGAAGAGGAATTTCTTTGCTTTTCAGGAGGATATCCCTCCTTACTCCGGTCCAAAGGAAGCAAGGGAGTCTTATGCGAAGCTCCAGCAACTCTCCGCCATCCCGGGGCACATATGCATGCGCCCGGAGTTCCAAGTGTTTTTCCTTTTCTGAATTTCTGAACTTTGCTCTGTTTTCCCCTGTTCTCTTCTCTTTTCTTCTTCTCCACTCTTAGACTCTGTCTTCTTCTACCTCCCCTCAGATCTTACCCGGCCAGAGGCGATTCTCCCGAGTGCCATGGCTAGCTCCGATGCTTGAGCTTCTCCCACCATCATCTATTAGTCATTTGAAAGAGTGGGGGCTATCCACTGTATTCGTCCTCGCCAAAAATTATGACAAGATCGTGCACGCGTGGGACAGCATTACGGCGCTGGTGGAGCTGTGGTGTGACCCATATGTTCGTCTTCCCCACATTCGAGGCCACAATCCTATTGGAGGAGCTGGAGATAATACTCGGCCTCCCTCGGTATCAAAGGGGCGAGGAGTTGGCGATTTCCTACACCGTGGAGCCCATCAACTCATGGAGCATCCTCGTGGAGATTACCACGAGGAAGACTGACCTACACTCTATGACCAGCGGGAGGCATATGCACCTTCTTTCTATTGCGCAATGGATCACTTCCCAATGCAAGCGCAAGACCGGGAACCACACGGCCATCGCCAAGGCGGCTGCAATCTGTATTTGCGGAGTCATCCTTTTTCCGGCGATGGACGGCGCCATCTCCTTCGCCAACCTTAGCATCATCGCCTCAATTTCAGAAGGTATGAGCATTGGCCAAGCGGTCTTAGGATACCTATATGTTGGATTGACTTCTGCAGCGACTGGAGGCCCTTTCTGTGGCTCGATCATTGCTCTCGAGCTTTGGATGGGTATGCACGTTCAGTTCTGGGTGATGGACACCTTGGCCACGGAGTGCAAGACCATGCTCCACCATCCACTAACTTTCGTGGGTGGGCCTCTCCGGATGAGCACCAAGGCGTGGTGCAAGACTGCGCAACTGAAAGGACTGAAGGCATGGCGCAGTTACTTCAAAAGGATGACTGTGGCCGAATTTGACATGCGCCCGCGCTTCATGCATAATCAGGCAATCCACCTCCCTCAGTGCACCGGACTGGCATTGAGATTGTTGGGCAATGAAGCGCTGGTTTTATACAACTCGGATCGCTGCTACCTTCAATGAGGTGCCGCCCGCACGGT
The DNA here is from genome assembly GCA_014218235.1 of Colocasia esculenta. NCBI lineage: Eukaryota > Viridiplantae > Streptophyta > Magnoliopsida > Alismatales > Araceae > Colocasia > Colocasia esculenta. Next base: position 31,300,188 of record CM024765.1, on the reverse strand, counting down.
GGTCCCGCATCTCTCGCATTACCCGCCCGTTCAGGAGAGGAAGAGGGGCAATGAGCAAGATGAACGCAATGTGCGGAGTGCCATCGTCCAGTGGGAAGGATGCGCATTGGACCTTCTCCAAGCCGAGGTAGAAGAAGACGAGGATGTGACCAAGGAGTATCTCAAAGCATTAAACAAGATTCAGCCAGCAGCGGGGATCGTTTGAGAGTTGATAGGATTGATTGCAGGGAGATCATTAGATGATAGTTAGGGAAGAAATTTAGCATTTATTTGATTGTAGGAAGGATTAAAGCATGTAATGATTTGAATCAAATGAATAAAACTGAATTTTCTGTTCGGCGCGAAGCTCTGTTTATGTCGCGGCAGCTAGGATAACCTCCTTCAGAAAGCGTCAGTGCGTGCGGTCGCGATCAGGTCGCGGCCACCAAAGTCGACGCGACCTGGTCGCGACCTTCCGCACTGACGCGACTCGAACCGAACAGTCCAAAATGCAAAGGGCGCCTTCCTCTTCCCCCCTTCCTTGCTTTTCAAACTTCCAAACACTCCTTCTTCGAATCTCCCCAAATCCCCTTTGCAATTCTTGCGATCCTTGCAACCCTCACTTGCAACCCGACCCCAAACACCCGAGCATTGACATGGAAGGAGGAAAGAATTCCGGCGAGGGCTCGTCCCGGGTGAAGCGCTACGCGGAGCGACGGAGCTCCCGGCGCCGGGCGGAGGTGCCTCCGGCCGAGGAGGAGGAGGCTGATGTTGTGATGGAAATGGAAGAGGGAACGGAGGCCCCGATGATAAACTCGACCCTAATCCATGAATGATTGTTGGGAATGAGTAGACGGAGTCCCAAGGGGGCACATGTAGGGCGTGATGCTCAGGGGAAAGAAGATCGGACAAAGGAGGCTCCGGCCGGTCCGGTCCTGAAAATGCATCAGCCCGACCCGTCACGACAGGGTGTCGCGACGGTCTTGGGCGCCGCGACCATGTCGCGGTGATACGGGCCGACGCAACCTTATCGCGGCCTAAGAAGGTGACGCGATAAGGTCACGGTGCACCGCATTGTTGCGACAAGGTCGCGACCTCCATGGGGTCGCGACTGAAACCGAACATCTAAACATCACTGCTTTTAACAAAATCTTCACACCTGCAGGGTGAGATGAGGACCCGAGTATCCTGGACGCTGGTCATGGCTGTGTTCTTGGCATTTCCCCCCTTCCAGAGAGAGAGGGTAGAGGAGATGGGGTTTGGTGAGATCTTCAGGATAGAGAGAATGAGGGCGGACCCGACTCTCACTCAGGCTCTGCGGAGCAGATGGGATACGGAGGCGACTGCCTTCATATTCCCATGGGGACATATGATCCCTAGCCTAGAGGATGTGAGCCGAATCACGGGGCTTAGGATCTATGGGAGGCCAGTTAGCAGGTTCACCTACCCATGCTATCAGGACCTAGCTGAGCGGCTGCTAAGACTCCCTATAGGCCATAGGTCTTCTTTATTTCCTCGGGTAGCATTGCAGGAGAGTTTGGGGCCGGAGAGAGCTGGTTAGTTAGGATTAGCCGGAGAGAGCTGGTGAGTGAGCCGGGAGCGGAGGCGGACCTGGACTTGCGCCGCTTCCTCGTACTCTTTCTTAGAAGACTTCTGTTTGCCACGAGGGGCGATGTAGTCCACTGCCGCTTACTGCCTTTGCTGGAGGACTTGAGTGAGGTAGGGGGGTATGCTTGGGGAGCAGCCTTTCTAGCACATCAGTTCGATAGCTTGGACGCCTCGGAGCGGCAAACCTCGACGAGTGGATTCTTCCCCTTTCTTCAGGTACACATCTTCTCTCTAACCCTTTGAATTAAATTGCATATTGGCTCAGAACTACCACCTAATCTGCTTCAAATTTTTACAGGTCTGGTCTTAGCTACACCTCCCAGCCCTGGGGAGAGGGTATCTCACACGGTCGGGCCTCGTGCCCATTGCACGCCGTTGGGATTCTCGCCGAGATTCGCGCAACCTCGGGGACCAGCTCGAGCGCCTACAAGAGGCCATCGACAGCTACCCTGTCACGCCCCGATATTTAGCAACGAAATAAATACCGGGAGACGTAAAAGATACAGATAGACGTATCACAGTTGAATAGCGCAGAGTCACAATTAAACGTAACAACACATTTGAGACCATAGTATTGTCATCCAAAGTACTCTTTTTTCCATTTCAACTCACTAGTTACAACCTTACATAAGAAGAACCAACTAAAAAAAAAGGTTCATTATTCAAATGAAAATATTTCTCTAATACATAGTCTATTCAAATATCTATTCCTAGACTGTCAACTCCTCATATGGCGGTTGCTCATCACTCTTGCCCTGACCCATCAGTCTCATCTGGTTCCTCATTACTACCTAAAAAGGGCATGATGATAGGGGTGAGCGAACTAGCTCAGTAGGATTTATATCTCAATATTGTGCGGGCACTAATATACGTGATCAACATTTTAATTAGGCAAGATATGAACATGTATATGATCACAATGCATGCCATACTAATAGATTGAATAGCATAGTAGAACAGATCTCATTTCAGATCAAATGTCGAGTTGCATATACAATGGACAGATATTTCAAGAGTTGAATCGTATCAAAAGAGATTGGCCATATTCATACAGATATCATGCGTTCACATGATCAGACGTATCATATCAAATCTTATCATATCATATCAAATCAAACTTATCATATCAAACAAAGGCACAATTTTCACAACTCTTGCATATAGTATCAGTGCCATGCCACGCACCACAAGTCCATACTACCGCGGTTAATAAGTACGTTGGGGCGCTCCTCCCCAGGACCAGACAGGGCCCCTATTGCACAGGCATTAGTCAAATGGACTGAGGTCCCATATTGTGCCCAACAAACATATTCATATTATGGCCACAGAGTTTCAATGACAAGCTCATAGTAAAAGGAACATGATCGTTCATAGAGTCAAGGTATGACAAATAGCTCAAGAGAACAAAAGGGCAGTATAACGACGTATCTTATGTTTCATAATTCATTAATGTCTTGACATGAGGATGACTAATGACAGATCGTATGCAGAACATGTGCTCTCTATCTCCAGGGTACTTCATGGTACAACCAGCTCGGCCTCTTTGTGGAAATCCATAGAGAGCGGAGACTTACGGAGGTCTTAAGGAAAGGATCGCTAGCCTTGCCGATTCAGAATGACCGACAAAGAGCTTTCAATTCCCCAAGGAGGGTGTGCCTTATTCGTGCAAATGTGTAAGTGACGAGTCACGGATCATTCCTAGCAAGTATGCAGATGGACAAATAATTAATTGAACACCGGAAAGTATGTAACTATTGAAACTCATATGCAAATCATGATATTAACTTCACTAACAAGTCCATACTAACATGTATTCATCCCCATATTCACAACAAATTCTTATCATTTCAATTGACAATAAGTAAGATCACAAGATAATCCAATGAACATAAGGTCAATCACAATTATACATTAGAATCATATTCATATCATTACCATTTTTCAATGGGTTGATTTCTTTTAGGTCCATGCATACTATATAACATCATGCACATGCTAGTAGACATCATGTAATGATCAGACCCAAGATATGCAATTTTTTGCAAGGGTAGTGTCGACACACCCCTTTACTGGTGTCGACACAATGCTTCAAACACAAGGCAAAATAATACAGAACTGGTCAAGTAGTGTCGACACAGGATCAAGTAGTGTCGACACTAGACCCAGTTCCCAGAAAAACCAGTCAACAGGTCTGTACAGGGTGTCGACACAGGATCAAGTAGTGTCGACACAGGATCAAGTAGTGTCGACACAGGATCAAGTAGTGTCGACACAGGATCAAGTAGTGTCGACACTAGAGACCTTCCCAGAAAACCTTTTTTGCCAATCTGGGACAGTGTGTCGACACTAGATCAAGTAGTGTCGACACTAGAGGCCTTCCTAGAAAACATATAGGTCAAGTGTAACCCGAAAACACATCTCATGCAGTGATTTACTTACTCTGCTTATAACTCTCTAACGAATGACATTTAGACAAAATGTCCAACACGAAATATGACGAGGACAACTAGAAGGAGAACTTTGATGTTGGGGGTTTGATCTAATTCAGTCTTGAATCCAGAGAAATATATGAAGAACATAAGGCTAAGTGCAGCCTGAAATCGTAGTATCATGCAGCAACTCTCTTACCACACTCATAACTCTCTAACGAAGGACTTTTGGATAAAACGTCCAACATAAAAGATGATCATGACTACAAGTAGAAGAACTTTCATGAAGGAAGTTTAGTCTAATTCAGTATCAAATCGCATGCACAATAAGAAGAACGAGAAAAGCCCTAACTATGCGAGACTTAGGGACAACTTCAATTACACAATGTATACTCCATGAAAATTAGTCAAAACAAGTGCAAATGAACCTAGACTCGAAGAACTACATGATTGTGTTGGTTTTCTTTAATCTTAGCTCGAGAACACCTACCTTTGAATGCTAATAACTCTCTGCAGATTTCTGGCTCCAAACTTGCTGCTCATGACTCCAACTTGTTGCTAAACCTTCCCCAAGAGTTTAAGGACGAGTTCTTATAGATTTAGGGTTCTAATCCATGTCCCAATGGGACTAGGAAAGGGGCTGCGAATTCTGCTTCCTACTTTCCAAAATTCTGGGATTCTCTCACCCAAAGGAGGTAGCAAAGGTTTAGGAAACCACCTCTTAGGGTTGGGTCCAGTTTTGGCTTACCTTACATGACTAATCACCCTAATTTTAACCCTAAATTGCCCTCCCTAATTATTGCATAATTACATACACGAATTTCTAGGTATTTTCTTGTCCCAATTTTTTTATCCTTGGGCCAAATGTGCTCCATTGGCCCAATCTTGTTAATGGGTTATTAATACATAATGTTGTAAGTCTCTCCAACATGTTTATTTAATTTATGGTTGGGTTATTTTTCCGTGTTAACATTTTTTCCGACTTAGTTTCCTAATTCGGGTAACTTGGTCACGTGTGACGTACACTCGACCAAGCAGATTTTTCGTTGCACGAATTCCTTCGTGGAACACTTAGGGACAATATTTGGGGTTGATCTATAATTTTTACGGAATTTCCCGATGTGTTTTCTCTCGTACGATAATAGTACGTAAGTTTTATCATTCCGATAATTGCGGAATTTATTTATTCCCCTTTATTTCTAAAATTTTTAAATCACTAAATTTTCGGGGTGTTACATCCTCCCCCACTTAAGAAATTTGGTCCCTAAATTTACAAATAATGGTGTAGTTCGTACCTGAGAATAGTTTTGGGTGGTTTTTCTTCATTCTTTCCTCTGTTTCCCAGGTAGCATTAGTAACTCCGTCTCGACTCCATTGGACCTTCACCACAGGTATGGTACGATTCCTGAGTTGTTGAATCTTCTGATCCAACAGTTTGATCGGCTTCTCTTCATAAGTCAGGTCCTCCTGAATCTCCAAGTCCTCATGGTTACATGGTCGGCATTGAATAAGTACTTCCTCAGCATGGATATGTGGAACACATTATGCACGTTCGCCAGCTGTGGAGGTAGTGCAAGTCTATACGCTACCTGACCAATCCTTTCCAGAATTTCAAACGGTCTGATGAATCTGGGACTCAACTATCCTTTGATCTCAAATCTTTGAATTCCCTTGAAGGTGAGACCTTCAAGAAAACATGTTCGCCAACCTGAAATTCTAGTTCTCTCCTTCTTTTGTCTGCATGTAACGACCCTCTCATATCGGTACGGTTCCACCAACCCACGTCGATATAACAGGTATCATTACAGTGGGACATTTACCCAACATTAGTACAATAGGCTGAAACATACACAAATATAATATATCTCAAGACAGCGGAATTTAAAGAATTGAAAAGAAATCTTATTCCATCATCCACATTCTATTCACAGTCCGTATAGAAGAAAGAGAGCTAACTATTCATAACTGAAATAAAAGAAATACATTGTCCACATGAGACTACGCAGAGTCTTTATTACATACTATGGAGTAATGAAAATTTCAATGCTAAATCCACAATAATGTCTCCTACTCTCGCTCCGAGTCGCTCCTAACGATCTCCTCGGAAGAAGTAGAAACGTCTGCACCTGTACGCCGAAGCAAGAATGAGTTCAAAAGAACTCAACAAGTAACACCAACACACTAAACATACATGCATCAAGTAATATCCATAACCTTATGCTACATCACTTACACATAATGCATGGAAATGACAATTTTTTTCAAATAAAGCCTATTCATGATTTCTATGCATTTTACACATGGGATTTAGTTTTATACATAATAAACTAATCCTATCGCATGCTTTCTACACTTTTCACTATGCTAAATTGGTTCCATTCAATCATTCATAAGCCACATGTTGATCATATTACACAATATTACTCAATTCATAACAACTAATTTAACATGAATTCTAAGACAATTTTACACATAGTTAACACATTCATATTAGTGAAAAGCTTGCTGTTTTACTACTATGTTACATTCACAAGATACTTATCATTTTGCATGCTTTTATAAGAATTCTATGAACACATATTCACTTACACAAGTTCACAATTTACACATTTCTTTCACTTAAACACATTTTCACTTTCACTTTATGCCGTGACACATAGCCCAAACCACTTTAGAAGGACACACACTGATCACATCACATATCAATCACCTAGGCATTCCAGTGATTAATCTTAGTTACTGCGCAGAACCGGGAGAAGCACTCTCCACCCTAACCAGCGATACTTGTTCGCCTCCAGGATTTAATCCCAATGCCCATGGGACATCACACACTTTGAACTTTCCCGTGGGGACTTTACCACAGTACAGTTCCACAGCCCTCTAAGGTAGCAGTGTCACACATTGGCACATTAATACATTTTCTCAATTTCAACGCATTCTAAACACAATTTAATCATGCATTCATCTCATTTTTACACATTTACATTCTTCAGTATTACCTAGCATGGTACTACTGTTTTTCAGTATTAATCAGATTTTTTTTTACATCAATCCTAATCATGCTGAAATTTTGCATAATTAAACAATTATCATATTAGCATGTATTAATGATTAATACCTAACATAAAACAAGTTTATATAGCTACTGTCATCTGTTCAGTACATAAATTTAACCAAAAATCCATCACAGTTTAACCATCATGCATACCAAAATTTGCATTTTTCTGAGTTACACATATTTTCTGAAAACTCTAACAGTGACGATATCAACTGTAAAAATAGTCAAACTGATACAATTTTCATTATTTGGATTCAAAATTTATTTCATACATATATACTAACAGTAAAATTTTTATCACAATTTTCAGGAATTTAACTAGTTTCACATGAATTCTTAATTTTTTTCTACATTGAATAGACATATAAATTATTTTTCGGTTCAGAAAATTTAATAAACTATACAGATAATATAAATTGCTCAAATTTTATATCATGCATCAGATCTGTACAAAGTACAGAAAATTTATGACAATTTATTTCTACACATATTTCATAACAACATTTTCCAAGATTAACATTCTATTGGTAACGTATTCCAAAATTCTAATAATTTGGGAAAATTCCAAAAATGCACAATAACTCACAGTACACCCAGACATATATATTTACATATCATATAAAATTTTTACCGTATATCCTCATGCGGAAAAACTCGGAAACTAGGTCATATAAGGACAGACTTGCACACTGTTGCAGTCTGAAGAACTAGACGGCAAGGGGTAGCCGTCTATAGGTTAACGGCATTAGGTGATGCCGCCAACACATGATATTAGCGGCAAGGGATCTTGCTGTTAATATCCTGTCTGCAGAACACAGACCGAAAGCCAGTAAATCACTTGAAAAGGGGGTTCCAGGACACGAGAAAAAAATCTGAGAAAATCCTGGGACATACTAGACACATGTAGGGTTAATGTGAATGGGGTACTTGCCTTTTTTAAAATCTACCAACGACGATCTAAGCCGGAGAAGCCCTCCTCGGCCTGTGCCAAAGAGTCTCCAAATCCTTCCTTCTTCGGATCTTCTGTTGATCTTCACAGCACACCAGCGTGGGGAGTCGTTCCCGGATGTTCAAGGTCGACACCAGTTGATGTAGATCGCCAGACGAAGCCTCCCGAAGCCGGATCTTTCAGATTCAAGTTAGGGTTTTTGCACAGAAAAGAGGGGTTTTTGACTCAAGAGCCAAAGGGATGGATCTGGCCGAAATCTGTATATTATAAAGGGTTGGGGTCGGATAGGTTACTGGGGCAAGTCTCAGAGCCGTTGGGAAAGGTTTCCTAATCAAGAGGCTCAATTTTCGGAGGCATTCCGGATCTGAAAACGTAACAGATCTGGGATATTGGCGTCCATATCCATGGTCGCCTATCCAAAAATGGGCGTCCATCGATATTGCCGCCTACCCCAGGTCAGCGTCAGCCGATGTGGACGCCGACTGGCCGACAAAACCCACTCTAATTATGCAGAATTTATAATACTACACACTTAAATATATATATATATATATATATATATATATATATATATATATACATACATACATGTACTTGAATATACTATGTACATTTCAATAATACTAATTCATACAATTTATATCAATAATTACTTATACACAATAATCATACATCAATAGTATACACTTATACGCACATACATATGCTTAACAAACAAGGTAAAAATCAAGGGCCTTACACTGCAAAACTCTTCTGCCTAGATTGTGCTATCTTTAGACGTTCCCTGACAATTTGAACCTTTCTGACAGCCGCCTCAATTAAGTCGGGTCCAACCCATTGGTTCTCCCCAACCTTTTCCCAACAAAGGGGTGACCTACAACTCCTGCCATATAAGGCTTCAAACGGTGCCATCTTGATACTTGCCTGATAGCTGTTGTTATATGAAAACTCCATCAGGTACAACTGATCATCCCATCGACCTCTAAAATCTAGCACCAGAGCACGAAGCATATCTTCCATAATTTGATTGGTCCTTTCGGTTTGTCCATCTGTCTGAGGCTGGAAGGCAGTACTAAAGTTTAGTTTAGTACCCATTGCTACTTGTAAACCCTTCCAGAAGTGTGAAGTAAATCTAGGGTCCCGATCTGATATTATGTTAGATGGAACCCCATGCAATCTAACTACTTTCTTAACATATAGTGCAACCAATACATCCACTGACCAGGTACTCTTAATCGGCAAGAAGTGAGCTGACTTAGTCAATCGATCAACTATTACCCAAATTGCATCCATACCAGCTCTAGTCTTGGGCAATCCCATGATAAAGTCCATACTGACGCTATCCCACTTCCATTCCGGGATTTCTAGTGGTAGCAGTCCACCAGCTGTACGGAAATGCTCGGCCTTGACTTTCATGCATGTTAAACAGTATGACACATGATCGGCCACATCCCTTGTAGCGACCCTCATTATATCGGTACGGTTATACCAACCCACGTCGGTATAGCGAGCGTCATCACAGTGGGACATTTACCCAATAATAACATTCAGTTGAGATACACGTGAATATAAGAATAGAGTAGCGGAAGTAAAAGAACCACTGTCTTCATTTCATTCATCATCCGCATTTAACATACATGTTTCGATAACATTTAAAGAGCTAAAAGTCCACATAATTTAAATTGCTGAAAATCAAATTCATAGATATCCATACTTATACATTCTTCCATGATAATGCTAGTACAATGTTCAATTTACATACTATGAAAATCACAAAATGTCGCAAGTACTCCAACACTCTAATCTCCGCGCTCGGAGTCAGTCTCCAACGTCTCCTCCACAAGTGTCTCGTCACCAACTACACCTGTACGCCGAAGCAAGTAGTGAGTCTAAAAGACTCCGCAAGTACTTCTACACATATCGTACATGCACATATCATAGTAGGTTCTACATACACATTCGCAAGACACAACACGTAGCATGCTTGACATTAAATTTTACAACCTATCATGGTGAATCTACAATTTAAACACATGGACTATGCTTTCAGATTTCCTAAAATAGAATCACCTATCACATGCTTTCTATTCATTCCTCACATAAAAATCTACCTTCAACCAACTAAGACATGGAAGCCATTAACATAAATTCCCGAGCATGCATGAAAGGAAACATACCTAACATGGAATCTACACATTTCTACGCATATACGTAACCATTTTACATACTTTAAGCTTGCTGGTTTTACATGCTTTAGCAACCATAATCTAACACATGAGAGCTACAACAACGATTAAAACACAACATGTGCACAACCAAGTATGGAAGTTGTTTATATATGCTTAACAATTATCCCTAGCATGGATTCTAGACATTTCGCATACATAAACATGATCATAACATAGTAAAGCTACTGTTTAAGCATGATTTCAGATTGTCATAACATGGATTACAAACTCACATCCTCACATTATGGTTTCACATTTTTACACAATTTTAAATTCGCATATTTCACACTTTACACATGCACTTTTACACATTGTTCACATTCACATTCTTCACATGAACACATACACATTTACACATTCACATTTAGTGCCGTGACACATAGTCCAAACCACCAAAGAAGGACACAACACATCACATCACATAGACGCCATCTAGGCAATGCAATGGCGACTCTTGGACTGGGCAGACCGGGAGAACAAGTCTCCACCCTAACCAGTGGTACTTGTCCACCTCCAGGATTTCCCCCTAATGCCCTTAGGGTCACAACACATTGAACCTTCTCAGAAGGACTTTTCCCTGATACGGTTCCACTACCCTCTACGGAAGCAGTGTCACATTTGGCACAAGTTACACATTACACATTTTACCGATTTTGACACATATGTTTACACATGTCACTCTTATTTCATTCACTTTCTCACTCACATGCACACTCCTCTGTTTTTCCTAACATGGCACTACAATTACAGGAATTTAGTACTCAGGAAATTTCACTAATCAGGTTGCTATATACAAAATCAAATCATTTTACAACGGCATGCATTAGTTTCACATTTTTACATGGAAAATCCATATTGCATCATATACTAGTCCAAATGACCTAAAATTTTAACCACTAGCTGATTTCGGGTTTAGGATCCCACATGCAAATTTTCAGATTTTTCTAACCTAAAACGTAATTACAGAAAATCTGACATCAAATTCACATGCTATTCACAATTCAAGTTAGCATGGAGTTGAATAACAATCACAAACTTAACAACTTACTGTCTGAACCCTAGCATGCATAGAGTCACATGATTTATTCCCAATTTATTGGGCAATACATGATTTACCGAAGATTTATCATGACCTACGCATGATTTCTATTTCCCAAACCACATTTTCACTAATTCACGCAAGCATGGGAAAAATCTCAGAATTTCAGAACAGAGACTGACTAATACATGCATGACCCATAAAATGTAGGACAGTCAGACTCATCCTAAATCATACAAACAAGGGGTTGACAAGATTAGCAACTCATCATACACGTATTTCCATGGGATAAATAAACTCTATCATTTACCACCTTGCACAAAAATCCATCCACACACCACATTCACTAGTATACATAGTATATAAGAGATTACATTATATCCTCATCGTGAAACATATCGAAATTAATCATATAGAAGGGCAGAACAGCTTACTATTCTACTCAGATAAACTTAACGGCAAGCTATGGCCGCTAATTAATGTTAACGGCACAATCGCTAGACGCTAAGCATGATCTTAGCGACAACAGATGTTGCCGTTAAGTTCAGGTCTGTGCAAAACACAGACCCGAGCTCCAAAGATAGGGTGAATTGGGGGATCTAGGACACGAGGGAAAATGCACAAAAATGATAAAACCAACCTAGACACATACAGGGACGTTATGGGTAGGGTACTTGCCTCTAGAAAATACACCAAACGGATCTAGGGCTCGGTGAAGCTCTCCTTGGGCTGTCCCAAGAAGCTCCTAGAAAAGCTTCACTCCGGGTTCTAGGATGAAGATGGCTCCAAGATGAGGTCGGGGAAGCCTCCTCCTCCACTCCAGCTAGCTCCTTGCTGCAGTAGATGGCTGATGCAAGCTTCAGGTAGCCGGATCTAGGGTTGCAAAGGTAAGCTCTTCACACAGATTTTAGGGTTTTCTCCTTTTTCCTCTTCTTCCTCTCTTGCAAAGGGGCAAGGAGAAGGGTGTGAGCTGCGAAAATGGCTTTGTATATTGCCAAAGACCTCTCACCCACATAGGAGATGATGTGATACCCCTTTCAGACCGTTGGGGACAGCTCCCCAATGGTCGGGGTGGCTTGCTTCCGGAATTTCCGGCTCTGCAACGTGATAACGACATAATTTTTTCGCGTTAAATTTCATACATATAGTAATTTTAGACATCTTTGTCCATAAATAATGCGCAATTTGATTTTAATTTCCATTTCATTCAGAAACAAATTTGTGAACATTTAGTTAAATTTTTGAGTAGAACACTTAGTTTGATGCTCAGCTAATAAAGTCAATGCCTTTAGAATAGTTTGATTAATAAAGTGTTTTCTCTTTTTGTAAAATACATTGTACATAAATAATTTTTGGTCTTATACTTTCATAAATAATTCTTGTAAATACTAATTAGACTCTTATATTAGCTGACATTTAGAATACACATGTTAGATTCAAATAAGTCATTTGGATTGATTAATTGGGTCTCACATATATATTTTTTTTGGAAATGAAGAATTTTGTAAATAAATTCTATACATTGCAGTTGGAAAATAATAAATAAAAATTTTTACTAAAAAACATAGCTTTAATCATGTTGTGCCACATACCCCATCCAATTCCATCAAATAAATAAAAATAATTTTTAATCCCACCCCACCCACGCAATCCACTTAAACTATTTTCCCCTTTTAAAATCTTTTCTTCCTCAGATGGAAGCTGCTGGAAGCTTGAAAAGGAGGCCGGCGCTGGGGTTTTGGGTGGCCAGCAGGGGAGCTGTGCGGAGATTCGAGCTGGATGCGCCTGGTGCTGTGCGGCTGGAGGCGGCTGGACCTGGGAGCTCGGCCAGGGCTTGGTCCAGCTGAGGTGGCAGACATGCAGGAGGCATGGGTTTGGGGCTGAGCACTGCTGCGGATGGGGTGAAGGAGGCCATGGCGGTTGGTGGAGCTCTGGTGATGTGAAGGCGTGGCGGGTTGGCGGCAGATGGCAGATTTGGGCAAGGCGCGGTTGTGCTGGGCGATGGCAGATCCCCTGCGCATCCGATGGATCCGGCTGATGCGGCCTGATCTGGGCATGGCGCTTCTGGTGTGTGGATGGGCGATGGAGCGTGGAGATCTGGCGGTGCAAAGCTGCGCATCTGCCATGCGTGGCGATCCTGTGCGCGATGGTGCTGAGGCGGTGTTGCGCAGTGGCCGGATCTCCTGGGTGCAGCTGGTGCGAAGCTGCTGGCGACGTGGGCTGTGCTGAGGTGGCCTGCTGAGGTGAGGTGTGTGCAGTCGGCTGTGGCTGGGAGTGGCCGTGGCGCTGTGCGGCTGGTGCTGAGCAGTGCTGAGATGGCAGGATAGAGGCCAACTGTGCAGAGTTCGTGCGGAGCTGGGAAGAAGCTGATGCAGAGGCGCCCGGGCATCTATAAAAGGACCCGAGGTCCTCATCTCCGGGTTCCCTGGTTCGGCTGGTTAGAATTTTTAGGAATTTTAGTTTACTATTTCCTGTATTTTCTTTCCATTAGAGCAGTGAGGGATGGGATACCAGGGGGTTCTCTGGTTCGGAGTTTTTAGTCTTTAGCTTCTTCTGTAATTTTCCTTTCTTCTTGTTCTTGGGATTCGCCAATACGGCACTTGGGGGATTTTCTTAATTCCTGTTCTTTCCTGTTCTTCTAGAATTCAGAGAGTTAGCAGTGGAGATTTGTTTTGGGTTTTAATCTGCCATTTATTTCTGTGATTTTTTTTACATCTGTTCTTGGTTCGGATTATGGAGGGTTGGCAAGTAGGAATTTCTGAGGATTTCTTTTAGTCTCTAGTTTTTCTGTACTTTCTGTTTTAGCAGAGCAGCAGAGCTGCGAGGGTTGAAGGGTTCCTGGTTCGGCCAGGGGAGAGATTTAGTAGTTCCTGGTTCAACCTGAGGAGTGTTCTTGAGTTGAGCATGAGAGTGTTGGTTAATTCGGCATTTCGGATTTCTTAGCTTCTTCCTGTTCTTCAAAGGAGAGGGCTCGCCAGTGGAGTGTTCAGATCTGGGGAGGTTCGATTTGTGGCTGGGTTCTATTTTGTTCTTCTTTGTGTTCATTCAGATGGTGAGTGTAATCTTTCTTTTAGTTTTCTGCAAGTGATCTGAGTTAATTTGTTTTTGTTTTCTTTTCTTTTCTGTTGTGGATGATCCAGTGACATTTCTATCATTTCTTTTATGCTTTAGTTTGATCCAATGTTCTCCTTGTTCTGTGTTCTGTTGGCATCCGGGAGGTTCTCAGCATTTGAGGGAATTCGGCTGCTGTGCATTTGGATTTTGTTATCTCTTCTGTTGTGAGTTGGGCAGGAGAGGTAGCAATTTCCTTCTGCTGTTCTTGGTTTTGATGTCAGAGTTGGGAGGTTCTCATATGCACTTCAATCGTTGGGTGGGATAGTTAGATTAGTTCTATTTCATTTCTTCTGTGCTGAAGGGTTTGATCTCGTGAAAATTTTCCATTCTTCTGTGTTCTATAAAGGCAACCGGAGGACGATTGCAATTATTTGTATTCCTTTCTTCTGTTCTGTCCGTTGGTCTGAGAGAGGTTGTTCTAATTTCTGTTCTACAGTGGAAGCATTAGGAATTTAGTTATGTCATCCTTTTATTTCCTTGAACTTTAGATCATATCAGAATTATAGTTGCATCTTTGTGCGATCTTAGTTTAATTTCTATTTCACATTTTTCTGTCTACTTGCTTCATCCCTCAATGGAGAGGGTACATTGATATCACTTCTCTTTTCATTTCAATTCAGCTTGCTCTTTCATTAAGTTTGATTTGTCAAGATTGTGAGGATTGGATCAGTGTCGTTTACACATTCACTTTTAACGCATTGTCGATAATGATTTCAAGTCAAAGTAGTTTAATTCAAATTCTATTCAGCCTCTCTGTGGATATGACCTGTTCTCACCATCATACTAGTTCATCTTTGTGATTTTAAGTTTGTGAGACAGTTTAGAGGAAGTGCACATATTGACTTGTGCGAGGACTCTGGACAACGAAAATGCACAGTCAACAATGTCGCGCGTATCACAACGCATGCAGGTCAGAGAGATTAGCGTCCACATCGCTGGACGCTGGGATTAGTGTTGGCGTCCATATGGTTGACGCCTACACAACACAAGCGTCCATTGATATTGACGCCAATCTGGCCTTCGGCCAGAACTCCAAAACATGCAGAAACCATGCATATCTTATCCCTATATATGTGCCATATGTATACACTATCATATACACACTACCATCATACCATTCATACATTATTTACACTAATTATACACATGCATACATAAGTATACCAACTAGTACTTACGTAGATATTTACATACGTACATACACAACACGAATTATTTACATGCAATACAATAATGCAACAAAATTCGAGGGCCTTACATCCCTCTTCATGTTTGGCCACCAGTACAACCGTTTTAAGTCTTGGTACATCTTTGTTGATCCAGGATGAATCGTGCACTTGGACTGGTGAGCTTCATTTAATAACCTCTTCTTGAGTTCTCCATGATCAGGGACACATGTTCTACCTCGGAATAGTAATCTTCCCTCAGCTGATAGAGTAAAGTCAGGTCTTTGTTCTAGCTTCTCCTTGATCTCAACTAAGAATGGATCCTCTCCCTATTTCACCTTGATTTCGGTCAATAGATCGGATTGTATCTGGAGGTTGGAAATCATTACTTGTTTTTCCTTCTTTCCCATGTCTAAGTTCAAGCTTGCAAATTGCTCCAGTAACTTCCATTCGCCCAACATCATACTAGCTAGCATAGCTCCTGGTTGTCTACTTAAAGCGTCTGCCACTACATTGGCTTTCCCAGGGTGATATTGGTACTCTAACCACCTCCTTTGTCTCATGTTAAGCTCCTTCTGTGAGAACAAGTATTTCAAACTCCTGTGGTCAGAAAAGACTTTAAATTGCTCATCATAGATATAATGCCTCCAAATCTTCAAGGCGAATACTACAGCTGCTAACTCCAGGTCATGAACCAGGTAGTTCACTTGGTGGATCTTCAACTGTCTTGAGGCATAAGCTATTACTTTCCCTTGTTACATTAAGACGCATCCCAGACCTGTTCCAGAAGCATCTGAATAAATTTCAAATCCTCCCTCTTCAGTGGGTAAAGCGAGGACAGGAGCAGTAGTCAGACACTTCTTCAAGTTGTTAAAGCTTCCTTCACATTCATCGGTCCACACAAATAGATTTTCCTTTCGGGTCAGCTTGGTTAACGGCACTGCAATCTTTGAGAAATCCTTTATAAACCTTCGATAATATCCTGCTAGTCCTAGGAAGCTCCTGATCTCTGAGACGCTTGTCAGTCTTTCCCATTTCAGTACAGCCTCAACCTTTGATGGATCAACCGCGATACCATCCTTGGTTACCACATGCCCTAAAAAGGATACCTCCTCAAGCAAGAATTCACATTTACTTATCTTGGCATATAATTTGTTCTCCCTTAAAATCTGTAATGAGATCCTCAAATGCTCCTCATGCTCTTCCTTTGTCTTGGAATAGATCAATATATCATCGATGAATACCACCACAAATTTATCAAGATATGGGCGATAAATGCTATTCATCAACTGCATGAAAACTGCAGGGGCATTTGTTAGTCCGAAAGGCATAACAATAAATTCATAATGCCCATACCTGCTTCGGAAGGCTGTCTTGTGAATGTCTTCTCCTTTGATCCTCAATTGATGATAACCGGATCTGAGATCTATTTAAGTATTTAGCTCCAGATAATTGATCAAACAACTCATCAATCCTTGGCAGAGGGTATTTGTTCTTGATAGTTAACTGGTTTAGTTGTCTGTAATCTATACATAGCCTCATCGACCCATCTTTCTTCTTGACGAAGAGGACAGGTGCACCCCATGGTGATGTACTTGGTCGGATGAAACCCTTCTCTAACAGTTCCATCAGTTGCTCCTTTAATTCCTTCAGTTCTGCGGGAGACATTCTATATGGTGCCCTAGATACTGGTGCTACTCCAGGGACCAACTCGATGGTAAAATCGACCTCTCGCTCAGGAGGAACTCTTGGCAAGTCTTCTGGAAAAATGTCAGCATATTCACTGACAACATGGATGTCTTCAACTTTAACTTCCTTCTTTGTGATGACAACAGCAGCAAGAAAGGCCATACAACCTTTCCTCATCATCCTTTTAACTCGAAGTGCAGAGATAAGTGACAATCTCCTGTGGTTTCTATCCCCTGTGAACACTAGTTTTGGGTAATGGCTAAAGGTTACCCGACTTCTCCTGCAGTTGATACTAGCCCCATGTTCAGACAACCAATCTGCTCCGAGTACCACATCATACCCCTCCATATCCATACATATTAAATTTGCTGGTAGGTTTTGGGTGTCAATCAACACTTCACTAGATGGCATATGGTTTGTAAGATTGGTGCCAGGACCAATCGGGGTTGACACAACTATTCCGGATTTCATTGGGATGGGTTTCACAGGTAGGGTATCAACAAATGTTTGAGATATAAAGGAATGCGTCGCTCCCGTATCAAAGAGAACATATGCGGGTCGGGAAAGAATAGTAAGTGTACCTTCCACGATACCTCCTTCTTCAGCAGCTTCAGGTTCCTGCATAGCTTGCAAGCGGCCTTGCCTCTTTTGTCCATTCGGACGCTTGTCCTGAGGGGCTTGTTCTTTCAGCATTGGGCAGTCCGAGATCCTATGGTCACGACTACCACAGTGCAGGCATCTCCCTTGCACTCTCCAGCATTGTTCAGACCGGTGATTAGCTTTGTCACAATGTTTGCAGCTTTCTCCCGTTGTCGCCACCATCTGCTTACCTAACTCCTTTGGCTTTTTATCAGCTGGTTCATTTACTCCGCCACTGGGCCTTTTCTTCCCAATGGTTGGCTGATACCTTCCTGTAGAAGACACTTGCTCCTTTTTTACGGATTTTCCCTTAATTCTTTCGGCGGTCTCCATTGCATCTTCCAGTAACTGAGCCTTCCTTACCACGTCAGCATAGGTTTGAATGTCCATTGGCGCCAGTTGAGTGATGAACTGGGGCCTCAAGCCATTCAGAAAGCGTCTTGCCTTCATCCTTTCTGTCCCAATTAAGTGAACAGCATATCGGGACAGACGAGAGAATTGGGCCTCATACTCGGCCACATTGAGTCCTCTCTGCTTCAAAGCCGCAAATTCGGCTGCTTTCCGTTCCTGGACCCTCTCAGAGAAGTACTTGGTGTTGAATTGCTCAATGAACTGAGCCCATGTTAGTTGATGGCCATTCAGTGTTGCTTCTACTGACTCCCACCATGCCCTGGCATCCTTTTCCAATTGGAAAGTCGCCAGTAGTACTTTGTTCTGGTCTGTGCATTGCATGACCCTGAATATCCTTTCAATTTCCTTAACCCAGTGTTCAGCAACATCTGGGTCAGTACTCTCTTCAAACCTAGGTGGATCCATATTCCGAAAATTCCGATGGAGATCACCGGCTCCGCGGTTACCTCCACCCTGGGTGGCTTGCAGGATAGCCAGAGTCAAGTTCTGTATTGTTTGTTGCATGTTCCTAGCCTGGGCACGTTCAGCGGCCATTGAGGTAATAAGTACCTTCAAGATAATAATATAAGTCAGTCATCTAAATATATCACATGTGACTTCTATTCCCATGGTTCTACCCAAGCTCACATTAGGTACGACAAATTTTGACTCGGGTGATCTAGTTCCATTCTATGTTCCTATTCCCTTGGACCCTAAAGTTTAGGGCTCTGATACCAACTGTCACGCCCCGATATTTAGCAGCAGAATAAATACCGGGAGACGTGAAAGATACAGATAGATGTATCACAGTTGAATAGCGCAAAGTCACAATTAAACGTAACAACACATTTGAGACCATAATATTGTCATCCAAAGTACTCTTTTTTCCATTTCAACTCACAAGTTACAACCTTACATAAGAAGAACCAACTAAAAAAAAAAGGTTCATTATTCAAATGAAAATATTTCTCTAATACATAATCTATTCAAATATCTATTCCTAGACTGTCAACTCCTCATATGGCGGTTGCTCATCACTCTTGCCCTGACCCATCAGTCTCCTCTGGTTCCTCATTACTACCTGAAAAGGGTAGGATGATAGGGGTGAGCGAACTAGCTCAGTAGGATTTACATCTCAATATTGTGCGGGCACTAATATACGTGATTAACATTTTAATTAGGCAAGATATGAACATGTATATGATGACAATGCATGCCATACTAACAGATTGAATAGCAGAGTAGAACAGATCTCATTTCAGATCAAATGTCGAGTTGCATATACAATGGACAGATATTTCAAGAGTTGAATCATATCAAAAGAGATTGTCCATATTCATACAGATATCTCATAAACTGAAGCCGACCAATCAAACCTCGAAGCTCGGATATGTTCTTAGGAGGAGGCATTTCATTTATCGCCTTGGCCTTGTGCGGGTCTATTTGAATCCCCCGTTTGCTAACTATGAAGCCTAACAGCTTGCCTGAAGAAACCCCAAATACGCACTTCTTTGGATTCATCTTCAATTGGTATTCTTGTGCGCGACGAAACACTCTGGCAAGCACGGAGGAGTGTTCTCCTCTGGTCCGAGACATCACCACGATATCATCCACGTATACCTCAACATCAATATGAATCATGTCGTGGAAGATAGCTAACATTGCCCTTTGATAGGTGGCGCCGGCATTCTTCAATCCAAATGGCATGACCACATAGTAATAAGTTCCCCATAGGGTGGTGAAGGAGGTTTTCTCTTGATCCTCCGGGGCTAGACGAATCTGATTATAGCCTGAATACCCATCCATAAATGATAGAGTTTCGAACCCTGCAGTATTATCAATCAAGACATCCAAATGAGGTAACGGGAAATCATCCTTTGGACATGCCCTATTTAAGTCCCGGAAGTCTATGCAGATGCGCACCCTTCCGTCTTTCTTCATCACCGGGACTATGTTTACCACCCACAATGGATAGAGGACTACACGGTTGAACTTGGATTTATGTAGTTTATCGATTTCCTCTTTTATCTTCAAAGCAATGTGGGGGAGGAACCTCCTTAACTTTTGCTTAACGGCAACTGCCCCTGGCTTTAAAATTAACCTATGTTCTACCAATTCGGGGTCAATGCCCGGCATGTCGTCATAGGACCAGGCAAAGGAATCCTTAAACTCCCTCAACATCTCTCTGAGTGTCTTTTCTTCCTTAGGAGGGAGACTGGAAGCTATGGTTAAGAGTCTTGGATCCTCTTCTGTTCCCACGTTTACCTCTTTGGTGGGTTCATCTACTGCCGAGGTTGGTTCATCAAATCTCCTCATACCGCTAGCATACATCTCGACAGCATCTTCTATCTCGCAATCATTTTCATCCGATGGGTCATCTTCGGCTAAGATCTCATACACTCCGAATCCATCATCTAGCCCTTCCTCTTTACGCAAATCCTCTATGTTCAGAACTACAGCTTCTTGGACGAACTCTTCAACAGCTAGAAGAGCGCCACACCTTTGCACTAGGTCCAACAGATACCTACGGGGTATGCCACTGCCCTTCTTCTTCCTAGACGGGGACGGGGACTTGCTAGATTCTACCCCTAAACCTAGACCATATTTGATATTTACAAAAGGCTCTGGAGGAGTGTCCAGAGGTTTACTGGAAAGGAAAGGAAAGGGTGCGGTAGGGCCGCAATGGTCCTCCGATGGGACTGGAGGAGGGGGTAGGCCACCCGAGCTCAGGGTGCCGGTAGGAGAATTGGGGTGCAGGGGAACAGAAGGCCCCTCACCCAGATCGCCCAAAATGACCATGTCGGTCAACATGCGAAAGCAATGATTGAGGAGAAGGAGGAGAAGGGCGGGGATCGCCGCCCAGGAGAAATGGGAGTGACGGGGATCGCCGTTGAAGCAGAGGGGAAAAGCGAGGGTGACGGGGATCACCGTCGGGGAGAGTGCGAGAGCTAGACAGCTGAAGGCAGAAAGCGAGAAGGGTGAGTCAGAAAGGAAAAGGAGGACGGGGATCGCCGTCCGACGAAGAGGAGGAGAGAAGAAGACGGGGATCTCCGTCCTAAGAAAGGGGAAAGGAGAAGACGGGGATCGCCATCCAAAGAAAAGAAGGGAAAGGACGAGTGAAGGAACACACATTTTTTTTTTGATTTTTTTGTTTTATTTTTTTTTATTTTTTTTTGAACTATGAAAAGAACTACATTACATTAGAAGGCTTCGGAAAAAGGACAGGACCGAGCCATTAAGGAAGATGGTGAAAAGAGGTGAAGGGCGGATCAACGCTTCAAGAGCGTCGGGGGAAAATTGGAGAATGAGGGGTGGAGATAAGGGAATAAAATCAAAATTATAGACACAAATGGATGAAATGAAATGGATGGGAGGCCGGGAAAACCCTGGCCAGAGCTTCTTTGTTTGAATGGCTGAACTGACTATCTCAATTTTCTCACCAAATCCAAGCAATTGTCGCTTGGTGGTGGCTACTGATGCTGATAATGCTACTGCTTGAGACTGTGGCTCGTCATCCTCACTGAACAAGCGGCTGAGATCCTTTGACTCTGGCTCTTCTTTTCCGGCTTCCGGTTCCTCAAATAACAGGCTGAGTGACGAAATCAAATCGTCGAGATCAGGTGCTTCTGTATCTGTCTCGGCTCTCTTCTACTTGTTGGGTCGTTGTACTTCCAGGGCTTGGTATGCCGACCTTGGCGCCTCTTCCACTGTAGCATTGTACCCAGGCTGCATCGGCCCTCTGACAAAATGTTCATACAGTGTCCAGGTGAGTGGGCTATGGTCTGACTGTGCAGAAGATGAGAACGCAGCCCATTCTGAGTATCCTAGACTATGTTTTGTGAACTTCTTTGTGCTGGCCACTGTCTTGGTCCTCCCTTGGAGATGAGCACCAAAGCCTTTCCCTGATTAATAACCGAGCCTGAACATGATATTCCAACCTTTTGCATTCGTGGTCACATCCTTCCTGACAGCTATCACCGATGGGGACCCAATCGGGCGATTAGAAGAGAAAGTATAGGCCCATGGGTAGTTCACATCAAGTACCGAGATAATAGGCTTATTCGATGGCCATACTGATGGCAATACCTGTTGGGTTGAGTGTAATCTCATATCATTTCCCCTCTAATTTTGATGATGACAAATGTGATTTGAATGCAAATTATTTGAAACATGATAAACACATTTCACCTGAACTACATATTCAAAAAGCATGTTTCAAAGCACACTTATCATTTGTACTCATAATAAAACATTTTACTAATGATATATGTGTTTAATTTTCAGGTACAAACACTTTTTGCAAAAGAAGTGTCGACACACCCCACAATGGTGTCGACACAACAACCCAGATTCAAAGGCAAAAAGCTGAAGAAATGTTGAGACTGTGTCGACACAAGTCAAAGAGTGTGTCGACACGAGTTGCAAATTCCAGGAATTAGACTACTCAAGTCGACGCACTCTCAGGGCAGGTCGACACTGGACTCAGTTCCCAGAACAGCCTGATTGCAGAATTGGGACAGCAGGTCGACACAGCATCAGAGCAGGTCGACACTGGACCTTGTTCCCAGAACAGCCTGTTCTTAGATTTGGGACAGTATGTCGACACCACCACCAGGGCAGGTCGACACACTACGGAAAGATTGCAACTTAAATTGGATGTCTGCCACGTGTCAGCCTAGGGCGATGATGTATCAACCTAGGATCGTGTGCCCTTGTACCTAAAGGGTATCTTTGGAATCTTTTGGGTATAAAAGGCCCCCAATTGGCCATCCATCATAAGAAGACCCCCAACGAACTCTCCAAGCCTCCAGAAAAGTTCCCTTTGGCGGCGAGAAGAGTTCATCTCCCTCTTCTGCTCTCCTGGTGTCTTCTGAAGACCAATTCTCATCATTTCGACTGTGAGAATTGGAGTTTGATTGTTGAAGAAGCATCTGAAGCGCCTCAAGGAAGCAGATCAAGTAGGAGCATTCGTTGGAGAAGATTTCAAGGAAGATCCCCAAGTTCAAAAGTGCAGAGCATCGGCTGGGACTTCAAGGATTCAAGCCTCTTCCCAATCTGAGCTTCTACAAGGGAGTACACTGAAGAACAAAGTCTTTTCATACAATTCTAAATGTACTTTTGTTCTTCTGAGACATCTTGAGATTGTGCAAGTGCTTCTGCATAACTCTCATGAATGTTCTCATGTCTGACATGATCTGCTGCTAGAAGATCCATGTCGTGTGTTGGTGTCTAGCATTGTTATTTGTGAGCCGTCGTGCTCAGTTTGAGTTGTCAAACTCAAGTGGTTGTTGAGCAGTCTTGCTCAGGGATCTAGAGTAGTCTTGCTCTAGAGGTGTGTGAGTTGTAAACTCAAGTGTTGGAGTTGTCTGGCTCCAGTGGGTGTGTTACCCAAGTTGTTTAGTGAATCCTCACTGGGTGTGAGGGGTGGATGTAGGAATCACATGGGTGATTTCCGAACCACCTAAAAATCTCTGTGCACTTGTCTACTTGTGGTTTGATTCTATCATCCGTTAGATGCTTGCATAGGATCGATCAAGATTCACTTAATCAACTGGTTTTCATATCTATTTTATCAACTCACTTAACATTTCATCAGATCTGTGTTCTTTCACTGTGAAAATTGCCTCTGATTCTAAAAGTATTTTAAATTGCTTAAGCTTCCGCAGAAAGTGGCATAGATCTATTCATCCCCCCCTTCTAGATCTTATCCACACCTTTTCCTCGATCCTTCAATTGGTATCAGAGAAGGGTTTATACTTGATCTGATTTGATTTGAGCAGTTTTTGAGTATTGTGTGTCTGATTGCTTGATTGTTTGCTTGTTTGCTAAGTATTCTTTCTGTGCTTTCTTTTTAACTCAATGGATTCCAAAGGTTTCATAGCTGAGGGGCATTCCATAAATAGGCCACCATTCTTTAATGGAACGGACTATTCATACTGGAAAAATAGAATGCAAGTCTTTCTAAGAGCCCAGAACTATGAAATTTGGAAAGTGGTTGAGGTTGGTCCCTATGAAAACCAGGGAGAGGAAGAAACCTGGACTAGGGAACAAATAAGAAAAGCCACATTGAATTATAGTGCCATGAACATGATTCAATGTGTGTTCATCCCAAAGAGTATTCGAGAATCTCAATGTGCAAATCTGCCAAAGAGATGTGGGATAAACTCGAATTACTTTATGAGGGAACATCACAAGTAAAGGAAACTAAGGCAAATATTCTTGTTTCAGAATATGAATTGTTTATGATGAAGTCTAATGAAACAATTTCTGAAATGTTTGCCAGGTTCATGGTTATTGTCAATGGACTCAAGGCCTTAGGTAAGGATTACACAGATGCAGACTTGGTAAGGAAAATCTTACGTTCACTTTCTTCAATTTGGCACACAAAGGCCACTGTCATTGAAGATTCTAAAGATTTGTCCAAAATGTCTTTGGATGAATTGATAGGATCCTTAATGACATATGAAATCAATTTGAAAAGAAATGAAGAACACATAATTAAGACCAAGCCAATGGCACTTAAGGCCTCTTCAAGTAACAAAGACAAAAGTCAAGAAAAGACAAGTTCTGAGGAGTCTGAGTCAAATGAGGATGAAATTGCCCTCATGACCAGGCAATTCAGAAAATTCTTGAAATATAGAAAAGGAAAAATGTCTGGGAAAAAGAAGTTTTCCTCAGGTAAAAGAAACACTTCCTCTTCTAATTTTAACAAGAATCAAAAAACTGACGAAACTGTCATTTGTTACAGGTGTAATAAGCCAGGACACATGAAGGGAGAGTGTCCTGAGAACAAGAAAGAAAAGCACAAGAAATTCCAGAAGTTCAAGAAGCCAAAGGCCATGGTAGCCACTTGGTCTGATGAAGATTCAAGTGAGGAAGAAGAAGACAAAAAATCCTCAAGCTCTGAGAGTGAGGAAATCTGCTTCATGGCCAACAACTCTGAAGAAAAGGTAAACACCTCTTTTGAAGATTTCACTGTTGAAGATTGGCAGGATGTGTATGCAGAACTAGTTGAAAATATTCTGAAATGAGAAAAGAAAACAAACACATCAAAAAGAAAATTGAAAACCTTTATCATAACCAATCTTCAAACAACAGAACTTGTGAGCTAGAAAATGAGATAACAGAATTAAATGAAGAAAAAGAAAATCTCATGAATCTAATTGATGATCTGAAGCTTGCCTCTCAAAAGGCCACCCAAGAATTCAAAGACTTATCTGAAAAGCTGGAAATGGAAAAACAAGAAAAACAACAAAAGATTGAAGAAATTAAAACTCTTCAAAACCAGCTAAAAGAAAGGGATGAAGTTATCCAAACCTTCACAAAAGGTAAAGACAACTTGGAGGCATTGCTAGGAACAAATATGACAACAACCTCTCATGGATTAGGATTCAACAAACAAAAACCAAAGAAAGACAAATCTGGTGAGAAAAAGGGCAAAGCACCATTAATTAAATTTGTCAAAGGTCCTAATCTTGAGAACATAGAAATCAAGCAAACATCAGACAAAACATCAAACAAAATACAAAACAAATCAAAAACTCAAAAACAAAAGAAGACAACCAGGTCGACACAGTCTTCTGACAGGTCGACACCAGTCCACAAGAAGAAGACTTCTGTGGTTGCTGTGTCGACACCAGTCATGGAGAGGTCGACCTGCTCAACATCAAAAGCTTCAAACAACTCAAATAAAAATTTGAAAAACAAGAAAAAGTCAAAGGAAATCATTTGTAAAGAACCTTGGACCTCCAAGAAAGCATTTCAAGATGAATGGACCAATCCTTGGAGCCAATGGTATGACAACCCCTGTTGGTATCATCCTCAATTCTTCTATCCAAACCTTATGATGTACCAACAAAATCCATGGTTTCCATCTCCTCATCTGAACTCCTATGCTCAAATGAAAAACTCCCCTCCCACTAAAAACAAAAATGTTGGTGCTTTCATTCCTAAGAAAAAGAACAAACAGAAAAAGACTGAAAACACCAATGTAACAAACAAAAATCAAAAACAGGTCAAATTTGGGTGAGAAAAGATTTACTGACAATGTTCAAACATTCTGATGGTCCCAACTCTGTTTGGGTACCAAAATCTTCTCTCCACTGATCTATTTTGCAGGAAGGTCGTGCACCCAACACCAATGTGTGGTTTCTTGACAGTGGGTGTTCACGACACATGACGGGAGACAGAGCCAAATTCTCATTCCTGTTTGAAAAGGAGGGAGGGTCAGTAACTTTTGGAGGTAAAAATAAAGGAAAGATCATAGGATCTGGTAAGGTTGGTCAAACTTCCTCAAACTCTGTAGATAATGTTTTACTAGTTGATGGTCTTGATTATAATCTGCTCAGTATCAGCCAACTATGTGACAAAGGTCACAAAGTTGTGTTTGAATCTGATTTTTGTAAGATAATTGACTCATCAACTGATAAAATCAAATTCTTTGGAAAAAGGGAAAACAATGTCTACATGATCAACCTAAATAAAAACTTTTCTGAAAATCTTTGCTTTGTTGCTAATAAAGATGAAATTGCATGGACTTGGCACAAAAGACTTGGCCATGCAAGTTTCAGAACAATGAATAAGTTGTTAAGATTGAATTTGGTTAAGGGGCTTCCTGAATCCTTCTCTAATGTTGAAAATCAAGTCTGTGGGATCTGTTCTAAAGGAAAACAAACAAGAAAATCCTTTAAAAACTTCAATGAGGTACTCACATCTAGGCCACTAGAATTACTTCACATGGACCTTTTTGGCCCTACAAGAATTCTAAGTCTAAGTGGCAAAAGATATGGGTTTGTAATCATTGATGATTTTACTAGATTTACTTGGGTTATTTTTCTGTCCCACAAAAGTGATACTTGTCTTGAATTCAGGAATTTCTGTACCACTGTCTTAACCACTTATCCATATAAAATCAAAAATATTTTGACAGATCATGGGGGTGAATTTGAGAACACATCTTTTTCTGATTTTTGTGCTGAATTTCAAATATTCCACAAGTTTTCTTCACCAAGAACTCCAGAACAAAATGGAGTTGTGGAAAGAAAGAACAGAACTCTTGTGGAAATGGCTAGAACCATGCTACTTGAGAGTAACTTGCCCAAATCCTTCTGGGCTGAAGCTGTGAACACAGCCAATCACATACTCAATAGAGCATTGGTCAGACCAAAAATCAAGAAAACCCCCTATGAATTATTGAAAAACAAAAAGCCAACTGTTTCTTATTTTAAAACTTTGGGTGCAAATGTTATGTACACAACAATAACAAAGAAAACCTTGACAAATTTGATGCTAAAAGTCAGGAAGCTATCTTCCTTGGCTATTCTGAGGTGTCAAGGGCTTTCAAAGTGTACATTCTTAAAACTAAAACTGTTGAAGAATCTCCACATGTTATCTTTGATGAAAATTCCTTTTCAACTAACAATTCTAAATCTTGCAGGGAAAGACAAGACACTGAAGAGGATGAATTTATTGTGGACTCTTCACCAACTGTTGAGGAGTTTGAAAACATTGAAGAGAACCTGAACACACCATCTCCAAGTGGCTCAGGTAATATTGTCCCAGAAGTGGGTACTTCTGAACAGGTAATTTCTGAACATAGGTTTTTAAGAGATCACCCATTAGACAATGTGGTTGGCAATGTACATGATAGAGTAAGGACTAGATCATCATTCCTGCATGATATTGAAGAAGACCCACTAGCTCTAATTTCCCAAATTGAACCAAAGTCAATTGATGAAGCCCTGTCAAGTTCAGATTGGATTAATGCCATGCATGATGAACTTCATCAATTTGAAAGAAATCAAGTATGGGAATTAGAACCTAGACCTAGTGACCAAACAGTCATTGGCACTAGATGGGTTTTCAGAAACAAATTGAATGAATCTGGTCAGGTAATTAGAAATAAAGCTAGGCTAGTTGCAAAGGGGTACAATCAAGAATTTGGAATTGATTTTGAAGAATCATATGCCCCTGTAGCTAGACTAGAAGCAGTTAGAATTTTCCTTGCTTTTGCATCCTCCATGAATTTCAAAGTTTATCAAATGGATGTCAAAAGTGCTTTTTTAAATGGATATATTAAGGAAAATGTTTTTGTTGAACAACCTCCTGGATTTGAAAATGAAAAATATCCTAACCATGTTTTCAAGCTCAATAAGGCTCTCTATGGTCTTAAGCAAGCTCCAAGAGCTTGGTATGACCGTTTGAGTACCTTTTTGCTTGAAAAAGGATACTCCAGAGGAACTGTTGATCAAACTTTGTTCACAAAAACAGTAAAAAATCAAATAATTGTGGTCCAAATTTATGTTGATGACATAATTTTTGGCTCCACCAATAAAGGCCTATGCACTGAATTTTCAAATCAAATGAAGAATGAATTTGAAATGAGTTTAATGGGAGATTTAACATTTTTCTTGGGACTGCAGGTTAACCAAACATCTGAAGGGATCTTCATCAGTCAAGCCAAGTATGTCAAGGAACTTCTCAAAAGGTTTGACTTTCAGAACCTCAAGCATTCAAGCACACCTATTGCTATAAATGCTAAGCTAGAAGAAGACTCAAATGGTAAGTCAGTAGACCCAAAGACTTACAGAGGTATGATTGGCTCTCTACTCTATCTTACAACTTCTAGACCAGATATTCAGTTTAGTGTGTGTTTATGTGCTAGATTTCAGTCTAATCCTAAGGAAAGTCACATGTTAGCTGTTAAAAGAATTTTCAAATATCTTGTTGGAACATGTGATTTAGGAATTTGGTATCCTGCTAATTGCAAGTTAGATTTGATTGCCTATTGTGATGCTGATTATGCTGGTTGTAAATTAGATAGAAAGAGCACTAGTGGCTTGTGTTTATACTTAGGTGGGTGCCTAATTTCTTGGGCTTCTAAGAAGCAACATTCAGTTGCTCTGTCAACTGCAGAGGCTGAGTATGTTGCTGCTGGTAGGTGTGGAACCCAAATTCTTTGGGTGAAACATCAACTTCTCGATTACAACCAAGATTTAGGTTGTGTACCCATTCTATGTGATAATACAAGTGCAATAAATCTGTCTAAAAACCCCATTCAGCATTCTAGAACCAAGCATATTGAAATTAGGCATCATTTCTTGAGAGATGAGGTTGCAAAGAAGTCCTTTGAACTCCATTTCATTGAAACTGAAAAACAAGTTGCAGACATTTTCACTAAACCCCTTCCTGAAAACAGGTTTTCATCCTTGAGGAGAGAACTTGGTCTTTGTAAATGTCCACATTCTTGATCTCTCTTTAAGGTTGGGTTGAGTGTTATGCACTGTTTAAGGGGGAGTTCTTTTCATATCATAACCCTTTGCTTCCTTCAGTCATATTGTCCATATCTCTCTCAATTCCACTTCCATTTCCTTTGGACAATAAATTCTTCAACTCTTATTGTGTTGAAATTTCTTGGTATATCAAATGGTGACTTGAAGAAGGACAGGTTATGCTTGTCTGGACACTTTCACTATGCGAGAGTATATGTCTCCGCCAAGTACTAAGAAATGAATATGCAATTGTTGAGGGGGAGCCTTTATTGTTTAAAGAGAATCTTTCTTGATTTCAAAATCTTGCATATCTTTATTTTGATAGAAAATGATTGAAATCATCATCTCAGGGGGAGCTAGAAAATTCACAAGTCATGACTTTTGCAAAATTCATAACTTTTCTTGCATTTCATCAATTTCCTGAATGATGTCATCATTCAGATGTCTAGAGTCTCCAAATGATCCTTTGAGTGATCTATCATATTTTTTACTAATCAATTATCAACTATATTTTTCAACCCACAGAAACTCAGAATTCTTCCAAGATTGAACACAACTTGTGTCTTGAAATTAAAACATCTCTTTGTTTGCAACTGATGTTGGATAAAATTGATTTCTATCTTACAAAACTCTCAAAATTTTTGAAAATTCAACAGAGCAATGACATTTGTGCTGAGAAACTGCACACCTTCACAATGAATGAAGTGCCATGCATGTCATGAGGTACTACTGTTATCTCTGTTCAAAGGGGATAAAAATTCAAAAATAGATTCAAAATACAGCAAAAATGTGTTATACTTTTTGATAATGACTAAGTAACTGGAAATATTGGCGTCTACAAAACGTATATTTTCATGTCAAAAGGTCATTATTTACCCCTTTGAGACTTGACAATGAATAAATCTTAAGTATCCAGGGACTATGGTGTGTAAAAAGCACTAGCACTTGAGTGAAAAAGATTTATATCATTTGACAGTTTGTTACAAAAACAAAATATATGTTTATGGAGTTTTGTTTAGAAAGAATCATTTTCATTCATCATCAAGTTGTTCTTTAAGATTGTGTTTTATTTTCAAAGCAATTGTATTTAGTCTAGAGAATATCTTTATTTCTTTAACGTTGAGAAATATGGTAGAATATATTGATTGTTAGATATATTATATCCCTCAAATCATCATTTCATTGATTCAAGTCTTTGAATGCTAATATCCTATTGGAAATTGTTTAAAACTTGAATTGTGATGAATTTTTGCAAAATATAACAAATGAATTTTTAAGTCTCTTAAACATCCTTGAAATGACTATTTCTCTCATTAGTTATCATTTTAAAGAAGTCCCAGAATTCTCAAATTTTCTTCTCACAAAAAGTCAAATTTTCTTCAAAGGCCAGGTCGACACCACCTATCCCGTGTCGACACACATCCTAGGTCAGGTCGACACTACATTCTTCCAGTGTCGACACTGCACCCCTTGCCAGAACTTTTTAAATCGTGGGTTCCGGATAAGCCCTTGTTGTTCCTGCGGGGTATTGCACCACTGCAAACCCTTTTTAGGCATCAGGTCGACCCGACGATGCTTTTCTTCTCATTTCCGGCAAGAAATCCCACACATTTCTCCCTCAATCAAAACCCTTTCTCAATCATCTCTCTTCTCCTTCATCAAACCCCGATTCCACTCCATCATTGCAACCATGGTGAGAAAGTTGGGTCCTCGCCGTGGAGCAAGATCTCAGGCCTCGTCTAGGCCAGTTCCGGCAGAGGATGATGTTCCTCAGTTCGAAAGAAGAACCAAAAGGCGGAATGACCCTGCAGAGCAACCAGGGTCCTCCTCTGCACCTCAGCCAGCAGCCAAGAGAGGTAGACCCTCTTCTTCAGGCAGAGGTAGGGTTTCTAGACCAAAGAATCCGGGCTCCTCTTCTGGAGATTCTACAGAGTCATCTTCGTCTGAGTCTTCCAAGTCTCAAGACACCTCTAGTGAAGCCAAGCTCATTCTAAAGCCCAGGATAGTGGATTTATCAGATATTCAGCTAGCAAACACATTTCCAGAAATTCAGACCTATTTCTCTCTTCAGTCTTGGTTGCTATTCATTTCTGAATTTCAAACCATCTATCCAAGACTTGTTAGGGAATTCTACAAGAACTTGAAATGCACAGATGAAGGATATGAATCAAAGGTTAAGGGCATAGTTATTGACATGCCAACTGATAAAGCTGCCTCTATTTTCAAAGTACCAGATGAAGGGGCAGATTATCATGACTTCGAATTTGATCTTCATGAAGCCTATTCCATCATGACAGGCCTTCCTGCTGATGCATCTGATCCAAAACAGACCTTTGTCACCAGATTCAACACAAATTCATTTCCCCCTGTGTTGAGAATCATCCACCATATGCTGACCACAATTATTACTCCTCAAGGTGGTGGAAGAGACAGGCTAACAGATATTCAGAGGTTCATTCTTTATTGCATGGTAAAAGACATCAAAATCAACCTCCATGTAATAATGTATCAAATCATATCTGAAACAACCAGGAAAGACCTCAAGAGATCTCTTCCATATGCTGCACATCTGACCTCAGTGTTCCAGCACTTTGGTGTGCCCTTGGAGAATGAGAAATCCCAGTCCATCCCTAAGTCCAACATCTATACCTTTAAGAATATTCAGAAATTCATGGGATTTAGACTGGAGGGCAATCAAGTTAGGAGAGGGCCAGTTGTGGTTGAGGCCCCTCAAGCTCAAGAGGAACAGCCTCAAGATCAAGGGGACCAGCCCCAAGCTCAGGAGGAACAGCCTCAAGATCAAGGGGACCAGCCCCAAGCTCAAGAGGAACAGCCTCCAGCTGAAGGGGACCAGCCCCAAGGTCAAGAGGATCAGCCTCCTTTGAATGAGGATCAGCCTCAAGTCCCAACTGAAGGTGATATCCCAGTTCATGCCCCACTCTCACCTCAGTTTCAACCCTCATCCATACACTCTGAATCTCCACAACCCACATTTCAACCATCCACATCCTCTGGTGGACCTTCTGTTCCACCAGAGTTGTTCTCCTTCTTAAATGACAAATTTGAAACCTTGAACTCCTCCATTCAAACCATGTCAGAAACATTTGAGTTGAGGATTCAAAGATTGGAGAACACTGTATCTGCCAAGTTCATAGAACAAAAAGCTGCCTCAGACTATGCAGCTCAAAGGTTCAATAGATTAATTGGTACACTGGGAGATGCCTCAATTGAGCTCAAAGAACATCAAGAAAAATGGAGCAGGTTCTTAAGGGAATCTTAGCAAACTCTCAAGCTGATGTGTTCAACACAAAGCAGACTCTA
Organism: Colocasia esculenta; assembly: GCA_014218235.1. Classification (NCBI taxonomy): domain Eukaryota; kingdom Viridiplantae; phylum Streptophyta; class Magnoliopsida; order Alismatales; family Araceae; genus Colocasia; species Colocasia esculenta. The sequence continues at coordinate 31,267,309 of CM024765.1, read as the reverse complement.
CATGAAATCACCAGCACTAGACTGTCTTTTGCTCATTTTGTGGATGATTTGGAGAGCATGAGGAACTTCAATGCACATATTGACAACCAGATCTCTGATTTGACAAAGGAATTCAAGATCATGCAAAGGCCTGGTTGGTCAGCTGGATCATCTTCATCTTCACAACCCATTTCAGCTGATCTAGCCAGAATTCAAGCTACTTTGATAGAAAACTCAGACAGAATGGAACACTACTTGCACACAAAACTCACAACCATTCAAGATCAAATCAAGTCCAGCTTGAATTTCATGGAGAAAAGACTGTCAGACATTGAGCAGATCTTACTTCCCATTCCTCCTCCTCCACCTTCTTCATAATGTATTTATTTTTTTGATGATGTCAAAGGGGGAGAAGAAGAAAGAAAGAACAAGAAATGATTGTAATCCTTTTGGAATGATTGTAATGGTTCTCTTGAATGAAATGAAATGCATTTTGCTTAGCTTGAATGAATTTCTCATTTGTGTCTTCAATGTGATTGAAAATCTTTATGTGAATGTGAATGAATGAGTGCTTGTCAAGTTGCTTGACCTTCTTTATGCAACTAACTTACTTCAAGTTACATTGTACTTCTCTAGTACAACCATCAATTGTGAATGAGCTATATTTAAAGGTCTTTGACAAGCATGAACATGAACAAAAATAAGGATATTGAATAACCAAAAATTGCTTAAAATCACATCTAATCAAAACCTCATTGTCATATGGATTCAATGTTGCCATCATCAAAAAGGGGGAGATTGTTGGGTTGAGTGTAATCTCATATCATTTCCCCTCTAATTTTGATGATGACAAATGTGATTTGAATGCAAATTATTTGAAACATGATAAACACATTTCACCTGAATTACATATTCAAAAAGCATGTTTCAAAGCACACTTATCATTTGTACTCATAATAAAACATTTTACTAATGATATATGTGTTTAATTTTCAGGTACAAACACTTTTTGCAAAAGAAGTGTCGACACACCCCACAATGGTGTCGACACAACAACCCAGATTCAAAGGCAAAAAGCTGAAGAAATGTTGAGACTGTGTCGACACAAGTCAAAGAGTGTGTCGACACGAGTTGCAAATTCCAGGAATTAGACTACTCAGGTCGACGCACTCTCAGGGCAGGTCGACACTGGACTCAGTTCCCAGAACAGCCTGTTTGCAGAATTGGGACAGCAGGTCGACACAGCATCAGAGCAGGTCGACACTGGACCTTGTTCCCAGAACAGCCTGTTCTCAGATTTGGGACAGTGTGTCGACACCACCACCAGGGCAGGTCGACACACTACGGAAAGATTGCAACTTAAATTGGATGTCTGCCACGTGTCAGCCTAGGGCGATGGTGTATCAACCTAGGATCGTGTGCCCTTGTACCTAAAGAGTATCTTTGGAATCTTTTGGGTATAAAAGGCACCCAATTGGCCATCCATCATAAGAAGACCCCAACGAACTCTCTAAGCCTCCAGAAAAGTTCCCTTTGGCGGCGAGAAGAGTTCATCTTCCTCTTCTGCTCTCCTGGTGTCTTCTGAAGACCAATTCTCATCATTTCGACTGTGAGAATTGGAGTTTGATTGTTGAAGAAGCATCTGAAGCGCCTCAAGGAAGCAGATCAAGTAGGAGCATTCATTGGAGAAGATTTCAAGGAAGATCCCCAAGTTCAAAAGTGCAGAGCATCGGCTGGGACTTCAAGGATTCAAGCCTCTTCCCAATCTGAGCTTCTACAAGGGAGTACACTGAAGAACAAAGTCTTTTCATACAATTCTAAATGTACTTTTGTTCTTCTGAGACATCTTGAGATTGTGCAAGTGCTTCTGCATAACTCTCATGAATGTTCTCATGTCTGACATGATCTGCTGCTAGAAGATCCATGTCGTGTGTTGGTGTCTAGCATTGTTATTTGTGAGCCGTCGTGCTCAGTTTGAGTTGTCAAACTCAAGTGGTTGTTGAGCAGTCTTGCTCAGGGATCTAGAGTAGTCTTGCTCTAGAGGTGTGTGAGTTGTAAACTCAAGTGTTGGAGTTGTCTGGCTCCAGTGGGTGTGTTACCCAAGTTGTTTAGTGAATCCTCACTGGGTGTGAGGGGTGGATGTAGGAATCACATGGGTGATTTCCGAACCACCTAAAAATCTCTGTGCACTTGTCTACTTGTGGTTTGATTCTATCATCCGTTAGATGCTTGCATAGGATCGATCAAGATTCACTTAATCAACTGGTTTTCATATCTATTTTATCAACTCACTTAACATTTCATCAGATCTGTGTTCTTTCACTGTGAAAATTGCCTCTGATTCTAAAAGTATTTTAAATTGCTTAAGCTTCCGCAGAAAGTGGCATAGATCTATTCATCCCCCCCTTCTAGATCTTATCCACACCTTTTCCTCGATCCTTCAATACCCTCTCAACTGCTTCCACTGTGTAGGTCGTTGCTACGCTCTTAACCTTGACTATCTGCCCTTGGAAGGGGAATTTTAAACATTGATGTGTCGTGGAAGGTACTGCCCCTAGTGATTTAATCCACGGGCGCCCCAGGATGGCCTTGTAAGTGTGATCGATGTTCAACACATAAAATTCAATTGACATAACAAGTGGCCCTAGCTCTGTTTGCAACGTGACAATCCCATGACAGGCACGTCGTGAATTGTCGTAGGCAGCTATGGTGGTGGGGGTAGGCTGCAATTGGCGCTCTGAAATGTTGCAGGCTCTTAGGGTGCTGAACGGGCATACATTAATGGAAGCCCATGTATCTACTAGCGCTGCATCAATGGCCACCTTGTTTATAGTGAGTGTCACGCACAAAGGCATCTTCCTGGCTTCGGGGGCAGCTAATTCACCATCAGAAAAGGTGATAGTGGGTCCCCTGTTCACAATAGAAAGTACAGAAGGCAGATTGTCGGGGTTCATGTCCTCGCTGACCATGACCCTTTGCAGGAAGGCCCTTAGGGCATCTTGGTGAGTCTGTGACCTTTTGATCAGCTCTAGTATGGAAATTTTGGCGGGAGTTTGATCCAAATATTTCAGAATGTCATATTGGGTTCCCGGGACCGGATCTATCTCTTCCATGTCTTGCTGCTACTGGGTGCTGGACTGCTGTGCTGGTTGACCTGGCATAGTTACAGATGCATTGGGGTACATCCGATGGAACATCCGCCCGCTCCGCAGGGCGAGGTTATGGTGGAGGGGAGGGGGTGAGGTGTCAAGGATGGAGGTGTTGGCTAATAATGGCGCTGGCGTAGGGGAGAGAGAGATGTTGATGGACGAAGGGACAATGGGTGATATGACTAGGGGGTTATAGGATGGTGAGGTGATGGTGGCGATAGTGGGTGCGAAGGAGGAAGGCCCAGTGGATGTAGGCGTGGTGGCAGGGGGTGTGATATGGGAAATAACCAGAAGCTGGCCCACTTGATGCTCATCGTTGAAGGCCCATTGAGCTTCTGGTGGTGGATGGTGGATGACTGGGTTAACATGCGCAGGTGGAGGAGGTGGTGGAGCAGGTTGGGGATTTAGAGCAGGCTGGTGTTGTGGCATGGGGTTGCGGATTATGCCAAGGTCATTTGCCGGCTGCTGCGGCTGCTGTAGTTGTTGCTGTTGCTGATACTGTTGTTGGAAGGGCTGGAACTGCTGTTGTTGTTATTGTTGTTGTTGTTGTTGTTGCGGCTACTGTCGCCTTTGCTGTTGCTGCTGTTGCCTCTGACCCTGTTGGTCTCTCAATGTCTGAATTAACCTTTACATTTCTGCCCAATCAATTTGGTTCTGCTCATGAAGGTCATATATTATGTTCCGAAACTGAAAGCAATCTGATACATTGTGGCTCGGATGGCAGTGGTAGACACAATACTTTGTTTGATCCGCCGCCATTTGTAATACCCCAAATTTATATTACTATTTATTTATTCCAAAACAAGGATAATTCAGCTATAATACCTTAACGATATCAATAAATTGAAATAATTGACATGTAAGTACGGCTGGTGGTAACGAACATTACCCCAGTGACGCACATCGAAATGTGTGCCTCCACAGGGCGATTCTGGAAACGACGTCAAAATAAAAATCCGAGAACATCATAATTTCCAGAAAAATGTGGAAAAATTTATTATGTAATTACATGAATTTTTCGACGTACGGATTTCAACGTACAATCGACGCGACCAATTCTCGGGTGATTTTTCACCTACTGCAAAATAAAATCTAAAAATTAAACTAAAATTACTACAATTTGTAAAACCATTCTATTAGCCTATGGTTAAAATTTCATGACAAAAGGACACCATTTAAATGTGTTTGCCTAGCAAACATTGGACCAGTTGATTTATTGAGTATTTATGGTTTGTATTTTCTTTGGATCTTCTGGAAGCTTCCGTGTAAGCTTGTAGGAAAGCCAGCACTTGGGGTAAAACCTCATAACCACTTACCTGAGGTGTCCTACCCAGGAAACTTGCATGTTACCCGTGTCCCATGGTAAAAGCCTTTCACTCTTACCATGACACCTAGGTGACTATCGTGTCACCTTGCATGAGAAGCCTCATTGCCTATAAAAACACCCCAAGGATCATTGTGCATAGGTTCCTCTTCCTATTTCTTTGTTCTTCCTCTACCATTGCTTGAAGTAATCTCAAGAGTGAGAAGTTTCTGAGTGAGAAACTTGGTGGAGAAGCTATTTCGGGAGGAATTACTGTCTCTCTCTTCTCTGTACATGTCATTCTGGTTCAAGCTTGACTGGAGCTACTACTAAGGAACATCTGGAGAGTTATCTTGGAAGCTAAAGCTATTGTTCCAAGCTACATCTGATTACTCATTTCTTTGTGATTATCTTCTTTACCTCCTTCAACCAAGGTAGGATTCTCTTCTTGTATCCTTCTTCCACATGTTCTTGACATCCTCTTTAGTTTAAGAAGTCTTGATCACTTGCTAATTGTCTTAAATGTGTGAGTATCTTTTGATAAACATGTATGTATTCTTTACAAGGTTTATCTTAGTATGAGGTTATAGAGATCCATTCTTATTCTTGTTCTTTTCCTCTACAATTCCGGGTAATCTAGGTAGTTAAGTAATCATTTCTCTTGAGTTTGTTGACCTCCAGTTTTGGAGATTCATTCCATGATAAGGTTCAAGCCTTCATCACATAAGGTTTTATGTTTTCCATGAAAGACAATGTCATCCTTTTCTTCAATAAACCTTTGTGCCATTTTGAGATCATGTTGACTACAATTCTGGGATCTTATCATCATTTATGTAAACTACATTCCATATATTTTCCTTTGACTTTCTTGTCATGATTAGCTTCATGTTTGAGGCTGAAATCATACCTTATAAGGTCCTAATCATGGTTGGTATGATAGGTGGGTTTATTGGTATCATTTCTGGTTGATCTTAAGTCATTTTTGTAAGTTTGTACTACACCTGTCGACAGCCGAGCTTTGCCCTGTCGACAGGGGCCTCTGTCCAGAGCCAGAAAATTTAGGTCTGACAGGGGCTGTCGACAGCAGCCCCCTTGCTGTCGACAGCAAGGGTCAGACAGAGAACCAGTCTTCTGGGAAAAGCCTCCTTGTCGACAGGAAGACTTTGCCTGTCGACAGGCACCTTCAGCCCAGAAATTTCTGCACTTGTTTTGACTTGTTTTGTGATTGGAATCACACCCAGTTGATCCAATCAAATGTTCATTCATTCATAGATGTTTTTACCACTCTAAACACCTATTAAATCAGTCAAGCTTATCCCTTATACCTGAACTTTCACTCCAAAGTTCCGAGCATATTGACTTCGTGAAATTGGCGTTACTTGAATTCCATAAAGGGGTTTAGTTCCCAAATTTTTGTATGCAAGCTATAATCTTGTATCTTGATCTAGTGCATGAATGAGTGTGTGAAGATGACAATATATGAGTCTCGGACTCGTTTGATAATTATGCCAGGCAAATAAGGGCTGGTTCAGTCCTGGGGAGAGTGCCCGAATTCGTCACTGGCTGCGCGGGGACGTTGAGAATGTCTAGATGTTGGCATGCATCGATTATGTTTGATTAGTCATCATATCATGCTTGTGTGTATGAGAATATCTATTTCTGAATTTAAGTATCCTCTTGCGAGAATACTCTTGCTTCTGAAAGCACTCATGTGAATTTGTGTATCTTGATTATGTCATACTTGTTCGTTATCTTGAACTTCATGTCAGTGATCCACACTTGTTTCTATCCTTGATTATAATCATCTAAATCCTCTTGATTTAAAAGAATGAGTTCTACTGGGCTAGTTAGCTCATTAAATTTAACATTTTCAAGTGACCAAGATGGAGTTGATGCTTAAGGGGAATTTGTGTGCTGAGCGGATCATCCAATGCTGAGCAAAGCTATTAGTTTTTGCTTTCTTTGTAGATAAAAGGAGAATGTAATAAAGATACAATCTACTTTTGGTTTAATCCTCATTTAGACTGAAATGAGGAGTATCGTGTAATAAGTTCCGCGAACCGAGTTGGTTATAAATATACCTTTCGTTATTTGCATGTTTATAATCTGTCATTTCCGATAAATGCAATTTTATTAGGACGTGACAGCCATATTCCAACTTGCCTTCTCAAGAGGGAGTCTAAGGGAATTTAAGGACATGAGGGATGCAAAGACATCGGCCAGAGACTCGGGCAGAGGAGGATACTGGGCTCTTTTGGGTCCATTGGGCTTTCTGGGGGCATAGCCATTTTGAGGGGGAGGAACTTGGGAATACTGGCGCTGATCTTGTGGAGGGTTCTGACCTTGGGGAGGTTGCTGCCTATTGTTGCTCCATGGCTGCTGAGGTTGCTGGGTGTATGGAGACCTACCTACCGGGCCTTGGGGGTTACTTACCGCACCTACTTGCTCATTGGTTTGGATCCCCTCGGTGACTGAGCCTTGAGGCTTCTTGGTGTAGCGGGACTTAGGGGTCTCAAACATAGAGTGTATGGGCGAGTCCTTGAGTTGTGTCTGAATGAAACGGGCTCGGCTATATAGCTGGTGCATGGTAGTGATGTCATTCATGGCTAAGATGGCTCGGTAGGTTGGTGTTGCATTGGAGATCAACAGCTTGACTTTCTCCTCTCTGGCATGGGGCTGGCAGTGGGGCAGCGGACCTCTGGCGGCCCGACCCGATCTTGAAACTACTGCAGAAACCTCTCTTGAACAATCTGGAAATCCTCGGCTTCCTCCGAGGGCAAAGAATAAACCATTCCAGAGCTATCTAAAGATTTTCTGAACAAGTATGATGAGTGGTGGTCATACTTGTGCGGTGCAGACTCATAAACAAAATCTTTTAAATGAACATATGGGTCCCCTACCCCAGAGTATCACCGGTAAACGGGGAGCTCCGATTGGGGTGGTACCTGGAGGTATTGGAACGATGGGAGAGCAATATCGGCTACCTTGCGAGGATTAATTTGCCTTCTGAGGTCATGTAGCTCCTTTTTCATACTTGTCCACTCCGCGAAGAAGTCGGAGAGGGTTTGAACATGATGTGCAGAAACAAGGGAGCGAGATTGCTCAAAAGAGTGAGACCTCTCGCAGGGGAGGGGAGCAGGCTCGGCTGTATAATATGTTGAAGTTGGAGGGGATCGAGGCCAGACCTCTCTTGGAGGAGGGTAGCTCGGTTCCAAGAAATGGATGGCCCGAGGACGAAGGGGTGTGGGGTCTGCCCCTGAGGAAGGAAGATGGGGTGCTGAGGCAATATGGGCGGAGGGATCCACCAGTCGGACTGAACTTTGACCTGGGGGAGATAGAGGTCGCTTCCCCTTGGCAGCGGCTAGAAATTCACGGACTTGGTCCGGAGTGAGATGGGGAAGGAGCTGACTGAATTGCGAATGGGGGTCATCTCCCCCTGGAGGAGAAGGAGGACGGGATTGACTCCCGATGACAAGGGGAGATTGGATATGCCCCGGGAGTATGGCCGCAGGAGGTTGGGCCGCATCCTCGAGCAGCCCGATAGGCAGGACATCGTCGGCAAGGACCCGGAATTGGTCCATGTCGAACAAGGGATTATGATAGAATACAAGGATCGGAGGGGACTGACTCGATCTCCCTAAACAATGACGCATGCACCCCCAGAACGAATAAGGGGGTGATACTGACAACGCCTAGACTCTAGCATAGCAGGAAAGACCGAGATGAGGAGGGATGAACCGAAGCACTCAAGTTGTCATGATTAATGCGCAAATTTCTTAAGGTTCGAACTTGACCTTTAGATAAATTGATTAAGGGGATATTGATGACCAAACTTTCCCCATATAAATTAATTCATTATTTATATATTAATTTTGATGATTAACAAAACAATACTAATGAATTACTTGAGCCTTGAGGACAGGAAATAAAAGTAAAAGGAAGTTCAAGACAATCAGGTAAAACTCTCACTTCATTTTTCCAAGTCATTGCATCGACTTCTTCATACACTATAACGATTTGCTAAGACATCGGCTTCTTTGTAAGTTATAATGACTTGCCAAGTCTCCACAACGATTTCTTAAGTTGTCATAACGATTTCTTAAGACCTCGTAACGATTTGCTCGTCACAACGATTTCTTAATTGTCATAACGATCTCTTAAGACCTCGTAACGATTTGCTCGTCGCAGCGATTCTTAAGACGTCATAACGATTTCTGTATTGTTCATAACAATTTCTATATTGTTCATAACGATTTCTGTATTGTTCATAACGATTTTGCTTACCACAACGATTTCTTAAGAATCACATCGATTTCTGTAGAACTCATAACGATTTCTGTATTGTTATAACGATTTCTGTATTGTCATAACGATTTTTTACCACAACGATTTCTTAAGTGATCACATCGATTTCTGTAGATTCATACGATTTATTTTTTTATCACAACGATTTACTTACAGTAACGATTTGGTAAGTAATCACATCGATTTCTTTGATGCTAATAACGATTTGTCTTGCACAACGATTCATAAGTGCTAACGATTTCATTATTATGATTAATGATTCTCTGTCATAACGATTTGCCTATCAACTTATAACGATTTCATAAGTCATAAAGGCATCGGCTTTGTTCATATCGATTTCATTGTTATATCAATACTCTTTAATATACGTTGAATAGTCAAAGTCGTATCTCGTCTGTTTGATGCTATGCATTCAATGCACTCTGAACGTATCTCATATGCATGCAGACGATATCTTCCACTATTGTGCTATTCTGTCTACATCCTTATTTTGACAGAAAGGAGCTTTGCTAAATCTAGCAATATCTTTCCAACTGTGACTGACAATCAACGACAGCCCTAGCTGTCTCCTATTTATTGTTGATATGCTTGCAGATACCTGACAAGATTTATCTGTACAACGTTGGACACAAAAGATACAAGATACAAAACATTTCTTTGGCGGTGTACTAAAGGATAAAAGACTGAAGATCAGAAGCTCCTTGCAGACCAGTCTAACGTACACCAGAATGAGAGACAACGGTTCTTTAACGATCAAATTTCAAGTAGAAGTTAAATACAAGACTACAAGATGAGAAGAAAGTACTTTTGAAGAGAACAATTCTGTGATAGAGAATAGCCAAGCCTTCAAGTCTTCAGTAGTTAAAACAAGAGCGAAGCACTCCATTCCATAGATCTTAGCCTTTAGCTCTCTGTGTTGAAAAAGAAATTCCTGTGAGAGCCCGTGAAGTCTTTTGAGAGAAACAGTGTCAAAATCCTTTCTCTCTCGAGGCTTGTTTGCTTCAGATTGTAGTTGTTTGAGCCAGTTCTGAAGCTTGTTTTGTGCTTACTTTATTGTTTTTATTCCATTCTGTGTGAAGAAGAACCTGGTTGTATCCAGGGGGGTTTATTCCTTTGTGTGAAGGAAGACTGGTGGTATCCAGGGTGGGTGTATTCCCTTCAGGTTGAAGGAAGACCAGTTGAGGCTGGGTGTTAAGGATCGTGAGGGGGGATAGTACCCTGATAGTGATATCCTGAGGTATTGCTCAGGGACTGGACGTAGGTCGCTGTTGAAAGGAGTTCTGAACCAGGATAAATCCTGTGTTTGTGGCTATGTTTTGTGCGTTTGCTGTTTCATTCCCTCTAACTAACCTTCGTTTAAGTTGTTGTGTAATCTTTCAGTGAACAGGTATCAATCTAAGATCTTGTCAGTCCCGAGAATTACGCAGCGGATATTAATAATTAATTCGAATCGATATCCCGAGACGTGGACAGTCGGCAAATAAGCCTCTAGCTAGCACGCACTAAATGTGTATCAACACAACATCATAATAGGGCCCACATGTTGAACTCAATATAAATCGTATTCAAATCTCAACTCTTTGTATTCAAACGGAAACTAGTACGGACTAAGACTCCATAAAAAGAAAGTACATTTATTCCTCACTTCCTACTACATGAATCTATCACTCAAAGTAAACTACTATAACTAGACTCATAGTTGGAACGCTCTTCACTCGGACGCATTCCCATCCTCAATTGTTTTCCTCTTGACGTCATAGTCACCTAGATTGGGGTAAAAGTAGGGAAGCCAAACTAGCCCAGTAGGATTTATATCTCAATGTGCGGGCAATGATATAAGTGATTAACATTTTAGAAAGGCAAGTACAATGAATGATATGCAAGTACGAATAAAAACTCGTTAAAAACATGGTATATAAAACAAGCTAGAGAGAGTGATTATGATAGAACAAGATCTGTGAACAAGACGACAAGATAGAACTAGCAATGAGATCACTTTGTACGAGCACGCGAGATTTCACTGATGTCAAGAACGCAGGATATCACTAATTGCATAAATGCAGGATGGCCATATCACGCAAGCAAGCAAGAACGCACGAGCAAGATCATGTAACACTAATCAGGCATGTAGACTCTAATGTACACCAAGGAAAGATCCACCAAAAATGCACACTAGGACACATGTATGTGGTTGTTGTATCTAACATTCAACAAGCAAGAAAGTACTCCCAGCGCAGATGCAACGCCAGTAATCATTATACCCCATGGTTAACAGTATATCTATGACTCGCGTCATTGGGGCTAGATGGAGCGCTTGGACACACCGTGCCTGTCAGCATCTCATGTAGTTTTTAAATGTAGATACCACAGTCATTAAATAATGGCCAATGAGAGTTTCAATAAGTAAGCTGTGTAATGTCATGTCAGGATGATGATGGGAACAAGTAATAAGTAATTGAACATGATTTCATGATAACAATTGGCGGAGATAATTTCGGCAGCATAACGGTACGATTTGTACTTTGGTTAAATCTTTACATTAATGGCTTAGTCTAGATTGTCAAATCACGCTCACGAGAACAAGAGGAGAAAGGAAGTGCATGCTATCTTCAGGGAACTTCAATGGTACAAAAACTCGTCGGCCATGTGGGAACCATGGTCAGAGGAGATTTACGGAGGCCTTGGAAAAAGGTCGCTGGTCTACGATTCGGAATGGACCGGTAGAGAGTTTCCAATTCCAAGAAAAGCTATCTAATAGTGCTAGTGTGTAGTGCGGTACGCATGTCTCAATTCACAAAACCATCGGTCTCAAAACTCGCATGAAGCACTTGACAATATAACATGGAATTAACTATGCACTTTAACTAATCATGGTTTGCAAGATTCTATGATAACCATTATCATTTAAACGTGGAAGAACAGTTAGATGATTAAATCACAAGTAGCACGACGGGATCATAACATTTAAGGAGCACTTAGAATAGCATTCGTGTAATTAAAGCTTTTAAAGGGTTTAACACTTTTTAAGTCATTAAATACAATCATGTAATGATCAGACCCAAGACATGCAACTTACACAGTGAATATCATATTTAAACAGACCTTGGGTATATGCGGAAAATATGCAGGAGAACACGTGGTTTCAGGTAAAATTCTGAGAAGGCGACAGGGGTATATAAGGAAGGCGATAGGGTTGTAGATTGCGACAGGACAAGGGCCGCGAAGGGATGGCTAAAAGGCGATAGGGTATGTAAGGAAGGCTACGTGTCGGTCAGATCAGGCAGCCATATAGCGACGTAGTACACGTCGCATTAAGAAGGCGACAATAGGGCTGTCGCAATAAGACCTCTGAAAGTGACATATCGGGCGTCGCATTCACAGGGTCCGTGCTGACCATGACAGAGCATGGACAGTGCTCGGATTGCGGAACCTATCTTTCCTTCTTTTGACATAGGGGTGTTCTAAATAGAGAACAAATTGCACAGTGCGTGAAAAATAACGAAAAATAACCTAGCCTACTAGGGTATTCCAGTAAATCGTAATTGAACAATAAAAATGGTTTCGATAGGTTTTGATCAGGGGAACACAGGTCAGACCAAGGGTAACTTGAAACGCGTAATTTTATGCAGCAACCCTATTACCCCACTTATAACTCTCTAACTAATGAGATTTAGACTAAACGTTCAACATGAAACCTGACGAGGAATACTAGTAGAATAAACTTTCATGTTATGAGTTTTCTAATTCGGTCTTGAAACACATTGCAACATATTAAGAATGTGAAAAACTCCAACAGTGCGCGACTTTGGCAAAACGCTTATGAATCAAGATCTACTCAATGAAATTTGATGAAACCAGTGAGAAATGAAAGTTAACTTGATGCTCTACACTTGGATAGGATATGTAAGGTTTGGCTCGAGAAACCTACCTCTTGGGTTGATGAAGTTCATTCTTCAGAAAAACCCATGTTCAGACCACTGTTGAAGAACCGCTTAATACTCCGTGTATACTGCATGGAATTTGGGCATTCCACTTGGGTTAGGAAGTAGACTCGACCTCTTTCCAGGGGGTATAAGCCTTGCACGAGGGGATTTAGGTTTGGCCTACCTTGATCGGCTTCAAGAGGGTGGTTTGTGCAGATCGTAGTAGATGAACGGGGAAGAAGATGAGCTTGGTAGCTTGATCTCCTACTCTCCAGCCACCAAGAGCTCCTCCCACGACCCCAGCAAGTTCTAAATTCGTCCCTAGGGTTTGGGTGAAGAGTATTTAAGCATCTATGGTGTTTAGGAGTCCTATTGAACTAGGAAAGAAGGGTTTCGGGATTGGCATGTGGTTTCCTATTTTATGATTTCTTCCTCCATTAGAGAGTTGACCATCAAGCAACTTCCATGGATGGGTAGGCACGAATTTGGGTTGCCATGAATGCATGTTGTATCCCAATTCAACTCTAATTGCCTCTTTTTAATTTCAGCTTATTTATGGTTACGAATTTCTATGTATTTCTTGCTCATTTGATTTTGGGCCATATGTGGTCCATTGCCCACTTATGATACTGGGTCATATTATATATTGTTAGAAGCATTTCTAACATTTATTTAATTTATGATTGCTTCGTATTCCGTGTTAACGATTTTCAGACTCGTTTCTTTATTTGGATAATCGGTCACAATAATTCTTAAACCTAGCTCACATGATTTTATTGACCCAATTTTCTGAGGGTCATTAGAGGATATTATTTTTAAGTCCATTTATGATTTTTATTTAATTTCCTTACTCGTCCAAGTACGTGTTAATAATGATATTTCGACTTATTCATGAATTACGATAATAAGTCGCGAAATACTTTAAACTTAGCTAATCAATTTTTCTTGGCACAAATTTCTTTGTGAAATGTTTAGTAATAATGTTTGGGGTTGATTTAAATTTTTACAGAATTTTCCGATGTGTTTTAGCACATACGATAATGATACGTATGTTTTAATACTTGTTATTATGGAAATTATTTATTTCCATTTTAATTGAATTTTTATATAATTGAAATTTTCGGGGGTGCTACACCTCCCTCACTAAGAGAATTTGGTCCCCAAATCCTATATAGGAAGATTTGTATAAGTGAGGTGTACTACTTGTGAATAACTCGGGTACCTTTTGCGCATTGCTTCCTCGGTTTCCCACGTGTCGTCTTCATCATGCGTTGATTCCATCTAACCCTACTAGTGGAATAACTTTGTTCCTTAGTTGGCGCAGTTCCCGGTCCACGATCTTAATCGGCTTCTCTGATATGTTCCGTCTTTGTTGAATTCCAGAAGCTATATTCTATGAAATGCCATGGATCTCGTGCATACTTTTCAACATGGATATGTGGACACATGTCACGTCCTAATAAAAGGCTATTTATGGGAAATGACAGAAACAGGCACAAAGTAATACATTAACATTTATTCATTATAACGCAGTCTGCGGAAGTCTAAATTACATAAAGCCTCATTACACACTAAGTGAGGAGTAAGGATGAGTAGCTACTTACTCATAACATTTTACAAGTACGCAACTAAAGCAGTAAATGGTTGGTTGACTCGTCATCGGTGTCCACTCTGCACACAGCCCATTTTATACTTCTTCCTCATCTTGATTACCTGAAAAGGGAAGGATGGGTGAGCTAACTAGCCCAGTAGAATTCAAATCCTTAAATCAAAGGATCAGGAACACATGATAATTTAGGTAAGAACATGAATGGTATCAAGAACAGGGTCAGATAACCAAGAAACATGTCAGTGAATGTATAACAGTAGTATGAAAACATAGGCATACTCAGAAATTCATTAAAGGCTCATGTTCGGAATCATATAAATATTCAACAGGACAGGTAGTCGGTATGATCATAACCAGGAGATAGTGATGCAATGTCAAAATCTTGGTGTCCTTATCTCTCTAAGACAAGGACGAATGGACATCAAAGAGGTAATACCATATCTCAAATAGTAGCTTGATACAGTGATACTAAACTCAGGTCATGCTCAAGTATATAGCTCAAGAATTGGTTCATATATCAGTTCACACAATACAGGAAGTATGATGACCATAATCAGGAAATAGTGATGCAATGCCAACATCCGGTATCCTTATCACTCCGTACGGCCCGTAATGAATTCGGGTGCTCCTCCCAGGACTGGACCAGCCCTATTTGCCAGGCATATCAGTCAGGTGGGGTCCAAGGACCAATAAATGTCATCATCATAAATTTATCATATCTCCAAGGTGTTCAAGCTTTGAACTCTCAAGTCATCAAGTAATACGAACTAGTTGCCGATACAGGAGAATGGACTCAACGGAGTACCTTTCGGAGTTGACAGTTTCAAGGATAATTGTATGATGAGTAAGGTATCCAAGTGGGTGATCTTTATAGTAGAATGACAGTAAATATCAAAGTAATATGAGGGTAAATTGGTAGGCTAATAGGGTGAAGTTTAAGCAATGATTTGCCATGAAAAAAGTGTTGAAATTCGAATCAGGGTCATAGCTGTCGACAGGTAAGAAAGGGGCTGTCGACAGATGGCTACAGACAGAACTCAGATTTGCTGGACTGTGTGTATCTGTCGACAGCAACCAGGGGATCTGTCGACAGATCCACACAGTCCAGAATCCTGGAGTTCTGGAAGACATGCGCCTGTCGACAGCTTTGGGCTGGCTGTTGACAGGTAGCTGCAGAACTTCAGAAATGATTTGTAAATCTGATCTAAACATCCTAATTATAGAACCTAAAACAGGACATGTTTTTAACAAATGGAAGAGTCTAATTGGAGTTCTCATAGTGGTTTATAAACGAACAAACGAGGTGAAACAAGAAGTTTGCAATTCTAGCTTGTCTAGTTAGAAACTAGACGTAGTATAGTGTTGGAAATGTGGTCTTGATAGTAATGGTTTATGGAAGATTCCTACAAGATAGATACTAAAACTCAAGGTATTCCATAGATCTAAATCATAGTTTGGAGTACTAACAAATAAAACAAGTTCTCACACAGTTCTAAAAATATTATAACTTCTATAGCATGAACAAGGATCAAAGGTGGAAATAAGAAGAAGAAGAGATGATCTGGAAGTAAAACAAGTATCTCTTCCTCCCTAACGTAGAATAGTCATCAAAATTAGAGGAAAAACAATAGATTACAGATATATCAGCTTGACTACTCAACCCGAGTTATTTATCATGTGTGGAGAACATGATCAGGGAAAAGGAGATGAATCCTACCTTACTGAAGAATAAGCCTTCACGTTTTCCTAACTAAAGAAACCTATCCCAGGAATAGAAATGCTTCTCCCCAAAGGTAATGGAGTTCCAGTAATGTTTACACCGAGGTGAGAGCAGCTACAGTAATAAAACAGGAGTAGAAGTATATTGCAAGTGCGATGGAGCTTGCAACTTCAGTAGCTCCTCCTACAGCAGACCCAGTAGCTTCTCCACACTCTTCTAGGAACAAGGAGCAGTGGAAGATAAGAACAAGGGTGCAAGAACAAGAGAAAATAGCAGAATCTTGCGTTAGAAAGGTTTGCAAGCTGTTTACGGTACAGTTTTATAACCCCAAGCTTTTTCATGCACAAAGACACGGAACACCATGAGGTGCATGGTAGAAACCCTTTGGTTTTTACCTTAACACGTTGCACATGCAAGGATTCCAAGCTCCCACGTAGTTAACCTTTATGATTACCCCAACCTTAGGTGTGCTGGCCTCTCAAGGCTCTACACGTAAGTACCCAGAAAATCCCAGAAATTGGCCACCGTAATTGGCCCTAAATCAGCTGGCCCAAGATCCCTATGAAAACTATCCAAATGGTTGTTCCATTTGCATTGAATTTTAACCATAGACTAATATAATGGTTTTACAAGTAATGATATTTTTATTCAATTTTTAGAATTATTTTACAGTAGGTGAAAAATCACTCGAAAAATAGTCGCGTTGCTGACTGTACCTTGAAATCCGTACGTCGAAAAATTCAGATAATTACATATTTAATTCTCCACATTTGTCTGGAAATTATGATGTTCTCGGATTTTATTTCGTTGTCGTTTTCCGGTATCGCCCTGTGGAGGCACGCACTCGAGGTACGATACTGGAAAACGTTCATTACCACTAATTAAGTTATCATTAATTATCACAATTAATAACAACCCTAGGTATTTTAACCAAATTTTTCTTTTTTCTTAATTTTAAATTTTTAGGGCGTTACAACACATTGTGTATTCCATCCTTTGTGGTGGTAAAGCGAGACGATATGCCACCTCGCCGACTCTTTCGAGGATTTTGAAAGGCCCGACAAACCGTGGTGACAACTGCCTTAATGCCAAATCGCCTGATCCCACGGCCTAGAGACACTTTCAAGAATACGTGTTCACCAACCTGAAACTCCAGGCCTCTTCTTCTATTATCTGCATACGCCTTTTGTCTTTGCTGCGCTACTGCCATTCTTTCTTTAATAAGCTTTACCTTTTCTGTGGTTTCTTTATCATCTCAGGTCTAGCATTTGTTTTCGCAACTTCATACAGCATATTGGAGATCAGCAACTTCTGCAGTAGAGTGCTTCAATGGTGCCATTTGAATGCTAGCTTGATAGCTATTATTGTAGGCGAACTCCCGAGGGATAAGTGTTCGTGCCAGCTTCCTCCAAAATCTAGGGCACATGCTCTGAGCATGTCTTCAATCACCTGGTTGGTTCTTTCGTCTGACCATCTGCTTGTGGATGGAAAGCGTTACTAAAGTTTAGTTTGGATCCCAAGGAGTACTGCAGTCCTTTCCAAAGTGGGATGTGAACCTGGGGTCTCTATCAGACACGATAGACACCGGTACTCCATGTAATCTGACTATTTCCTTACGTACAATGCGGGCCAGAACATCTACTAACCACTTATTCTTCATGGCAAGAAGTGAGCCGACTTAGTTAAGCGGTCGACAATAACCCAAATACCATCGAATACACCTCTATATGGGGTAGACCGAAAATGAAGTCCATCCCTATACCTTCCATTTCCATGCTGGGATTTCTAGGGGTTTGAGTTTATCTGCGGGTCGCAAGTGCTCTGCCTGGACCTTTTGAACTGTAAGCATCGGGCGACATATTCCGCCACCTCTCTCTTCATATTAGGCCACCAAACGCTTCTTTTCAAATCTTGGTACATTTGGTAGTTCCAGGATGAATAGTATATCGGTCTTGTGAGCCTCGTCCATAATCATTTTCTTTCTCTCCGCATGGTCGGTACACAGACTCGATCCCGGAACAATAACCTTCCATCTTCAGTTAATGAGAAATCGGCCTCTGTTCTAGATTAGCCGTAATCTCCACCAGTACAGGGTCATTGTCTTGAAGTGTTGTGATGTCCTCCAATAGTAGGGTGTGCTCTAACACTAGCAACAAAGCATCCCTTCTCTTTGACGTCAGCATCAATATTAACTTGGCGAAATCTTCTAATAACTTCCATTCATCCACCATTAAACTTGACAATGTGATCATTGGCTTCCTACTTAGAGCATCTGCCACAGCATTTGCTTTTCTGGGTGATATGGATCGTAAAGTCGAAGTCTTTGAGATACTCAACCACCTCCGCTGTCTCATATTTAAGTTCTGCTGAGAAAACAGATACTTTAAGCTTTTATGGTCAGAAAACACAGGAATTTCTCACCATATAGATAATGACGCCATATCTTCAAGGCGAAGACTACAGCAGCTAGCTCCAGATCATGTACAGGATAGTTGTCCTCGTGCTTCTTCAATTGTCTAGACGCGTAGCATATAACCTTCTCATTTTGCATCAGCACACAGCCAAGGCCGATCCCGGATGCATCGGTGTATACTTCAAAACTACCCCCAGCAACTGGCAGGGTCAGTATACGGGTGCTGAGGTAAGGTATTCTTCAATGCCCTGAAACTTTCTTCATATTCATTAGTCCATGCAAATGGATTCTCCTCTGGTAAGTCTGGTCAATGGTACAGCTATCTTTGAGAAGGCCCTAATGAAGCGACGATAATACGAGCTAAACCCAGAAAGCTTCTAATCTCCGACACAGTGTCGGCCTTGACCAGTTCTTTACCCCTCCACCTTAGATGGATCTACAGATATTCCCTCCTTGGATATGATGTGGCCAAGGAAAGACACCTCTTCCATCCAGAATTCACACTTACTAAGTTTGGCATAGAGTGATGTCTCTAAGCACTTGCAGAGCCACCTTCAATGTTCTTCATGTTCTTCTTTGGATTTGGAGTAAATAAGGATATCATCAATGAACACTACTATAAAACTGGTCCAGGTATGGCTATAAATATTATCATAAGTTGCATGAAAGCCGCTGGAGCATTTGTTAAGCCAAACGGCATAACTCGAACTCATAGGACCATATCTACTTCGGAATGCAGACTTGTGAATATCCTCCTCCTTTATTCTTAGTTGATGGTAGTCTGATCTTAGATCTATCTGGAGAAATACAGTGCACCGGAGATCTGGCAAACAGCTCGTCGATGCGGGGCAGTGGATACTTATTCTTATTGTCAACTGGTTTAACTGACGGTAATCAATGCATAGTCTCATCGTCCCGTCCTTCTTTCTGACAAATAGCACTGGCGCTCCCCACGGGATGTGCTAGGCCTGATAAAACCTGATCTAGCAATATTGGATCTGCCTCTTCAACTCCTGCAATTCCACAGGGGACATACGGTACGGGGCCTTTGAAACAGGGGCTGCCCCAGGGAGTAACTCAATGGTGAAGTTTACCTCCCGCTAGGTGGTATACCAGGTAATCCTCTGGAAATAATCAGGATAGTCCTTGGCTATTAGAATGTCTTCTAGGGATGGTTTCTCTTTTCAGTTGCCAAGACGGAAAATAGGAAAGCGTCACAAACCTTGTTGATGAGCTTAGAAGCTTAAGGGAGGATATCAAGATGGGGTGTTTGTGATATCGGGTGCCAAGTAGTGATAGAGTTGGAAGGTTTGCTCTTAAAAAGTGACCCTCCTATGGCGACAGTTTACATCGGCATCATATTCAATTAGCCCAATCGACACCCAGAATGGCATCATAACTCTCATGTCTAAACAGATAAGGTCGGCAGGGAGATGTGTCCTCCAATTATAGTTTCACATTTTGGCAAGTAGTGAGTGAGTTCAGATCTGAGCCTAGTGGAGAGGCTACGTTATTGGATTTCAGGGTTACAGGTTTGACAGGTAGAGTTGCAGAAATGTGGTGGAAATAAAAGAATATGGCTCAGTATCAATAAGTACAAAAGCAGGGTGAGAGGTATGGAAATGGTACTTCCACATACCCCTTCCGGGTAGGTCAGCTTCCTGACAGCATTAAGGCGTCACTGACGCCGTGGTAATTCTGAACTGCCTAGCTGGTCTTCAGCATAGGACAATCAGGAATACGGTGGTCACGACCACCACATCTCAAGCATGCCCCGAGCTTCTTCCAGCATTCTTCAGCTCGGTGTCCTGGCTTATCACAGAATTTGCAGTTTTCAGCCAATGCCTACCTTCCACTTTGACTCTCTTGTCTCCCGCGGCATCTCTTCCGGCATTCGGCCTCTTGTTGTTGTTGTTGACGTTGTTGTTACGAAAGGTTGGAGCAATATTAGGCGCTCCCTTCTGACGAAGACTGGATTGGAGTTGTCCTTGCCCTCATGCCATCCACTTGGCCATGGTGTCTTCTACCAGTGGGCTCTTTGGACCATCTCAGTGTAAGTTTGAATATTGTGTGGTCCGAGCTTTCAATGAACATGGGCCTGAGCCATCCATGAAACGGTTAGCCTTCGCCTTCAGTTCCCACAGGTGTGGGGCTAATAAGCAAGGGCGGAGGGCGAACTGAGCCTCATACTCAGCCACGGACATTCCTCTCTGTTTTAGTGCGGGAAAACTATGCTGCTTCTTTTCCTTGACTCTCTCAGAGAAATATTTTCCCGGAATATCTCAGGAATCCAGTCCATTCAATTCAGCTATATTAGGCATGGGGGCGATGTGGCCTTCCACCACGCTCGGGCATCCTGGTAAATTGGAAAGTGGCCAGTACCACTTTCTCCTGTTGTTGCATTGCATTACTTGGAAGATCCTTCTATTTCTCCTGCCAGTTTTCTGCTCGTCTGGGTCAGGGGAATACAGAGAGAACGAGGAGGGTTTTTTAAACTCCTAAAATTGCGGTGAGATCACCGGCTCCATTCCTTGCAGCTCCAGCTTGATTTCCAGCATGAACACATCTACAGGGCCGAGTCAACCCAGCCACGGTTTCTTGCATAGCTTCCATTGGTTACAGCCATTGCAGTGAGTGTAAGTGTTATGAAGGTTCCTGAGAAAAGGATGGAAACATTAATGTCTCTAGATACATTATAAGAGTCAATGGGTAGGAGTGTTTAAATTCTTTTAACATATTCCCAGTCTCTACCCATCTCACAGGTACTATATTTAATTTCCATGACTAGGTTCCATAGGTATTCCTATTCCTGAGACATATACTATTTGGTATCTAGGCTCTGATACACTAAATGTCACGTCCGAGAATTACGCAGCCGATATTAACAATTAATTTGAGTCGATATCCGAGACGTGGACAGTCGGCAAATAAGCCTCTAGCTAGCACACACTAAATGTGTATCAACACACTCATAATAGGGCCAACATGTTGAACTCAATATAAATCGTTATTCAAATCTCAACTTTTTGTATTCAAACGGAAACTAGTACAGGACTAAGACTCCCTAAAAAGAAAGTACATTTATTCTCACTTCCTACTACATGAATCGAACACTCAAAGAAACTACTATAAATAGACTCATTTGGAACGCTTCACTCGGACGCATTCATCCTCGACTTGTTCTCCTCTTGAACTCATAGTCACTAGATTGGGTAAAAGTAGGGAATGAGCAAATAGCCCAGTAGGATTTATATCTCAATGTGCGGGCAATGATATAAGTGATTACATTTAGAACTAGGCAAGTACAATGAATGATATGCAAGTACGAATAAAACTCGTTAAAAATGTATATAAAACAAGCTAGAGAGAGTGATTATGATAGAACAAGATAGTGAACAAGACGACAAGATAGAACTAGCAATAGATCACTTTGTACGAGCACGCGAGATTTCACTTGATGTCAAGAACGCAGGATATCACTAATTGCATTAAATGCAGGATGGCCATATCACGCAAGCAAGCAAGAACGCCACGAGCAAGATCATGTAACACTAATCAGGCATGTAGACTCTAATGTACACCAAGGAAAGATCCACCAAGAATGCACACTAGGACACATGTATTTGGTTGTTGTATCTAACATTCAACAAGCAAGAAAGTACTCCCAGCGCAGATGCAACGCCAGTAATCATTATACCCCATGGTTAACAGTATATCTATGACTCGCCGTCATGGGGCTAGATTGGAGCCCTTGGACACACGCGTGCCCTGTCAGCATTTCATGTAAGTTTTTAAATGTAGATACCCACAGTCATTAAATAATGGCCAATGAGAGTTTCAATAAGTAAGCATGTGTAATGTCATGTTCAGGTGATGATGGGAAACAAGTAATAAGTAATTGAAAATGATTTCATGATAACAATTGTCGAGAGATAATTTCGGTAGCATAACGGTACGATGTGTACTTTGGTTAAATCTTTACATTAATGGCTTTAGTCTAGATTGGAAAATCATGCTCACGAGAACAAGAGGAGAAAGGAAGTGCACGCTATTTCTCAGGGAACTTCAATGGTACAACCAACTCGTCGGCCATGTGGGAATCCATGGTCAGAGGAGATTTACGGAGGCCGTGGAAAAAGGTCGCTAGTCTACCGATTCGGAATGACCGGTAGAGAGTTTCCAATTTTCCAAGAAAAGCTGCCTAATAGTGCTAGTGTGTAGTGCGGGACGCATGTCTCAATTCACAAACCATCGGTCTCAAACTCGCATGAAGCACTTGACAATATAATATGGAATTTAACTATGCACTTTAACTAATCATGGTTTGCAAGATTCTATGATAACCATATCATTAACGTGGAAGAACAGTAGGATGATTAAATCACAAGTAGCACGAATGGATCATAACATTTAAGGAGCATTAGAATAGCATCATGTAATTAAAGCTTTTAAATGGGTTTAACACTTTTAAGTCATTAAATAACAATCATGTAATGATCAGACCCAAGACATGCACCTACACAGTGATATCATATTTAAACAGACCTTGGGTATATGTGGAAAACTATGCAGGGAGAACACGTGGTTTTAGGAAATCTGAGAAGGCGACAGGGGTATATAAGGAAGGCGACAGGGTTTTAGATTGCGACAGGACAAGGCCGCGAAGGATGGCTAAAAGGCGACAGGGTCATGTAAGGAAGGCGAAGTGCGGTCAGATCAGGCAGCCATATAGCGACGTAGTACCGTCGCATTCAGAAGGCGACAATAGGGCTGTCGCAATAAGACCTCTGAAAGCGACATATCGGGCCGTCGCATTCACAGGGTCCGTGCTGACCCTGACAGAGCATGGACAGTGCCTCGGATTGCGGACATGTCTTTCTTCTTTCGACATAGGGTTGTTCTAAAATAGAGAACAAAGTGCACAGTGCATGAAAAATAACGAAAAATAACCTAGACATACTAGGGTACTTCCAGTAAATCGGAATTGAACAATAAAAATGGTTTCGATAGGTTTGATCACGGGGAACACAAGGTCAGACCAAGGGTAACTTGAAAACGTTATTTTTGCAGCAACCCTATTGCCCCACTTAAACTCTCTAACTAATGAGATTTAGACTAACGTTCAACATAAAAACTGACGAGCACAACTAGTAGAATAACTTTCATGTTGAGGTTTCTCTAATTCGGTCTTGAAACACATGCAACATATTAAGAACGGGAAAACCTCAACAGTGCGCGACTTTGGCAAAATGCTTATGAATCAAGATCTACTAAATGAAATTCGATGAAACCAGTGGAAATGAAAGTTAACTTGATGCTCTACACATTGGTATAGGATATGTAAGGTTTGGCCCGAGAAAAACCTACCTCTTGGGTTGATGAAGTCTCGTTCTTTAGAAAACCGTGTTCAGACCACTGTTTGAAGAACGCTTATACTCGTGTATACTGCATGAATTTGGGCATTCCACTTGGTTAGGAAGTAGACTCGACCCTATTTTAGGGGTATAAGCCTTGCACGATGGGATTAAGTTTGGCATACCTTTGATCGGCTTCAAGAGGGTGGTTGTGCAGATCGTAGTAGATGAAGGGAAGAAGATGAGCTTGGTATGCTTGATCTCCACTCTCAGCTACCAAGAGCTCCTCACACGACCCAGCAAGTTCTAAATTCGTCCCTAGGGTTTGGGTGAAGGTATTTAAGATCTATGGTGTTTAGGAGTCCTATTGTAACTAGGAAAGAAGGGTTTCGGGATTGGCATGTTGGTTTCTATTTTTGATGATTTCTTCCTCCATTAGAGAGTCTTGGCCATCAAGCAACTTCCATGATGGGTAGGCACGAATTTGGGTTGCCATGAATGCATGTTGTATCCAATTCAACTCTAATTGCCTCTTTTAATTTCAGCTATTTATGATACGAATTTCTATGTAATTTCTTGCTCATTTGATTTTGGGCCATATGTGGTCCATTGGCCCACTTATGATATTGGGTCATTATTATATATTGTTAGAAGAATTCTAACATTTTATTTAATTTATGATTGCTTGTATTTCAGTGTGTAACGGTTTTCCGACTCGTTTCTTTATTGGATAATCGGTCACAATAATTCTTTAAACCTAGATCACATGATTTTTATGACCAATTTCTTGATGGGTCATTAGAGGATATTATTTGAAGTCCATTTATGATTTATTTAATTTCCTTACTCGTCCAAGGACGTGTAAAATGTATTTCGACTATTCATGAATTACGTAATAAGTCGCGAAATACTTTAACCTTAGCTAATCAATTTTTTGGCACAAATTTCTTTGTGAAACGTTTTAGTATAATGTTTGGGGGTTGATTATAATTTGTACAGAATTTTCCCATGTGTTTTAGAATACGATAATGAACGTATGTTTTTAAATACTGTGTATTATGGAAATTATTTATTCCATTTTAATTGAATTTGTATATAATTGAAAATTCAGGGTGCTAAGATCTAATTTTAATAACCCATTCACCCCCCTCTGGGCTAGCTAGCTGGGCAACAAGTGGTATCAGAGCGAGTCTCTTCGACAAAGAAGAAGATCCAACGATCTGAAGAGTAAAGATCCATGGCAGCCAAGGTAACTTCGAAGGTCAGTCAGTCAACAGACCTCCTTTGTTGATGGAGAAGATTATACTATTGGAAGACAAGAATGGAGTACTTTCTACAAGGCACGATTACATGATATGGTCCATTGTAGAAGAAGGCGATCTTCTAGTCACCAATGCAAAGGCTCAGTGGACAGATGAAGACAGAAGAAAAATCTCCTTAAACTGCAAAGCCAAGAGCATCCTGTGCTGTGCCCTCAGCAAGAAAGAATTCAACAGAGTTTCAGCCTGCAAATCCGCAATGGAATGTAGGAAAAGCTCGGGATACTATGAGGGACAGATAAGGTAAAGGAGACAAGAATCGGCATTCTTGTGATCAATATGAAAGATTTCAGATGCAGTCAGGTGAATCCATAACCCAAATGTTTAGTAGATTCACAGATATCACAAATGGGTTAGCTGGATTAGGAAAAATCTATGATGTACCAGATATGGTCAGGAAGATCCTCAGATCTCTGCCATCCTCATGGACTCCAAAGGTAACAGCCATTGAGGAAGCCAATGATCTAAAACTAATGTCATTGGAGAAGTTAATAGGATCCCTCATGGCTCATGAGATAAATATGGAGAGATTAGGAGAATCCTCCAGCAGAAAGAAGCAATCAAACGCTCTCAAGGCCAATGAAGGATATCAGAAGAATCATGGACAACAGTGAAAGAAGCAGTAAGGACAGTGATGATGAAGAAGCAAGTGTGTCTCGAAGACTTCAAAGAATCTAGCAAAGAAGAAGAAGTTCCAGTCTGGGAGAAGATTTTTAAGAAAAATAAAGATTTCAGAAAAAACCAGAAGTAAAGGATTCGAAGAAAGGAGAAGTGATATGCTATGAATGCAAGAAGCTGGACACATCAAAGCAGATTGTCCAATGCTTAAGAAGAATGATCACAAGAAGAAGGATAATTTCAGAAAACAAGAGTATAAAAAGAAAGCAATGGCAGCTGCTTGGGAGAACAGCAGGACTCAGACAGTGAGTCAAGCTCAAGCAGTGATGGAGAAGAAGCCAACCTGGCTCTCATGGCCAACACCGAAGACAAGGTAACTTCTGACTCTTCTTTGATTCCTGTATGATTCAGATTCTGATAATTAGAAAGTGCCTTAATGACTTATGATAAATATAAAGAAGTATCTAAATTACTTAAAGTTAGTAAGAAAAATGTAATCTGTTTAGAAAACACTAATTCAGACCTAAAAGCAGAAAATGAAGAACTTGAAAAGCAAATAATTGAACATAAAAGAAGAAATGAATTATTATATGAAGATCTAAAAGAGAAAAAACAGAAAAAACACACTTAGAAAAACAAGAAGAATAAGTGAACTTAAAACAGAAATAGAAAGACTAATTAAAGAAAATGAACACTTAACAAGCACTATAAAAGTTCACAAATAATAAACCCTTCTAATGAAAAGGAGCTAAAAGATCAAACAAGAAGAAACATGGATTGGTTACATTCCCTCATAAAATGAAGAAACTAAAATCTTTCCTAATACTTATCCAACTCCTGAGTTTATATCGAAAAGGACAAAAGACACCAAAATTTAAATACACTCCAATTGAAAGAAAACTAGAACAACATGTGCATCATTGTAATAAACTGGGACACAGTAAAGCAACTGTCCCACTAAGAACAGAAATTGGATAATAAAAGGGAAAATGATGATACTAACCATCAGGACCCAAAAGAACTGGGTACCTAAAACTTAATGTTTAAATTTCAGGGAAATCAAGAGCATCCAAATGGTATTGGATAGTGGATGCTCAAGACACATGTCAGGTAACCAGAAGCTTTTCGTCAATCTCCAAGCTGAAGAAGGAACAGTTACTTATGGAGATAATGAAAAGGCGCAGAGTGATAGGAAGTGGGTTGTGAACAACAAGAAAATCAGTTATTGAAGATGTGTTGCTGGTCAAAGGATTATTAAAGCACAATTCATTAGCATTAGCCAGTTGTGTGACAAAGGCCATCAGATTCAGTTCCAAGAATCAAAATGCAGCATATTAAAGGATGGAGCAGTCATCTTTGAAGCATATAGAGAAAGAAATTTGTATGTCACTCTAACTTGAGGAACTCAAGGATCAAGATGTCTGTTGGCAGCCAGCAAAGATCAATCAACTGAGCTGTGGCACAGAAGACTGGGGCCACTGCAGTTTGGATGGATTGAACAAGCTCAGAAGAGAAATCTAGTGGAAGGACTGCCAAAGGTCAACACAAAAATGGATAGCATCTGCAGACCTTGTGCAAGAGGAAAGCACACCAAGAACTCTTTCAAATCAAAGACAGTAGTGACCACCTCAAGCCGTTAGAACTACTTCACATGGATCTATTGGGCCAATGAGGACTACCAGTCTTGGAGGAAAGAATTTGGATTTGTCATAGTTGATGATTACTCAAGATTTACTTGGGTATCCTTTCTAGAGCACAAAGATGACACCTTTGATAATTTTGTCAGCTTCAGCAAGAAAGTTCAGAAAGATCAGAAGTTCACCATTATCTCTATCCGATCAGATCATGGTGGTGAATTCAAAATGAAAAGTTTGCTAGGTTCTGTGATGACCAAGGAATTGAGCACAACTTCTCAGCACCAAGGACACCTCAACAGAATGGAATTGCTGAGAGGAAAAATAGAACTCTTTGGATATGGCAAGAACAATGTTATCAGAATAGACTTGCCAAGATATTTTTGGGCCGAAGCCATCAACACTGCAAGCTACATCATTAATAGGGTAATGATCAGGCCAATTCTGAAGAAGACTGCTTATGAACTCTACAAGGGAAAGAAACCTAAGATCAGTCACTTCAAAATATTGGTGCTTGTCATCCACAAACAATGGAAAAAGGGACATTGGTAAGTTAGATGCCAAATCGATGAAGGCATCTTTATGGGGTACACTTCTAAACCCAAAGTTATAGAGTTTTCAATAAACGCTCATTATTAATTGAACAATCTGTGCATGTTATTTTTGATGAATCTAAACCTTCCTTGAAAAAGGAAGAAATTAGTGACATTGATGATGCAGATGACTTGTCGAAAAATTAAAGAATACCTCAATTGAGGACAAGGAAGATCCACCTCTGGAAGAACTGCAGCAAACTGAAATTCAACATGAAAATCTTCAAAAGAATGGAGACATAAGAAAGATCACCCTCTTGAGAACATTATTGGTGATCCATCTGTAGGGGTAAGAACAAGAGGTAATGTAATTCCTTGTGATTATTTAGCTTTTGTTTCTCAAATAGAGCCTAAGACAGTCAATGAAGCTTTAACTGATGAATCTTGGATAATAGCCATGCAAGATGAACTAAATCAGTTCAAGAGAAACCAAGTATGGTCACTTGTCCTAGACCATCCAATCATTCAGTTATTGGCACCAAGTGGGTGTTCAGAAATAAACTGGATGAGTCTGGAGTAATCTTAAAGAAACAGGCCCAGATGGTAGCTCAAGGCTATTCCAAGAGGAAGGCATAGATTTCGATGAAACCTATGCACCTGTGGCTAGACTTGAGGCTATTAGAATTTTACTGCTTATGCATCTGCATTAGATTTAAAATTGTTTCAAATGGATGTCAAATCTGCCTTTTTAAATGGTTTTATCAAGGAGGAAGTGTATGTTGAACAACCTCCAGGTTTGATGACACCGAATTTCCAAATCATGTATTTAAACTCCATAAGGCTTTATATGGTTTAAAGCAAGCACTAGAGCCTGGTATGAAAGGCTCAGTACTTTCTTATTAGATCATGGTTTCACTAGAGGTCAAGTAGATAGTACATTATTTATAAAATCAAAAGTCAAACATATACTACTTGTGCAAATATATGTGATGATTATTTTTGGATTACTGATGAATCTCTTTGCAAGTACTTTGAAAAGCTTATGCAGGGAGAATTTGAAATGAGTATGATGGGGGAGCTAAACTACTTCCTTGGATTGCAAATCAAGCAAGGGAAGGAAGGCACCCACAACTGTCAAGCCAAGTACACCAAAGAGCTGTTAAAGAAATTTGGATTTGAAGTGCGAAGCCATTGTCAACGCCAATGAGCACATCAACCAGAATGGACAGTGATCAAAATGGTAAAAAGGTAGATCAAAAGAACTATAGAGGTATGATAGGGTCATTACTTTACTTAACAGCAAGTAGACCAGACATTTTATTTAGTGTATGCATGTGTGCTAGATATCAAGCAGACCTAGAGAGTCTCATTTAATTTCTGTGAAAAGAATATTTAGATATTTAGCTAGAACTCATGATTTAGGTCTTTGGTATCCAAAATCTTGTGAAATAAATTTAGTAGGATATTCTGATGCTGACTATGCTGGATGCAAAGTAGATAGAAAGAGCACAGTGGTTGTTGTCAATTTCTTGCAGGATGTCTGATATCTTGGTCTTCCAAGAAACAAAACTCAGTAGCTCTATCAACAGCTGAAGCTGAAATGTTGCTGCTGGAAGTTGCTGTACACAACTCCTATGGATAAAGCAACAACTTGAGGATTTCGGCATTATATCAAGTCAATTCCACTACTGTGTGATAATACAAGTGCCATCAACCTCACCAAGAATCCAGTGCAACACTCAAGGACTAAACACATGAGGTTAGATATCATTTCATTCGAGATCATGTAGTAGGTAATTTAGAAATTCTTTTATAGATACAAATGGTCAACTGGCAGAATCTTCACAAAAGCCCTACCTGAAGAGAGATTTACATCTCTTAGAAGGGAATTAGGGATGTGCAATTTGTGAAAAGATTTCTGTATTTAAATTGGCATATAAATTTTTCAGATTAATGAAATTTTCTCTCTCTCTGGCATTAAGCAAAAACTCAGCTTATTTACTTTTGACGCTATTGTGTTAAAAGTAGTTGACCCGTCAAACCCTTTGTCGCTTCTGCCTACCCCTTTTGGCGCCTCCTTTTTCGATAAAGTATTATTAATTAGTCAAATTGTTGTGGGAACGACTCATCTCACCTTTAACCTTCTTTCTCCTTTATCTGTTCGCCCAAAGCCGATGCCCTAACGATTCCGGCATCGACTCTCCGCAAGATTTGAAGCCTCTTCTTCCCGCGAAGAATCCCTTGAGGGCTTCCATCCCTTCCATCATCTCCTTTCTCCAGAACCTTTTCTCCACTCTACCCATGGCCGCTCCAGTGATCTCCGGAAGGTAGGGGGTACAGTGCTGAGTATTTGTCCCCTGAGCAGCAGGAAAGGTTTACATTCGTCAAGACGAAGGTTTGCGGAAATAAAGCAGTGGATGTACCAAATCTAGAGAAGAATGGCATGAACAGTATAGCAGAAACATTGAGAAGGATGCAGTGGATGGGATATTGCCACCTTCACCGAGGTAAGCTATCCGACCTGGTGAAAGCTTTTATGTTTGTCTAAGGTCAGAGGCGGATGGGTCCCTTGTCTCATCTGTAAAGGGTATCCAAATTAAAGTAGATCATGAGCTTTTGCACATGTTGTTGGGGTGAAGACTTCTGGACACAGTGGGGTTCACATAGTGAACGATCAAGCAAAGGGTCTTGGCATATAGGTCCAGGTTTCAGGCTGAGACGGGAAATTAGATATCAATCAGATGACTGCATTCAACCGTCTACTTCATTTTATTATCTGCCAAATCATGGTTCCCGCAGTGCCACTTTCTCAACTTGTACTAGGGAGATTCAGATATGATGTTCTGGGTAATCCAGCAAAGAAGATTAACATGGCCGAGGTCATGATGGAGAGAATGAAGTTTGCCCATGATCAAATCTGGGATACAAAGAGCAAGTTGAATGTTTCATTGCCCTATGCTCATCTACTTACCAAGATATTCAAACATTTTGGAGTAAATCTATCTGGGGCAGTTGTGGAAAAGATGGGCCAGTCTATAGGTCCAGGAACCTAAAGAAAAGTGGATTCTCAGTGCAGAATGGGATATGGACCAAGACCTCTGTGGCAGAGGGAGAGGCATCATTGGAGATGTCCAGAGATTCAGAAGAAGCAGCAGATCCACCAGCAGAATTAGAGGTAGAATCAGTAGCAGTAGAACAAGCAGCAGAACAAGCAGCAGTAGAATGCATGGAAGAACAAGAAGAGACTTCAGGATCACCTGTTATGGAGTTGAATCTCATTCTCCAGAAACTCCAATGGGGGAAGCCAGTAGAGCAGTAGTGTGGCAGATCCTTTGCCCACCTCCAGAGTTGCCTCTATTCTAAGAGAGGTGTTGGACTCTTTCCCTCCACCTCAGTTAGTTCAGAAATAGGTGGACTTGCAGAAGAAGAGAAGCTATGGCACCAGGCCATACTGAAAATTTAACTGAAGTAAATGTCAGTTTTGAGGTGCAAACAGCTACTCAACAAGAAGTGATTATGGAAGAAGTTCCCAGCCAAGGGGAGCCGAATGCTAGAGAGTCTCAATTGTCAGAATCAGTGGCAGAAGGCTTGAGGAAAGTTTGGAAGAAGCTCCTACTCAGGGGGAGCAAGAAAATGTTGAACACAATGCTCCTATTCAGGGGGAGCAAATGGCAATGAGGAATCTATGATGGAGAATGCTCCTGAGACAGATGCACCATCTAGGGAAATCAAGCTTCTGCCAAAGTACCTGTAAATGAAGGACCAAGTACAAGCCATGCTAATATTGAGGAGCAGTCACTCAGAAAAGCAAAAGAAAGAGAGTGGCTCACAGAAGGCAAAGAAAGAGCCACAGGAAAGTAAATTTGAAGCCTGTTATGGAAATATTAAAGGCTCAAGGAGATATATTATCATCAGTTCAGACCAGTGTCCAAGGCATTCTTGCCAGTCAAGCTTCAACCACTACTGAACTATCTCAAGTCCGAAATGCTATAAGGGGGTCAACAAGGAAATGTCAGACATGAAGTCCATGCTATCAGTAATTTCGAGGACAGGTGGATTTTCTCCTTCTGCTACTCAGAGCAACAGCAGCTGTTCCTCGGCCACCAGGGCCACCAGCACAAGAGTCAGGGCCATCTGGGCCATCAGTGCAAGTTCAGGGCATCAGGGCCATCTCATCAGGAATCTAGGCCATCTGGGCCGTCTGCAGTTGCCAGAGAAGGTCAAGCAAAAGGGAAAGAGCCAGTAGCAGCTACCAAGGCCCTGAAACTTCTACTCTTGCAACTCCAACCCTCTCCTCACCTTCTCTTCTTCTACAGCCCTCCAGCACCACCAACTTTCAAACACCCTATGCCTCGCACCCAAACCTCATCCTCTCTCATTCCATCTCAAACTTCCTTCTCTCCCACTCCCTCTCAAACCTCAGCTCCATCATCACCCTCACTTCTTCACCTCTCACTGAAACTACTCCAGTTCACCCATCTCATTTTTCAATCCCAAACATTCTTTCTATCCTACTCCTCCTTCTTCTGTCACCTCATTCCGGAAAAACCTCAAATTCACAGTGTCTTTGACACTAATCTTCCGGATGACTTTGAGAGAAGTACCCTCATCTCCATTCTATCCATTGCCACTCATGTCCCAGGACTGATCCCCCAGTCCTGCCAAGAAAAAGAGGAAACATTCATCCTCTGTCAGCATCCCCCTCACCATTATTTCCTCTCTTGGTACTCTCTTACCCTCGAACCTCAGAGAAGATCCATCTATAGGGAATACCTTCAAAAATGTATCCTTTCACTATCATGGTATTCCTTTCCTCAACCTCTCTGAGCATCTAAACATTGTTCTCCTCTTTGCCAGTTGTCCCACCTTCAAAAATCCAAAATCTATGAGGGCACTGAGTTCAAGACTGAAGAGCAGTGGGCCAACGTCAAGGGCAACAAGTCTCAGTACTCCAAATACTTGACTGCCCGTGCAGAAACCCTTACCCATAGAGATCACAACCACTCTTGGGGACCTCATTCTGAAAGAGATCAGGATAGCCAAGAACTTCCAGTTGTACAGTGATTTCTGCTACCTGAACAAGCTGCCTGAAGTCCAGTTCTGCCAATTTCATTCAACCATAGTGCTGCTGAGATCAAACATCCAATAAATCTTCCCCTCACAGTGGATTTTGCAAACCTCAAAGTTACCTCTTCAGTTCTTGCCGAAGCTACACTCCTTAGTGTTTGACTCAGATGCAGGCTCCCATGCTTTTGATATGTTTGCTAAGCAGATGGGCAGAATGTCAGCTAAGCAGGGTAGATTGCCTCCTTTTTGCGGTTATTTTCAGAGAATACCACTCTGGCCGCATTTCCTCCCAAGTTTTGGCTCCACTCATTTCTGAGAGTGAGAGGCTTTCTCCCTCCGCATGGGAAAAGCTCTATAAGGAATCCCATCTTCAGTTGCAAGCCATCAACAGTTCCTTGTTCAGTCAAGATAAGCCTATCTATCAGCAGAAGCCTTCTTGGATCTCAACTCCATAAATCCAATTCAAGAGATATACTTTCAGTGGGCAGCCAGATATACTGCCTTCTATGCCTTGAAGAAGATCTTCTTGATCAGAAGATTTTCTATCCAATCTCTCTGGATAGATTTCTCCATCGTGCCAGTTTTGGAAAGAGCACCTACTTCAGATTCATACTGGACAGAGATCAGTATGGAGAATTCCTGGAACAGCAGTCAGCTATACATTCAAAGGATCATTCCAGCCATGGGTTCTTCTTTTTCAGTTGCTCCTGGTGTTTCCACCAGATTTTTGAAGATATGGAGATCAAGGCATGGGCTGTCATTTCAGCATGCCTCTCTTTTGTCTCCTTTGTATTATCTTGCTCCTAATTAATCCAAAGCTTTCTCTCTTCTTTGTCTCATAGACTATCTTTTGCTTATTGACAAAAAGGGGGAGAAAATAAAGCAACTCTGAAAAAATGTCTGTTATTTATGATGTTTAGTATATTTTGTCATCATCAAAAAGGGGGAGATTGATGACCAAACTTTCCCATATAAATTAATTCAGTTATTTATATATTAATTTAATGATTAACAAAACAATACTAATGAATTACTGAGCCTTGAGGACAGGAAATAAAAGTAAAAGGAAGTTCAAGACAATCAGGTAAAAACTCTCACTTCGTTTTTCCAAGTCATTGCATCGACTTCTTCATACACTATAACGATTTGCTAAGACATCGGTTTCTTTGTAAGTTATAATGACTTGCCAAGTCTCACAACGATTCTTAAGTTGTCATAATGATTTCTTAAGACCTCGTAACGATTTGCTCGTCGCAACGATTTCTTAAGTTGTCATAACGATCTCTTAAGACCTCGTAACGATTTGCTCGTCGCAGCGATTTCTTAAGACGTCATAACGATTTCTATATTGTTCATAACGATTTGCTTACCACAACGATTTCTTAAGTGATCACATCGATTTCTGTATTGTTCATAACGATTTCTGTATTGTTCATAACGATTTCTGTATTGTTCATAACGATTTGCTTACCACAACGATTTCTTAAGTGATCACATCGATTTCTGTAGAATTAACGATTTCTTTTTTGATCACAACGATTTACTTACAGTAACGATTGGTAAGTAATCACATCGATTTCTTTGATGCTAATAACGATTTGTCTTGCACAACAATTTCATAAGTGCTTATAACGATTTCATTATTATGATTTAATGATTCTCTGTCATAACGATTTGCCTATCAAATTATAACGATTTCATAAGTCATAAAGGCATCGGCTTTGTTCATATCGATTTCAGTTATATCAATACTCTTTAATATACGTTGAATAGTCAAAGTCGTATCTCGTCTGTTTGACTGCTATGCATTCAATGCACTCTGAACGTATCTCTCATGCATGCAGACGATATCTTCCACTATTGTGCTATTCTGTCTACATCTATTTGACAGAAAGGAGCTTTGCTAAATCTAGCAATATCTTTTCAATGTGACTGACAATCAACGACAGCCCTAGCTGTTCCTATTTATTGTTGATATGCTTGCAGATACCTGACAAGATTATCTGTACAACGTTGGGCACAAAAGATACAAGATATCAAAGCATTTCTTTGGCGTGTACTAAAGGATAAAAGACTGAAGATCAGAAGCTTCCTTGCATACCAGTCTAACGTACACCAGAATGAGAGACAACGGTTCTTTAACGTTCAAATTTCAAGTAGAAGCTTAAATACAAGACTACAAGACTGAGAAGAAAGTACTTTTGAAGAGAACAACATTATGTGATAGAGAATACCAATCCTTCAAGTCTTTAGTAGTAAAACAAGAGCGAAGCACTCCATTCCAATAGATCTTAGCTCTTTAGCTCTCTGTGTGAAAAGAAATTCCTGTGAGAGCCAGTGAAGTCTTTGAGAGAAACCAGTGTCAAAATCCTTTCTCTCTCGAGGCTTGTTTGCTTCAGATTGTAGCTGTTGAGCTAGTTCCTGAAGCTTGTTCTTGTGCTTACTTTTATTAGTTTTATTCCCTTCTGTGTGAAGGAAGACCTGGTTGTATCCAGGGTGGGTTTATTCCTTCTGTGTGAAGGAAGACCTGGTGGTATCCAGGGTGGTTGTATTCCCTTCAGGTTGAGGAAGACCAGTTGAGGCTGGGTGTAAGGATCCGTGAGGGGGATAGTACCCTTGATAGTGATATCCTGAGGTATTGCTCAGGGACTGGACGTAGGTCTCCTGTGGAAAGGAGTTCTGAACCAGGATAAATCCTTGTGTCTTGTGGCTGTGTTTGTGTGTTGCTGTTTCATTCCCTCTAACTCTAACCTTCGTTTAAGTTGTTGTGTAATCTTTTAGGAACAAGTATCAATCTAAGATCTAATTTTTATAACCATTCACCCCCCCCCTCTGGGCTAGATAGCTGGGCAACAGATATCACTCGGCCAAATAGACCCTAACAGGTAAGAACTCGAGTCCTCCGGTGTGGCTAAGGATGGCACACTCACACGCGAGGGATGGCTCGGACTAAGGGGTACGACGGGTACAACTGGCCCAGTGAACCGTAACGTGCATACGGTCACGTGGACTTACGGAGGTCCTCGGAAGGTGGGCTCGAGTCAGCCTATGAGTGCTCGTAGGGGAGAGGGCTCACTCAATCAAGGGAGAACCTGAACAAATGGGATGAATAGTGTATGCAAGGGCCTAAGTGCCCAAAAAATGTGTGTACAAGTGACAAGTAAAAACAGAACAGGGTGAACAAATAGTTCTCGGGCAGAGTCACGGCGGTCGTGTACACCGCGACCCTATCGCGATGGGGCGGCCTGCCGCGATAAGAACAGAGCCCCGAGAACAAAGAAAATCACTAAACCAGACTCACACAGACTATCTTAACAGATAATAAAGGCACAAAAAAACACTAAACTAATACAGCATGGATCAGGAAACACTCAGAAGCCGGTTCATGGATCAAGACATTAACATACAAAGCATACCTGGTAACGCGACGCCTACCCTTGACGGGACCGGATCGCGTCCGTGCGACACGCCGCGACAGAACCCGAAAACTTACAAGTAAAAATAAAAATGAAAATTTGAACCCTAACAGGATTCTAACATCCAGAAACACGACAGTACATGGTACATGGAAATAGAACAGGGATGCATGATCTCATAGAAGCAAACTAAGACAGATATGAGAAGAAAAGCACTGACTTTCTAACGCATCCTTGTAGGGCGACGCGATATGATCGCGTCACCGCGATACACCGCGACAAGAACCGAGCGCCAAAAAATACAGAAAACAAGGAACAAAAGACTAACAGGGCACCAAAAGAACAAACAAGGAATAAAACATGGCAGGTAGGCAAACTAAATCCACGAGGGTAGCACTGAAGGTCCCACCGTGATCGCCAAAAGGTGTAATCACGGGGATTGTGCCCCCCCTCAACACAAACATGTACTAAAAACTAGTAGTGTAGAAAGTAGGAATGTGATCGCCACCTAGCAAGTTGCCTAACGAGTAGAGAATGATACAGGATAACTTAACAAGGAAATGGAAAGAGAAAGGAAGCGGACCTGGTGTCGCGGCAGTCTTACCTGCCGCGAACGTGCTGGTGACGCGTCGCCACCGCCGGACGCATCTCTTGTCGTGTCGTCCTCCGCTGTCGCATTCTCTGTGTGCGGGAGATGTCGAGTGTGGACCTTCTTCCCGTCCTCCAGCCGGCTGGAGAACAAGAGCTCCTCATGGAAAAGCTTGGGTGCCTGCCAAAACAAAGAAGAAACAAGAAAAAGCCCTATTAGAATGCGTTAAGTGTAGTATTTATTCTAAAAATGAAGGGAAACGTGAGATCGTGGTGGGAACGCACCTGGGGGTGGTTTTTAAACTCCTTGGCTGTGTGGAAAACGTGGGTGGAAAATGGATGCAACCTATCTAGAACGTAAATGGAATGCATGAAGAAATGAAGAAAAAGGGAAAGAGGAAGAGGATGAGCCTCATAAGGGCGACTCCCTGGCTTGATGATCATCCCAAATTGTGCAAAGGCTTCAGGGAAGTGTTGGAGTCGCCGTTCACACGTTCCACCCTCCGTTGATGAAGGAATAAGTAGCTTTTGTGGAGTGGGATGTGTGGAAAAGTGGAAAATGGGAGGGCTACGAGTCTAAGTGTTGGTGAGAGGAGATTTTGGCAGCCCTTCGGGGTGAAAAATGGGGCTCCCCTCGTCCTTGAGGAAGGGTCTTGCTTTTATAGAGCTTTGAAGAGAGAATATCCCATAATAATGAAGATAATCAAAATGAGAGATAAAGACCACCCAAAATCGCATGGGAGAGTCCTTGGGGTCCTCAAGGAGAGTCCCTAGGGCCCAAATCTCGCCCAAGGGGTTGAGATATTCCCTAGGGATAAAGATATACCCATAGGAGGATAAATATGCGCAACTGCTGTCGCGGCGTATCATAGGGCCTCGACCTTGGAGATGCGACGGGGCGGGGCGACGCGACAGTATGCCCACGTGCATAGATAATGC
This sequence comes from Colocasia esculenta, assembly GCA_014218235.1. Lineage (NCBI taxonomy): Eukaryota > Viridiplantae > Streptophyta > Magnoliopsida > Alismatales > Araceae > Colocasia > Colocasia esculenta. The sequence goes on along the minus strand of CM024765.1, from coordinate 31,229,440 downwards.
ATGGGCTGTCGCGGCGGCTTTCATCGACGCGACACCGAGACGCGGCGCTACGACGCGTCGCGACTATGAAATCGAGTAATTGTGAATTATCAACCAACATATGAAAGGTTAGAGTTATTAATGCTTAAGGACTCTCTCAAAGTGATAATGGGCGGGATTTCAAGGCAATTTAAATTGTAAATGGGCTCAAATCAAGGCTGATGATGGGCTCAAGGTGAGTGACCAACTAGGGGCCCACTAAGGTGACAAGAAATGTGGTTCAACCATTAGCTGGAACCGGGTGTCTACATATAGCTTGCTACAAGAGTCCTACCTTTCTAAAACTCCTTCCTTCTATTAAATTCTAAATTTCCTTGTTATCTCCTCTCTCCTAGCATTTATCCCTTATTTAGGATGGAGGAGAGGTCTAAATTCATGGGTAAGGAGTTAGGGTAAGTCTAGGGCTCTTTTAGGATATATATGACTTATTTAATATTTATCTTACCCCTTTTATTAATTACTATTATTTTTAATACGAATTTACTTAATTAGCTCTATCTCATGAGGGCTCTTCCCATTTGGGTCCAACAATCCATGTTAGGACCATTAGTAAAACCCATTACTAATTATTTAGCAATAAGTATTAATTTAATTTTTTTTATTCCATTATTCTCCTTTATTCTAATCAACTTCCATTTCACATTTATTAATAAAATTTTTATTTATTTAGGATTTTAAAAATCAAGGTTGCTACAAGTTAGCTTCGACTGATCAAGACCAAATCGTGTATGACTTCGTATATGACGAAGTTAGACTTCATATATGACAAAGTTAAGCTTCGGCTAACTATGACCAAATCATGTATGACTTTGTATATGACGAAGTTACTAGTCATTGCCAAACTATAAATTCGTGTTAAATTATATATCCAATAATAAAAAGGGTTAGTTAAGATAAATATGGATAAATCATGTCTAAACCCAAGCCTAACTTGAAAATACATATTTGCTTCCTAAAACTTAGGGATGAACTGATAAGGAAATAACTCCTATGGAAGTTCTTAACATGATAGGACTGCTACTAGGAGTAGGAAACTATAAACTTGGAAGTTTCACCATCGTTATATTTCCATATTAACCCAAATTCGTACCCCATCAAAAGGAGGGGTTTTCCTAAAGGCTTCCTACTCCAATTGGGATGGCAAACCTCAAGCTTAAACCGCAACCCACTTCCCTAGTTACAAAAAAACTCCTAACAACCTTAGACCTATAAGTACTCATCATAAACCCTTGGGGATGAGTTACCAACTTGTTGTGAGATGTGTAAAGGCTAGAGCACCAGAGAAGAAGGAGATCGCCTAACCGGAGCTTTCTTCCCCAAACCACGTTCTACTTCATCCTGCAGAAGACCTTTCTTAGGAACACTCAAGGTAGGTAATCTCGGGCATCAACTTAACCTAGAGTGTGTCTTTTGTGAGTTCTTCAAGTCTAGTCTTGTGTGTCCCTATTCTCTTGATTTCACCGTTCATGTAAAGAGTATCAAGTTGTTTCTAAGTTTTTGTGCATACTCTAAACCTTCATTTTTCTTGTATCTCATGGAACTGGGTCAAACGAACACCATAGATCTATCTACTGTTTCATTTCCAGCAATCTCTTTCGTTATAATTCCATCCGAGGAAACCCTAGATTCAGCCATTCAGGGTATAGATCAAGCAAGTGAGTCTACGTCGTTTTCTTAGTCTGCCAGTATGATTATCAGTCTACATCTGTACTTTAAAATCCATCAACCACATGTTAAAAATATTATTTACATGAATATGATTCTAATGTTCTATATGGAAGTTACTAATCATATTATCCTTTGATTTTTCCTCATCGTTCTTCTGTTCCAACGCAAAGTGATAACATTTTGTTAAAAGCAGTGAGAATACATGCTAGGTTTAGACATGAGTCTACTTTTAATCTTACCATGATCCTTACTATGTCTTGAATCCCCTTATTGGATATGTTTTATGGTTATCGCATGTACCGTCGTTTTCCTACGAACGTAGTTATGAAAGTCTCCGTACTCTGTGGTGTTTCCCAATTGATTGTACCTCGGAGTTCCCTGGAGTCCTCTGACTCTTTATTATGTATACATCTATTCGTTTGTGGTCAAAGTCATTAAAGTTTATAGAACTAAAATAAATAATGATCAATCGTGTGCTATCCAGAATGAATCTCTCGATTATTGTTATCATGAATTCATGTTCGCGTGACTCAACTATTCTTGAAATCCTTATGAACATGATATTGAAATATCTATTTCTTAAAAAACTCTTTTTATTGGCCATGATTGACTGTGGGTATCTACATTTAAAAATAGTGAGACGTGGATCGGGCACGACGAGTATCCAAGGGCTTCAGTCTAGCCCCAATGATAGAGAGTTGTAAATATACTGTTAATCATGGGGTATAATACTACTAGCATTGCATCTACGCTGGGAGTACTTGTGTGTTGAATGCTAGATACAAAAACCACATACACGTGCTCATAGTGTGCATTTCAAGGTGGCATAGATCCTTAGTGTGCACTGTGGCATCGTGCCTAATTACTGTTACATGTTAAAAGTTCTTTCTCATGCGTGCTTGCTTGCTTGCGTGATATGGTCATCTTTTGTTCTTGTAAACAACTGAAATCCTGTGTGCTTATACATACTACTTTACTGCTAGTTCTTCCTTGTTACATCATGCTAGATTTTGTTCCATCACTCTTGTTTAATCTATCTTGTTTGTGTATCGGGTTTACATGGATTTATCGTTCATGCATCTTGATTATCATGTTGCCTAGTTCTTAAAATGTTAATCACTTATATTACTGCCTACACGTAGAGGTGTAAATCCTAGTGGGTTAGTTTGCTCATACCTGCTTCTTAACATTTTAGGTTATATAGACTAGGAAGAGGAAGGCTAGGCATCTTGTAACGCCCCAGAAAATTTAATGATTTAAAATTAAATGAAAATAACAAATAAATAAAAATGTTAAATAGAAATAAAATAAAAGTCATGATTAAACTCCCAAGATGTGGAATTAACCATTTAAAACCATTCTGGGCTAAGACAACTCTATTTGGGCCAAAGAACAAAACCCAATGTCATTAAACCCCAAAATTCGTAACCATAATTGTGTAGAAAATAGGAAAGTGCAAATTAGGGTTGAAATAAAGCTAATTAGTCATTCATAGCAAGCAAATTTGTACCCAGCCATGTTAGGAGCTTCCTTAATGGCATTCCTACTTCAATTGGGTGAAGAATCCCCAAAACATGGAAGGGGCCAAGCCAAAATTGCAACACCCACCCTTCCTAGTCTCATTAGTATTAGGATCGGATGGGTGGATGGATCAGATCTAGAAGGGGGGGTTGAATAGATCTAACACCAATTAATGCGGAAGCTTAAGCAATTCAAAATTACTTCGACTCAAAGATCAATTCACCCAAACAATTTACTGATCTGAAGTGTGATTAGTGTGTGTGAGCAAATCGATTAGTAGTGTGAACGAAATCCCTATGCATGTATCTAGCGAAATACAAAGTCAAACCACAATTCAAACCACTACACAGAGGATTTTAGGTGGTTCGGAAATCACCTCCAGTGACTCCTACGTCCACCCCTCACACAGTGAGGCCACACTACTCAAAACCTTGAGTACAACTCACACCGGAGCACGATGACTCCAAACACCTTGAGCACGACGGCTCAACACACAACCTTGAGTTTAACGACTCACAAACTGAGCGCGACGGCTCAAACAACAACCGGAGTACGACGACTCCAAATTGAGCACGACGGCTCAAACCACACAGTGAGTGCGACGACTCACAAACCAGAGCTCGACGGCTCACAGTACAAAAGCTAGATCAAACACAAAAGAGATCAGATCCTCTAGCAATGATCTGATTCAAGACAATTTCGTACACAGAAACTTGTGCAGAACTTCATGCACAATCTCATTGACGAAATAAGGAAGAACAAATTTAGAAATGAGACAAATAGATGTAGAATGAGTGTTCTTCGATGAAGAGGCCTTGCAGACACTTGAATTGAAGAGCCTTGATGGAAATCGATGGAGATTCTCCTCAATTGGCGATGCTCTACTTTGATGGCATCTGAAATGCCATAAATCCTTCTTCTCCTGCGCCTCTTCAGTTGGATCTGCTCCCTTGCCTAGCACAGCAAGCTTCTCTCCAGAGATTCCCTTGATCCCATGTCCTTTCTCTTGAAAGGATGGCTTACAGCTTCTAGAGATGGAGACTGCAACGACCCACTTCCACCCGGTACGGTTACACCAACCCACGTCGGATGAGAGCAAGCCGCTACAGGGGAGAATACCCCAACAAGTAACAAATGAGCTGAGATATACACAAATAGAATTAAATAAATGCAACGGAATTTAAATGAATCTCATTCCATCAACTTTTAAATCCACATACCACAGTCTGTATAGTTCAACAAGAGATAACATAAGTAAAAAATGTTTCAATTACATAGCCGACTCCAAGTACATTTGAACAAAATCCAAATTTCCAATTGTAGCATTACATACTTATGGAATATCAACTACAACTCTTCAATCACTTAGTCCAACTCCACTTCAATTCTGCTAGCTCCTCCACTGCTAATTCCTGAAATGATTAGCAAGAGTGAGTCTATGCAATAGACTCAGCAAGTAACTTAAGATTCAATACATACATGCTTTTTAACAATTTAACACCATAGAATTTCAGCAATTTAATCATACATGCTTGTGCTATAAACAAAATAGGTTCACATGGGATTGTATTAAACATCTATTCTAACACATGTAAAACTATAATCTAATAAGATTTCTAATAACATGGCGTCATTATCATAAGTACAAATACACATTTACATACCTTCACACTTTACTCACATCATTGTAAAACTTCATAACTAAGTCGTGGAAAAACATATACGAGATAGGTTTCATTGCTAGCATGATTTCTAACTCACTTTGCATACAACCATAACAATTTACTTACATTTAGCTTGCTGATTTTCTATAAAATCTATGACATTCCTTTTACCCTTACATAGGGATCACTTTTAACTATACAACATGATACTACACACATGTGCATCCAACCATTCAAATTCCATGAATATGAAAGCATATACTTACATTTTGGCACTAGTAGTAACATCACTTTTAGCAATAAGTTATACATAAACACATACACATCCACATTTGTACACATCAATAAACAATTTATCAATCAACACTATTGTCATTTACACTTATACTATTTTCTCATTACACATAACCACATGATGAACCTTGGCTTTCACATACACTCACTTTGTTCTATCACACAATACTCATACACATTTGCCATTAATTCCTCTTTCACATTCACACATTTCTTATCACTTCACTTTTGCACATAACCTGTGCCACCTTTACACATATCTCGCACATACCTTGTGCTATTGAACACATGTCACTTTTCACATCACACTTATGGTTATTTTCACTTAAATGCCAAGACACAGCCCAAACCACCATTAGATGTCACATAACACACACTTGGTCACATTCGCTTACTTAATCACCGGCGCAGTGATAAGTCTTAGTCTCTGCAGAAACCGAGGAAAGCCCTTCCCACCATTACCAGTGGAACTTGTCCACCTCCAGGATTTTACAAGACCCTTTGCCAGGGTGTACACTTTATCAAGACCCTTTCCTAGGGTGTAACACTTTGAGCTTTCCCGTAGGGGCACCACTACAGTACAGCTCCAAGCATCTAAGGTGGCAGTGTCTTATGGGCATATTTGGTTATCTTTATCACATTAACCGTTTTACACACTTATACCACTTGTTTTCCCATGTCTCATGCATACACACTCATGCAAAAATTCACACACACATAAGTCCTCATTCACTGATTTTAACTTCACTGTTGCAACTACCAAATACTCATAATACAGATATAACTATACCGAAATCTACTGAATCACATCAAATCACAATTAACACGCTCACATAGTCGTTTCTCCCATTAAAAATCCATAACGATACTTACTGTTATCAAAACAACCTGAGATTTTAACCACAGACACATTTCAGGTTTATAATCACACACGCAAATTTTCATATTTTTCTGAACCATATTACATTTACAGAAATTAAAACATGAAATCTCATGCCGTTCATAATTTGATCTAACATGGAACATAACATGAACATCGGGTTGACAGTTCACAGTCCTGAAACCTAACATATTTGTCAACACAGAAATTTCCTCGGATTTATTGCACAATACACAATTTACTGTAGATTTTACAATTCCTATGCATGTCTCCTATTTCCAAAACAGAATTTTCAGTAAATTTCACAGTCATGGAAAAATTCTCAAATTTTCAGGGCATGGACTGATACATATACACATGGTATAGAAAAATCTAGGGCATTAAATTCTCAGGAATTAGGTAGACAGTAGATGAACATGCATAATCCATCCTTTTTCCAACATGTATTTCAATAATCCAAAAGAATTCCTGCCATCCACAGAAAATGCAGAAATTTCCACACACGCACCACATTATCCATTTTACATAGCATATAGGATTTACACTATATCCTCATGGCGAAAACATATCGAAAATAATCATCTATCAGGAAGAACAGCTCACTGTTCTATCCTGAAGAACTTGGCGGCAACCTCTGGCCGTTCAAGAGTTTTGACGGCACGATCGCTGGACGCCTATAGGAGACCTTGGCGTCAATGGCATTGACGCCAAGTTCCTGTCTGTGCAACAGCACAGACCGAACCCCAAATACTTAGTGAAAAGGAGGGTCCAGGACACGATTTAAAATCCATAAAAATTACTGGGACCTAGGGAACATGTATGGGATTGAGATCTATGGGTTACTTGCCTCTGAATAAATCTCCAAACGGATCTAATGGCCGGAGAAGCTCTCCTTGGGCAGTGCCAAGAAGCCTCCAGAACTCCTTGGCTCCGGGTTCTAGGGGGTTGTAGGCCGCAGTCCAGCGCCGGGGGAGCCTCCTCCTACGTATGGTCTTTCTCCTTGTCGTAGAAGATCACCAGGAAACGCCTCCAGTCGCCGGATCCAAGCCCTCCAAGGTCAGTCCTTCCTCTCTTTCTCTGTTAGGGATTCCTTTCTAGTAAAGAGCCAAGACAGCTCTCTAGGTTGCCAAAGGGGTGTGTTTCATAAACTAGGGAACAAGAGGGGCTCGTGCAGGGCTGAAGGGACATGAAAGGGCCGGTGGGAAGACATCTCCCCAATCAGAAGTCTGGCCCAATGGGTGTTCTCTGCGCTCTGTTGCGCACAGAAAATTAGGGACATTGGCGTCCACATCCATGGACGGCTACATTAGGGTTGGCGTCAGTCGATATGGACGCTGACATATCATGGGCGTCCATCCATGTTGACGCCAAGACATCCTTCTGCCAGAACTTAAAATCATGCAGAACCAAGCTTAATCCACACATATATACACATGAAACCTATGTAGCATAGTGTATACACCACTACACCATGTAACCACCCAATATTTACTATTAATCACACACATGCATACACAGGTACATCAAGATAATAACACGTACATGAATATCTTCATACGCATACAATGTATATATATATATATAGCATACGTACACGGATGTAACATACTTACGTATATTATACATGAATAGATAATACAATAACACGCACACCGGTAATTAGACTAAGCTTGCACAACATTACTTAAGTACTATAGGCATGGAATTCCTTAATATGTACTCTATGCACAATTTAGCTAATCGCTTATTCTCACCTAGTTATCACAGAATACATGCATGTTATTCGTGAGGAATATAGGATTTCCATATACACTACTAAATACACCTACCATACTTGCACTTTATATGTATATTAAAATGTACAAGTACCATGTACACCTTAACTACACCATGCAAATGAACAACGTTTACAACTAAGTATACTCATGCATACCTAAGTATACCAAGGTGTTACATATGTAAAATTAAGTACACAATATCACATGCATATGATAATCTACATACGCACCTACACATATGCACTTCATACATTCGCACACAATATTTATGAAATGGGCAATATAAGGTATACTTCAATATTTAGATGGTACTTGCATAATATTTGAATAGATACCTTATACACAAAATTGGCCAATTACTTATATTACATATATAAACATACATCTTCGCATATACACATGCAAGATTTATATCTATAATATGCATCATCTTCATGCATGCCATTTATGCAAAAATAAGTAAACACCATATACATAAAACAGAAGTGGGAAAAGAAATTTGGGGCCTTACAGAGACAGATCTGGAAAGCCCCATTTTGCCGCCAAAAGGCCTCTTCTGGAAGTGTATGGGCTCTCCTTTCTTTGGGGTACAAGGAACATGGGTATTTATAGCCTCATATGTCCATAAAGTGCCTTGGGGTGCATGGGCACGGAAACCTAGGTCAAATCCCCTAATCCCAAGTAGCCACGTGTCCAGAGAAATTCACGTTTTTGAGTTTCAGCCGGAGTGTGTCGACACCACCAGGGAGTGTGTCAACACACTGTCCCATTTCTGCAAAACTGATCTTCTGGGAACTGAGACTAGTGTCGACACTGCTTGGGACTGTGTCGACACTGCCTGGGACTGTGTCGACACACTGTCCCAGTCAGGCAACTGGGTCTTCTGGAGACTAGGACTAGTGTCGACACTGCCTGGGACTGTGTCGACACAGTGAACCCTGTCTTCATGAAATTGCTTCAGGGATTCTGACCTAGTGTTGACACTGCCTGGGACTGTGTCGACACTACCATGACAAAATTTGGATATTCCTAAAAATGTAACACATAAGCCATTAGTACAAGATATTATCATTAAAATATGAGATATTAAACATAAAAAATATTGTTTGAACATTAACATATTCCACCCATTAAGCATTGAAATCACAACATGTCATCATCAAAATCAAAGTATGTCATCATTAAAATCACAATATGTCATCATCAAAATCAAAGTATGAGTGATGTTCATTGGTCATCATTAAAATACAGTTTTAGGAAATTTCAAAACACACTCAACCCAACAATCTCCCCTTTTGATGATGACAAAACATATGCACAATCTCCCAATATCTTGACTCCCTTGACTACAATAACCCCCCCCTTTGACCATATACACCTTTTGACCTTTCTCCCCTAGAGACCTTTCTCCCCCTTTCTGACAGCATCAAAAGATATACAAGAGAGAGAAAACAATGATGGTTGGAGACCAAGAAATGAAATGGAGTAAGGAATGGTCAGGAATGATCAAAAATAAATGAGACAAAGTGATATTGACATATGAGAGAAATTATTGTGTTTTTGTTATTGTGCAACAAAGTTTAATCACAAAGACACACTCAACACAAGGTAGTGCAAGATATAATGATCTGAATGCAGTTAAAATTATGATGCAAATGTGAAGTAAAGTGACCTATATGAGTGAGCAGAAGTATTAACAAGGATGTTAGGAGCTTTAAGTTTAACACAATGTAGAATAATAGGTCTAAACTCAGTAAACATAAACTTTATTAAGGTCTTGAGCTTTTCTATCGTGTCTTTTTATTTTCTTTCAATTTTAGCTGGGAAAGAATACAAGAATAAATTAGTTAAATCTCACTTTTCAGTGCAAGAGATCACATTGATCAGATGCAAGATCTCCTGATTACTCAGTGGTTTAACTTTCATTATCTTATACAGAGTTGAAAATTTGATTTCCACTTTTTGACGCGAAACAAATCACTTTTTAGATGAAATGGCCCGGTTACTCAGTGGTTCAAGAATTTGCATTGCTCTGTTTGTATCTTTCCAGATTATTGATTATTTTCTTTTGACATTTTGCAGGAATAAGTTTGCTTTGACCATAAATTTCATGACTATGAATTTAGAAAAAATAATCTTAAATGTGGTAAAAATGAAGCTTAAACATACACATGTGAAATATTAAAGCCACTCATGTGCCTACAAGTGTTTTGCAAGACATTTTAAAGACATTCAGTATTAAGATTGCTTAACCTTGAAATGATACTGAATTTTTGAAATTAAACTAAATGCACAATGAGTTAGTTTCAATGTTTTAATTCTCTCATAAGAAAATAGCACAGGGACTCAAAATTTCTGATAATTTTAGGGTTCAAAATAGACAAGTAAAGTCAAGAGATATGACAATGACTCCCCCTCAACAAATATTCCCCCTCAACAATTACATAAAGGAATCTTGATACTTGGCGGAGACATATACTCACGCATAGTGAAAGTTTCCAGACAATCCTGACTTGTCTTTCTTCAAATCACCATTTGATATACCAAGAATCCCAATGCAATGTGAGAGTGAGGAATTCATTTGCAGGAACATTTGTCAATAAACTGAATGGGAGTTGATGATAAGTCAGATATGAAAGAGTATTTCTCCAGCATTTCACTCAAGATTCTTTTGACTCACTTCCCCATAAGATATGCTTGATATGAAATGATCATTTAAGCAATTCAGATATGATCATTCCAAACAGTTTGCACAGAAAGAATATGAACAATTTGCACTTTTTCAAATTTACTCCCATTAATATGTGCATGGAATGAAAAAGCTAGCAAATAATTCACACATGATTATGCACACAATTGGCTTTAAGCATAACATGACTTCTGGTACTTGGCGGAGTATTTTACTCACGCATAATGATAGCTTCCAAACAAGCATAACTTATTTTTCCACATGTCATCATTTGATATACCAAGAAGTCAAAGCAGTTGATATGCACACAGAATCATGGGCATAGTTAAGCAAACATGATAACACAAACATGATTCCAAATGTTAAAACACAAAGTTATTGTTGGGAGTAGCATCAGAACACATTTTTCATTGTTCAGATAAAAATCAACATCATTTCAATTCAGGTAATTCAAATTTGAAATGATAAAGAAGTTTTACATGAATGGACTTCAATTGCTTTTCAAAGATTTTACCTGTGTTTATTCTTGCCTTGCACAGCCAATATCTTGAATCCATTTACAATATATGGCTGCAAGACTCCTTAGCTTGCTGATCAAGCTGGTTTTGGGACCCACACTTGCTTGGGTCCTGCAATGAAATCAATGTTAGAGTGCAATAAAGATTCTGAATCCAAAATGATTTTATTTTGGTATAGATGCATTTCTTTCATTGACAGAACTATGAGCAGAATTAGTTCCATTTTTTTTTTGTCTTGCTCAATGCATCTATGTTTCATGAAATGTTCAATTTATATTCACATGGAGTTTCTGAGCATTTTCAACAAAATCATGATTCTTAGTTACATGTGAATGATGTGAAAATTTTTGCAAGTAATTCAAGCTAAAATCATCATGGAAGAAATGAAATAAACAAGAAATCATGTTTCAATGACAACCATTTTTTATTATTTTATTTTTAAAATTAATGTCTCTTACACAATGAAGATCATTGGTACTTGGCGGAGGTAATTCCTCACACATAATGATAGTTTCCAGATAAGCATGACTTGTCCTTCCACAGTTCACCATTTGATATACCAATTGATCTTTGCATAAGAGTCTCAATTGATTTCAGTTTTTATTTAGCAGGGAATCTCTCAGAAGTATTTACCTGGTGAGATTTTCATTTTCTTTCATTCTCTTCACTTACTTTCCTTGTAGCCTTTGTCATGAAGCCTTCATCTTGAAATTGACTACAAGGATCCCTGCATCCAGCATTCAAGCAGCACATTTTAGAACTCAAACTTGTTTGGGTCCTAAGGATCTTCCATGAATTTGCAACAATGATTTTGAATCTAAAGGATTTGATATTGGGTGCATTTTTCTGAAGACTAGAAACACTGGAATCTTGGTTTCTAATCTTAGAGCTATTGGTATAGAATGCATCACTGACACACTGAACATTTTGTTTCTATTTTTCAGATTTTTATCATTGAGATTTTTAACATGGAATTCAGAAGAGATCTTTTGTGCAACAGTTCTTTTTCATGTACATAGAATTTCTGAGTGTTTTCAGCATGAACATGATCTTTATTCTTATGTATATTGACATGAAACATGGGAGCATGCACAAGATTATCAATTCTATGCCAACATTCCCTAGAAGTATGCCCAAATTTATGACATGTGAAGCACTGGACTGATTTGACATATTTATGGAAATGTTGATCTCTATTCCAGCAAGATTTGGCTAAATACCAGGTTTATTACAATTAAAGCAAATGAGATCATTTCTTACCTGGTACTTACCTTGGCATGTATGCATTTGTTGGAATCTCCTTTTCATGTGAGGAGGCTTACCATGAGAAGAAGGAGGTACCTTTTGGTGGCTCTTGGCATGATGTGAATTTGGAACTTGCCTTGGAGCTTTTTGAACTGATGGAGAAAGTAGATGAAACTTCTTGACAGTAGCATTCTTCTTTTTCTCTGTCTGTTTCTGAACAAGAACTTTCACAAGTTTTTCATTAGAATTAACAGAGTTCTTGTTCGCAGCAGCTTTAACAAATGTTAATTTTGTTTTATTTTCATTTTCTTATCTCTCATAGAGGCAAAACTTGTGTATTTAGTATTTTTCAATTCATGTTGAAACTTCTGTTTTTCAGCTTTTAATGCAACAACTTCTTTTTCTGAAATTTGAAGTTTATTTAGCATGTCATTCAAACCATTTTTCATCTGTTCTTTTCATTTTCAAATTGAGCAATTTGTTTTTCCAAATCGGCAATTTTATTACTCAAATTGCTACATTCATTGTCTAATGGTTTGTCATGGAACAAGCATTCAATCTTCCTTTTTAGATGATGATTTTCTTCAACAAGTTGTTTGCATCTCTCATTTATTTGATGATCATGAGCCATGTTAGAAATCTGTTTGTTTAATTGATCATTATCAAATTTGAAGTTTTCATTGAGATCAATCAATTTTTCATTTTCATTTTCCAGATCAATGACTTTTGATTTCAATAGCTCATGGTTTTCTTTCAATCCATTCAATTTATTTTCACAGATTTGGACTTCATCTTCCAAATTCTCTTTCTCAGAATTTAATTTTTCAACTTCATTTTTCAAATTTTCATTTTCTTCTTGGCAATGTTTTAAAGTCTTTTTCAAATCTTTATTCTTAGTGTTCAGCTTTGCATTAAGATTTTGTATCTTCTCACAGAACTCAATCAATTCAGCATAAGACATGCCTTCATCTGCATCAGAATCAGAATTAGAATTCATAAATGGATCTGGAATTGATTTACCTGATCTTGTAGACCCATTTGAACTCTTGTGTTCTGAAGAGGATGCAGAATGCTCTGAGCTCATGGAATGTGCTGTTAGAGCCACAGTCTTTTAAATTGTTGATTTTCTGGATTCATTGAAGCTCTTCTTTGCCATTAAGTGCTTGTGAATTTCTTTTGCTCCTTTTCTTTGTGAATCCTTTCCATCACTGCTGTTGGCCATAAAGCATAACTCCTTATTTGCTGAACTTGAAGAGTTCTCTTCTTCATCCTCACTTTAGTCTTCATCCGACCAAGTTGCAATCATGGCTTTCGGCTTCTTCAATTTTTTGTTCTTCTTGTATTTGTTCTTTTTATCTCAGGACACTCACCCTTCATGTGTCCTATCTTGTTGTACCTAGCAAGCAATATCTTCATCAATTTTTTTTTCTGCTAGCATTAAAATTTGAAGAAGAATCATTCCTTTTACTAGAAGAATATTTTTTTTCATTAAATTTTCCTCTTCATGATTTTAAAATTTTCTGAATTGCCTAGTCATGATGGCAAGTTCATCCTCATTAGACTCAGACTCATCAGAACTTGATTTTTCTTGATTTTTCTCTTTGTTGTTTGATGAAGCCTTAAGTGCTACTGGTTTAGCCTTAAGCATGTGTTCTTCACTTCTCTTCAGATTTATTTCATAAGTCATTAAAGATCCTATGAGTTCATCCAAAGAGATTTGGATAAATCCTTAGAATCTTCAATTACTGTAACCTTTGTGTGCCAATTGGATGATAGAGAGCGCAAGATTTTTCTTACCAAATCAGCATCAGTGTAGTCCTTACCTAGAGCCTTCAGTCCATTTACAATAATCATGAACCTAGCAAACATTTCAGAGATTGATTCATCAGATTTCATCATGAATAATCATATTCAGAGACAAGAATATTTGCTTTGGTTTCTTTAACTTGAGATGTTCCCTCATAGAGTAACTCAAGCTTATCCCACATCTCCTTGGCAGATTTGCACATGGAGATTCTTGAGTACTCCTTTGGGTGGACTGCACATTGAACCATGTTCATGGCACTGTAATTCAGGGTGGCCCACCTAATTTGCTCCCTAGTCCAGGTTTCCTCTTCTCCCTGGTTTTCATAGGGACCTACCTCAACTACCCTCCAAATCTCATAGTTCTGGGCTCTATGGAAAACTTGCATGCGATTCTTCCAATAGGAATAGTCAGTCCCATTGAAGAAGGGTGGCCTATTGATGGAATGGCCTTCAGCAATAAAACCTTGAGAATCCATCAATTAAAATAAGATAATGAAAGGGCAAGCAAACAATTCAAGTAATTAACACAGAGATCAAACAGAAGCAATCAAATCAGATCAGAAACAGATATTAACCTGCTCTGATACCAATTGTTAGGATCGGATGGGTGGATGGATCAGATCTAGAAGGGGGGTTGAATAGATCTAACACCAATTAATGCGGAAGCTTAAGCAATTCAAAATTACTTGACTTAGAGATCAATTCACCCAAACAATTTACTGATCTGAAGTGTGATTAGTGTGTGTGAGCAAATCGATTAGTAGTGTGAACGAAATCCCTATGCATGCATCTAGCGAAATACAAAGTCAAACCACAATTCAAACCACTGCACAGAGGATTTTAGGTGGTTCGGAAATCACCTCCAGTGACTCCTACGTCCACCCCTCACACAGTGAGGCCACACTACTCAAAACCTTGAGTACAACTCACACCAGAGCACGACGACTCCAAACACCCTTGAGCACGACGGCTCAACACACAACCTTGAGTTCAACGACTCACAAACTGAGCGCGACGGCTCAAACAACAACCGGAGTACGACGACTCCAAATTGAGCACGACGGCTCAAACCACACAGTGAGTGCGACGACTCACAACCAGAGCTCGACGGCTCACAGTACAAAAGCTAGATCAAACACAAAAGAGATTAGATCCTCTAGCAATGATCTGATTCAAGACAGTTTCGTACACAGAAATTTGTGCAGAACTTCATGCACAAATCTCATTGACGAAATAAGGAAGAACAAACTTAGAAATGAGACAAATAGATGTAGAATGAGTGTTCTTCGATGAAGAGGCCTTGCAGACACTTGAATTGAGGAGCCTTAATGGAAATCGATGGAGATTCTCCTCAATTGGCGATGCTCTGCTTTGATGGCATCTGAAATGCCAGAAATCCTTCTTCTCCTACGCCTCTTCAGTTGGATCTGCTCCCTTGCCTAGCACAACAAGCTTCTCTCCAGGGATTCCCCTTGATTCCCACGTCCTTTCTCTTGAAAGGATGGCTTACAGCTTCTGGAGATGGAGACAGATCTGGAAAGCCCCCTTTTGCCGCCAAAAGGCTTCTTCTGGAAGTGTATGGGCTCTCCTTTCTTTGGGGTACAAGGAACATGGGTATTTATAGCCCCATATGTCCATAAAGTGCCTTGGGGTGCATGGGCACGGAAACCTAGGTCAAATCCCCTAATTCCCAAGCAGCCACGTGTCCAGAGAAATTCACATTTTTAAGTTTCAGCCGGAGTGTGTCGACACCACCAGGGAGTGTGTCGACACACTGTCCCATTTCTGCAAAACTGTTCTTCTGGGAACTGAGACTAGTGTCGACACTGCCTGGGACTAGTGTCGACACACCGTCCCAGTCAGGCAACTGGGTCTTCTGGAGACTGGGACAAGTGTCGACACTGCCTGGGACTGTGTCGACACAGTGAACCCTGTCTTCATGAAATTGCTTCAGGGATTCTGACCTAGTGTCGACACTGCATGGGACTGTGTCGACACTACCATGACAAAATCTGGATATTCCTGAAAATTTAACACATAAGCCATTAGTACAAGATATTATCATTTGAGATATTAAACATCAAAAACATGTTGTTTGAACATTAACATGTTCCACCCATTAAGCCTTGAAATCACAACATGTCATCATCAAAATCAAAGTATGTCATCATTAAAATCACAATATGTCATCATTAAAATCAAAGTATGAGTGATGTTCATTGGTCATTATTAAAATACAGTTTTAGGAAATTTCAAAACACACTCAACCCAACAATTAGGACTTGAAATTTACCCTAATCATATAAATAATCGTCATAAGACTAGTTGGGAAGGTTTACCATTGAGCTGGGGTCGTGTGGAGGCGAGCTAGGGCACCATAGGAGGAGGAGAATGACCAAGAACCGAGCTTCTTTCCCAACCTTCCTCTGTTGCGACTTGTGCATTGACCTATCTTGGATCCACTCAAAGGTAGGTGTTCTCGGGCTTAAAGTAAACATTGCACATACCAATGGAAAGAGCATTGAGTCTAGTTTCATATGCATGCATTTTCTCCAATTTTATGAACAATGTGAGTCGTATTAAGCGTTTTCCAAGAGTCGTGCCTGTTTAGGGATTTTTATGTTCTTACTATGTTTTACGCAAACCGAGGCCAAATTGGGTCAAATCAAAACCGTGGTTCTCTTCTACTCATTGTCCTTGACACTTTTCATGTTCAAAGTTTTGTCAAAAGACCTCTAGATTTTGAGTTATAAGTCTATCATGAAGGATTGTAGCATTTTCTGTGTTTTCGGGCAAGATTAATGAACGCGACCGATCCAGTCGTCGCGTTCATCACTGCATGAATGCGACGTACAAGACCGTCACATTTATGTAAAAGGCGACGGAACATTCCATCGCGTTTACCTGTTGACCTGACCGTTCTGACACCTAAAACTATGTGCCGCAAGGATTTCTGGACCCTTCTTGAACGCGACAGCATGTGCCATCGCGATTTGTACTTTTACCTGCCTAAGTTTTGCATTGTTTTTATATCTGGAGTTTGAAGTCAATTCATGAACGTGACATAGGTAAACATCAAGATTCAAAGGTCATCGGGACGTATCGGCCTTTCGCGTTATGAATGCAGCAGACCAGACTGTCGCATTCCTGATTTAACAATCGATTCCTGTTGTAAAAGGCGACGTTCTATCCTATCGCGATTTGAACGCGACAGGTAGGTCCGTCGCGTTTCAGTCACTTTACACAGAGTCTTGTTTTAACTGTGTACGGTCCTTTGAAGTGTGACGACTGAACCCGTCACGATTTAAAGGCCAACCCGAGACTGTTTTATTGAGTTGTACATTCAACCATATGCATGCCCTATTGTTATATCATGTCATGTAGCTATTCAATGGCCTAAAAATGATCAACCAACATGAATGGCATAAGAATATGAACTTTTATTCTAAGTGTTTTAATTATTGATTGATTCCATCTACCATGTGATTGATATGAGCTATGATCATATTCTGTCTTGTTCAAAACTAAAAAGTGTTATGTGCTAAAATTACAGCAACCATGTGATAGATTGAATTGCATGCATGTCATGCTTAATGGTTATAAGCTTTCCGTCTTGTTTAAAACCGATGGATTGTGGATTGAGACACGTTCTACATGACACATTGCACATATAGGCAGCCCTCTCTTGGGGATTTGGAAACTCTCGGCCGGTCATTCCGTATCGGCAGACTAGTGACCTTTTCTCCAAGACCTTCGTAATTCTCCGTACTCCATGGATACCGAGTTGGTTGTACCAATGAAGTACCCAGAAGATAGAATGCACTTCTATTCTTATCTACTTCTCGTGAGAGTGATTTGACATATTGAAACTAAGCCATTAAGTGTAAGGATTGAACTAAGTAATAAGTCGTTATGCTATCGAAATTTACTCAGGATCATGTCCACTTACCATGTTCTCTATAATCATTGACATGATCTTTAGTTCATAATTGTCCATTTCTTGAAAATCATGTTGGCCATAAATGAATGAATGGAATTACCAGAATTATTGGAACTTCGGTTCACAACCATGCCTGTGCATATAGGGCCCAGTCTGGTCCTGGGAGGAGCACCCAAAATACTTATAAATCGCGAGAGTATATGATCCATTGAGGTGTCTGGCAATCACCTAATTGAATGCAAGATTGACCTGGGTAATTTCCACACTATTATTGAATGATTGATTGATTGATTGAACTGTTATATGTGAAATGGCCAAATCTACTGTACATGCCATCTTTATTGAACCCAATATGTCATTGTTCACTGGAATTCTATGGAATTCAACTTGAGATATCTATTGTACATGCTACATGTTAGTGAACCTCTCCCATTGATAAATAATCGTACTATCATCCTTCTCATTGTTAATCGTTCCGTCTCACATGTGAATTGTCATGAAATTTGTTAATGAACCGTTCTCGTACATGTTATAGCTGGGATTTGTCACTATCATTATTGTCATGAGTATTGCATGATAGTATCACATCTGTTTTCCTTAATATTTTCAGATAATGATTATGAGGAACTGGAGAATGATGGGACCAGGAAAGAGTGATGAGCTTCTCAAATGTACCCATCTACATAGCACGTCAGCCAAGATGATTATAGTTAGAAGAGTCTGTGATAGTTAGTTTATTTTTCTTGATGGCATATGTACTTTGGAATACAATAATGGGCCCTATGTTTGGCTCTGATTATGTAAGGTTCTAAATTAATTTGATAGAAATGGAAAAAAAAGAGTATTTGGCTAGCAATATTATTGTCTCAAGTCTTTTGTTATACTTAGTTGTCACTCTGACTTACTCGATTGTGATACTCATTCTTGTATCGTTCACGCTCTCGACATTATTTTCCACTGCTAAATGTCGGGGCGTGACACATATGATGGGAACGCATCTGAGTGATGAGCGCATTCCATCCATAGTATATGTAGTTAGTTTACTTTGAGAGTAGTTCGATGTAGTAGGATGCGAGGATTACAGACTAATGTAATTTTTCTTTTCCCGAGTTGTTATGAGTTTGAAGTTAACAATGTTGTGTTTGACATTAATGAGATTGGAATATTAGTTTAGTTGTGTTTATTATGTGGGCCCTATTATGTTGTGTAGATACACATCTAAAGCTCGCTAGCTAGAGGTTTATTTGCCGACTATTCACGTCACGGAATATCAATTTTAATCCTTAATATTTCTGCTGCGTAATTTCTCAAGACGTGACAGTTTAGTGATATCAGAGCCTTGAAGGATCGAAATGGATGTGGACAAGATCTAGAAGGGGGGGGTTGAATAGATCTAGACCAACTATTGCGGAAGCTTAACCAATTTAGAAAAACTCTTGAATCAGAGACAAATTGAAAACGGATTTCACAGATATGAAGAGTGATTAAGTGAGTTGTGCAATCAGAGTGTGTGAACAAGTTAATTAGATGTGAATTTAAAAGATCCTATGCATTCATATAACATAAAGAGAATTCAAACCACAATCAAACCACTGCACAGAGATTTTTAGGTGGTTCAGAAATCACACCATGTGATTCCTACATCCACCCCTCACACAGTGAGGATCCACTAACAAACTTGGGTACACAACACCCACTGGAGCCTGACAACTCCAACAACCTGAGTTTACAACTCACACGACCTCTAGAGCAAGACTACTCTAGAAACCTGAGCAAGACTGCTCAACCACAACCTGAGTACACGACTCAGAAACCACTGAGCGCAAAGGCTCACAAACAACTTGCTAGAAAGAAATACAAGATTCAGATCCTCTAGCAATAGGTCTGATCTATCAAGAGTTAATTCATGAGACTTATGCAACAACTCATGCACAATCTCAGAATCACTCAGAAGAGAAAAGGGAAAATGATGAATTCTATGAATAATCTCTTCTCTTCAGATGTACTCCCTTGTAGAAGGTCGAATTGTGAAGAGTCTTGAATTTTTGAAGTCCCTGGCCGATACTCTGCACTTCGAGCTTTGGGATCTTCCTTGAAGTCTTCTCAATCGACTGATTCCACTTGATCTGCTTCCTTGAGGTGATCCAATTGCATCTTCAGTGATCAAACTCCACTTCTCATGCTTGGACAGATGAGAATTGGATTGAGGAATCACCAGGAGAGCAAGAACAGGGAGGAGAAACCTTCTTGCCGCCAAAAGGATTTCTGGAGGGCTCTGAAAAGGGTTCTCTTATGTTGGATGGCCAATAGGAGGGTATTTATACCCTAAGTAGTTCAAATGTACCCTTGGGGGTCGTGGGCACACGATCCAAGGCCGATCCAGCAATTCCCTAGGGTGCCACGTGTCCAGGAGAAACTTTAAGTCATAAAGTTTTCGGAGTGTGTCGACCTGCCCATAGGATGTGTCGACACACTGTCCCAGACAGGCAAAACAGTTCCCTGGGAGAGGTCTCTAGTGTCGACCTGAGATGATCCAGTGTCGACACCCTGTCCCAGTCTAGCAAAACAGGCCTTCTGGGAGAGGCATCTAGTGTCGACCTATCTGCATTTGGTGTCGACCTGACTGCATCTGGTGTCGACCTGACTGCATCTGGTGTCTACCTGATTGTAGAGACCTGTGAACATGGTTCTCTGGGATCTGCATCTAGTGTCGACCTGACTTGGTCTAGTGTCGACACTACTTGACCATTTCTTCATCTTTGGGCTTAGGGCTTGTAGCATTGTGTCGACACCAGTATGAGGTGTGTCGACACTTCCCTTGGAAGAAATGTTTGTCCCTGAGAAATAAACACATAAATCATTAGTCCAATGTATTATCATGAATATAACTGATAAATGTGTTTGGAAACATGTTTTTTGAATATTGTCATTTCATGTGTGATGTATTTCACATGTTCCAATTATTGTGCATTAAAATCACACCTTGTCATCATCAAAATATGAGGGGAAATGAATTGTATTCACACTCAACCAACAATCTCCCCCTTTTTGATGATGGCAACATTAAGTTCATATGAAGATTCAAAGTTTCAATGAAATGTGATTTTAAGCTTCTATTTATTCAATCACTCAATTTGAAATACATTGATAGACATTGATCTATGTTTCTTTTTCTTTTTATTCACACTTTTCAAGGACCTTTGAGAATATTTTAGTAGCATTTGAGATTTGCACACATTAGAGACACAATGTTACTAGTGATGGACTATTTTCACAAAAGGTCAAGCAGCTTGACAAGCATTCATTCATTCATGACACTCATTCAAAATTCAATCACATTCAAGAAAACGATGTTTCTTTTCATTTCATCCAACAAAAGTCATTTCATTCAAAAAGATATGTGCATTACAATCTTTCAAAAGGAGACATTTCAGAAAAGCTTTACAATCATCCAAATAGAAACTTTCTTGCATTCTAACTTTCTCCCCCTTTGACATCATCAAAATAAGATACATTAGGCAGGAAGAGGAGAAGGAACTGGAAGTAGAATGGCTTCTATGGACTTGAGTATGGAATCCATAGCATGAAGGCTTGTATGAAGTTGCTTCTGCATTGTGGATAGTCTAGTGTGGACAATCTCTTCCAAGCGTTGACTATTATCAGACAAGGAGTACTGAAGAGATGACAAGTCAACTGAAGAGTGTTGTGCACTAGATGAGGAACTTCCAAGTCCATACTTGTTGATGTTCTTCAGCTCTTTCTTGAGGTCAGTCATTTCACTGTCAATGTGAGCTGACAGATTTTTCATGCTTTCCAAGTCATCAACCAAATGAGAAAATGATAATCTGGTCTTGGAAATCTGGGTTAGTGTCTCCTTGGTGTTGAATACATCAGCCTGGGAATTTGCCAAAATTCCCTGAATGACCATTTCCAACTTATCTTGGTGTTCTTTCAACTCAATAGAAGCATCTGCCAGGGTTCCAATCAACCTATTAAACCTTTGGACTGCATGGTCTGATGCTGCTTTTTGCTCAATGAATTTTGCAGACATTGTATTCTCCAACCTCTGTACCTTCAATTCAAAATTCTCTGTCATGTGCTGAATGGAAGAGTTGAAGGCATCAAATTTGTCATTCAGAAATGAATATAATTCTGGTGGTACAGAAGGTCCACCAAAAGCATAGGAGGTTTGAGCTTGAGGTTGGGGAGTGAAGGTAGAAGTATCCTTGGCAAGATGAGTGGGTGAAGAATTGTGAAATGGAGGAGTGAGAGGTGTATCTTGGAGTAGTTGAAGTTCAGGTTCAATGTAAGGCTGATCCTCAGGGGCTAGAGGTTGTTCCTCTGGAATTTGAGGCTGGTCCTCATTGGCTTGAGGTTGGTCCTCATTAGTTGGAGGCTGGTCCTCAGGAGGTGGTATCACTGCCTCTGGAGCCTCAAGAACTGGGGCCTCAACAACTACTGGCCCTCTCCTCACTTGGTCACCCTCAAGCCTGAATCTCATAAACTTTTGAACATGCTTGAAACAGTAGATGTTAGATTTGGGAATCGGCTTAGATTTCTCATTAGCTAGAGACACACCAAAATGCTTGAAGACTTGAGTCAAGTGAGATGCATAAGGAAGAGATCTATTAAGATCTTTCCTGGTTGTCTCAGAGATGATTTGGTACATTATGACATGGAGGTTGACCTTTATGTCCTTTTTCATGCAATATATCACAAATCTTTGAATATCTATGAGTCTATCCCTGCCACCACCTTGGGGTGTTATGATAGTGGTGAGAATGTGATGGATAAGTCTCAACACAGGTGGAAAGGTGTTTGTGTTGAACTTGGTGACATATGTCTGCCTGGGATCAGACTCATCAGCTTGCAAACCAGTCAAGATAGTGTAAGCTTCATGAAGGTCAAACTCAAAATTGTGGTAATCGGCTCCTTCATCTGGAATTTTAAATAGGGTGGTTGCTAAGGCTGTGGGCAAATCAATCACAACACCTTTGACCTCAGATTTGTAACCGACATCAGTGCATTCCAAATTCATGTAGAATTCTTGGACAAGACGAGGATAAATGATCCGAAATTCAGAGATAAAAGGTAACCAAGTCTGAAATGAGAAGAAACTGTGAATTTCTGGAAATGCAGCTACTAACTGAGTGTCTGTCAAATCGACTGCCCTAGGTTTCAAAATCATCTTCCCTTCACGAACTTACTTGGAAGGGTGGCCTTAGAAGATGAAGAGGATGATTCCTCAGAAGCATCAGGAGAAGAGACCAAAATCTGACGTCTGGTTTGCGGACCCCCTACCTCGAACATAGGATGTCCTACCTCTCTTGGTAGAGGAAGGAGATGCAGAGGAAGGCCCTGGCTGCTCAGCAGGGTCATGGCGCCTCTTGCTTCTCCTCTCAGTAGGAGGTGCTTCTTCTGCTGGAATGGGCCGAGCTGAGGCCCTGGACCTTGCTCCACGGCGAGGGGCTTGCTTGGGTGCCATGAAAGCAAGAGAGAGTGGAAGAGTAGAGGATGGAGAGGAAGGAAGGAATGGAAGAAGACAAGGATGGGTTGGAGGAGGGAAGAAGGTGGAATGGTTGCCGGATTCAAAGGTGGAAGTCGGCCATGGGGTCGACCTTGCATAGAAAAAGGGTTTCGAGGGTGCAATGTCCCGCAGGAACAAGAATACCCTTAACCGGCGCCCACGCCTTGAATCACCCTGGGAGGGTATATGTCGACACTAGAAGAGGTTAGTGTCGACCTGGGCTTAGGTGTGTCAACACTAGATGGAGGTAGTGTTGACCTGGCCTGATGAAAATTTAAGATATGAGAATGGGAAAAATTGGTGAGCTTTGGGACATCTTTAAAAAGATAAACAATGGGTGGAATTAACATTTCAAGTATTTTTAAGAGGCTTAAAAATTCATTTGTCATATTTTGCAGAAATTCAACACAATTCAAATTTTACACAACATCCAACAGGAAATGATCATTCAGTGACTTGAGCCAATAAAATGATAATTTGAGGGATATAATACATCCAACAATCAACTACAAACTATCATATTCTTCAAATCCAAAGAAATAAAATATCTTTTAGAGTGAAATCAAGTGTGTTGAAAGTAAACAAGTGTTTGTAAAAACAACTTGATGATGGATAGGAATGATTCTTTTAAACAATTCTCCTTTGATAGACATTTTGTTTTTGAATCAAACTATCAAATGTGATAAGTCTTGTTCACTCAAGAACTAATGCTTTTTACACACTATAGTTCCTGGATACTAAAGATTTACCTATTATCAAGTCTCAAGGGGTAAATGATGACCTTTTGACATGAAAATATACGTTTATCAAACGCCAATATTTCTTTTTTTTTTTGGTCGGTCAACCAAAGAGAATCAATAAATTAATGTAAAGAAAAAAAGTACAAGAGATGGGTAAGGAAACCCAATAGTCCAAAGAAATCAAAGGAAGAAGATGACACTACATGCCAGTGACTATCTTCTTAAAAACCACTAAGATGCAATTTTGATATTAAGATTGAATCTCTTACAAAACGAATTAGATCGACCAGATAATTTTTTGTTGTGTGTTGAAGCTTCAATACAAATTCGCACATCCTGGATAATAGATAGAGTAATGTGAATAGCAGAAGTGCATATCCCCTCAAAAGTCCGAGTACATCTTTCGCGCCAAATCCACCAGATGGATGCCCGAAAAAGGAGCCGAGCTAAGGAAGTACCAAACCCATCTTTAGTAAAACTATTTCTCATAGAATGCATTTCTTGAAGAATAGTGGAACGAGGGCTCCTGTGAATGTTCAATCTGTAGAGAATCTCAGTCCAAACTTTCTTAGAGAAACGCCAATATTTCCAGTTACTCAGTCATCATCAAAAAGCAAAAAAAAAAATTAATATTTTGATTTTGAACCTCTTTGAACAGAGATAGCAATAATGCCTCATGACATACATGGCACTTCATTCATTGTGAAGGTGTGTAGTTTCTCAGCATATATGTCATTGCTCTGTTGAATTATCAATTTTGGAGAGTTTGTAAAAACTGAAATTATGTCCACATCAATTGTAATCAAGATACACATTATCTTTCAGTCTTTGAAAGATATTTGAATTTCTGTAGTTTTGAAGAATGTAGGTGAGAGTTGACAAAAAAATATAGTAGATCACTCAAAGAATCATTTTGAGACTCTATACATCTAAATGAGGACATCATGCAAGGAAATTGATGTAATTCAAGAAGAATGTTAAATTTTTCAAAAGAAATGACTTGTGAATTCTCTAGCTCCCCCTAAGATGATGATTCCAACCACTTTTCATCAAACTAAAGATATGCAAGCATTTTGAAATCAGTAATGATTCTCTTTGAACAACAAAAGCTCCCCCTCAACAATTGCATATTCATTTCTTGGTACTTGGCGGAGACACATACTCTCGCATAGTGAAAGTGTCCAGACAAGCATAACTTGTCCTTCTCCAAGTCACCATTTGATATACCAAGAAATTCAACACAATGTGAGTTGAAGAATCCATTGTCAAAAAGAAAAGGAAGTGAAATGGAGAGAGATATGAGCAATATGAATCAAGAGAGCAAACGATAATGATGATGCAAAGAACTCCCCCTCAGAAAATGCCTAACACTCAACCCAAACCCAATGAGAGAGATCAAGAAAATGGACATTTACAAAGGTCAAGCTCTCTCCTCAAAGATGAGAATCTACTGTCAGGAAGAGGTTTGGTGAAGATGTCAGCAATTTGTTTTTCAGTTTCTATGAAGTGGAGTTCAAAGGATTTCTTTGCTACCTCATCTCTCAAGAAATGATGTCTAATTTCAATATGTTTTGTTCTTGAATGCTGAATTGGATTTTTAGACAGATTTATTGCACTTGTGTTATCACATACAATGGGAACACAACCTAACTCTTGGTTATAATCAAGAAGTTGATGTTTCACCCAAAGAATTTGAGTTCCACATCTACCTGCTGCAACATGTTAGGATCGGATATTCGGTTATGGCAAAGCTAGAAGGGGGGGTTGAATAGATTTGCAGCGGAAACTTAAGCAATTTGAAAATTACTTCGGATTAAAAGATCTACTCAATCAAAACCCCTTTGATCTGATGTAATGTGTGTGAATAAATTAACAAGTAGTGTGTAGACGAAATCCCTAGGCATGCATCTAGCGCAACACAATGCAAACCACAAGTCAAACCACAGTGTACAAGGGATTTTTTAGGTGGTTCGGAGATCACACCATGTGACTCCTACGTCCACCCCCCACATAGTGAGGACACACTACTCAAGAACTGAGTACAACACACACACGAGCACACCGGCTCAACCACACACACACACGCTAGATCAAGTCCACAAAAGATCAGATCCTCTAGCCTTGATCTGACCAACACACCACACACACGTTGTCTGATGCAAACACGCAATCAGAACAACAATCCACACGTGGATCAAGCACAAGGAACGCTTGAACCACTACCACACACACTATGATCTATACACAACCCTTGTACAGATCACAAACGACACACTTCCACAAAATCCACAAACTAATATCCAATCAACACACACACAGATTGGTGAAAAATATGGAAGAGGAAGAGTTCTGAGATATAGAAACAAATCCAGATGAAGAACTCTTCAGAGAGTTCGTCCAGAAGACTTCAAGCTTCACGTCGTTGAAGACCACGAGATGATGGAGAAGCTTGACTTCAGGACGAACCGGCTTCAACTCCTTGTACGAGATGATCTCTCTTGAACGATCTGGAGTACTGAAACAGAGCAGCAGGAAGACAGCCTTCTTCTTGACCTTTGCTTAGGGTTTTTGGTATGGTGGCTTCTTGCTGCGAAAATAGCCTCATATGATCCATATATAGTGGTGTCCAAGCATAGAGAGTCGTGCTAAAAGGAAACACCAAAATATAGATCATATCCCGGCCATTAGATCTTCCTGAAACTCCGTCTGTCGACAGCCGACTTGCTGCTGTCGACAGATGCTGCAGGTTTGCAAGAAACCAGAAGACTGGCCTTCCGGGAAGCAAATTTCTGTGGAGATCTGTCGACAGGCGAAAAATCATCTGTCGACAGATGCACTATTCATCTGTTGACAGATGCACTATTCATCTGTTGACAGGTGCACTATTTCAGCAACTTGTCTTGTTCTTTTGCACTTGGATTTTGGGCTTTGTCTTGTGTACATTCACACCTACATTAAAAGACATAATTAGTGAGATATAATGAACATATAAAACATGTGTTTCATTTACATCCAATTGTCATTCTCATCAAGTTTCACACATTCATAACACATCAATTTTGTCTTGTTCATGAAATGTTCATCATCAAAAACAAACATAACATCAATTAGTATTGCTCATCATCAAAAACATTTAAGCACTTGTTGTAACCCAACATTCTCCAATATGAGAACCCAACATTCTCCTCCTTTTTGATGATGACAAAATTTTCAATTTATGCACAATTGATGTTTCTCCCCCCTTTTGACAACATTCAAAAAGATAATGAGTGCACACAAGTAAAAGAATGAAGCAATGAATTGTGTGATCACATAATTGAATTGTGAAAGATATGAGTGGGGAATGAGTGTTCAAATTAGATTGCAAGGTTGAGAATAGGTTGATACCCACTACAAAATGTCATAAACACTAGTATTAAGACACATAAAAATTCTACAATGGTTAAGAGATAATACTCTGGGAATCTCAAGTTATAGCATTTAGAATACATCGTTCAAAAACATATGAAAATAAAATAACCCTTTTGAATAAAACCATTAAAGAAAATCATATACCTTAGTGGTGATTTTCAGTTGGTAAAGGAGGGTAATGTCCACATAAACATTTGACAATTGACAACCCATTGCCCTTGATTTAAATCTTGGAGGCTCCACTCTATTTCAAGCATTTGAACAGTTTCTTTTGTCAAGTTAATGTGGGAAAAGTAGTAATTAGGATCACTTTCACCTTTTGACGTGAAGGTAGACATGAGGGATGCCCGTACCCCCAGTTACTCAGTGTGAGTGACCATCATACTATTGTTCAGAGATAATGAAAAGACTTTTTACGCGAAGACAGACATTTGTGATGCCCATGTCCCCGGTTACTAAGTGATACTCATCATTGCTCTACCTTTGTCCCATTTCAAATACTTTTTATGAACTTTGAGTGTTTGAAATAAGTAGCTTTTCTCCTTTTTTTTAATATTTTTAACAATCAAGGTCAATGATTATTTAATGTCAATGATTAATGTAAAACATTAAGTTCAAAAACCTTCTTACTTATCAAACCATTTTAGAAACATGATAATCCACAAGGGAGTTATTCAAGTGAGTTAGGTTAAAATCATTAGATTTGATCAATGTTTTCTAGATGACACAACCTAGACTCAATCACAAAATATTATATCAAAATCATTGTGATTAATTCAATGTCTTTGATACTATGTGAATATGAAAGGTTGCAATGAATATTAAGTCCAAATTCTCCCCTTGCATCAATGATATGAACATGCTCATGAAGAAATTATGAAGAAGGATGAAGAATTTACAGAAAATGTGTATCTGTCGACAGCAAGAATGTGCCTG
Organism: Colocasia esculenta; assembly: GCA_014218235.1. NCBI lineage: Eukaryota > Viridiplantae > Streptophyta > Magnoliopsida > Alismatales > Araceae > Colocasia > Colocasia esculenta. The sequence continues at coordinate 31,200,784 of CM024765.1, read as the reverse complement.
TCGACAGATGCACACAGGCCTGAAAGGCTTGGTTCTGGGAGAGCATGTCTGTCGACAGATGGAATTCTTCCTGTCGACAGGTACTTAAGAAAATCAGTTTTGAGGCATAGGATTGAGTGACATGAAGACCAAGATTTTGAGAAATAATGACACAATGAATATGAAGGGTTTCTCTCAAGTATTTCACTCAACCTACCTTGAACTTACTCCCCCATAACATGTGCATGTGATGAGACAACATTCAAGCATGATATATATACATTCATGACAAGCATTTGCACATAGATTTCATGAGCATTCATGAGCATATGAGCACTTTCAAATTTACTCCCCCATAACACATGCATAGTAAATGTATCAAGCAATTCACACATTATCAAGCACTCAACTAGCCTTATGCATTACATGACTTTTGGTACTTGGCGGAGTATTTTACTCACGCATAATGATAGTTTCCAAACAAGCATAACTTGTTTTTCCACATGTCATCATTTGATATACCAAGAGGCCATGAGCACAGTTATGCAAGCAAGATGGCATGATTCCAATTGCTAAGAGGCATTGTCATGTGGGGGTATCAACAAAATACATTCTTCATTCCTCATATAGAATTAAAAATCCATTTCAAATATTGCAGTTCAAAACTGAAGTGTTAAAGAGATTTTACCTGAACAGTCTTCAATCATAGTCTAAAAGAAAGATTTACCTTTGTTCTCCATCATTTCTTGCCTTGCACAGCCAATGACATGAATTCATTTCTAATTTTTGGCTGCAAGACATCTCAACTTGTTGATCAAGCTTGTTTTGGGACCCACACTTGCTTGGGTCCTGCAATGACATTAGTGTTAGAATCTAACAATGAAGATTTCAGAATCCAAAGTGATTTGGTTTTTGGATTTCTATTGTTTTGTGCAGTTTTCATGTTCATAGATACATGACATTTTTGATCTTTATGAACATGATGTTTATCCTTGTGTGTATGAATACATGGATTATTATGGAGCTTTGAAGCATGCACAAAATCATGGTTTTTATGCCAACAGTTCTTAGAAATATGACCAATTTTATGACATGTGAAGCATTGGACTGGTTTGGCATGATTATGACAGTGTTGATTTTTATTCCAGCATAATTTAGCAAGATGACCAGGCCTATTGCATTTAAAACAAATGGGTTGAGCATTTACCTGAAGCTTACCATAGTATGAATGCATTTGCTGGAATTTCTGAGGTCCTTTAGAGTACCTTTGATTATCCTTGAGTTGAGAAGAAGGAGATGGTACCCTTTGGTATCTCTTGGCGTGATGTGGAGTTGGAGATTTCCTTGAAACATTCTGGGCCTCTAGAGGAGGTGTAGAGACCCTGTAGACTCTTGTTTTCTTCTCCATTTTCTTTTTCTGGTTTTCAATTGAAACATGATTCTTCCTATTTGGAGCCTTTTTGTTCAATTTTTTCTTTTCAGCTTTCAATGCAACAATTTCTTTTTCAGAAGTTAGAAGTTGGCTTTTCATGACATCCAGACCATTTTGTATTTTGTTCTTTTCAATTTCACTTTGAACAATTTGATTTTCCAAGTCAGCAATTTTCTGCTTAGCATTGTTCCATTCATCATTTAATGGTCTGTTATGATACAAGCCTTCAATCTTCTTTTCAGATGATTATTCTCCTCAAATAGTTGATTGCATTTTTCTTTTATTTGGTGATCATGAGTCATGTTGGAGATTTGTTTGTTCAATTGATCATTATCAAATTTGAGATTCTCATTATGATCAATCAATTTTTCTTTTTCATTTATCAAATCAACATTTTCAGATTCAACCTGATCATGATCTTCTTTCAACTTAGAAAACTTGATTTCATAGCTTTTGACTTCATTTTCCAATTTTTCATTCTCCATTTTCAATTTTTCATTTTCTTCGTAGAATGCTTGAGCATTATCAATTCTCATTTCATTCTTATCCAATTTTTCTTTTAGCTTCTTGTTTTGAGTTTTTACCTTCTTAAGTTGATTGGACAAGTGCTCATAGCATTCTATTAATTCATCATAGGAAATATCATTTCTGAATCAGAATTAGATATCGATGCGTCAGATGGGTCTGAATTGGATTTACCTGACCTTTGAGAGTTTCTTGACTTCTCTGACAGATATGATCTTTCAGATTTGTCTGAACTAGGAGAACCTCTGGAGCTACCAAGGGCCATGAAGCATTTGTCTTGGCTTTATTTGAAATCTTGCTTGTCTTCTTAAAGGAGTCCTGCATTTTATCAACATGGTTATCAAACTCAATACACATTGGTCTATTTATGATACTCGAGAACTCAGACATATTTCTGAGTATGTTATAGATGAATAAACCAACAACCAAAGTAATCATATCAGTTCAGAATCAATTATAAACCCGATCAGAGCAATTAATCACACATAAACAGATATGCCAAATCACAATCGTTGAACAGAAAACCTGCTCTGATACCAATTGTTAGGATCGGATATTCGGTTATGGCAAGCTAGAAGGGGGGGTTGAATAGATTTGCAGCGGAAACTTAAGCAATTTGAAAATTACTTCGGATTAAAAGATCTACTCAATCAAAACCCCTTTGATCTGATGTAATGTGTGTGAATAAATTAACAAGTAGTGTGTAGACGAAATCCCTAGGCATGCATCTAGCGCAACACAATGCAAACCACAAGTCAAACCACAGTGCACAAGGGATTTTTTAGGTGGTTCGGAGATCACACCACGTGACTCCTACGTCCACCCCCCACATAGTGAGGACACACTACTCAAGAACTGAGTACAACACACACACGAGCACACCGGCTCAACCACACACACACACGCTAGATCAAGTCCACAAAAGATCAGATCCTCTAGCCTTGATCTGACCAACACACCACACACACGTTGTCTGATGCAAACACGCAATCAGAACAACAATCCACACGTGGATCAAGCACAAGGAACGCTTGAACCACTACCACACACACTATGATCTATACACAACCCTTGTACAGATCACAAACGACACACTTCCACAAAATCCACACACTAATATCCAATCAACACACACACAGATTGGTGAAAAATATGGAAGAGGAAGAGTTCTGAGATATAGAAACAAATCCAGATGAAGAACTCTTCAGAGAGTTCGTCCAGAAGAATTCAAGCTTCACGTCGTTGAAGACCACGAGATGATGGAGAAGCTTGACTTCAGGACGAACCGGCTTCAACTCCTTGTACGAGATGATCTCTCTTGAACGATCTGGAGTTCTGAAACAGAGCAGCAGGAAGACAGCCTTCTTCTGGTGGCTTCTTGCTGCGAAAATAGCCTCATATGATCCATATATAGTGGTGTCCAAGCATAGAGAGTCGTGCTAAAAGGAAACACCAAAATATAGATCATATCTCGGCCATTAGATCTTCCCGAAACTCCGTCTGTCGACAGCCGACTTGCTGTTGTCGACAGATGCTGCAGGTTTGCAAGAAACCAGAAGACTGGCCTTCCGGGAAGCAAATTTCTGTGGAGATCTGTCGACAGGCGAAAAATCATCTGTCGACAGATGCACTATTCATCTGTTGACAGATGCACTATTCATCTGTTGATAGGTGCACTATTTCAGCAACTTGTCTTGTTCTTTTGCACTTGGATTTTGGGCTTTGTCTTGTGTACATTCACACCTACATTAAAAGACATAATTAGTGAGATATAATGAACATATAAAACATGTGTTTCATTTGCATCCAATTATCATTCTCATCAAGTTTCACACATTCATAACACATCAATTTTGTCTTGTTCATGAAATGTTCATCATCAAAAACAAACATAACATCAATTAGTATTGCTCATCATCAAAAACATTTAAGCACTTGTTGTAACCCAACATTCTCCAATATAAGAACCCAACATTCTCCTCCTTTTGATGATGACAAAATTTTCAATTTATGCACAATTGATGTTTCTCCCCCTTTTGATAACATTCAAAAAGATAATGAGTGCACACAAGTAAAAGAATGAAGCAATTAATTGTGTGATCACATAATTGAATTGTGAAAGATATGAGTGGGAAATGAGTGTTCAAATTAGATTGCAAGGTTGAGAATAGGTTGATACCCACTACAAAATGTCATAAACACTAGTATTAAGACACATAAAAATTCTACAATGGTTAAGAGATAATACTCTGGGAATCTCAAGTTATAGCATTTAGAATACATCGTTCAAAAACATATGAAAATAAAATAACCCTTTTGAATAAAACCATTAAAGAAAATCATATACCTTAGTGGTGATTTTCAGTTGGTAAAGGAGGGTATGTCCACATAAACATTTGACAATTGACAACCCATTGCCCTTGATTTAAATCTTGGAGGCTCCACTCTATTTCAAGCATTTGAACAGTTTCTTTTGTCAAGTTAATGTGGGAAAAGTAGTAATTAGGATCACTTTCACCTTTTGACGTGAAGGTAGACATGAGGGATGCCCGTACCCCCAGTTACTCAGTGTGAGTGACCATCATACTATTGTTCAGAGATAACGAAAAGACTTTTTTACGCGAAGACAGACATTTGTGATGCCCATGTCCCGGTTACTAAGTGATACTCATCATTGCTCTACCTCTGTCCCATTTCAAATACTTTTTATGAACTTTTGAGTGTTTGAAATAGGTAGTTTTTCTTTTTTTTTTAATATTTTTAACAATCAAGGTCAATGATTATTTAATGTCAATGATTAATGTAAAACATTAAGTTCAAAAACCTTCTTACTTATCAAACCATTTTAGAAACATGATAATCCACAAGGGAGTTATTCAAGTGAGTTAGGTTAAAATCATTAGATTTGATCAATGTTTTCTAGATGACACAACCTAGACTCAATCACAAAATATTATATCAAAATCATTGTGATTAATTCAATGTATTTGATACTATGTGAATATGAAATGTTGCAATGAATATTAAGTCCAAATTCTCCCCTTGCATCAATGATATGAACATGCTCATGAAGAAATTATGAAGAAGGATGAAGAATTTACAGAAAATGTGTATCTGTCGACAACAAGAATGTGCCTGTCGACAGATGCACACAGGCCTGAAAGGCTTGGTTCTGGGAGAGCATGTCTGTCGACAGATGGAATTCTTCCTGTCGACAGGTACTTAAGAAAATCAGTTTTGAGGCATAGAATTGAGTGACATGAAGACCAAGATTTTGAGAAATAATGACACAATGAATATGAAGGGTTTCTCTCAAGTATTTCACTCAACCTACCTTGAACTTACTCCCCCATAACATGTGCATGTGATGAGACAACATTCAAGCATGATATATATACATTCATGACAAGCATTTGCACATAGATTTCATGAGCATTCATGAGCATATGAGCACTTTCAAATTTACTCCCCCATAACACATGCATAGTAAATGTATCAAGCAATTCACACATTATCAAGCACTCAACTAGCCTTATGCATTACATGACTTTTGGTACTTGGCGGAGTATTTTACTCACGCATAATGATAGTTTCCAAACAAGCATAACTTGTTTTTCCACATGTCATCATTTGATATACCAAGAGGCCATGAGCACAGTTATGCAAGCAAGATGGCATGATTCCAATTGCTAAGAGGCATTGTCATGTGGGGGTATCAACAAAATACATTCTTCATTCCTCATATAGAATTAAAAATCCATTTCAAATATTGCAGTTCAAAACTGAAGTGTTAAAGAGATTTTACCTGAACAGTCTTCAATCATAGTCTAAAAGAAAGATTTACCTTTGTTCTCCATCATTTCTTGCCTTGCACAGCCAATGACATGAATTCATTTCTAATTTTTGGCTGCAAGACATCTCAACTTGTTGATCAAGCTTGTTTTGGGACCCACACTTGCTTGGGTCCTGCAATGACATTAGTGTTAGAATCTAACAATGAAGATTTCAGAATCCAAAGTGATTTGGTTTTTGGATTTCTATTGTTTTGTGCAGTTTTCATGTTCATAGATACATGACATTTTTGATCTTTATGAACATGATGTTTATCCTTGTGTGTATGAATACATGGATTATTATGGAGCTTTGAAGCATGCACAAAATCATGGTTTTTATGCCAACAGTTCTTAGAAATATGACCAATTTTATGACATGTGAAGCATTGGACTGGTTTGGCATGATTATGACAGTGTTGATTTTTATTCCAGCATAATTTAGCAAGATGACCAGGTCTATTGCATTTAAAACAAATGGGTTGAGCATTTACCTGAAGCTTACCATAGTATGAATGCATTTGCTGGAATTTCTGAGGTCCTTTAGAGTACCTTTGATTATCCTTGAGTTGAGAAGAAGGAGATGGTACCCTTTGGTATCTCTTGGCGTGATGTGGAGTTGGAGATTTCCTTGAAACATTCTGGGCCTCTGGAGGAGGTGTAGAGACCCTGTAGACTCTTGTTTTCTTCTCCATTTTCTTTTTCTGGTTTTCAATTGAAATATGATTCTTCCTATTTGGAGCCTTTTGTTCAATTTTTTCTTTTCAGCTTTCAATGCAACAATTTCTTTTTCAGAAGTTAGAAGTTGGCTTTTCATGACATCCAGACCATTTTGTATTTTGTTCTTTTCAATTTCACTTTGAACAATTTGATTTTCCAAGTCAGCAATTTTCTGCTTAGCATTGTTCCATTCATCATTTAATGGTTTGTTATGATACAAGCCTTCAATCTTCTTTTTAGATGATTATTCTCCTCAAATAGTTGATTGCATTTTTCTTTTATTTGGTGATCATGAGTCATGTTGGAGATTTGTTTGTTCAATTGATCATTATCAAATTTGAGATTCTCATTATGATCAATCAATTTTTCTTTTTCATTTTTCAAATCAACATTTCAGATTCAACATGATCATGATCTTCTTTCAACGTAGAAAACTTTATTTCATAGCTTTGACTTCATTTTCCAATTTTTCATTCTCCATTTTCAATTTTTCATTTTCTTCATAGAATGCTTGAGCATTATCAATTCTCATTTCATTCTTATCCAATTTTTCTTTTAGCTTCTTGTTTTGAGTTTTTACCTTCTTAAGTTGATTGGACAAGTGCTCATAGCATTCTATTAATTCATCATAGGAAATATCATTTCTGAATCAGAATTAGATATCGATGCGTCAGATGGGTCTGAATTGGATTTACCTGACCTTTGAGAGTTTCTTGACTTCTCTGACAGATATGATCTTTCAGATTTGTCTGAACTAGGAGAACCTCTGGAGCTACCAAGGGCCATGAAGCATTTGTCTTTGGCTTTATTTGAAATCTTGCTTGTCTTCTTAAAGGAGTCCTGCATTTTATCAACATGGTTATCAAACTCAATACACATTGGTCTATTTATGATACTCGAGAACTCAGACATATTTCTAAGTATGTTATAGATGAATAAACCAACAACCAAAGTAATCATATCAGTTCAGAATCAATTATAAACCCGATCAGAGCAATTAATCACACATAAACAGATATGCCAAATCACAATCGTTGAACAGAAAACCTGCTCTGATACCAATTGTTAGGATCGGATATTCGGTTATGGCAAAGCTAGAAGGGGGGGTTGAATAGATTTGCAGCGGAAATTTAAGCAATTTGAAAATTACTTCGGATTAAAAGATCTACTCAATCAAAACCCCTTTGATCTGATGTAATGTGTGTGAATAAATTAACAAGTAGTGTGTAGACGAAATCCCTAGGCATGCATCTAGCGCAACACAATGCAAACCACAAGTCAAACCACAGTGCACAAGGGATTTTTTAGGTGGTTCGGAGATCACACCACGTGACTCCTACGTCCACCCCCACACAGTGAGGACACACTACTCAAGAACTGAGTACAACACACACACGAGCACACCGGCTCAACCACACACACACACGCTAGATCAAGTCCACAAAAGATCAGATCCTCTAGCCTTGATCTGACCAACACACCACACACACGTTGTCTGATGCAAACACGCAATCAGAACAACAATCCACACGTGGATCAAGCACAAGGAACGCTTGAACCACTACCACACACACTATGATCTATACACAACCCTTGTACAGATCACAAACCACACACTTCCACAAAATCCACAAACTAATATCCAATCAACACACACACAGATTGGTGAAAAATATGGAAGAAGAAGAGTTCTGAGATATAGAAACAAATCCAGATGAAGAACTCTTTAGAGAGTTCGTCCAGAAGACTTCAAGCTTCACGTCGTTGAAGACCACGAGATGATGGAGAAGCTTGACTTCAGGACGAACCGGCTTCAACTCCTTGTACGAGATGATCTCTCTTGAACGATCTGGAGTTCTGAAACAGAGCAGCAGAAAGACAACCTTCTTCTTGACCTTTGCTTAGGGTTTTTGGTATGGTGGCTTCTTGCTGCGAAAATAGCCTCATATGATCCATATATAGTGGTGTCCAAGCATAGAGAGTCGTGCTAAAAGGAAACACCAAAATATAGATCATATCCCGGCCATTAGATCTTCCCAAAACTCCGTCTGTCGACAGCCGACTTGCTGCTGTCGACAGATGCTGCAGGTTTGCAAGAAACCAGAAGACTGGCCTTCCGGGAAGCAAATTTCTGTGGAGATCTGTCGACAGGCGAAAAATCATCTGTCGACAGATGCACTATTCATCTGTCGACAGATGCACTATTCATCTGTCGACAGATGCACTATTTCAGCAACTTGTCTTGTTCTTTTGCACTTGGATTTTAGGCTTTGTCTTGTGTACATTCACACCTACATTAAAAGACATAATTAGTGAGATATAATGAACATATAAAACATGTGTTTCATTTGCATCCAATTGTCATTCTCATCAAGTTTCACACATTCATAACACATCAATTTTGTCTTGTTCATGAAATGTTCATCATCAAAAACAAACATAACATCAATTAGTATTGCTCATCATCAAAAACATTTAAGCACTTGTTGTAACCCAACATTCTCCAATATGAGAACCCAACACAACATACTCAGCCTCTGCAGTTGATAGAGCTACTGAGTGTTGCTTCTTAGAAGCCCAAGAGATTAGACACGCACCTAAGTATAAACACAAGCCACTTGTGCTTTTTCTATCTAATTTACATCCAGCATAATCAGCATCACAATAGGCAATCAAATCTAACTTGCAACCAGCAGGATACCAAATTCCAATATCACATGTTCCAACAAGATATTTGAAAATTCTTTTAACAGCTAACATGTGACTTTCCTTAGGATTTGATTGAAATCTAGCACACAAACACACGCTAAACTGAATATCAGGTCTAGAAGTTGTAAGATAGAGTAGAGAGCCAATCATACCTCTGTATGTCTTTGGGTCTACTGACTTACCAAGCGAGTCTTCTTCTAGCTTAGCATTAATTGCAATGGGTGTGTTTGAATGCTTGAGGTTCTGGAAGTCAAACTTTTTCAGAAGTTCTTTGACATACTTGGTTTGACTTATGAAGATCCCCTCATGTGTTTGGTTAACCTGCAATCCCAAGAAAAACTGTAAGTCTCCCATTAGGCTCATTTCAAATTCAGTTTTCATTTGATTTGAAAATTCAGTACACAGGCTTTTACTGGTTGATCCAAATATTATGTCATCAACATAAATTTGGACTGCAATTATTTGTTTATTAACTATTTTGTGAACAAAGTTTGATCAACATTTCCTCTAGAATATCATTTTCAAGCAAAAAAGAACTCAAACGGTCATACCAAGCTCTGGGAGCTTGTTTAAGACCATAGAGAGCCTTATGAAGCTTGAAAACATGATTAGGATGTTTTTCATTTTCAAATCCTGGAGGTTGTTCAACAAAAACTTTTTCCTTTATGTAGCCATTTAGAAATGCACTTTTGACATTCATTTGATAAACTTTAAATTTCATGGAGGATGCAAAGGCAAGGAAAATTCTAACAGCTTCTAGTCTAGCTACAGGCATATGATTCTTCAAAGTCAATTCCAAATTCTTGATTGTACCCCTTTGCAACTAGCCTAGCTTTATTTCTAATGACTTGACCATTTTCATTTAGTTTATTTCTGAAAACCCATCTAGTGCCAATGACTGTTTGGTCACTAGGTCTAGGTACTAATTCTCATACTTGATTTCTTTCAAATTGATGAAGTTCATCATGCATTGCATTGATCCAATCAGAACTCAATAAAGCTTCATCAATTGACTTTGGTTCAATTTGGGAAATTAGAGCTAGTGGGTCTTCATCAATAACATGCAGGAATGATGATCTAGTCCTAACTCTATCATTCAAATTACCAACGACGTTTTCCAATGGGTGATATCTCAAAAATCTAGGCTCAGAAATTACATGTTGAGGGGTACTTAAATCTGGAACAACATTACCTGATCCACTTGAAGATGGTGACTGGATGTTCAAGTTCTCACCAATATCTTCAAGTTCCTCAATAGTTGGTGAAGAGTCCACAACGAAATCATCCTCTTCACTGTCTTGACTTTCCCTGCAAGATTTAGAACTTTTAGTTGAAAAGGAATTTTCATCAAAGATAACATGTGGAGACTCTTCAACATTTTTGTTTTGAGAGAATAAACTCTAAAAGCTCTTGACACTTCAGAATAGCCAAGAAAGATGGCTTCTTGACTCTTAGCATCAAACTTGTCAAGATTTTCTTTATTGTTGTTATGAACAAAGCATTTACACCCAAAGGTTTTGAAATAAGATACAGTTGGCTTTTTGTTTTTCAATAATTCATAGGGGGTTTTATGATTTTTGGTCTGATCAAAGCTCTATTTAGAATGTGATTTGCTGTGTTTACAGCCTCAGCCAGAAAGATTTGGGCAAATTGCTTTCTAAGAGCATGGATCTAGCCATTTCCACAAGAGTTCTATTTTTCTTTCCACAACTTCATTTTGTTCTGGAGTTCTTGGTGAAGAAAACTTGTGAAATATTTGAAGTTCAGCACATAAATCAGAAAAGGATTTGTTTTCAAACTCACCCCCATGATCAGTCAAAATGTTTTGATTTTATATGGATAAGTTGTTAAGGCAGTGGTACAGAAATTCCTGAACTCAAGGCAAGTATCACTTTTGTGGGACAAGAAGATAACCCAGGTAAATCTGGTAAAATCATCAATGATCACAAACCCATATCTCTTGCCACTTAGACTTAGAATTCTTGTTGGGCCAAAGAGGTTCATGTGAAGTAATTCTAGTGGCCTAGATGTGAGTACCTCATTGAAGGTTTTAAAGGATTTCCTGGTTTGTTTCCTTGGGCACAAATCCCACAGACTTGATTTTCAATATTAGAAAAAGATTCAGGAAGACCCTTAACCAAATTCAGCCTTAACAATTTATTCATTGTTCTGAAACTTGCATGGCCAAGTCTTTTGTGCCAAGTCCATGCAATTTCATCTTTATTGGCAACAAAGCAAAGATTTTCAGAAAAGTTTTATTGAGGTTGATCATGTAAACATTGTTTTCCCTTTTTCCAAAAAAATTTATTTTATCAGTTGATGAATCAATTATCTTACAGAAATCAGATTCAAACACAACTTTGTGACCTTTGTCACATAGTTGGCTAATACTGAGCAAATTGTAATATAGACCATCAACTAATAAAACATTATCAACAGAGTTTGAGGAAGATTGACCAACCTTTCCAGATCCAATGATCTTTCCTTTATTTTTACCTCCAAAAGTTACTGAACCTCCCTCCTTCTCAATCAGGAATGAAAATTTGGCTTTGTCTCCAGTCATGTGTCGTGAACACCCACTATCAAGGAACCACACATTTGAATTGGGTGCACGACCTTCCTGCAAAATCAATCAGTGGAGAGAAGGATTTGGTACCCAAACAGTGTTGGGACCATCAGAATGTTTGACCATTGTCATCAAATCTTTTCTCACCCAAATTTGATTTGTTTTTTATTTTTGTTTTATTACAGTGGTGTTCTCAGTCTTTTTCAGTTATTCTTTCCCTTAGGAATGAAAACACCAGTGTTTGTTTTCAGTAGGAGGGGTGTTTTTCATTTGGATATGAGAGTTTAGATGAGGAGGTGGAATCCAAGGATTTTGTTGGTACATCAAGAAATTTGGATAGAAGAATTGAGGATGATACCAACATGGGTTATAATACCATTGGTTCCAATCAGCTTGATGTGCTGTATTGGAGATCCAAGGTTTTTTATTAATGACTTCCTTTGGATTTTTCTTATTTTCAAATTTTATTTGAATTTTTGTTTTGTGGTTTGTGTTAGTTGATGTTGAGCAGGTCGACCTTTCCTTGACTGGTGTCGACACAGCAGTCACAGAATCCTTCTTCTTGTGGACTGGTGTCGACCTGTCAAGTAACTGTGTCGACCTAGTTGACTTCTTTTTGTTCTGTGTTTTTGGAATCTTTGTTGTTTTGTTTGATGTTTGCTTAATTTCAATGTTCTCAAGACTAGGACCTTTGACAAATTTAATCAATGGTGCTTTATCCTTTTCTCACCAGATTTATCTTTCTTGGGTTTTTGCTTATTGAATCCTAGTCCATGAGAAATTGATTTCATTTTAGCTCCCAGCAAGGCCTTCAAATTATCTTTACCTTTTGTGAAGGTTTCAATGACTTCATCTTTTTCTTTCAGCTAGTTTTCCAAGGTTTTGATTTCTTCAACCTTTTGTTGTTTATCTTTGTTTTCCATTTCCAGCTTTTTAGACAGTTCTTTAAATTCATGGGTGGCCTTTTGAGAGGCAAGCTTAAGCTCATCAATTAAGTTCAGGAGATTTTCTTTTTCTTCATTAAGTTCAGCTACCTCATTTTCTAATTCACAAAATTTTTTATTGATGGATTGGTTATTGTAAATGTTTTCAATTTTCTTTTTGAGATGCTTGTTTTCTTTCCTTATTTCAGAATATTTTTCAACAAGCTCTGCATATGCATCTTGTCAATCCTCAATTGAAAAGTCTTCGAAGGATGTACTTACCTTTCCATCTGAACTATTCGCCATGAAGTAGATTTCTTCACTTTCAGAACTTGAGGATTTTTCTTCTTCTTCCTTCTCACTTGAGTCTTCATCAGACCAAGTGGCTACCATGGCCTTTGGCTTCTTGAACTTGTGAATCTTTTTGTGTTTTTCCTTCTTGTTTTCAGGACATTCTCCCTTCATATGTCCTGGCTTATTGCACCTGTAACAAATGACAATTTCATCAGATTTTTTATTCTTATTAGAATTAGCATTAGAAAAGGAAGTGTTTCTTTTACCTGAAGAAAATTTCATTTCCCCAGAAAATTTTCCTTTTCTATATTTTAAGAATTTTCTGAATTGCCTAGTAATGAGGGCAATCTCATCCTCATTGGACTCAGACTCTTCAGAACTGGTTTTCTCCTGATTCTTGTCTTTGTTACTTGAAGAGGCCTTTAGTGCTACTGGCTTGGTTTTAATTATATGTTCTTCATTTCTTTTTAAATTGATTTCACAAGTCATTAAGGACCCTATCAATTCATCCAAAGAAATTTTGGACAAATCTTTAGAGTCATCAATGACTGTAGCCTTAGTGTGCCAGATTGAAGAAAGAGAACGCAGAATTTTCCTTACCAAGTCAGCATCTGAATAATCCTTACCTAAGGCCTTCAGTCCATTGACAATGATCATAAACCTGGCAAACATTTCAGAAATTGTCTCATTAGATTTCATCATAAACAGTTCATATTCAGAGACAAGAATGTTAGCTTTGGTTTCTTTCACTTGGGATGTTCCCTCATAGAGTAATTCAAGTTTATCCCACATCTCTTTGGCAGATTTGCACATTGAGATTCTTGATTACTCCTTAGGGTGGACTGCACATTGGATCATGTTCATGGCACTATAATTCAAAGTGGCCCTCCTAATCTGTTCCCTAGTCCAGGTTTCTTCCTCCCCTGATTCTCATAGGGACCTACTTCGACTACCTTCCATATTTCATAGTTTTGGGCTCTTAGGAAGACCTGCATTCTATTCTTCCAATAGGTGTAGTCAGTCCCATTGAAAAAGGGTGGCCTATTAATAGAGTGACCCTCAGCCATGAACCCCTTGAATCCATTGAAGCAATTAAATGGTGCAAAGAAGAGATACTCAGCAAACAGACAAGCAAACAATCAAAACACACAGAACAATCAGAAACCACTCAGATCAGATCAGATATAAACCCGCTCTGATACCAATTGAAGGATCGAAAAGGATGTGGATAAGATCTAGAAGGGGGGGTTGAATAGATCTAGACCAACTATTGCGGAAGCTTAACCAATTTAGAAAAACTCTTGAATCAGAGACAAATTGAAAACGGATTTCACAGATCTGAAGAGTGATTAAGTGAGTTGTGCAATCAGAGTGTGTGAACAAGTTAATTAGATGTGAATTTAAAAGATCCTATGCATTCATCTAACGCAAAGAGAATTCAAACCACAATCAAACCACTGTACAGAGATTTTTAGGTGGTTCGGAAATCACACCATGTGATTCCTACATCCACCCCTCACACAGTGAGGATCCACTAACAAACTTGGGTACACAACACCCACTGGAGCCTGACAACTCCAACAACCTGAGTTTACAACTCACACGACCTCTAGAGCAAGACTACTCTAGAAACCTGAGCAAGACTGCTCAACCACAACTGAGTACACGACTCAGAAACCACTGAGCGCAAAGGCTCACAAACAACTTGCTAGAAAGAAATACAAGATTCAGATCATCTAGCAATAGGTCTGGTCTATCAAGAGTTAATTCATGAGACTTATGCAACAACTCATGCACAATCTCAGAATCACTCAGAAGAGAAAAGGGAAAATGATGAATTCTATGAATAATCTCTTCTCTTCAGATGTACTCCCTTGTAGAAGGTCGAATTGTGAAGAGTCTTGAATTCTTGAAGTCCCTGGCCAATACTCTGCACTTTGAGCTTTGGGATCTTCCTTGAAGTCTTCTCAATCGACTGCTTCCACTTGATCTGCTTCCTTGAGGTGATCCAATTGCATCTTCAGTGATCAAACTCCACTTCTCATGCTTGGACAGATGAGAATTGGATTGAGGAATCACCAGGAGAGCAAGAACAGGGAGGAGAAACTTCTTGCCGCCAAAAGGATTTCTGGAGGGCTCTGAAAAGGGTTCTCTTATGTTGGATGGCCAATAGGAGGGTATTTATACCCTAAGTAGTTCAAATGTACCCTTGGGGGTCGTGGGCACACGATCCAAGGCCGATCCAGCAATTCCCTAGGGTGCCACGTGTCCAGGAGAAACTTTAAGTCATAAAGTTTCCGGAGTGTGTCGACCTGCCCATAGGATGTGTCGACACACTGTCCCAGACAGGCAAAACAGTTCCCTGGGAGAGGTCTTAGTGTCGACCTGAGATGATCCAGTGTCGACACTCGTCCCAGTCTGGCAAAAGGCCTTCTGGGAGAGGCATCTAGTGTCGACATGTCTGCATTTGGTGTCGACCTGACTGCATCTGGTGTCGACCTGACTGCATCTGGTGTCTACCTGATTGTAGAGACCTGTGAACATGGTTCTCTGGGATCTGCCTCTAGTGTCGACCTGACTTGGTCTAGTGTCGACACTACTTGACCATTTCTTCATCTTTTGGCTTAGGGCTTGTAGCATTGTGTCGACACCAGTATGAGGTGTGTCGACACTTCCCTTGGAAGAAATGTTTGTCCCTGAGAAATAAACACATAAATCATTAGTCCAATGTATTATCATGAATATAAATGATAAATGTGCTTGGAAACATGCTTTTTGAATATTGGCATTTCATGTGTGATGTATTTCACATGTTCCAATTATTGTGCATTAAAATCACACCTTATCATCATCAAAATATGAGGGGAAATGAATTGTATTCACACTCAACCCATCAAGCCTAGGAACCAATAGGAATTTTTAAGTCCTAGGTTTAAGTGATACCCAAGAATTTAGGTCATGGATATTACATATAGTACCTGGTGAGAATGGGTAGAGACTGGGAAAAACTAGTTTTATGAACCAAGCACCCATACCCATCAATCTTTTAGATATAACCAAGAACAATAATTGGTTGCTATCCTTTTCTCAGGAACTTCACTAATTCCTTAGCAATGGCCCGCAACCAATGGCAAGCTATGCAAGAGACTATGGCAGGACTTACCAAGCCCTGTAGAATGTAGCATAAGCAGGAGCTCAAGTTGGAGCTCGAAATGGAGCAGGAGACATGACCGAAATTTCTGCAGTCTGAACCCCCCTCGCTTCTCTAGATCTATTGACTTAGGTAAGGCAGAGAACTGGCTAGAGGAAATGGAGAGAGTGTTCCAAGTAATGTAGTGCACCAATAGGGAGAAGGTATTACTAGCTACCTTCAAACTGAGCAAGGACGCTAGAGTATGGTGGAAGGTCAAATCGGCCCACCTGCCTAATGTTGCTGAACTAGAATGGGAAGGTTTTCTGGAGATATTCTGGGGAAAATAGTTCTCTGAAAGGGTTAAGGAGATGAAATGTAACGACCCGACCTCCTAGACCCCCACCAGGGAGCCCGAAGTTTGTGTCGCCACCCACGGATCTAAAGACCCGGAAGGGTTATAAGAAATAGTCTAGTAAGATATGTACTGAATTTAAATAACTATAACAATATAACAACTGTACAACGTATCCTAAGTAAAAGCACACGTACAAGAAGAAAGGTACAATCCTCAAGGGCATACCCCGAGAACTTGCAAAGCACAACTCTCTACTCACTCAGGCACAGGAGTTCACAACACTCACTCTCACGGCTATTGACAACACACGGTGCCACAGCCGCCTCCGCAACCCGTCCGACACCGAGCTCCCACGACGACGAGCCCCTAGCTGAAGGAAGTAGGGGTGAGCCTCGCGAACAAGGCCCGATAGGGATTACCAGTCCCTCACAGGCCAAAGCAGCAGGAACTCCGAAAATAGGAAACTACCCTAGAAAGCTATAAAGCGAGGAACACCTGCAGCAGGGTACAACTAAGCAGCGGAACAGAACAGTGCAATGCCACGACCACCAACCAAGGTCGTGACACACACACGACTCCCGCAGAAACCAACGGAGTCGGCACAAAGCGGAAGCAACCCTCGGCACACCCGTCGAGACCACGCAACAACCAGGAGAGAACGACATCTCACTACAAGCACGGCGACCTCAGATTTCCACAAGGTCGAGGGCCGACAAACAGAACCACCCTGGACCCCGGACACACCACGAGGTAGGGAAGCCACACACGCCGGTGCCACCATGGACTGGCACCCAAGAACAGGACTACGGAACTGAGAGGACACCGAGCGGAAACCGCCGGGTAAGCTCGGGCAACGAGTCGTACTTGGAAACGTCGTGAGGAAACACCATCACAACAACAGCAACAAAGCCACCGCCGCTAGAGCCAAGAGGGGGACACGCCGTCCACTCCCTCTGCTCGCCAGCCTAGCTCCTGCCTCCCCTCCACATAAGAGCAAGACAGAGCCGCACAGAAGAAACACACAAACGCATGCAACAGCAGCTGGCCAAGCTGCGGCCCACGCCTAGCACCAATACGTGGCTCCGGAACCAACGTAGAGAGAGGCAGTGAGACAAAGGACTATCTGGGCTGCGAGGAAGAAAACACCTGGACAACCTCGACGTCCCACGCCAGACAAGAGAGCTCCCACCCCAGGACAAGAGAGCTCTACAAACGACTCAGCGCCGCTGTCCAAAACCTCATTTTCCCCTCCGCTCTAGAGTCTGCCAACTCGGCTGCCAACTCGAGCACGCTCGTAGCTCGGAGCACTCCCTCAATAGGCTCGAGGGAATGGGGGGTCCCAGGCAACGGAGACAACCTCTGAACGGGACAAGCCCTCAAGTCCAAGCACCAGGTGAACAGGCGGGGCAAGCGCAACAAGAAAACCTGCTGAACCGATGGCTTGTAATCCACAAAAAACACCGCAAGCGAGAGGCACGCACGAACCCTCAAGAGGGCCGTCGGCCAACCATGGCACACACGAGAAAAGCCGGAACCTCGGAACACTACCAGAAGTACGGAAAAAACCAGTCACTCTACTAATAATCGATTGACTGCGGTCAATCGATTATTAGACAGACGCGACCCTTCTGGCACCACCGCCAAGACACGGCCATGAAGGTGTCACCTTCAGTCACTGAACGCAGCCAAGTAACCTTCCGCGTTCCCCACCTGAAGGTCCTGAGGGCAAGTCAGCCCTGGGGCACACGTCGACACCCCAACCGAAACCACGGAAACACCCGGGGCAACACAGGAACTGTCGCGTCCCATAGGCCATCGCGACGGGGAAGGGAACACGTGACAGCAACCCTGTCACGACAGGGCAGAGCGTCGCGACATCAAACCATGTCACGACAGGAAAATGCGTTGCGACAATGATCTTTATGCGACAGGCAAGCGCGTAGCGATAAGGTCACGCCCGACCGGGCAGACGCCTCTTCTGTTGTCGCAACGCATACCACGGTCGCGACACCAGAGAGAGGCAGGAACCACCGGATGCTCCATCCGGGGCCGCCCACAAGCCACACACATCACACACGGAGGAGGGGAGCATGGAGAAGCAGCAAACACTAACTACAAACCCCGAGGGGCTCCCAATCCACCCAGATCGAGAAGAGTTCAAGCAATCCCTACCTTAAACGAAGAACAAACCCAATAGGGCCCTTCACGTCAGATTGGCCACCTCCTCGCTCCACGCAAGCTCCCAGACTCCTAAGGGACACCATGCACGGCCCCTCCTCGCCTGAAAACCCACAAAGGGGAGAGAGGGAGGCGGAGCACCGCCGAAGGGAGAGAAGAGAAGGAAAGAGGGAGAAGAGGGGGAAAGGGGTCGCCGGCAAGGCCTTATGCCTTCGGCCACCCAAGATGTGACGGGGCGACGCATCGCGTTAAAAACCTTAACACGACGAGTCAACCCACCGCGACAGAACGCATCCCCAGGGATGCCGCGACAATGCGACAGGTCGTACTGGACACACTGCCACCTGACAGGCATTAGATGGACCGAAAGCTGGAGACACTATCGCGACCCGTTGACCAGGCGCGACACGAAGACGCGACGGAGTAGCCGGGCGCGACAAGAATGCGATGCACACGCTCGTCGCGACAAGGATGACTATCACGTCGCACACCCACAATGCGACACTAACATGTCACCCAAACCTGGACACGTTAGTGGCCGTCTCCAAGACACCGGACGGAAAGCCAGGAAGTTGGGTCTTACATCCTACCCCACTTAAAACAATTTCGTCCTCGAAATTTAAGGCACGCCTAAAAGATCCTGAGACACGAAACGAAGCACAGGGGGCAACAGTAAGACCAATGCGAATAAGCCACTAAGTTCAACACGACTTCCTATGGCAACAACCACACTGCCAAAACGCGGTGGGCACACGAAGCTGGAAAACAACGGCTCACACAACGGGCTCCAAACACAGGTGGAGCACCAAGCCGAGAAACCAAAAGCTCACTCCAGCCACACGTGGGGGCGCCCAATGGAACGACAACCCACAGGTGCCGAGCGACGCCAAATCCGGCCCAAAACAGCAGAAAACGCTAGCCGAAAACTGCATAGCTGCAGCCACCAACAGACCCCGCTGTTGGGACAAACCAATCAACGACCCCACTTTGTCACCAGCAAAGCCTGATAGAGGACACAGTTACCAACAGCAACAAGAGAAACGCCGGTCAGCAACTCACTCTATCGCCAGTTAAACCTGACAGGGCACACAGTTGCCAACAACCACATGAGAAACACCTGAGAAACCAACCACAAGTCTCAGAGGAAAGCCTCGCGGCTACTAGCAGTACCTAGCATCGGTCACCAGCCAACCGAGAAGCCACGCGAGTGACGAGAACCAGAGGAACATCACGCTCGTGGAGGATCTGCAACACAACGGAACGACATCCACTGTCACCACTAGGTCTCACCCAGACCTTCCTCGCGGTCCAACAGGGATAGCAAACGCATGCAGAGAACCCTCAACATGCGAAAATGGCATCCATTGTCACCACTAGGTCTCATCCAGACCTTCCTTGTGGTTCGACAAGGACGCCAAGCGCACGCGAAGCCACAAAAAAACTGGGAGTTACACGCTCCACAACTTGGCACACCGCGATGGGAACACGGAAGACGTCTGAGGTTAAGCCGAAATCGGACACTCACAACGTCGACAAAACCACGTGTCGAGTACTAGCAAGCCAATAAGCCTCACTGTCACCAGACGAACTGACAGGAGACTCCGCCATCGGCTTCTAGACTCACCAACACCACGCACAGCGAAGAACCAACGAGGAATTTGGCAGCACACCTGCCACGCGTACACACAGAGCTCAGTGTGGTACCAACGTGTCAACCACCGAAAGATGCACAACCATATGGCAAACTGAAAGAACCACAGAGGTCGCGGACAACACATCGACCTCAGAGGGACCCAAACCGAAGTAGGGTACCACAACCAAACACACTCGCTCCCAAAGCGAGAAGGAAAACCTGGACACAAGCCACCACCAAAGCCTGGAGTACCACCGATAGGGCTACCTAGACAAGGCAAAGCAGCCACTCCACAGCGGTAACGGTACAACACAAGGCATAGGCCATCACATGTGTCCTAGAGGCGGAAAGCTCAATGCCCCAACACCAAGCGAAGTCGTGAAACGACACACAAATCTCACGAACAGGCACACGGCCACAACAACATGGTGCTATCACAAGCACCAGGAGCCACCTAAGGTGCAACACAATGCACCAAGGCTCAGACGGCACAAAACCAAAACACTCGAGCATGAGCAACACGGTGCTACCATAAGCACTAAAACTAAGCAAAGTGCAACACAGGTGCACCAGCGGCCGAAACAAACACGGGCTAACAGAAAGGACTCTTCACCAGAGACCCGCAAAAGCCACACACATAGAACCGCAAGCCTGAAAGGGAACAACAGGCCACGCCGGCCCAGCCTTGAGGCACAAAGCACGAAGCATTGAAGAAAAATGCTCAAGGTGCAGCACACACAACTGCACCAACTTCCCGAGACAACACAGGGCCCACGAAGGGGACTCTCCACCAGAGACCTACAAGGGAAGTGCACGGAAAATCGACAACATTAAGAGCACAACAACCACGTCGGCTCCAAAAAGCACACCAAAACACGGAGCACCGGCTCTGCCGCACGGGGAGCAAAACACCACAGCGCCTCCCTGGCGCGCAAGAGCAAGAAGCACCATCTCTATCGCGACCGATAGAGAGGCCAAACATCAAAACGATGTCACGAAAAGCCTCCAAGGCACAAGCCGGGGCACAATCGAGCACACACTGAAACAATGCTTGCACGAGCAAGCTAAGCAAGAAAACCGGTGCACAGTAGAGCAACACTCACACATGTAACCCAACAAGAAAATGGTACTACCTTACACCAAACCAACAGGGACCCAATGCCCCAAATTGTTCAAGCAGGTAGCAAGAAACAATCACAACGGCAAATGGCACGAACAGGTCCACCGACCCATGGTGCCACAAGGAAACGACAGCACGAGGGGAGAAACCAACTCAACCTAAAAACAACTCAAGGGAAGATGACTCCACTAGAAGGTGCAACAATGCACACCCCAGTGACACAACACCACAGTGGAGCATCACCACCCCGAGCAACCAACGGAAAGCAGAGGAAGGAGACACGCAACGCAATGAGTCTCTTCCACACGTAAGAGGGAAAACCCCAACGCAAGACTGACACTTCCACAAGAAGCATAGCCAGCCAAACACCCACTGCACTCACCAGACCACCATCTGAGAGAGCACGCCGGGAGTGAGAAACGATGTAAACCACCCGCACCACGGGAACACACAAAGTCCCACCAGCACAGCCAAGAACTTGGGAGCGAACAACAAGGCAACCTGGCCAACGCAACGGCCAGACACACGGTCAAAGGCACCACACCTTGATCGACAACACCCAAGCAGACTGTAACACGGACAGTCCAACCGGCAACAGCGACAGCTCATCTCTACAGAGAGAGAGCAGCGACAACCAAAACAATCACAGGGCAGCTTTGGGGAGAACCTCTACCAAAAGCGCCAAGAGCCGTCCTGGGAGAACCTCACCAGAATGCAGACCAACCAAACGGCACACTTCAAACCACAGGGGCAACACAACGGTGGCCCGAAATAAACACAGAGCACTCCTAGGAAGAACCTCTGCCAGAAGGGACAAAGGGCGATCCTGGGAAGAACCTTCACCAGAATGCACAACCCAAACGACCAAACAACACGGACCATCAGAGAGAACACTGCAGCAAGCAGAAGCAACGCAAGACGGTCTGGGAGAACCTCCACTAGAACCACCAAGGCACCATTCTGGGAGAACTTGCTAGAATGCACCAGCCAAAACAACAGCATACCTCAGACCCTGAGGCAGCACAGCAATAGCAGAAACAAGCACGAAACAGTCCTAAGAGAAACCCTCACCAGGACAACAACAAACGGTTCTGGGAAACCTCACCAGAACACCGGGCGACCAAGCGATGCACCTCAACCCAGGGGGTAATGCAACAGCAACTAGAAACGAGCACAACACAGTTCTGGGGAAACCTACCTTCCACCAGAACCATCAGAGAAGAACTCCGGGAGCACCTCACCAGAGCTCACAGCCAGCCAGCACTAGGCCGACAGCAACCACAGGCAAGTGTCGCAACACTCAACCATGATGCAACACGGCACACAAAACATCTGCTTAGCTCGAGCAACGACGCCGACTAAGCAAAGCACATCGCACAACAGCACACAAATATGAAACCACACACAAGACCAACACAGCACACACCCCAACAATAGGGGAACAGCCAACAAGGCAGGGACACTTCGACCAGTTCCACAGACAACAACCCTGC
This sequence comes from Colocasia esculenta, assembly GCA_014218235.1. Lineage (NCBI taxonomy): Eukaryota > Viridiplantae > Streptophyta > Magnoliopsida > Alismatales > Araceae > Colocasia > Colocasia esculenta. The sequence continues at coordinate 31,177,894 of CM024765.1, read as the reverse complement.
ACCGGTGAAGGCCACACCACACGCAGGCTCTCTCAGCCACAAAAGCACATACGCACCCAAATGCGCTGAAGACTACCAAGAGCACCGTGCCTGGACTTGCCTGCAATCATCCTCCACACGGGGAAGACCACTGCCAATGAATCCACCGCCAACCGCGCCACCACGACACAAACACACCGAGTGACCACACTCGCCACGCTCGCGGAACGGCAACAGCTGCAACCCTCCTGCAGCACGCACACGAACCTTGCAGGGAAACCGCACACCTGCAAAACAATTGAAAGCACAAGCCTAACACTAGTCGGACGATGTTAGCAGCGTACTAATACCTTACTTTGGGACAACTATAATTATTAACTCATTACAAATCTCAATAGACCCATGCTCTGATACCAACTGTAACAACCCGACCTCCTAGACCCCCACCAAGGACCCCGAAGTTCACGTCGCCACCCATGGATCTAAAGACTCGGAAGGGTTATAAGAAATAGTCTAGTGAGATATGTATTAAATTTAAATAACTATAACAATATAACAACTGTACAACGTGTCCCAAGTAAAAGCACAGGTACAAGAAGAAAGGTGTAGTCCTTAAGGGGCATACCCCGAGAACTTGCAAAGCAAACTCTCTGAAGGATCGAGAAAAGATGTAGACATGATCTAGAAGGGGGGGTTGAATAGATCTAATACTAATTAATGCGGAAGCTTAAGCAATTTAAAATTACTTCGAATTAGAGATCAAATCACCCAAACAATTTACTGATCTGAAGTGTGATTAGTGTGTGTGAGCAAATCAATTAGCAGTGTGAACGAAATCCCTATGCATGCATCTAGCGAGATACAAAGGCAAACCACAATTCAAACCAATGCACAGAGGATTTTTAGGTGGTTCGGAAATCACCTCCAGTGACTCCTACGTCCACCCCTCACACAGTGAGGCCACACTACTCAAAAACCCTGAGTACAACTCACACAAGAGTACGACGACTCCAAACACCCTTGAGCACGACGACTCAAAAAACACCTGGAGCACGACGACTCCAAACTGAGCACGACAGCTCAAACAACAAACCGGAGTACGACGACTCCAAATTGAGCACGACGCTCAAAACTACACAGTGAGTGCGACGACTCACAAACTACTGAGCACAAAGGCTCACAAACAACTTGCTAGAAAAACACAAGACTCAGATCCTCTAGCAACAAATCTAGTCCAACAAGAGTTAATTCATGAGGACTCATGCAACAACCCATGCACAATCTCAGAATCACTCAGAAGAGAAAAGGAAAATGAGAATTGTATCAATGAGCTTTTCTCTTCAGATGTACTCCCTTATAGAAGGTCGAATTGTGAAGAGCTTTGATCTCTGGAAGTCCTGGACGATGCTCTGCAATCTAATCTTCAGGATCTTCCTTGAATTCTTCACAAGAGTCGGCTTCTACTTGATCTGCTTCCTTGAGGTGATCCAATTGCTTCTTCAACGATCAATTTCCACTTCTCATGCTTGAACAGATGAGAATTGGCTTGAGGAAGCACCAGGAAGACAAGAACAGGGAGGAGAACTCTTCTAGCCGCCAACGGGATTTCTGGGAGGCTCTGAAAGGGTTCTTTCATGTTGGATAGCCAATAGGAGGGTATTTATACCCCTAATAGTCCAAGTGTACCCTGGGGGTCGTGGGCACACGATCCAAGGCTAACCCAACAATTCCCTAGGGTGCCACGTGTCCAGGAGAATCTTTAAGTCACAGAGTTTCCGGAGTGTGTCGACTGCCCATGAGGTGTGTCGACACACTGTCCCAGACTGGGCAAAACAGTTCCTTGGGAGAGGCATCTAGTGTCGACCTGATATCATCTCGTGTCGACCTGCTGTAGCCATCTGGAAAAACAGGCCTTCTGGGAAGGCTCTCTAGTGTCGACACCATCTGGTTTAGTGTCGACCTGAGATAGAAGCCTGTTAATATTTCTCTGGGATCTGTCTCTAGTGTCGACCTGCCCTGGTCTAGTGTCGACACTAGTTGACCATTTCTTCATCTTTTGCCTTAGAGCTTGGAACATTGTGTCGACACCAGTGTGAGGTGTGTCGACACCACCCTTGCAATAAATGTTTGTCCCTGAGAAATAAAACATAAATCATTAGTTAAATATATCATGAATATAAATGATAAATGTGCTTGGAAACATGCTTTTTGAATATTGTTATTTCAGGTGTGATGTATTTCACATGTTCCAATTGTTATGCATTAAAATCACAACTTGTCATCATCAAAATGTGAGGAGAAATGAATTATATTCACACTCAACCCAACAATCTCCCCCATTTTTGATGATGACAACATTAAATTCATATGGAAGTAGAAAGCTTCAATGAAATGTGATTTTAAGCATTTTCATTTCCTTTTATTCATACTTGTCAAAGACCTTTGAACATTTTTTAGTGACATTTGAAAGTTGCACACATGAAAGACACAATGTTACTAGAAATAAGCTATTTTCACACAAAGGTCAAGTAGCTTGACAAGCATTCATCACATTCACATTCATTCAAAGAGTTTTCAATCACATTGAAGACACAAAGGTTTCTATTCATTTCATTCAAAGATATGAACATTACAATCTTCAAAAACACATTTAAAAAGCATTACAATTTCTTGCTATCTTCTCCCCCTTTGACATCATCAAAAGAAATTACATTAAGGGGGAGGAGGAGAAGGAGGAATGGGTATCAAGATGGTTCAATATCCGTCAGTCTCTTTTCCATTGAAGTCAGACTGAACTTCATTTGAGCTTGGATAGTTGAGAGTCTTGTATGTAAAAGATGTTCCATTCTCTCTGAGTTCTCTGACATTAGCTGAAGGGCACTGAAATCTGTTGACATTGGCTGTGAAGATGAAGAAGAACCAGCTGACCAACCATAGCTAGCAAGGTTTTGAATTCCTTTTTCAGATCAGTCATTTCTTCATCAATATGAGCAGATAAGTTCTTCATGTTCTCCAAGTCATCTACCAGATGAGCAAAAGACAGTCTTGTCTTAGATATCTGAGAAAGAGTTTCTTTGGTGTTGAAGACATCAGCTTGGGAATTTGCCAAAATTCCTTTCAGACTGTTTCCAACTCTTCTTGATGCTCTTTCAGTTCAATAGAAGCATCTCCCAATGTTCCATCAATCTGTTGAATCTTGGCACTTCATGATCAGAAGCTGCTTTTGCTCAATAAATTTTGCAGACATAGTGTTTCCAACTCTGTACCCTCAACTCAAAATTTTCTGACATTGTCTGAATGGAGGTGTTCAATGCATCAAATTTGTCATTCAGAAAAGTGTACAACTCTAGTGGAACAGAAGGTCCACCAAAGGTGTGGAGGCTTAACTTGAGGTGTGGAAAAAAGATGGAATTTCTATGTCAGGGTTTAGGGGGAAGAGGGCTGAAGTGAGGTGAAAGTGGGGCATTAAGGGGTACATCAACTTCATCTGCAACATGAGGCTGATCTCATTCACTGGAGGCTAGTCCTCATTTACTGGAGGCTGTCCCTCTTGAGCTGGAGGATGATCCTCTTGCACTTGAGGCTGATCCTCTTGAACCATAGGGGCCTCTACTATAACTGGCCCTCTCCTGACCTGGTCACCCACAATCCTAAAGCCCATGAACTTTGAACATGCTTGAAACAATAAATGTTGGACTTAGGAATTTTCTGGGACTTTTCATTCTCAAGTGACACACCAAAGTGCTTAAAGACTTAAGTCAAAAGGGCTGCATAAGGAAGTGATCTATGCAAATCTGCCCTAGTTGTCTCAGATATTATCTGGTACATTATGACATGGAGATTGATCTTTATGTCCTTGTTCATGCAGTAAAGCACAAATCTTTGAATGTTTGTGAGTCTATCCCTCCCACCACCTTGGGGTGTTATGATAGTGGTGAGAATATGATGGGTAAGTCTCAACACAGGTGGAAAAGTATTTGTGTTGAATTTAGTAACATGTGTTTGCTTGGGATCAGACTCATCTGCTTGCAACCCAGTCAAGACTGTATAGGCTTCATGAAGGTTAAACTCAAAATTATGGTAATCAGCTCCTTCATCTGGAATTTTGAATATGGTGGCTGCTAGGTCTGTAGGCAAATCAATCTCAATTCCTTTGACCTTTGACTTGTAACCATCATCAGTGCATTCCAAATGCATATAGAATTCCTGGACAAGTCTAGGGTATATGATGCGAAACTCTGAGATGAAGGATTGCCATGACTGAAACTTGAAGAAGTTTATGACCTCAGGAAAAACAGCATTCAATTCACTGTCCTCTAAATCCACTGCCCTAGATTTCAGAATGGTCTTCCCTTTTGGTAGGAGTTGTCTTAGAAGGCTGGGAAGACTCAGAGGATGAAGAGGATGACTGCTCAGAGACTTCAGGAGAAGAAACCAAAATCTTCCTCCTAGGGTATGCAGACCCTCTACCTCAACCAGAAGAGGATGCCCTACCTCTCTTAGCAGACGACGGGGATACAGATGAAGGCCCTCGCTGCTCTGCAGGGTCATGGCGCCTCTTGGTTCTCCTTTCAGTAGGAGGATCATTGTCCGCCGGAATGGGTCTTGCCGAAGCCCTGGATCTTTCTCCACGGCAAGGGGCCTGCTTGTGGGCCATGGAAACAAGATGGAATGGAATAGGAGAAGATGGAGAGGAAGGAATGTAAGAAGAATGACAGGGATGGATTGGAGGAGGGAAGAGGTGGGATGCTTGCCGGATTCAAAGGTAGGAGACGGCCATCGGGTCGACCTGCAGAATAAAAAGGGGTTTTTCAGAGGAACAATACCCCGCAGGAACAATCAGACCCTTAACCGGCGCCCACGGCTTAATTCACTCTGGCAGGGGGTCAGTGTCGACACTAGAGGAGGTGAGTGTCGACCTGAGCTAAAGTGTGTCGACACTAGATGAAGGTAGTGTCGACCTGGCCTGATGAAAAAATTTAGATTTGAGTATGGAAAAAATTTGTGACTTTTGAGACATCTTTATAATACCTTTTTGTAGCTCTTGGCATGATGTGAATTTGGAATTTGCCTTGGAGCTTCTTGGATTGATGGAGGAAGTAGATGAGCCCTCTTGATAGTAGCATTCCTCTCTTTCCCTGTCTGTTTCTGAACCAGAACTTTCACTAGCTTTTCATTAGACTTAGAAGAGTTCTTATTCGCAGTAGATTTAACAAATGTTAATTTGTTTTGTTCTTATTTTTCTTATCTCTCACAGAAGTATTCTTCAATTCATGTTGAAGCTTCTGTTTTTCAGATTTTAATGCAATTACTTCCTTTTCTGAAATTTGAAGCTTGTTTAGCATGACATCCAAACCATTTTTCATCTTGTTCTTTTCATTTTCAAATTGAGAATTTATTTTTCCAAATCGGCGATTTTATTACTCAATTGCTACATTCATTGTCCAATGGTTTGCCATGGTACAAACATTCAATCTTCCTTTTTAAATGATGATTTTCTTCAACAAGTTGTTTGCATCTTTCATTTATTTAATGATCATGAGCCATATTAGAGATTTGTTTGTTTAATTGATCATTATCAAATTTGAAGTTGTTATTGAGATCAATCAATTCTTCTTTTTCATTTTCCAGATCAATGACTTTTGATTTCAATAGCTCATGGTTTTCTTTCAATCCATTCAGTTTATTTTCACAGATTTGGACTTCATCTTCCAAATTCTCTTTTTCAGAATTTAAATTTTCAACTTCATTTTTCAAATTATCATTTTCTTCTGAAAGATCCTTATCATTGTTCTGGTGCAATTCAAGTGTATTTTTCAAATTTCACTTTCTTTATGGCAATGTTTTAAAGTATTTTTCAAATCTTTATTCTTAGTGTTCAGCTTTGCATTAAGATTTTGTAACTTCTTACAGAATTCAATCAATTCAATATAAGACATGTCTTCATCTGCATCAGAGTCAGAATTAGAATACATAAATGGGTCTGGAATTGATTTACCTGACCTTGTAGACTTATTTGAACTCTTGTGTTCTGAAGAGGATGAAGAATGCTCTGATCTCATGGAATGTGCTGTTAGAGCCGAAGTATTTTGAATTGTTGATTTTCTGGATTCATTGAAACTCTTCTTTGCCATTGAGTGCTTGTGAGTTTCTTTTGCTCTTTGTCTTTGTGAGTCCTTTGAGAAATCCAATGAAAATAAGCTTGAGGATTTCTCTGAAATTGTAACAGGAAATTCATGTAGATTAAGGCAATTTTCCATTATACCAAAACTCAAAAGACTATTAGATCTAATCACAGAGAATCAATGTAACAAGGAATTAGATCTAACAATTAGAGTGGTTAACCTGCTCTAGTACCAAAGGTAGGAATCAGAGCGATTAAACACACAGAGACAGTGAACGATCAAGCAAACAGTTTAAGTAATTAATACATAGATCAAACAGAAGCAATCAAATCAGATCAGAGATAGACATCAACCCGCTCTGATACCAATTGAAGGATCGAGAAAAGATGTGGATAAGATCTAGAAGGGGGGGTTGAATAGATCTAATACTAATTAATGCGGAAGCTTAAGCAATTTAAAATTACTTCGAATTAGAGATCAAATCACCCAAACAATTTACTGATTTGAAGTGTGATTAGTGTGTGTGAGCAAATCAATTAGCAGTGTGAACGAAATCCCTATGCAAGCATCTAGCGAGATACAAAGGCAAACCACAATTCAAACCAATGCACAGAGGATTTTTAGGTGGTTCGGAAATCACCTCCAGTGACTCCTACGTCCACCCCTCACACAGTGAGGCCACACTACTCAAAAACCTTGAGTACAACTCACACAGGAGTACGACAACTCCAAACACCCTTGAGCACGACGACTCAAAAAACACCTGGAGCACGATGACTCCAAACTGAGCACGACGGATCAAACTACACAGTGAATGCGACGACTCACAAACTACTGAGCACAAAGGCTCACAAACAACTTGCTAGAAAAACACAAGACTCAGATCCTCTAGCAACAGATCTAGTCCAACAAGAGTTAATTCATGAGACTCATGCAACAACCATGCACAATCTCATAATCACTCAGAAGAGAAAAGGAAATGAGAATTGTATCAATGAGCTTTTCTCTTCAGATGTACTCCCTTATAGAAGGTCGAATTGTGAAGAGCTTTGATCTCTGGAATTCCTGGACGATGCTCTGCAATCTGATCTTCAGGATCTTCCTTGAATTCTTCACAAGAGTCGGCTTCTACTTGATCTGCTTCCTTGAGGTGATCCAATTGCTTCTTCAACGATCAATTTCCACTTCTCATGCTTGAACAGATGAGAATTTGGCTTGAGGAAGCACCAGGAAGACAAGAACAGGGAGGAGAACTCTTCTAGCCGCCAACAGGATTTCTGGGAGGCTCTGAAAGGGTTCTTTCATGTTGGATAGCCAATAGGAGGGTATTTATACCCCTAATAGTCCAAGTGTACCCTTGGGGGTCGTGGGCACACGATCCAAGGCTAACCCAACAATTCCCTAGGGTGCCACATGTCCAGAAGAATCTTTAAGTCACAGAGTTTCCGGAGTGTGTCGACCTTCCCATAAGGTGTGTCGACACATTGTCCCAGACTGGGCAAAATAGTTCCCTGGGAGAGGCATCTAGTGTCGACCTGATATCATCTCGTGTCGACCTGCTGTAGCCATCTGAAAAATAGGCCTTCTGGGAAGACTCTCTAGTGTTGACACCATCTGGTTTAGTGTCGACCTGAGATAGAAGCTTGTTAACATATTTCTCTGGGATCTGTCTCTAGTGTCGACCTGCCCTGGTCTAGTGTCGACACTAGTTGACCATTTCTTCATCTTTTGCCTTAGAGCTTGGAACATTGTGTCGACAACAGTGTGAGGTGTGTCGACACCACCCTTGCAATAAATGTTTGTCCCTGAGAAATAAACACATAAATCATTAGTTAAATATATTATCATGAATATAAATGATAAATGTGCTTGGAAACATGCTTTTTGAATATTGTTATTTCAGGTGTGATGTATTTCACATGTTTCAATTGTTATGCATTAAAATCACAACTTGTCATCATCAAAATGTGAGGAGAAATGAATTATATTCACACTCAACCCAACACTCTCTACTCACTCGGGGACAAGAGCTCACAACACTCACTCTCACTGCTGCTGACAACACACGGCGCCACAGCTGCCTCTGCAACCCGTCCGACACCGAGCTCCCCTGATGACGAGCCCCTAGTTGAAGGAAGTAGGGGGTGAGCCTCACGAACAAGGCCCAGTAGGGATTACCAGTCCCTCACCAGCCAAAGTAGCAGGAACTCCGAAAACAGGAAACTACCCTAGAAAGTTGTGAAGCGAGGAACACCTGCAGCAGGGCACTACTAAGCAGCGGAACAGAACAGTGCAACGCCACGACCACCAACCACGGTCGTGACACACATACGACTCCCATAGAAACCAACGGAGTCAGGCACAAAGCGGAAGCAACCCTCGGCACACCCGCCGAGACCACGTAACAACCAGGCGAGAACGATGTCTCACCACAAGTACGGCCACCTCAGATCTCCACAAGGTCGAGGGCCTATAAGCAAAACCACCCCGGACCCCAGGACACACCCCGAGGTCGGGAAGCCACACACGCCGGTGCCACCACGGACTGGCACCCAAGAATAGGACTACGGAACCGAGAGGACACCGAGCAGAAACCATCAAAAGCACGGGTCCACACAAGGCCAGACCAACGATGCCCATAGAGACTAGACATAGCCAGGCTATAACCGCCGTGTAAGATCGGGCAACGAGTCATACTTGGAAACGTCGTGAGGAAACACCGTCACAACAACAACAACCAAGCCACCGCCGCTAGCAGTCAAGAGGGGGACACGTCGTCCACTCCCTATGCTCGCCAGCCTAGCTCCTGCCTCCCCTCCGTGGAAGAGCGAGACAGAGCCTCCGCATAAACACACAAACGCACGCAACACCACAACCTAGCCAAGCTACGGCCCCATGCCTAGCACCACTACGTGGCTCCGGAACCAACACAGAGAGAGGCAGTGAGACAAAGGACTATCTGGGCCACGCTGGGAAGAAAACACCTAGACAACCTCGACATCCCACCCCAGAAAAGAGAGCTCTACAAATGACTCAATGCTGCTGTCCAAACCTCATTTTCCCCTCCGCTCTAGAGTCCGCTAACTCGACTGCCAACTCGAGCATGCTTGTAGCCAGGAGCACACCCTCAACAGGCTCACGAGGATGGGGGTCCCAGGCAACAGAGACAACCTCTGAACGGGACAAGCCCTCAAGTGCCAAGCACCGGGCGAATAGGTGGGGCAAGCACAACAAGAACCACGTCGAACCACTGGCTTGTAACTCACGACAAGCCCAGCAAGCGAGAGGCATGCACGAACCCTCAAGAGGGCCGTCGGCCAACCAAGGCACGCATGAGCAAGCCAGAACCTCGGAACACTACCAGAAGTACGGAAAACCCGTTGCTCTGCTAATAATCGATTGACCGCCGATTAATCGATTATTAGACAGACGCAACCCTTCTGGCACCGCCGCCAGGACACAGCCACGAAGGTGTCACCTTCAGTCACTGAACGTAGCCAGGTAACCTACCGCGTTCCCCACCTGAAGGTCCTGAGGGCAAGCCAGCCCTGGGGCACACGCCGACACCCCAACCGAAACCACGGAAACACCCGGGGCAACAAAAGAACTGTCGTATCCCCCTAGGCCATCGCGATACCATCGCGACAGGAAAGGGCACCGTGACAGCAACTCTGTTGCGACGGGGCAGAGCGTCGTGACATCAAACCATGTCACAATAGGAAAACGCATCGCGACAGCGATCCTTATCGCAATAAGCAAGCGTGTCGCGATAAGGTCGCACCCGACTGGGCAGACGCCTCTTCTGGTGTCGCGACGCACACCACGGTCACTACACCAACAGAGAGACAGACCCACGCGATGCTCCATCCCGGGGCCGCCCACAAGCCACATACATCACCACACGGGGGAGGGGAGCATGGAGAAGCAGTAAACACTAACTACAAAGCCCGAGGGGCTCCCAATCCACCCGAATCGAGAAGAGTTCAAGCAATCCCTACCTTAAATGAAGAACGAACCCCAATAGGGCCCTTCACGTTGGATTGGCCACCTCCTCCTCGCTCCACGCAAGCTCCACGATGTCGGGACACCACGCACGGCCTTCCTCCTCGCCTGAAACACACAAAGGGGAGAGAGGGAGGCAGAGCACCGCCAGAGGGAGAGAAGAGAGGGGAAAGAGGGAGAGAGGGGGAAAGGGGTCGCTGGCCAAGGCGTTATGCCTTCGGTACCCAAGATGCGATGGGGCGACACATCGCGTTAAAAACCTTAACGCGATGAGTCAACACACCGCGGCAAGAACGCATCCCCCAGGGATGCCGCGACAACGCCACAGGTCGTACTGACACACCTTCCACCCTGACAGGCGTCAGACGACCGAAACGATGGAACACTGTCGCGACCCATTGACCGGTCGCGACACGAAGACGCGACGGAGAAGCCGGGCACGACAAGAACGCGACGCACATGCTCGTCGCGACAAGGATGACTGTCACATCACACACCCACGATGTGACACTAACGTGTCACCCAACCTGGACGCGTTAGTGGCCAGTCATCCAAGACACCGGACGGAAAGTCGGGAAGCCGGGTCTTACATGAAAGTTGCGGGGTTTGCCGCATTGAAACAACGAGGAATGTCGGTGGATGAGTATGAGGCTCAGTTCGCTCGTCTAGCCTTATACGCCCTACATCTGGTGGGTACTGAAAGGTTGAAGGCCAACCGGTCTATGGATGGGCTCAGGCCCATGTTCATTGAAAATCTGGGACCACACAACATCCGTACAAATGTGGAGATGGTTTGACGAGCTCAATTAGTGGAGGATATTATGGCCAAGGAAGAAGGCATGAAAGGAAAGGACATTGCGAAGTCGGTCTTTATTAAGAGAGGAGTGGTTAATACAGCTAGTACTTTCCGCAACAACAACAACAAAAGGTCAAATACTGGTAAAGACTATGGCATAGAAAAGAAGGTCAAATTGGAAGGAAGACAGTTAGCTGAGAACTGTCAGTGCTGTGACAAGCCAGGGCACTAGCAGAAGAGTGTTGGAAGAAGTTGGGAGCTTGCCTGAGGTGTGGTGGTCGTGACCACCGCATACCCAACTGCCCTATGTTGAAAGACCAGCCTGGGAGAGCACAGAACATACCCCAGCATCAAGAACGGCTTAATGCAGTGATAGAAGCTAATCTCGCTGATGAACGAGGTATGGTGGAAGGTACCATCCTTATTCACTCTCAACTTGCTTTTGTTCTTATTGATACTGGAGCTGCTTATTCGTTTGTTTCAACTACATTTGTTGCAACCCTGCCTGTTAAACCAATCCTCATGAAATTCAAAATCACTGTAGCTTCTCCTCTTGGCTTTGAATTCGAACTTGCACACTACTTTCCTGAATGTGAAACCATGATTTGAGGGTAGAATCTCCCTGCCAATCTCATCTGCCTAGATATGAAGGGGCATGACGCTATATTGGGTGTCGATTGGTTGATTAAGTATGACACCGATGTCAATTTTCATCATAGGAGGGTCACCTTTAAAAGACCAAACCTTCAAAACTCTATTTTCTTGTCATCCGTTACCACACACACCTTGTCCTTATTTCGTCCCTTAAAGCTTCTAAACTGATCAACCGGGGTTGTGATGCTTTTCTAGTTTCGGTTATGGTGACTAAAAAGAAGAAACCCACTCTAGAAGAAATTCCCATAGCCAGAGACTACCCTGATGTCTTTCCAGAAGACTTACTTGGAATACCACCCGAAACGGAGGTAAACTTCTGAATTGAATTACTCCCTGGGGTAGCCCCTGTATCCAAAGCACCATATCGCAACCCACTGAATTGCAAAAGTTGAAGAGGCAGGTCTAAGAACTGTTGGATCAAGGTTTTATCAGGCCTAGCACATCCCCATGGGGTGCTCCGATATTGTTTATTAGAAAGAAGGATGGAACGATAGGACTCTGCATTGATTATCGTCAGTTAAATCAACTGACAATAAAGAATAAGTATCCACTACCACGCATCGATGAGCTATTTGATCAGCTCTTTGGTGCATAGTATTTCTCTAAGATCAACTTAAGATCATGTTTTCATCAACTAAGAATCAAGGAAGAGAATATCCACAAGTCTACATTTAAGAGCAGATATGGACACTACAAGTTCGCAATCATGCCATTCGGCTTGACAAATGCTCCTGCGGCCTTTATGCAACTCATGAACAATATATACATGCCGTACTTAGACCAGTTCATAGTGGTATTTATTGATGATATTCTCATTTACTCCAAATAAAAAGAAGAGCATGAAGAGCACTTAAAGATTGCTCTGCAAGTGCTTAGAGATAACCAACTTATGCAAAACTTAGAAAATGTGAATTCTGGATGGAAGAAGTGTCTTTCCTTGGTCATATCAAATCCAGAGAATGTATCTCTGTAGATCCATTGAAAGTAGAAGCAGTGAAGAGTTAGGGAAGGCTGACAATTATGTTGGAAATTAGAAGCTTTCTGGGTCTGGCTAGATACTATCGACGATTCATTAAAGACTTTTCAAAGATAGCTATACCACTGACCAAACTTACCAGGAAGGAGAATCCATTCACATGGACGGCCGAACGTGAAGATAGTTTCTTGTCATTGAAAGAACATTTAACTTCAGCACCTGTGTTGACACTACCTATAGCCAAAGGAAGCTTCGAGGTATATACAGATGCATCATGATTCGACCTTGGCTGTGTATTAATGCAAAATGGAATGGTGATATGTTATGCTTCCAGACAATTGAAGAAGCACAAAGATAATTATCCTATTCATGATATGGAGCTGGCGGTTGTAGTCTTCGCCTTGAAGATATGGCGTCACTACTTATATGGTGAGAAGTTCATTGTTTTTCTGACCATAAAAGTTTGAAATACATGTATTCTCAGCATGATTTGAACATGAGACAGCGGAAGTGGTTGGAGTACCTGAAGCACTTTGACTTCACTATCCAGTACCACCCAGGAAAAGCAAACGCTGTGGTAGATGCCCTTAGTAGGAAGCCAATGGCTACCTTATCAAGTCTCGTGGTGGGAGAATCGCACTTGCTATAAGAATTTGTCCGGCTAAACATAGATGCTGATACCAAGAGAGTAGGGTGTTTGATTGCTAATATTAGAGCACAACCCACCTTTCTTGAAGACATTCGAGCACTCCAAGACAATGATCCTATGCTTGTACAGGTAAAGGTTAATCTAAAATAGAGGCCAAATTTTTCCTTAGCAGAAGATGGAAGATTGTTTGTTCCGAGGGTGAGTTTGTGTGCCCAACCATGAGGAAACAAAGAAAATGATCATGGACGAATTCCACAAAACCAGATATACCATTCACCCAGGGACTACTAAAATGTACCAAGACATAAAAAGAAGTTTTTGGTGGCTGAACATGAAGAGGGAAGTGGCTGAAAATGTCGCCAGATGCTTAACCTGTCAGTAAATCAAAGCAGAACACTTGCGACCTGCAGGTAAACTAAAACCCCTAGAGATTCCAGCATGGAAATGGGAGGGTGTAGGGATGGATTTCATCTTTGGACTACCAAATCTAGAAGTAGATTTGAAGGAATGTGGGTGATTGTCGACCGCTTGACTAAGTCCGCCCACTTTTTACCAGTTAAGAACAAGTGGACAGTGGATGTCCTAGTAGCATTATATATGAAGGAAATTGTCAGACTACATGGAGTACTTGTGTCCATTGTATCTAATCGAGATCCAAGATTTACATCTCATTTTTGGAAAGGTCTACACTATTCCTTGAAATCTAAATTAAACTTCACCACAGCCTTCCATCTGTGACTGATGGTCAAACTAAAAGAACAAACCAGGTGATAAAAGACATGCTTAGAGCATGTGTTCTGGACTTTGGAGGTAGTTGGCATGAACATTTACCTCTTGTTGAATTCGCCTATAGCAATAGCTACCAAGCTAGTATTCAAATGGCACCATTCGAGGCACTCTATGGCAGGAGCTGTTGATCTCCGATCTGCTGGTATGAAGACGGTGAAAGGCAACTGTTAGGTCCAGAAGTAGTGAGAGAACTACAGAAAAAGTGAAGATCATTAAAGAAAGAATGGTAGTGGCATAGCAGAGGCAGAAAGGCCTATGCAGACACTACAAGAAGGGATTTGGAATTTCAGGTTGGTGATCATGTGTTTCTAAAAATATCACCAAGCCATGGAATCAAAAAGTTCGGAATCAAAGGCAAGCTATCACCAAGATTCATGGCCCTTTCGAAACCCTTAAAAGAGTAGGTGAAGTTGCATATCGTTTAGCATTGCCTCCACAACTGGATGGAGTACACATTGTATTCCACATATATGCAAAATAAGTATGTATGTGATCCTTTTCATGTTATCGAATATGAGTCCTTGGTGTTTCATAAAGATGGGACTTATGAGGAGAAGCTGGTTAAAATTATAGATCGTGAACTGTGCCAGTTAAGGAATAAGGTTATTCCCTTGGTGAAGGTCAGATGGAATCAACGCCTGGACTAGGATGATACATGGGAAACAAAAGAAGCTATGCATAAGAGATTTTTGAAATTATTCACAAGTAATCTCCTTTGTCCTTTATATTCTATCTATGAATTTGGGGACCAAATTCTCTTAAGTGTGGAAGGGTGTAGCATCTCAAAAATTAGTAATAAGTTGAGAACAAACTATCTTACTAAAGCCTTGGCCAGTAAACAAAGTAATATCAACCCCAATAAGATGTTTAAAGAAGCAATCGATGTTGATCCGCAATCGATGTCAAAGGACAATCGATGTTGATCCGCAATTGATGTTAAAAGAGTAATCGATGTTAGTTAACAATTGATGTTTAAAGGAGTAATCGATGTTAGTTAACAATAGATGTTTAAAGGAGTAATCGATGTTAGTTAGCAATCGATGTTTAAAAGAGTAATCAATGTTAATTAGCAATCGATGTTAGTAGCAATCGATGTTTAAGAACAATCGATGTTAGTAGCAATCGATGTGTAAGAGCAATTGATGTTAGTAGCAATCGATGTTTAATGACAATCAATGTTAATAGCAATCAATGTTTAATGACAATCAATGTTAGTATCAATCGATGTTTAGTGACAATCATGTTAGTAGCAATCAATGTTTAGTGACAATTGATATTAGTAGCAATCGATGTATAAAAACAATCGATGTTAGTAGCAATCGATATTAATGACAATCGATGGTGGTCTGCAATCGATGTTTAATGACAATCGATGTTGGTCCACAGTTGATGTTTAAAGGCATTCGATATATCTATTCGACTGCCAACTTTGATTGGTCAATATACAACGTCACCAGTCGAAGTGGACTTCGTATATGATGAAGCTAGACTTCGGATATGACAAACTTAGCTTCGACCGATCACAACCAAACCGTGCATGACGAAGTGGAACTTCGTATATGACGAAGCTAGACTTTGGATATGACGAAGTTAACTTCGACATATCACGACCAAATCATACATGACGAAGTGGAACATTGTATATGATGAAGTGGACTTCGTATATGATGAAGCTAGACTTCGAATATAATGAAGCTAGCTTTGACTAATCAAGACCAAATCATGTATGACTTCGTATATGAGGAAGCTAGACTTCAGATATGACGAAGTTAGCTTCGACGATCACAACTAAATTGCGTATGACAAAGTGGAACTTCGTATATGATGAAGTTAGACTTCGGATATGACAAAGCGAGCTTCGACTGATCAAGACCAAATCGTGTATGACTTCGTATATGATGAAATCAGACTTTGTATATGACGAATTTAAGCTTCGGCTGACTATGACCAAATCATGTAGAGCCTTCCTCTTGCCCAAGAATGTCAGTGCTGCTTCTAGTTCGCCGGATTCCTCACCTCAAAAGCCTCTCTTTTTTTCTCACCGAACCCCAATAAAAACCTAGCTGAGTAAAAGTCCACCCCTTACAGAGACGATCTAGTTTTATAGGGGTTTGGGTCGTGGTCATGGTAGGAAAGAGAATCCCAACCCAATTCGGGGTTTCCATGTATATCCATGAAGAAATCGAGATGGATTCGGGAAAAGAAACCAAAACACAGACGGAGGTGTTGACGTCAAGGTGGTTGTCATTTATATGAAATAAACGACAATCGATCTTGCCGTTAACATCCTTAAACCAAACAGTAAACGGCATATACTATGTCCTCAACAACCAATTAACAACACAAAATGTTGCCATCAAGAAGAATTTCGGGTCAGAATTCAAAAACACAACAACAAGTATAATGCACAGAAATCTAGGGCCTTACATCCAAGCTTCAAGCTGCAAGATCATCCCTCCAGCTCTGGAGTTCTTTCTTATGTCAGGTTTCCAAGCTTTTCTAGCAGTTGCTATTAAGGAAGGGTGACTCTGAAGCTCTAAGATTACCCTGTTGGGTTGAGTGTGTTTTAGAATTTCCTAAAATTGTATTTTATTTCCTAAAATTGTATTTTAATGATGACCAATGAACATCACTCATACTTTGATTTTGATGATGACATATTGTGATTTTAATGATGACATACTTTGATTTTGATGATGACATGTTGTGATTTCAATGCTTAATGGGTGGAACACGTTAATGTTCAAACAACATGTTTTTGATGTTTAATATCTCATATTTTAATGATAATAATGATAATATCTTGTACTAATGGCTTATGTGTTAAATTTTCAGGAATATCCAGATTTTGTCATGGTAGTGTCGACACAGTCTCAGGCAGTGTCGACACTAGTCCCAGGCAGTGTCGACACTAGTCTCAGTTCCCAGAAGAACAGTTTTGCAGAAATGGGACAGTGTGTCGACACACTCACTGGTGGTGTCGACACACTCTGGCTAAAACTCAAAATCGTGATTTTGTCTGGACACGTGGCTGCTTGGGAATTAGGGGATTTGACCTAGGTTTTCGTGCCCATGCACCCCAAGGCACTTTATGGACATATGGGGCTATAAATACACATGTTCCTTGTACCCCAAAGGCAAGAGAGCCCATACACTTCCAGAAGAAGCCTTTTGGCGGCCAAAGGGGGCTTTCCAGATCTGTCTCCATCTCCAGAAGCTGCAAGCCATCCTTTCAAGAGGAAGGACGTGGGAATCAAGGGGAATCTCTGGAGAGAAGCTTGTTGTTCTAGGCAAGGGAGCAGATCCAACTGAAGAGGCACAGGAGAAGAAGGATTTCTTGCATTGCAGATGCCATCAAAGCAGAGCATCGCCAATTGAGGAGAATCTCTATCGATTTCCATCAAGGCTCCTCAATTCAAGTGTCTGCAAGGCCTCTTCATCGAAGAACACTCATTCTACATCTATTTGTCTCATTTCTAAGTTTGTTCTTCCTTATTTCGTCAATGAGATTTATGCATGAAGTTCTGTACAAATTTCTGTGTACGAAACTGTCTTGAATCAGATCATTGCTAGAGGATCTAATCTCTTTTGTGTTTGATCTAGCTTTTGTACTGTGAGCCGTCGAGCTCTGGTTTGTGAGTCGTCGCACTCACTGTGTGGTTTGAGCCGTCGTGCTCAATTTGGAGTCGTCGTACTCTGGTTGTTGTTTGAGCCGTCGCGCTCAGTTTGTGAGTCGTTGAACTCAAGGTTGTGTGTTGAGCCGTCGTGCTCAAGGGTGTTTGGAGTCGTCGTGCTCCGGTGTGAGTTGTACTCAAGGTTTTGAGTAGTGTGGCCTCACTGTGTGAGGGGTGGACGTAGGAGTCACTGAAGGTGATTTCCGAACCACCTAAAAATCCTCTGTGCAATGGTTTGAATTGTGGTTTGACTTTGTATTATGCTAGATGCATGCATAGGGATTTCGTTCACACTACTAATCGATTTGCTCACACACACACTAATCACACTTTAGATTAGTAAATTGTTTGGGTGAATTGATCTCTGATTCGAAGTAATTTTAAATTGCTTAAGCTTCCGCGTTAATTGGTGTTAGATCTATTCAACCCCCCCTTCTAGATCTGATCCATCCACCCATCCGATCCTAACATACCCTTGGGTCCACTCAGGTTAAGGCAAATAGAATGTAGAGGGAAAGGCTCCAAGTTGCCTTCTGGAACAAGAAGAAGGCATAAAGTTCGCTCAAGAAGGGCCATATGGCTTATTTAAGGGGTCTTTGGTCCCATTTAGGACCCTTACTTTATTCCTTCAGAAGGGACAAAAGAGGACAGAAGTCCAATCTGGTTATCTATAGGCCATCCCCCAAACCATACTATGTCATACCTAACATTGACTTGGTCTGCAAGAAGGACAGACAACCAAGATTTGTCATACTTCAAGCCATACCCTTGTCATACTTATCCTTGACTTAATCTGGAAAAGGACAAACCCACTATACTTGAGCCATGCCTTTTTATCAACTCCTAAAGTGATGTGCCTAAGGGTCAGTTCTAGGCATAAACTATTCAAATCATTCCCATATTTAAGTCTTCAGGTAGTCCTGTTAATGGGAGGACAAGGCCTCCATCGCTTTGTGTTCAAGAGCCATATCGATTGTGTCACACCCCGATGTGGAATATCGGAACGTGAAGCAGTTGCAAGTAAGCGAGTATAGAGCGTATAATAGACATCAAGTCATGGGACAAATAAATAACGCTAAATCAAATGTATTTCATTGATAAATCCACTAATGTATATTGCAACCACTAATTCAGAGCCATTACATAGGGCCCAATTGACATCATTACATTGTAAGAAAGTAAAGAACTAAACTAAAACTCTGACATAACACTAGTACGCTAGGGCACTCTTGATTCACTCCTAGTCATCCCCATCATCATGAGTGTAGGTATCCTCTTCAGTTTCACCTAAGAACACATGTCAAATAATACAGGGTGAGCGATAACACCTAGTAGGACTTAAATCTCATGATCAGACATGATTTAAATGATTAATGTATTAAAGAGCAGAGTAACGATGATAGAGAGCGAGAGTCAAGTATTGTCAAGCAAGTGATAGCACCATAGCATGATTCAAAATAGCACAAGTGTCAAGTATAACACAGAGAGCAGAATGGCCATAACACAATATATTTCACGATAGCACAACAAGTCGAGTATAATATAGCACTTTAATTGTCATTAGATAGTCGAGATAGATAGCACTTGAGTGTAATTCTAAACACTCTGGTCAATTAACTCCCGTAGGCAAATAGCACTTTTGGGCGCACCACTCAGAACTAGACCGGCCCCTTTTTATTGCCAAGTATTAGTCATATTGTTTATCTTTAGACAATCAGTCAAATGGCCATAGAGAGTACCAAGAATAGATGAGAGTATTTTATGAATAGACGAGAGTGTAGAGAACGTGAATAGATGAGCGAATAGAGTATAGGTGAGATCTATAGGTCAATGCGCATGAAACAACGTTAAATAGGAGATAGTAACAGTTGCACAACACACATGATTGGTGTTGGTAGTCAGGTAGAATTCACTAACCAACCACTGGCCATGCTACGAACATAGTCCAGAGGTCCGGTGTGATATCATGGTAAGAGAGAGAGCAATCTAAGTCCGTTTGGATCATACTGATCCTTAAGGGTGTTATAGGTATTGAGGGTACAACCGGCTCGTTGACCCATCCATGGATAGAGGAAACTTACGAAGGCCTTAAACAAGCATTCACTAGTTCGGCAGAAGGAATATCTGATGGAGACTTGTCCAAGTCAAGAGAAAGTGTATATAGAAACAAGTTGCTCGATGTTCTAGAAGAATTCTAGAACAATGGAGCGTCGGTAACGGTGTTCCAAAACCACGAGAGAAACGAAGACAAGTCCATTGTAAAAATAGGGTAAAAATGTACATTATTGAAATAAATTACCAGATATATTATTGGATATTTTAATACCATGTCAAGTCATATTGGATGGTTGCAAGTATGTGCATGTGATAGAAAAAATTGTAGATATTAAAGATCATGTGTATGACTTTTAAATAAATTATTACATGTTCATGTTCAAACATCTTCTTTTACTGCGTTTAAGACATTAACAAGATGTATAGTCACTGTGGCAAGACAAGAACCACAAAAAATTAGGGTTTATGTACAAAATTCTAGAAGATGACGTACCACTGTGAGGATCACGATAGGATACTTTAAGAATGCGACGGGTCTGTCAAAGAACGCGACAGGTCCGTCTGGGACAGACAGACAGAACGTGACACCATGGCCTGTTGCATTCAAAATGCAATGGGTTCCTTGTCGCAAACCACCTTGAGAACGTGACCTATCGGGTCGTCGCGTTCTCAGGGTTTCTGCCTAAGCCCGAGAAGAAAAAAGCCTTGCCTTGGATTATGGTCCATACTTTCCATGGGTTGACACAGGGGTGTTTTAAAATAGAAATCTCGACGTACACTTGATGAAAAATCATGAAACAAGTTTTAAACGACACTAGACTTGCAAGAGTATAAACAGTAAAGAGTAATTAGAATCTTATCATGGTTTTGATAGGCTATGATCTGGTTCTTTCACGATAAACATACAACATGACACAGTGGTGAAAAGAGAATTAATTAGGAAAGGGTACATGAAAGAAATTGGGGAAAAAAGTCTCATTAGTTTTCTGACATCAAATAGCATGTACAGTAATATGTTCATGGCACGAGATCAAGTGTAGGTAGAGAATTAAGATAAACATGATGGGTAGGGTACATGTTCTTAACAGAACTTCCAATAAGAAATTATCATGATAGGGTCGATAGAAATTAGGAAAAAGAGAGGGCTTTTGTTCCTGGTATCAAGAACAAACTACAGACGAGAGTAATTTAATTTAGCTTGTGAGATTGCCTACATTTGGACGATGCAAACTCTTAGGGTTAAGAACCGGAAGAATAGGCTTGTAGATCTTCTAGTAGCCTTCTCCCCACGAATTCCTCCTTCAATGGCCTCTTCTCCACGGTCGGCCATGAAGGGGTTGGGGGTGTATTTGTTGGGTTGAGTGTGGATTTAATATTTTTCTCCTCATAGTTTTGATGATGACATGTTGTGATTTTAATGCTTAATAGTTGGAACATTTTACATACATCACTTATATAATAACAATGCTCAAAAAGCATGTTTCCAAACACATTAGATCACATACCTTCATGATAATCCCTTGTACTAATGGTTTATGTGTTTAATTCTCAGGGACATATAATTCTTGTCATGGTAGTGTCGACACCGTGTGTCGACACTGGGTATCAATCCCTGAAGCAATTTCATGAAGACAAGGTCCAGTGTGTCGACACAGTCCCTGACAGTGTCGACACTAGACCCAGTCTCCAGAAGACCTAATTTCCAGACTGGGACAGTGTGTCGACACAGCCAGTGAGTGTGTCGACACTAGACCCATCTCCCAGAAGACCTGTTTTGTGCAATTGGGACAGTGTGTCGACACACTCAGTGACAGTGTCGACACACTCCGGCTAATTTTTCAACTTAAGTTCCACCTGGACACGTGGCCTTCTAGGGATCAATTGGATTGACCTTGGATCATGTGCCCACGCACTCCAAGGGTTCTTTTGGCCATGTTGGGCTATAAATACCCATCTAATCGGCCCCCAAGCAGAAGAACTCCTCCAGAGCATTCCTGCAAAGGCTTTTTGGCGGCAAGAAAGAGGACTCTCCCGCTCCTGCTCCTCTTGGTGCTTGTGACTCTTCTACATCCTTGGGGAGCACCAGAAGGTGAAGTGGATCTCTGAAGAAGAGGTGAGAACACTTCTCAAAGGAGCAGATCCAGCAGAAGCAATCAATTGAGGAGAATTCAAGGGTGATCTAGAGGCAATTGTTGCAGAGCATCGCCCAGTGACTCAAAGCTACAAGGATTTCCTCAATTCAGCCTTTTGCAAGGGATTTCTTCTGAAGAACATGATCTGTATCTAATTCCCTCAATTCTTTAAGTGTTCTTCTGATTCATTCATGAGATTGTGCATAAATTGTTGCACGAGTCTCTGTGAATGAACTTATTCTGAATCAGATCATTGCTAGAGGATCTGATTTGTGTTGTTCTTGATCTAGCATGTTTCTTGTGAGCCTTTGTGCTCAGTTGTGTTGAGTTGAACTCTTAGTGTGTGCGCTTGAGCAAGTGTGCTCAGTTCTCTGGAGTAGTTGTGCTCTAGAGTTGGTGTGTGAGTTGTCTAACTCAGTGGTGTTGGAGTTGTCAAGCTCCAGTGTGTGTTGTACTCGGGTTGAGTAGTGGAGCCTCACTGTGTGAGGGGTGGATGTAGGAATCACTGTGTGATTTCCGAACCACCTAAAAATCCTCTGTGCAAGTGGTTTGAATTGTGGTTTGATTGTATACTGCGCTAGATGCATGCATAGGGATTTCGCTCACACTACAAATTGATCTACTCACACACTCTATTCACTCAATTCACACATTCATACATCAGATCAGTGAATTGTCACTCTGAATTGATCTCTGATTCAAAGTATTTTTCAAATTGGTTAAGCTTCCGCATTAATTGGTACTAGATCTATTCAACCCCCCCCCCCTTCTAGATCTGGTCCATCCCATATCCGATCCTACAATTGGTATCAGAGAGGGTTCATGTCTGTATCTGATCTGATTTGAGTGTTTCTGTCTGATCTCTGTGTTCCACTTGCTTGAATTGTTTGAGTGTTTCTATCACTGCATTTCATCTTGCTTAATGGATTCTCGAGGCTTTATTGCTGAAGGCCATTCCATCAATAGGCCACCATTTTTCAATGGGACTGATTACTCTTATTGGAAAAATCGCATGCAAGTCTTTCTTAGAGCCCAGAATTATGAAATCTGGAGGGTAGTTGAGGTAGGTCCTTATGAAAACCAGGGAGAAGAGGAAACCTGGACTAGAGAACAAATTAGGAGGGCCACCCTTAACTACAGTGCCATGAACATGCTTCAGTGTGCAGTCCATCCTAAAGAATATTCAAGAATATCCATGTGTAAATCTGCTAAAGAGATGTGGGATAAACTTGAATTATTGTATGAAGGAACATCCCAAGTTAAGGAAACCAAAGCAAACATACTTGTTTCTGAATATGAATTATTCATGATGAAATCTGATGAATCAATTTCTGAAATGTTTGCCAGGTTTATGATAATTGTCAATGGACTGAAAGCTCTAGGTAAAGACTACACTGATGCTGATTTGGTAAGAAAGATCTTGCGCTCTCTTTCATCTATCTGGCACACTAAGGCCACTGTTATTGAAGATTCTAAAGATTTATCCAAAATCTCTTTGGATGAACTCATAGGATCTTTAATGACATATGAAATAAACTTGAAAAGAAATGAAGAGCATATAATCAAGACCAAACCAGTAGCACTTAAAGCCTCATCAAGTAACAAGGACAAAAATCAAGAGAAATCAAGTTCTGAAGAGTCTGAGTCAAATGAGGATGAACTTGCCCTCATGACTAGGCAATTCAGAAAATTTCTAAAATCAAGAAAAGGAAAATTCACTGGGAAGAAGAAATTTCCATCTGGCAAAAGAAATACTTCTTTTTCAAATGTCAATTCAAACAGAAATCAAAGAACTGATGAAGTTATTATCTGCTACAGGTGCAACAAACTAGGACACATGAAAGGAGAATGTCCTGAGAATAAAAAGGATAAGTACAAGAAGATCAACAAAATGAAGAAGCCTAAAGCCATGGTAGCAACTTGGTCAGATGATGATCCAAGTGAGGATGAAGATGAGAAGACCTCAAGTTCTGGAAATGAGGAAATATGCTTCATGGCTAACAGCACTGATGGAAAGGTAAGTACTTCTTTTGAAAAATATACCATTGATGATTGGCAAGATGTTTATGCTGAATTGGTTGAAAAATATTCTGAAACAAGAAAAGAGAATAAGCATCTGAAGAAGAAAATTGAAAATCTCTTGCATAACAATTCCTCAAACAGAAGAATTTTGAACTGGAAAATGAACTATCTGAACTTAATGAAGAAAAGAAAACCTTTTAAATGAAATTGATGAGCTCAAACTTGCATCTCAAAAGGCCAATGATGATTTTAAAAAACTTTCTAAAAATTGGAATTGCAACAAAAGGAAAAAGAACAAGCTGTTGATGAAATAATAGTTTAGAAAATCTGCTGAAAGAAAAAGAACAAGTCATTGAAGCTTTTACAAAAGGAAAAGACAATCTTGATGCTTTGTTAGGAGCAAGAATGAAATCTGTGAAACATGGACTAGGATTTACCACACAAAAATCCAAGAAAGACAAATCTGGTGAAATGAGGGAAAAAGCTCCCTTGATAAAATTTGTTAAAAGTCCTAGTCCTGAGAACAACAAAAACAAGCAAGTGTCAAGAAACACATCCAAAACTTTGAAGAATTTGAACAAAAAGAAACTAAATAGGTCAACACCAGTCAACCAAAAATAAAAACTGTGATTGCTGAGTCGACACCAGTCAAAAACAGGTCGACCTGCCCAAGTTTAAAGGCCAACAATCAGTCAAACAAAAAATCAAATAAAAACTTGAAAAATAACAAAAACACAAAAGGAAACCTTCATGATAGATTTTGGACATCCAAAACAACACCTCAAACTGATTGGATCAATTCTTGGAACCAATGGTATTACAATCCTTTTTGGTACCACTCTCAATTCTTTTATCCAAATTTCCCAATGTACCAACAATATCCTTGGCTTGGACCTCTACACATGAATGATCATGCCCAAATGCATAACCTCCATGCTCATGAAAGAAAGAACACAGGCGTTTTCATTCCAAAAGAAAATGTTAAATTGAAAAAGACAAAAATCACCTCTGAAACAAAACAAATGCAAAAAACAAATCAAATTTGGATTAGAAAAGATCTATTGTCCATGTTCAAACAAACTGATGGTCCCAACAATGTTTGGGTACCAAAATCTTCTCTTCTCTGATTTGAATTTTGCAGGAAGGTCGTGCACCCAACTCCAATGTTTGGTTTCTTGATAGTGGGTGTTCACGACACATGACAGGAGACAAAACAAAGTTCTCATTTCTGATTGAAAAGGAGGGGGATCTGTCACATTTGGAGGTAAAAATAAAGGGAAAATCATTGGATCTGGAAAGGTTGGTAAATCTTCCTCAAACTCAATTGAAAATGTTTTTTAGTTGATGGTCTGAACTATAACTTGTTGAGCATTAGCCAACTGTGTGACAAAGGTCACAAAGTTGTGTTTGAATCAGATTTTTGCAAAATAATTGACTCCTCAACTGACAAGATAAAATTCTTTGGAAAGAGAGAGAATAATGTCTACATGATCAACCTTGATAAAAATTTTGCTGAAAACATTTGTTTAGTTGCAAATAAAGATGAAATTGCATGGACATGGCACAAAAGACTTGGTCATGCAAGTTTCAACACAATAAACAAACTCTTAAGGCTAAATTTGGTAAAAGGACTTCCTGAATCTTTTCCAAACATAGAAAATCAACTTTGTGGGATTTGTGCCCAAGGAAAACAAACCAGAAAATCTTTTAAAACTTTCAATGATGTACTCACATCTAAGCCACTAGAATTACTTCATATGGACCTTTTTGGGCCAACAAGAATTCTCAGTCTTAGTGGCAAAAGATATGGGTTTGTCATCATTGATGATTTTACTAGATTCACATGGGTTATTTTCTTATCCCACAAGAGTGATGCTTGTCTAGAATTCAGGAATTTCTGTACCACTGCCTTAACAGGTTTTTCACATAAAATAAAATCCATTTTGACTGATCATGGGGGAGAATTTGCAAATAAAGCCTTTTCTGATTTGTGTGCTGAACTAAACATTTTCCACAAATTCTCTTCTCCAAGAACTCCAGAACAAAATGGAGTTGTGGAAAGGAAAAACAGAACTCTTGTGGAAATGGCTAGATCCATGCTCTTGGAAAGTAAATTGCCCAAATCCTTCTGGGCTGAAGCTGTAAATACGGCAAATCATATTCTCAACAGAGCATTGGTCAGACCAAAAATCAGAAAAAACCCCTTATGAACTGTTGAAAAACAAAAGGCCAACTCTTTCTTATTTTAAAGTCTTTGGATGCAAATGTTTTGTACATAATAACAACAAATAAAACCTTGACAAATTTGATGCTAAAAGTCATGAAGCCATCTTTCTTGGTTATTCTGAAATCTCAAGAGCTTTTAGAGTCTACACTCTCAAAAATAAAACTGTGGAAGAATCTCCACATGTAGTCTTTGATGAAAATTCTTTTCAACTCACTATTCTAAATCTTGCAGGGACTCTCAAGATAATGAAGAGGATGACTTCATTGTTGATTCTTCACCAACTGTTGAGGAGAATGAAGACTTATGTGAAAACCTGAACAATCACTCACCTACCCCAAGTGGATCAGGTAATATTGTTCCAAACTTAAATGCACCTCAAGAGGTAATTTCTGAACACAGATTTTTGAGAGATCACCCAATTGAGAATGTGGTTGGCAATGTGCATGATAGAGTGAGAACAAGATCATCCTTTTTGAATGCAATCCATGAAGACCCTCTAGCACTAATCTCCCAAATTGAACCAAAATCAATTGATGAAGCTCTAATGAGTGCAGATTGGATCAATGCAATGCATGATGAACTTCATCAATTTGACAGAAATCAAGTGTGGGAATTAGTACCTAGACCTAGTGACCAATCTGTCATTGGCACTAGATGGGTATTTAGGAATAAACTGAATGAAAATGGTCAGGTTGTAAGGAATAAAGCTAGACTAGTTGCCAAGGGGTATAATCAAGAGTTTGGAATTGATTTTGAAGAGTCTTATGCCCCTGTAGCTAGACTAGAAGCTGTGAGGATATTTCTTGCTTTTGCATCATCTTTGAAATTTAAAGTTTATCAAATGGATGTCAAAAGTGCCTTTTTAAATGGATACATCAAAGAAAATGTTTTTGTAGAACAACCTCCAGGCTTTGAAAATGAAAAATTTCCTGATCATGTCTTCAAACTTCATAAAGCTCTTTATGGTCTTAAGCAAGCTCCGAGAGCTTGGTATGACCGTTTGAGCTCTTTCTTGTTGGAGAAAGGATACTCTAGAGGTAAGGTTGATCAAACCTTGTTCACAAAAACTGTAAATAAACAAATAATTGTTGTCCAAATTTATGTTGATGACATAATTTTTGGATCCACAAATAAAAGTCTGTGCACTGAATTTGCCAATCAAATGAAAACTGAATTTGAAATGAGCTTGATGGGTGACTTACAATTTTTCTTGGGACTGCAGGTTAACCAAACCAGTGAGGGGATCTTCATAAGCCAAACAAAATATGTCAAAGAACTTCTGAAAAGGTTTGACTTCCAAAACCTCAAGCACTCAAGCACACCAATTGCAGTGAATGTAAAACTAGAAGAAGATTCACTTGGTAAGTCAGTAGACCCAAAGACATACAGAGGTATGATTGGATCTCTACTCTATCTCACTACTTCTAGACCTGATATTCAATTTAATGTATGCTTGTGTGCAAGGTTTCAAGCTAATCCTAAAGAAAGTCACATGCTTGCTGTTAAAAGAATATTCAAATATCTTGTTGGAACATGTGAACTTGGCATTTGGTATCCTGCTGGTTGTGAATTAGATTTGATTGCCTATTGTGATGCTGACTATGCGGGTTGTAAGCCTGATAGAAAGAGTACAAGTGGCCTGTGTTTATATCTAGGTGGATGTCTAATCTCTTGGCTTCCAAAAAGCAACACTCAGTTGCCCTATCCACTGCAGAGGCTGAGTATGTTGCAGCTGGTCGTTGTGGCACCCAAATTCTTTGGGTGAAACATCAGCTCCTAGATTATAACCATGAGTTAGGTTGCATTCCCATTCTTTGTGATAACACAAGTGCCATAAATCTGTCTAAAAACCCAATTCAGCACTCTCGCACAAAACACATTGAAATAAGGCATCATTTCTTGAGGGATGAGGTAGCCAAGAAATCCTTTGAACTACTTTTCATTGAAACTGAAAAACAAATTGCTGACATCTTCACTAAACCTCTTCCTGACAGCAGATTTTCATCCTTAAGGAGAGAGCTTGGGTTATGCAAATGTCCACAATCTTCTTGACCTCTCTTTATTTGGGTTGAGTGTTTAGGCAATTTTTGAGGGGGAGTCATTGCTTCATCTTGTAAATATTCCCTTCTTCTTATTTGTTTCCTTGATTCATGATGTACAAATCTCTCATAAGCCAATTTCCATTTCTTTTTGTCAAATAAATTCTTCAATCTCACATTGTATTGACATTCTTGGTATATCAAATGGTGATTTGAAGAAGGACAAGTTCTGCTTGTCTGGACACTTTCACTATGCGAGAGTATATGTCTCCGCCAAGTATCAAGAATCAAATATACAATTGTTGAGGGGGAGTCTTTGTTCTTCAAAAAGAATCATTTCAATTTTTCAAAATTCTTGAATCTCTTTATTCTGATGAAAGATTTCTGGAATCAACAACTCAGGGGGAGTTAAAGAATTCTTCACTCACTTTTTAAAATTCAGGATTCCTTCTTGAGTTATCACAACTCCCATTCATGATATGCTTATTCAGTTTGTTAAAGAAACTCCAAAATGACTTTTTGACTGATCTACAACATTTTTACAGTCAACTCTCAACCATATTCTACAATCCTACAGCAATTCAAATCTCTTTCAAAGATTGAAGGATCATGTGTGTATTGACTTTGAACAACTCTTTTGCAACTGATGTGGGAAAAGATTGCTCTCAATTTTATAATATTCTCCTTAATCTATTATTCAACAGAGCAATGGCACAAATGCTGAGAAACTACAAACCTTCACAATGAATGAAGTGCCATGTATGTCATGAGGTATTTCTGCTATCTCTGTTCAAAGGGGTTAAACTCATCACAAAAATAAAACAAAAGATTTTCTGAAAATATTAATGATGACTGAGTAACTGGAAATATTGGCGTCTTATCAACGTATATTTTCACGTCAAAAGGTTATCATTTGCCCCTTGAAACTGGATAATGAGCAAATCTTTAGTAACCAGGGACTATGGTGTGTAAAAAGCATTAGTTCTTGAGTGAACAAGATTTACTACATTTGATAGTTTGATTAAACAAAAAAAATATATGACCAAGGAGAATTACTCACAACAAATCTGTATCTTCCATCAGTTTGCTTAAGACTGTTTAATCTCATCACAACTGATTTCAATCTAAAAGATATTTTTATTTCTTTGGATTTGAAGAATTTGGAAGTTTGCTATTGACTATGTTGAATGTCCTATATCATTCAAACTGTCATTTCAATGTTTCAACTCACTTAATGACCATATCCTGTAGGTTGATGTGTAACACTTGAGTCACTCTTGGATTTTTGTAAAAAAAATAACAAATGAATTCTTTGGCATCTTAAACATCCTTGTCAAGTTGATTCTATCCATCTTTCATTATTTTAAAGGTTTCATTTCATTTACAAATTTTCCTCATACACATATCATCACTTTTCCTTCAGGACAGGTCGACACACTTCCCTTCATGTGTCGACACAGTCCCTGATCAGGTCGACACAGTCTCATCCTGTGTCGACACAGCCACTGTTCCAGGCGATATTTTCTTCTGTGCGGTATCGTTTAAGGGTTAGATATTCCCGCAGTTCATCTTACCCTATCAACCTTTTTTTCTTCCCCAGGTCGACCCACCGCTGTCATTCCACCCTTAGAAACGCCTGATTCCTCTCTTCTTCCCGCCATCCTCTTCCTCTCATCCTCTTGCCTCCATCTCCTGCTTCCATCTCTGCCTGGACGATGCCTCCCAAGCAAACCCCTCGTCGAGGCGCCAGGTCTAGGGCAACTGCCAGGGCGGCTGCTGTTGAGGAACCTCCAACTGAGAGGCGAAGCAAGCGCCGCCATGACCCTGCTGGGCAACAGGGTTTGTCTTCCCCTTCTCCTACTCCATCCAAACGAGGTAGGATGCCTTCCTCAAGCCGTGGATCATCTCAGAGGCAGTCTCATCATCCTAGGAGGAAGATCTTGTCTACCTCTCCAGAACCTTCTGAAGCATCCTCCTCCACTTCTTCTGGATCATCTCAATCGTCTGATGCTACACCCTCCAAGGTTCTTTCTGAAGGCAAATCTATTCTCAAGCCCAGGGCTGTTGATTTGACTGATGAAGACTTTGCCACTACATTTCCTGATGTCTCTCGTTTCTTCAAGTTTCAAGGCTGGCTGCCTTTCATTTCTGACTTTCGGACCTTTTACCCTAGACTGGTGCAAGAGTTCTACAAGAACTTAACTGTCTTGCCAGAGGGATATCAGTCTGAGGTTAAAGGAGTCTCCTTTGTGCTATCTACTGAGCTAGCTTCTACATTGTTCAAGGTTCCAGATGAGGGTGAGGATTATCATGCTTTTGAATTTGATTTGCATGAAGCATATTCTCTACTTACTGGACTCCCTGCTGATGAGTCAGATTCCAAGCAGACCTATGTTACTAGGTTTAACACCAACACCTTCCCACCTGTCTTAAGACTGATCCATCACATTCTCACTACAATAATCACACCACAGGGTGGTGGAAGAGATAGATTGACTGACATTCAGCGATTTATAATCTACTGCATGAAGAAGGAAATCAAGATCAATTTGCATGTGATAATGTATCAAATCATGTCAGAAACTACAAGGAAGGATCTTCATAGATCACTACCCTATGCTGCTCATCTCACTACAGTCTTTCAACACTTTGGTGTGTCCTTTGCAAATGAGAAAGCTCAGACAATTCCAAAATCCAACATTTACTGCTTGAAGCATTTGCAAAAATTCATGGGTTTTAGAATTGAGGGTGATCAGGTTAGAAGAGGTCCAGTTATTGAGGCCCCAGCTGCACCTGAGGAAGTGGACCCTCCTCCTGCTGAAGAGGATCAGAATGCTCAAGAGGATCAGCCTCCATCTGAGATTGGAGCCCCAATCCCTCAAGATATCCCTCAGTCACCTACATTTCATGCCTCTTCACCACTCATTCCTGATGTGGAACCTCCTTCATTCTTTCCCCAATTCCATGGATCAGCTTCCACTTCCACTGGTGGACCTTCTGTTCCACCTGAGTTATATTCGTTCTTGGAAGACAAGTTTGGCACCATCACCTCCTCCATCCAACATATGTCAGAAAACTTTGAACTTCGCATTCAAAGATTGGAAAACTCAGTGAATGGTCAGTTCATCAAGCAAAAAGAGGTAGTTGATCATGCAACCCAGAGATTCAACAGGCTGATTGGCACATTAGGTGATGCTTCTATTGAGTTGAAAGAACACCAAGACAAGCTTGAAAAAGTTCTTCAAGGGATTCTTGCAAACACTCAGAAAAATCTCTTCAATAGTCAGGAAGCTGTCACTCAAATATCTAAGACCAGACTGTCTTTTGCTCACCTGGTGGATGACATGGAAGGTATGAAGAACCTGTCAGCTCATATTGATCAAGAAATGTCTGCTCTCAAGAGTGAGCTTCGTACTCTCAACAGACATGGTGGCTTTGCTAGCTCATCTTCAACCTCCCAACCTATGTCAGCTGATCTTACTGCTTTTCAAGCCAACATGTATGACAATTCTCAGAGATTGGAAGAACTGCTGCATACTCGTTTGGCAACTATGCAATCTCAGCTGAGATCCAATCTGTCTGCCATGGAGACAAGACTGAAGTCCATCGAGTCTATTCTACTTCCTATTCCTCCTCCAGCTCCATCCTCTTGATGGCTATTGTATTTTGATGATGTCAAAGGGGGAGAAGGAATGTTCCTTTTTGTGAATGGATGAATGGATGTTTGTTTGCAAACACTTTTTGAATGTAAATGTCATAGTTTGTATGGCTCTTGTGGTTATTTTTGAAAAGACTTGGTTGTTAGTAACATTGTGTCTTGACTGTGAAATTTGTCACATGTTACTAAATCTTGTTCAATGACATTTGATGAAGTCAATGGAGTTGTTGAAATTCATTGTCATTCAATGTATGTGCTTGGATATTGTGTGAATGAATGGCTTAAAATCACATCTCTTTGAAAATCAAACCTTCATGTTGACTTAATGTTGACATTATCAAAAAGGGGGAGAATGTTGGGTTGAGTGTGCATTTAATATTTTTCTCCTCATAGTTTTGATGATGACATGTTGTGATTTTAATGCTTAATGGTTGGAACATTTTACATACATCACTTATATAATAACAATGCTCAAAAAGTATGTTTCCAAACACATTAGATCACATACCTTCATGATAATCCCTTGTACTAATGGTTTATGTGTTTAATTCTCAGGGACATATAATTCTTGTCATGGTAGTGTCGACACCGTGTGTCGACACTGGGTATCAATCCCTGAAGCAATTTCATGAAGACAAGGTCCAGTGTGTCGACACAGTCCCTGACAGTATCGACACTAGACCTAGTCTCCAGAAGACCCAATTGCCAGACTGGGACAGTGTGTCGACACAGCCAGTAAGTGTGTCGACACTAGACCCATCTCCCAGAAGACCTGTTTTGTGCAATTGGGACAGTGTGTCTACACACTCAGTGACAGTGTTGACACACTCTGGCTAATTTTTCAACTCAAGTTCCACCTGGACACGTGGCCTTCTAGGGATCAATTGGATTGACCTTGGATCATATGCCCACGCACTCCAAGGGTTCTTTTGGCCAAGTTGGGCTATAAATACCCATCTAATCGGCCCCCAAGAAGAACTCCTCCAGAGCATTCCTGCAAAGGCTTTTTGGCGGCAAGAAAGAGGACTCTCCGCGCTCCTGCTCTCTTGGTGCTTGGTGACCCTTCTACATCCTTTAGAGAGCACCAGAAGGTGAAGTGGACCTCTGAAGAAGAGGTGAGAACACTTCTCAAAGGAGCAGATCCAGCAGAAGCAATCAATTGAGGAGAATTCAAGGGTGATCTAGAGGCAATTGTTGTAGAGCATCACCCAGTGACTCAAAGCTACAAGGATTTCCTCAATTCAGCCTTCTGCAAGGGATTTCTACTGAAGAACATGATCTGTATCTAATTCCCTCAATTCTTTAAGTGTTCTTCTGATTCATTCATGAGATTGTGCATAAATTGTTGCACGAGTCTCTGTGAATGAACTTATTCTGAATCAGATCATTGCTAGAGGATCTGATTTGTGTTGTTCTTGATCTAGCATGTTTCTTGTGAGCCTTTGTGCTCAGTTGTGTTGAGTTGAACTCTTAGTGTGTGCACTTGAGCAAGTGTGCTCAGTTCTCTGGAGTAGTTGTGCTCTAGAGTTGGTGTGTGAGTTGTCTAACTCAGTGGTGTTGGAGTTGTCAAGCTCCAGTGTGTGTTGTACTCGGGTTGAGTAGTGGAGCCTCACTGTGTGAGGGGTGGATGTAGGAATCACTGTGTGATTTCCGAACCACCTAAAAATCCTCTGTGCAAGTGGTTTGAATTGTGGTTTGATTGTATACTGCGCTAGATGCATGCATAGGGATTTCACTCACACTACAAATTGATCTACTCACACACTCTATTCACTCAATTCACACATTCATACATCAGATCAGTGAATTGATCTCTGATTCAAAGTATTTTTCAAATTGGTTAAGCTTCCGCATTAATTGGTACTAGATCTATTCAACCCCCCCCCCTTCTAGATCTGGTCCATCCCATATCCGATCCTGCAGTATTTATGCATCTAGCATGTTTAATTCCTAATACAACTCTAACTTCCATTAAACTCTCGAATTTCCTTGTTTCCTCCAACCTTCCTAGCATTAATCCTCCTAATTGGGTTAGATTGGGATTCCAATTTCGTACCTAGCTAGTTAGGGTAGGGTTGTGAGTCCAACTTCGATGTATATTAGCTATATTAATGATTCACTTGCCCTTTTTAATTTAGGAAACAATAGAGTTATGAATTTTAGGGTATTTTCTTTTATTCTCTCCTTCAAAACTCCTATTTTGGCCCAATAACTTTTATATGAACTATTTAATAAGGCCCATTACTTATTTTGATTTATGGGTTTTAATTAATTCATTTTCCTTTAATATTTCTATTTATTTATTTATTTAGAAAATAGCGGGTTGCTACATATTACTATATAACAAGGTAATCGATGGTTGAATACCCAGACAATCGATTGTAACAAGGCAATCGATTGTAATAAGGAGACAATCGATTGTAACAAGACAATCGAATGTAATAAGGAGGCAATCGATTTAGGGGAACCGATTGTATGTATATAAGCAATCGATTGGAGGGAAGCGATTGCATAGAAGCAATCGATTGAAGGAAACATCGATTGCATAGAGACAATCAATTTGAGGGAAACATCGATTACTGACCAACATCAATTGGTCAGAAACATCGATTGCATGCCAACATCGATTGTCCTTAAACATTGATTGTGGACCAACATCGATTACTACTTAAACATCGATTGTGGACCAACATCGATTGTCCTTAAACATCGATTGTGGACTAATATCGATGACTACTTAAACATCGATTGTCCCTTTGAACATCGATTACTGAAGGAAAACATCGATTATTACTTAAACATCGATTACCTATATATACTTTGTCATGCACGTTTTCTTCATGATCAGTTGAAGCTAACTTCGTCCTATATGAAGTCATACTTCGACCGACTGTGTTTTCTTCTATTTTATATAGAGTTTCACTTCATCATATATGAAGTCTCACTTCGACTGACCTGGTCCTCCTCGGTATAGTCCATAGTCTCGAATGTGCGCTCCAACTCGTGTGTCCAACTCTCAGCCTTGTCTGGATCATACTCACTAAAGAACATCGGTGGTCGAAGGCGCAACAACCTCTCCAAGAGAGTGGTCCTGTCCTCCGTCCTCCGCCGACCGGCCCGGGTACTCCCCATACTCGACGCCTGCTGAACCGCTGGTTGCTCCACCTCCAGATCTACATGCTGCTCCGGTACCCTGGGGGAGGTACTGGGGGCTGACCTCACGCTGCCGCCTGCCCGGGCTGCCACGCTCCCTGGTACATGTTCCTGAAGAACTGCTCAGCCAAGGGAAACCAATCTGAGTACGCTGTGGCTGGGGCTGGTACTCTTGCTGCTACTGCCCTCCTGCTGATGCTGTTGCCGCTACTCCCTGAGGCTGTGCCACGGACTCCTCTACTGACACCTCCTCCTAGACCTACCCCTGCGTGGGTATATCTGACTCATCCTACTGCTCTATCAGCTCTCTGTCCTGCCTACGCCTGCGCGGAGCCATATCCTACACAGCACACAACCAACAAGGTTAACAATACCAACTCGAGCGGCTAGCAGTGTACTTGTACTACTGTTGAGACTTCCTGTTGTAGTTTAGATCCTCTACAAGTCCTGTCGGACTCTCACTCTGATACCAACTGTAACGACCCCGAGAACCCGACCCTCAGCCCACGCCGAGGACCCGATTTTTGTGGTCGCCGCCTACGGATCAGGAGACCCGGAAGGGCTATAACACAAGTTTAACAGAATATGTAAAGGAAGTAAACGTCAATTGCTGAACTAGAAGCACACACGCGGAAGCAAAAAGAAGAGCGAGACCGCTACGTATCGCCCTAGGTACAGTCCCAACACACACATTAGTACAAGTAAAAGACAGGGGAATAACAAGTCCCTTAGGGGCATACCCCGAGGGTGGCGTACAACTGAGAGGGGGAAACCACTGCTAGCTATGGGGACCACGACTACCGCCCCATCTCCTCCGCCCGGCGCGTGCCCTACCGCTGTTGAGAAGTCTCACCTGGAAAAGGAAGGGATGAGCTTCACAACAGAAGCTCAGTAGGGACTACCAATATAACGGCCCTGGATATTTATGCCCAATAAGGCTCCATATCCAAGTCTGCCTCCCGCGATTGGACCGAAGTCTCGCAAGGGATAGCACACACACGTATCTAGTAAGAATATAAAAGACAACCACAACAGTATAAGACACAAGAAAGTATATGTGCTCATATCTGCATATAACAATTTACAATTATCCCAATGCATTATTACATGTCCAATTAAAGAGTACAACTACCTGGGGCATACCCCGAGGGAGCACAAGCTCACAGAACACAACTAACCCTACTACTGGTGGTACAAGTCTGTCACAATGCCTTCACAAGCCACATAAACGGCAAGTCCTGAGAAGAACTATAAGGGAGTGAGCCTTAACAAATCACAAGCTCAGTAGAGGCCACCCAAAAGCAACACACGAAACTAAAGAGACATCAACCCTAGAGGGTCTCACTGGCAACACCGATAGCCAAGCCATAGCATGCTTACAACATTCTTAATAAACAACACCTTAAGCAGTAACACATTAATAAATACATAATCCTCGGAAAGAAAGAGGAACCACTAGACTAGCACAACACTACTAGTCCGCCCAACAACTACAATGCCTAAGCCACAGCCTCACAGGCAAACTATTACAATAACTGGTCGCCTAAGCTACATGCTTCATAGGCAACCTACCCACGAAGGGTAACAAGACTGACATCAGCAAGCCAATCAATCACACACTTAAACCATAATCGAAAGCTTATTCGAAGAAGGGTAAAACACAACGAGTGGAAGGTCTCACCACACGACCTCCACGGAGCACAGCTCCACCTCAACACCTAAAAAGGCTGGTACACCACGTACTACGAGAAATAGATACCCACGAAGGGTACAGGTACCTTCTAACATGAGGTACCACCACAAAATCTCAGTACAACTGTGCCTACTACCATGCACACCACAACGGGTCAAACCACAACCAACGAGTCATTGTACATAGGTCATAACCAGCGGCAAAGCATGAGTCGGAAAGGAACGACGCCACCACACGGGAACGGACTACTGGTTCATGACGCCAGTATCCAACCCGGATAACACAACACAAGAACTACCTCTCAGTCTCGCAATCACGGACGAAAGGTCCAACTGCTGCTCCACAAGCACAAGCCAAAGAACCGTGGAGACCAACCAACACCACACATGCAGTCCACATAGCTGCAGGCCCATGCCTGGCACCTTTAGGGACTCTGGCCCGAGCTCCCTAAAGTGAGGCACTGGAAAACAGGACTAGCTAGGGCCCAGTATGTCTACTGGTGTCCGTAACCCCCAACCACGAGCGCGCTACAAGTGACTAAACATAAACTCTCACAAGTCGCTGCCCCTCTGCCATCTTTCTCTCAGCCAGACGTACAACTCTAACACAGGAGTGAGGGTGTCCAGGAAGATGACACAGACCTCGATGGTACACACAGTACCGAGACAAACCCCGAGCACTAACGTGCCTGGCTCATAGAAAACCTGGGGTACCCAACTAGAGAGGCATTTCGGAATAGGCGTCGGACCACCACACTCGACTAGCACATAAACCACGTCAGTCACTTAACACCTCGGTGAGACTTATGTCACGATACATTAAATATAATTGGCTCATCACTGGTCACCATGCGACCTTCAAGCTAATCGACACCAACACATACTTAAATCATAATAATATACAACAATCTTGCCTAACATTGGTCATCTGATGACCTCTATTGCCATATTAACACAATATATAATCACTTAATAACCGTACACATGCTTTACTAATTAAATCATCTTAAATAACCTATAAAAGATATCATAGGTTCGAGGCTAGGTTCACACTGGAACCTTATTGCCCAACCACCACAAACTAACCACAGTAATTAAATCCCGACAAACATAAACATCGAACTACTTGTCATGCACACACAAACCACATGCACGACACTCAAACCATGTAAATACCACGTGAACGACACGCTCCTCGAGTGCTACAGGTGCCAATGCACCACTACCATTACCATGCATCTCACCTTAATGACAATCGGATAATCGTACCATTAAAACATACACAACAAGTTCTCTCAGCTGTGATCGCGACAGAGAGAAATGTCGCCTTCTGAATGCGACACCCCAATATGTCGCGTTCATAACCCGAACGCGACGGGTCGGCCTGTCGCGTTCAGAACGTGACAGGGGGCTCCGTTGCCTTCACAGGCAGGAACCCTAATCCGGAATGGTCTCCCCAGATCACCCCTACAAATCATGCAAAACCATATTTAAATTCATTTTTCATGCTTTACTCAGTGCCCTAGCATGATATCTAATGTTCTTTAAGCGATTAACAAGCCATACATGCATCACATGCGATTCACAACATGAAAATGGGTAGAATCTCCCTATCTTCGTGAAGAACACAAAAACCACCCATGACACGGCGTCTCCCCCGATCCATGTGACGACCTCGCGGCGAAACCACACCAAAAACACCTCCAGAACCTCGAATCTCCCGAAAACCTCCGTAAAAATGCCTCCCTGGCCGAGCAGAGCTTGCTGAGCTCTGTTCAGCTGACCTTGGCTAAAAACACATCACAGTTGGGAACGCGACGTAGCCCTCTGTCGTGACAAGAATGCGACGTAGGAGGTTGTCGCCTTCACAAGGTCGACGTCAGCAAGTCGCCCAGCGTGCGACACACGGCGGACATGCAGACGAAGACCACTCTGCGGCGGCAACCAAAACATGACACCCAGGGTCGTCGCTTTCAGAACGTGACGCCAGGCTCTGTCACGTTCACAGATAGAGAACCAGTGAGTGCTTTGGGCCCAACCTGCCGGCCCACAAAGCCTCACAACCTACGTAAACACGTGAAACACACGTCATTGGCCACACATTGGCCTCCACAACCACTAAGCAAGGATCTACGAAGATCCAAAAAATGCGTGACGTTACAACCAATCTCCTACTGGCTCTAACAAGTAGTCAAAACTAAGTACTTAATTAAATGACAGCAGTTATATCTTCTACATATGAACAAAAGTGCGGAAGCGAAGCTACTAACTAGCAACGGTACAGAGCAACACTAGGGTCAGAAACTCCGTAAGCCTGCATGACGTGACCACCACACGGCTGGCAACGCAGATAGGGGGAACCCTGTCTGGACAAGAAACACTAGCTATGGAAAACACTACCACTAGTCAACGGTCAGGTGCGTCCACTGACGTCTTATCCTCGACCCAGGTCCAAACCTCCATGTCTTGTCAGAGTGAGGCAGGACACCAGTAACACAACACTAACCGTCGTAGTCTGGCCGGACTATGGTCCCATGCCTGGCCTCTCTAAGTGGTTCCGGGGCCACAAAGAGCGAGGCAGTGAGAAAAGGACTAGCTGGACTGCGCCGGGAAGAACTCCTCAAAACGACCTCGACGTCCCAGACCAACTACGAGAGCTCTGTGTGGACACCCCGTTCTGCGCACCCCAGATGCCGATGGATGCTCCAGAGGTTCATGAACGTTGCCGCTCCCTCGTTGGCGTTGAATGGGTACTAGTTGACTTCGTTGACTCTTTGGTTGACTCGGTTGACTAGGGAGAAAACAAAGAAACCAGCAAAAGAAAGGGACATGTTGCGATCGCCAGGGCCTTACCTGTGCCCAAGGAAGTAGAATGATCACGTCGATGTCGTGGCCTCGCGCAGCGGGTGATGGTGGGACTTCAACTTCTCTTTCTTCAGCCGGCCAAAGGAAGAGAGCTCCACGATCTCGTTCGTTGCATTCCTTCCACAAGAAAAGCTCTATTAGACTCTAAGGAGGTGCAGTAAACATCCTAAACAGAAGAAAAAAAAAAGCCTAAAAGGAGAGCCCCGTACCGGTTTCGGACTTGAGAAGAGGGGTGGTCAAATGTTATGACCACCCTTCTTCCCTCCGTTTTTGGTTTGGGAAACCCCTTTTCAGGTGTGTAGGAAGGTGCCCTACGTGCCTAGGGTGTATGTGAGTGTGTGAATGACATGCAAGAACTAAGAGAGAGAAAAGGGAAAGAGGAAGAGAGGAGGGAGATGATCCTCGTTTTGCAGCTTGGCTGGCTCCTTTGTGGGCTCCTCCAGCACTTGGTGAAGCCTCCTAGATGCCCCAAATGATGAAAGGAAGAAAGGAACAAGGATTGAAGCTTTAGGATGCACTTTCTCTCTCTTCTCTCAAAGCAACAGAGTTTGGACGTCCAGCCTCTCTCCCTCTCCTTAGAAGGCCTAAGGACTACCTATATAGGCAGTGGGGGCGCAGCCAAGGGGCCTTGGATGCTCAAGTGTGAAGAAACACACTTGTACAAGTGGCAATCCATGTGATAAGGGCTAGACCAATAGGAGGGGGCCACATAGGATTTTTACTGGGTCAAGGGGGTGCCAAGGTGGCCCATTTGCCCGTTGGGAATGGCCCCATGCGCTGCATGGGCGAGGAGAGGGCGCATAGTGGGCTGGAATCTCAGGAAGTTGCGCAGACCAGGTAAACCTGGTTGACATCCAACGATGTTGCCGCCAACGCCATGCAGACGTCCACATAGGTGGCCGCCATCCATAGTAGACGTCTATGGGACTTTCCGCCAACATGTAGTCAGCGGCAGTCGATGCCGCCGACTACATGGGATCCAAGGCAAGTCAACAAATGGTCAGACGTGCCTTATTGTGCCATGGAACCACGCGGGGATGGGCCAAATCTCGCGTCTACACTGTGCAAATGACTCAACGCCGCTGTCCTAACCACCGTTTTCCCCTCCACTCCAGAGTCCGTGACTCGAGCACACCCACCGCCCGGAGAACTCCCTCAACAGGCGCACGGGGACGGGGGTCCCAGGCAACAGTAACAACCTCTCTCACGGGACAAGCCCTCAAGTGCCGAGCACCGGGCGAACGACTAGTGTAGGACCGTACTAGGAAACTAGCACTGGTGCCACGGGTACAGTAAGAAGCAGAAACGGTGAAGACTCCACAGAAAACGGACTTCACAAGGACTTAACCTGTCTCTGCTGTAGTCGCGACGCATCAGGCCATCGCGACCTTGTCGCGACGCCCAACCCTGTCGTGGTGGCCCAAGCCGTCGCGACCTTGTCGCGACGCCCAAGAGCGTCGTGATGATGTCACGGCAGCCTTGCCGATCACGACATCATCGTGACCTCCATAGCGATCGCATCTTCAGCCGAGGGGGGTTCCGGGATGATCCTCCCGGAGACCACCCCAAAACCGATACATTCACATTCCACAGGGGGAGGGGTGCATGGGAAACGCATGGGAAAGCTCCTAAATTATCCAAACCACCCTTAAACCCCACAAAACATGGATTTGCACGAATCTACGCTTGATGAAATCCTCACTCACACGAGCATGATTCTCACACACCCCACAACCCCAAACCACGGAGAACACAAGAATCTCAAGGGGAAGGGAGCATGCTAGGGTGAGAGGAGTCAAGGGTCCCTACCTCCACAAGTAGAGCCGACCCGTTGGGGCCTTCACGTCGGAATGTCCACCTCCTCCTCTCTCCAAGCTCCACAATCACGCCACCTGCACGAATGGGGCGTCACCACGAGCACCACGAGCACGCCAGAAAACCACCGGAGAGAGGATAACTCGGGGGAGGAAGAAGAAGGGGGAAGAAGAGGAAGCAAAGGGGTGAGAGGGGGAAAAGGGGCACAGCCTCGATTTTAAACCGATGGGCCCCAAGACGCGACGGGTCGGCCCGGCGCGACAATGCCGCGCGAGCCCAAAAGGCGGTTAAACCTCGAAGACTGGGAAACTAGAATGTGACGGCCTGACAGGTCGTGTCAATGCTATACGTACCTGACACCCGACAAATCCATTCTGACAGAAAGGACAGCGGTCGCATCGATCAGAAAAGCAGTCGCGACGCCTCCAGACGTCGCGACAAGAACGCGACACCCACCCTCGTCACGACCATGTCACGACGTCCAGGTGTGTCACCACACAAACCATGTCACGACGGGCTCCCCTGGTGCGACCATGTCACGACCAGGGTGCCTGCCGCGACCCTGAGGACAAGGCCAAGGGCCCAAGAGGTCTGGGTCTTACATCCCACCCACCTTAAGAAATTTCATCCTCGAAATTAAAATAAACTCAGTTTCAAACCGGAAAGCAGTACAGGGAAAGATGACATACCGATCAATCAAACAAATACGGGAACTGCTCTCTCATTTGTTCTCGCGCTCCCAGGTGGCCTCGCCACTGACTCGGTTCTCCCAGACGACCTTGACCAGCGGAATCTGCCTCCGGTGCAACTACTGCACTCTGTGGTCGACAACTTTGACCGGGTACTCTGGCACTGACAAGTCTGGTGCTACCTTAAGCTGTGAGTAGTCCAACACGTGTGACGGATCTGCAACGTACCTCCTAAGCTGTGAAACGTGGAAAACACTGTGCACGCCTGCCAACTCTGCCGGAAGACTCAACCTGTAGGCCACCTCGCCGATCCTCTCAGTGATAGGGAAAGGTCCAATATACATGGGACTGAGCTTTCCCTTCCTGCCAAATCTCATAACTCCCTTGGTCGGCGAAACCTTCAAGAACACAAGGTCGCCTACGCTGAACTGCAACGGCCTCCTGCGAACATCTGCATAGCTCTTCTGCCTACTCTGCACTGCCTGAAACCTCTGCCTAACCAACCTGACTGTGTCTGCACACTGCTGCACCATTTCTAGTCCCAAAAGCTGCCTCTCACCAACCTCGAACCAGTGAAGTGGTGTCCTGCACGGGCGACCATAAAAGGCCTCGTATGGCGCCATTCCAATGCTCGAATGATAACTGTTGTTGTATGCAAACTCTACCATCGAAAGGTGCCACTCCAGTCCAAACAGCACGCTCTCAGCGTATCCTCCAAAGTCTGAATTGTCCTCTCTGACTGACCATCTATCTTTGGGTAATACGTTGTACCCAGCCTCAACTCTGTGCCAAGAGCTCTTTGTAGACTGCACCAAAACCCTGACGTGAACCTCGGATCTCTATCAAAAACAATTGAAACTGGGGTGTCATGCAATGGAACAACTCAGTCCACATACAGCCTGGCTAACTTGTCCACTGACCAAGACATCCTTTTTTTTTTTTTTTTGGTAAGTAATACCGGAGATTTTATATTAAATATTGCAAGAAAGAACTATGTACAAGGAAGAATTCATACTATCACAAGCCGATAGTTATGAATTCGAAATAGAAGCAATCAGCTCGCTAAAAGGTGGATGGACATTCCACTAAACACAGGTGATTCATTTCTTATGTATCTGGAAGTTGCTGAGTATTATATCAGAACGATGTGAATTTGGAGCTCCCTGGATATGAAATTCAGTAATGTTGCGAATGTCAGAAAGGATTGAGAGAAGCACTTGCATATAGCTTCTACTTTTAGAGTCAAAAATTCTGGAGCATCTTTCCTTCCAGATCCACCAAAGAGCCGATCTAAAGTAGCAAAGGCAACCTTGCTTTGAACATTTTGAGCACCAAAGTGTTGGAGTAAGCTATCACTCTCATGGAGAACTGTTTCCTTCGGTCCTCTATGGATATTCAGTCTGTGCAACAGCTGCATCCAAATCCAGGAGCTGTATGGGCAATTAAAGAAAGATGGTTGATATGCTCCTCATTCTGATAACACAGCACACAAACATTAGGCCCTTGCATACCCCGTTTCTGAAGAACATCAAAAGTCGATACACCTCTCATGAAGATCTGCCAAGCGTGAACTGAATATTTCTGATTTGTCGGTCTCTTCCAAACAATGTGGAACCAAGGCACCTTAGGATAGGTGACTCTCTGCATGTCATAAATGTGTTTGCTGCTGATTACACCATTGTTGTGCCTCCAAACAATAGAGTCTTCACAGCCGGCATGAATGTGAATGTTATGGATTGTCGGCCAAAGTTCCAGCATATGAATAGAAGTAGGTTGAGGGAGACACCATCTTCCATGTTGAATGAGTGAATTCACAGTGGCAGTAAGGGCAGTCCTAGCAGCATTCTAAGATGATGACCTCCAAGAGAGTGGAGTGAATGACCATGAAGCCAAGGATCATGCCAAGGCTGATAGTATTTCCATTACCAATATTGTAACTCACATGCGGTCTAATCCAATCCCTGGCCCTTAACATTCCTTTCCATGCATGTGAATGATAAGGTTTTGTGCCAGCAGTCCAGATGGAAGCATTTTTGAGATATCTACTCCTAATCCATTGGTTCCACAAGGTGTCATGATTAGAGAGAAATCTCCAAAACTGCATAGTGAGGCAAGCTGAATTCCAGATAGCAAGACTTCTTATCCCCAATCCCCCTTCATCCTTAGGCCTGCATAAAACTCCCATTTAACAAGATGAAATGGTTTGTAATCTCCCGAAGCATGCCAAAAGAAATTCCTGATTAACCTTTCCACCTCTCCAACTAAACTCTTAGGTAAAAGGAATGAGACCGCCCAGTAGATGGAATAAGATTGAAGAACCGAGCGAATCAACTCAAGTCTACCAGCTTTAGATAGCAGCTTTTTTCCAAGATGCAATGCGCTTATTGATTTTTTGGAGGATAGGATTGCAATGCATGCTAGTAAGCTTAGTGGAAAACAAAGGCAATCCTAGATAAATGGAAGGCAAGGATCCTTCATGAACCTGCAAAGCATCGAGGAGGGGCCCTTTATTCTGAATCCTCGCACCAATGAAGACCTTGCTTTTCTCAGTATTAAGTTGTAAGCCTGAGTAGAATAGAAGCTTTGAAGAATGCTTGTTGTCTTCGAGCAGAGGATAAACTCGGCTTCATAAAGAGTAATAAGTCATCAGCAAAAACCAGATGAGACAGTTTGGTATCCCCAAAAGATGGCACCTTCAACAAGCCTTCTCTCATCTTTTGATCAACATAATGGAAAGCCCTTCCATAGCAACACAGAAGAGGTAAGGAGATAAAGGGTCTCCCTGACGAATACC
This sequence comes from Colocasia esculenta, assembly GCA_014218235.1. NCBI lineage: Eukaryota > Viridiplantae > Streptophyta > Magnoliopsida > Alismatales > Araceae > Colocasia > Colocasia esculenta. Next base: position 31,133,109 of record CM024765.1, on the reverse strand, counting down.
GTTAGAAGAGTGGAAAAAACCTATAGGACTTCCATTAAGAAGAATAGAGAAGGATGCTGAATTAATAAGAACATCAATCCACTGAAGGCACTTGTCAGGAAACCCCATTTTCCGCATAATGAGGATAATAAAATCCCGTGAACATAGTATCAAAAGCTTTGCGCAGATCAACCTTCATACATAGTAAATTCCCCCGATGTTTGGAGTGGATGTCTCTGACCATATCATTGGCAAGAAGGATGCTGTCTTGGATCTTCCTTCCTTTTATAAAGGCTGATTGGTGCTTGCTAATGAGATGAGGCATGAACTTGGTCATCCTGACTGGGAAGAAGTGCGCTGACTTGGTCAACTAATCCACGATCACTCAGATCGCCATCATGCCTCTGTGGAGTACGGGACAAACCAACCACAAAGTCCATGGTGATGTCATCCCACTTCCACTCAGGAATGGGCAACGACTGCAGCTCACCACCAGGACGCTGATGCTCAACCTTCACCTACTGACAAGTAAGGCACTGAGCGATGAACTCTGCCACGCCCCTCTTCATCCCTGGCCACCAGAAGAACCTTCTCAGGTTATGATACATCTTGGTGGAACTAGGATGAACAACATACCTCGATCGGTGTGCCTCAGTCAACAGTGCATGGCGTGCATCACCAGGAACGTACAATCTGCCTCTGAATCTGACCTCACTATCCTCGTCCAGCTCAACATCTGGCATCTACAAAATATCTGCCAACTCTGAGTCTGCCTGCTATGCCTGCAACACCTGATGGTACACTGACAGACGAACTGACAAGCTGGTCATCACTGCACGGTCTTTGCGCCTCGAAGGGTAGAAAACTCCCTGGGACAGATCCTCAAACAGCCTCCACTCTTTGACCATCAGCGAACTCAAGCAAACACGCCTGCTCAAAGTATCTGCCACGACGTTAGCCCTTCCTGGGTAATAGGAGAGGGTAAGGTCGTAATCTTTCAAGTACTCAATCCATCTGCATTGCCTCGAGTTCAAATCCCTCTGAGTGAAAATGTACTGCAAACTCTGATGGTCGGTGAAGATCTCGAACGCCTCGCCATACAAATAGTGCCTCCACAACTTCAGAGCAAACACCAATGCTGCCAACTCTAAGTCATGGGTAGGGTAGTTCTCCTCATGCTTCTTGAGCTGCCGAGAAGCATACGCAACGACCCCACCATGCTGCATCAGCACTGCACCCAAACCTGACCTTGACGCGTCGGTGTAGACCACGAAACCTCTGCTACCTGATGGCAAGACCAACACTGGCACTGAAGTCAACCTCGTCTTCAGCTCATGGAAACTCTGCTTGCAGTCCTCAGTCCAAACAAATCTGGCCTCGAGTCTGGTCAACCTGGTCAACGGTGTAGACACCCATTTCTGACCCATAAGTCAAATTCCTCGTCATATCATCAATGCCCCACGTTGGCTCATCATCGCCAAGCTGGCTTTCTCCGATCATGATATCCTTCTTCAGTAGTTCATTGTAACGTTCCGACCGTTCGGATCGTCATTGTGTGGTTGTGGAGGCCAGTGTGTGGCCGATGACGGGTGGATGATAGGTGTTCTTCTTAAGTTGTAAGATTTTGCCCAAAAGCATTCTCTGTTTCTCAGTTTTTATCGCGACAGTAAGTGGCGTCGTGTTATGATCGCGACAGCCCGTAGCGCCGCGTTCATGGCACCGCCGGTTTAAGTGAGCGTGTGCATGTCTGCCGCGTGTCACCGGCTGGGAGCTCGGGTGACGTCAGCAGACTGATCGCGACAGCTTAGAGTGTCGCGTTCAGGTCGCGGTTGTGAAGAGCGTCGCGTTCTTACCTGCAATATGTTTTTAAGTAACCCTAGCAGAATAGAGCTGATGAAAGCTCTGCTCGGCCAGGGAGAATTGTTGTGGGGATTTCTTGGCGATTTGGCTTGTTAGAGCTTGTTTTGACAAGTTCCCATCGCGAGGACGTTACGTGGAGCGGAGGGAACCTCGTTCAGTCTTCGTTCTTCGCGTTCTTCGCGAAGGTAGGGAGATTTCCTATCGTTTGATCCGTGGTTTGATCGTATGGTGTGGATAATGTGTTTACTGCTTTCCAAACAGTAGATGGCATGTGTAGGGATACATTAAAGCATGAAAATGGACTGAAATTACAGGTTTTAATGAGTTTGGGGTGAACCGGATGATGGATTCTGGACCTGGGTTCGCACCTGCTATCGCGGTCACTCTGAGAGCCGTGACCAGGTCGTGACACCCCGAACTGTCGCGTTCTGAAGACGGTCTATCGTGCCGCCGCGACAATAGCCGAATGTTGTCATTCGAGCATAGATGTAAGTGTGTGATTATCTGTTCAACGTGGTTTATGTTATGTGATGATAGTAGGAGGTGCATTGGCACTCTCTCTACACTCGGGGAGCGTGTGGTGTGTGGTTTACCTGATGTTAATGTGGTTTACGTAGAGGTTTTACGTGGCTTGTGCGTTGTGCACGTGGTTTATGTGTACGTGGTGTGTAGTTTAACGCCTTCCGTGGATACCTCTTCAGTTGGGAGCCCCAGGTTTTGTGTGAGCCAGGCACGTGAGTGCTCGGGGCTTGTCCCGGTACTGGGTACCGATGAGGTCTTGTCGTCTTCCTGGACACCCTCACTCTTGTGTTGAGTAGTACGTCCGGCTGAGGGAAAGACGGCAGTGGGACAGCGACTAGAGAGAGTTTGTTGTGTTGTCGCTTGTAGCGCGCTCGTAGTTGGGGGAGACGGACACCAGTAGACGTACTGGACCCCAGCTAGTCCTGTTTTCCAGTGTCTCACTTTAGGGAGCTCGGGCCAGAGTGCCTAAAGGTGTCAGGCATGGGTCTGCGAGGTGTGTGACCTGCAGGTTGTGGTGGTTTAGTTGGACTCCACAGTTCTTGTACTTGTTTAGTGGAGCGGCAGCTGGACCTTTCGTCCGTGACTGCGAGACTGAGAGGTGGTCCTGTGTGGTTTGTCTGGGTCAGTAACTGGTGTCGCGAACCAGTTGACGTGACTCGAGTGTGGCGTTTCTCTACAGTGGCTCGTACACTTGTTTGGTGTTACCGTTTATTTATTTACGTTGATTCTTGTTAAGCGGCATATGGTAAGTTGTACTTACAGTTTTATATTCTGCTAGATAATTCTGTAAGTTACTAGTATAGTATTTCCTGCTTTACTACTTTGTTGGTTTGCTCAGTTTCTAGGGAGTTTCCCTATTGAGCTAGTGACACGTGAGGCTCACCCCTACCTCCTACCAGGTGAGGGAGATCGGGAGATTTCGCACCCGTCGTCCAGTGGAGGGTCGGCACCACCAGCAGTGTAATTATATTTTCTTACTGTTTACCTCGGGGTATGCCCCAGGTTCTGTTGTAGTTTGGTTACAGTTGTGCTATGGCTATGTATATTTCATGTAAATATTTATGAGATTGTTAGATCTTAAGGATAATTAAGTTGGTTCCTTTATGTTTTCACGGACATATGGTTTGATATCCCTTGCGAGGCTTCGGCCCGTTCGCGGGAGGCGGACTCATGATAGACTCGTTGTTGGGTTAACGGGTCTGTTCAGTGAGGACCGTCACAGTTGGTATCAGAGCAGAGTCCGTATGAATATAAAGGAATTGGAAATTACATAGCTATGACATTACTGTAACTCACTGCTGGTAGTGACCCTGGTTTTGTATTGATTTCTTGTGTATTGTGTTGTTGGAATAATGTCTGTACAGGGGTAATAATGGCTGAAAGGGGAAATGTGGGAGGTGGAGGAGAAGGGGCAGGAGAGGATCCTACGCAGAGAATGATAGAGAGAATTTGGGAGAGTTTGACAAAGATTCAGGTAAGACTGGACCAGCAACCACCGGTACAGCCAGCGGCAGCAGTACCACCATTTCCAGAGGAGGCAGTACCAGTAGTTCCAGTTTCACCCCCACCCAGAGTAGAGGTACCACCTGTAGTACCTGTACAACCGTAGTTCCAGTGAGACCAGTACTGGAGAGGAGACTACAGTACTTGTGGAGCGTTTTTAGATTGCAGCCCCCTACATATTCAGAGGTCCCAGGTCCCATCCAGATATGGCAGAACACTGGATCATGAATTGAAAGGGTATTTACAATAATGAGGTGTCCTCAGAAAGATAGAGTGCTTCTTGCAGCATACCATTGCGAGGGTTTGCACAAGAATGGTGGCGACTGAAGATACAGACAGTTTTTACAGGCAGGACGGAGGACACTATTCCATAGACGGATTTTTGTCAGTCTTTAATGATTCCTTCTTTCCAATACAAATTCAGCAGATGAAGAGAGAGCAGTTTAGGACACTTCAGCAGGGAATCTCTCAGTGCTTGAATATCATATGAGATTTTAGCCTTGAGTAGGTATGCCCCATATGTAGTGACGGATAACATTATGATGGTGGAATACTTTATTCGAGGTCTGAGGCCAGAATTGCAAGATGCAGTGATCCCATTGATGTGCAGAACAGTGGAAGAGGCAGCTCAATGAGCAGCAATACTTGAGAGGACTGTTCGGGCCAGGCAGGGGCAGTCTCAGACAGGTGGATTGGGTTCAGGTAGTTTCCGACATCCACAATCGTCAGGAGGAATCGGTAAAGGGAAAGCACCTTCCGGAGCTTCATCATCATCTGGAATAGGAAAATGGGGCAAGCAGATCAAGAAATTCTTTCAAGGAGGTCGTGGTAGAGGCAAGCAGCAGGGTTTTCAGCAGGGAGGTTTTCAGCAGCCGTGGTTATAGGCCACCGTACAGAAGAATCTCAGCAGAGTACGGCAGGACAGCCGACGGTACCTCCAAGTTTTAGATGTTATAATTGTGGGCAGCCTGGACATTTAGCAAGGAATTGTTCGTATCCTCGAGAGCAGACTTATGGTAGAGGGACTCAACACAGCAGCAGCCCTTCCAGCGGTCAGTAGAGCAAGGTAGAAGTGCACCATACCAGAGAGGAGGACGGGGTCGAGTGATGGCTGTTACCAGAGCTCAGGCGGAAGGCATCCAATCTCATTGAAGGTATACTACCTTTCTTTGATTTTACTGCTAGAGTATTAATTGATCCGGTGCTTCCCATTCCTTTATTTCCGAAGATTTTCTGGATAGCATGGTATTTTCCTTTAGAAGAAAAACCTTGTGAGCTGGTAGTGGAAATTCCTTCTGGAGGATATTTGTTGACCTCTTGCTTTTTAGAAGATGTCCGATAGTGATTCATGGGAATCAATGCCAGCAAGATTGTATGCTTTAACATTAAAAGAATATGATGTGATTCTGGGATGGATTGGTTAGAGGCCTATGGGGCATTGGTTGATTGTAGAAAGAAAAGAGTCAGATTTTGCAGACCTGGTGGTGAATGTTTGAATTTCAAGGTATGCCTTTTTACACTCCCAAGTTTATTATTCTGCACTTAGAGCTAGAAAATTAATTAATGCGGGATGTGTAGCGTATCTTGCCTCTGTTAGTCTAGTTGAATCTAGTAAATCTGTAGATTCAGTACCTGTGGTTAGAGAATTTGCAGATGTGTTCCCAGATGAGTTGCCAGGGCTAGCTCCGCGCAGAGAGGTAGACTTCACATTGAATTGCAACCAGGCAGTTTGCCATTTCCAAAGCACCGTATAGAATGGCCCCAGCAGAATTGAAAGAGTTGAAAAAGCAATTGCAAGAATTATTGGAAAAGGTTTTATTAGGCCTAGTCAATCACCTTGGGGAGCGCCAGTGTTATTTGTCAGAAAGAAAGATGGTAGTCTAAGGATGTGTATAGATTACCGCAGTTGAATAAAGTTACAATTAAGAATAAGTATCCACTTCCTCGATTGATGATTTATTTGATCAACTGCAGTCAGCTAAAGTATTTTCCAAGATAGATTTGAGATCAGGATATCATCAGTTGCGGATCAGAGAAGAAGATATTGAGAAGTCAGCTTTCGGTCTAGATATGGACACTATGAGTTTGTTGTGATGCCTTTTGGGTTACAAATGCACCTGCAGCATTTATGAATTTATGAATAGAATATTTCATCAATATTGGATCAGTTTATTGTGGTCTTTATTGATGATATATTGGTATATTCAGCATCAGAAGAAGAGCATGTAAATCATTTGCGGATTACTTTGCAATATTGAGAGATCATCAACTTTTTGCTAAATTTAGTAAATGTGAATTCTGGTTGAAGGAAATTCAGTTTCTAGGTCATGTGATATCAGGTGAAGGTATTGCAGTGGATCCAGCCAAAGTTGAGGCAGTAATGAAATGGGAAGAGCCAAGAACTGTGTTTGAGATTAGGAGTTTTCTGGGCTTGGCAGGTTATTACAGAAGATTTATCCAAGATTTCTCCAAGATAGCAGCACCAATGACAAGGTTGACAAGAAAGGGTGTTCCTTTGTGTGGTCTTCGGAATGCAGACGCAGTTTTGTAGAGCTGAAAAAGAGGTTGACATCAGCACCAGTTTTAGAAATTCCATCTGGCAGTGGTGGATTTGTTCTATTTACAGATGCATCCAAGAGAGGTTTGGGTGCAGTTTTGATGCAGCATAGTAGGTGGTAGCTATGCTTCCAGGCAATTAAAGAAGCATGAGGAGAATACCTACTCATGATTTAGATGGCAGCTGTAGTTTTTGCATTAAAGATATGGCGGCATTATTTGTATGGTGAAAGATTTGAGATTTTTACTGATCATAAGAGTTTGAAATATATTTTCTCTCAAAAGATTTGAATTTAAGGCAGCGCCGATGGATGGAATATTTAAAGGATTATGACTTTAATTTGGCATATCATCCAGGTAGAGCAAATGTGGTAGCAGATGCACTTAAGCAGAAAAGCGGTTATGAATCAACTTATGATCAGAGAATGGAAACTTTATGAGATGTGGTAGAGAATTCCTTTCATGTGCCAAGCAGTCAACGCAGAGCAATATTAGCAACTAGTGCAGTGGAGCCTTCTCTTTACTGGCAGATAGTAGAGGCACAGAAAGCAGATACCAATTTAGCTGATATTCTTAGAATGGATGAAATAATTTTGGGCATGATAATGTGGTCAGATTAAAGGACGATTGTATGTCCAGAAGATATAGAAATCAGACAGAAGGTTCTAGAAGAAGCTCACCGATCAAGGTACACCATCCATCCAGGCAGCACAAAAATGTATCAAGATATGAAGAAGCATTTTTGGTGGCCAAATATGAAGAGAGAAATTGCAGAATTTATAACTAGATGTGCAGTATGTCAGCAGATAAAGCAGAGCATCAGAAGCCAGGAGGATTGTTGCAGCCATTAACCATTCCGCAATGGAAGTGGGATGACATAGCAATGGATTTCATAGTTGGTTTGCCCAGTTCATCAGGTCATAATGCAATATGGGTTTTTGTGGATAGATTGACCAAGGTTTGCAGATTATTGCCAGTTAGCATGTCATGGACAGTTGATAGATTAGCTAAGTGTATGTAGAAAGGATTGTACCTTTGCATGGGATACCAGTTACTATAGTTTCAGATCGAGACCCTCGATTTACTTCAGGTTTTTGGAGAAGTTTGCAAAGAGTTGGCACGGAACTCAGGTACAGTTCAGCATATCATCCACAAACAGATGGGCAGACAGAAAGAACAATTCAAACTATTGAAGATATGTTGAGAGCTTGCTGTCTTGTGTGGGGAGGCATTTGGGAGCGTCATTTGGGTCTGGTTGAGTTTGCATATACAATAGTTATCATTCAAGTATTGAAATGGCACCCTATGAAGCATTGTATGGCAGACCATGTAGATCACCATTAAATTTGGCATGAAGTAGGAGAGAGGTAGGTTTTGGGCCAGAATTAGTTCACCAATGTGCAAAAAAAGTGAAATTCATTCAAGAAAAGTTGAAAACAGCCCAGAGTCGCCAGAAAAGTTAGCAGATGTTAGACGAAGCCGTTGCAGTTTGAAGTTGGTGAATATGTATTTTTAAGGTATCTCCTACTAAAGGTGTATTAAGGTTCAGTAAGAAAGGCAAGTTGAGCCGAGATATGTTGGCCATTTCAAATAAAAGAAAGGATGGTGAAGCAGCTTATAAATGGATTTGCCAGCAGATTTCACCGATTGCTCATGATGTGTTTCATGTTTCAATGGTAAGAAAGTATATTAAAGATCCAACCCAAGTTGTGAGTTACTAAAGAGATGATTTGAAGCCCGACATGTCAATGCCAGAATATCCAATACAAATTTCAGGCCACAGAACTCAAAGCTCAGAAACAAGGAATTGAATTGGTAAAGGTTAGATGGGAGAACAGACAAGGTGGCGAAGATACTTGGGAATTAGCGGAGGAAATGAGAAAAGCGTATCCATACTTGTTGAGTAAGTTTTATTCTTTTTAGGTGATAGTATCATATGGATGAATTGAAATTTTGATAATCAGATTTTTTTTTAAATTTCGAGGACAAATTTTTTTTAGGTGATAGTAATGGAACGTTCCGACCGTTCGGATCGTCATGGTGTGGTTGTGGAGGCCAGTGTGTGGCCGATGAACGTGTGGATGACAGGTTGTTCTTCTTAATTTGTAAGATTTTGTCCAAAAGCATTCTCTGTTTCTCGGTTTTTATCGCGACAGTAAGGGGCGTCGCGTTATGATCGCGACACCCCGTAGCGCCGCGTTCATGCACCGCCGGTTTAAGTGAGCGTGTGCATGTCTGCCGCGTGTCACCGGCTGGGAGCTCGAGTGGACGTCAGCAGACTGATCGCAACAGCTTAGGGTCGCGTTTAGGTCGCGGTTGTGAAGAGCGTCGCGTTCTTACCTGCGATATGTTTTTAAGTAACCCTAGCAGAACAAGCTGATGAAAGCTCTGCTCAGCCAGGGAGATTGCTATGGGATTTCTTGGCGATTTGGCTTGTTAGAGCTTGTTTTGACAAGTTCCCATCGCGAGGACATTACGTGAGCGGAGGAACCTCGTTCAGGCTTCGTTCTTCACGTCTTCGCGAAGGTAGGGGAGATTTCCTATCATTTGATCCGTGGTTTGATCGTATGTTGTGGATAATGCGTTTACTGCTTTCCAAACAGTAGATGGCATGTGTAGGGATACATTAAAGCATGAAAATGGACTGAAATTACAGGTTTTAATGAGTTTGGGGTGAACCGGATGATGGATTCCAGACCTGGGTTCGCACCTGCTATCGCGGTCGCTCTGAGAGCCGCGACCAGGTCGCGACACCCCGAACTGTTGCGTTCTGAAGGCGGTCTATCGTGCCGCCGCGACAACAGCCGAATGTTGTCATTCGAGCATAGATGTAAGTGTGTGATTATCTGTTCAACGTGGTTTATGTTATGTGATGATAGTAGGAGGTGCATTGGCACTCTCTCTACGCTCGGGGAGGTGTGGTGTGTGTTTACCTGATGTTAATGTGGTTTACGTAGAGGTTTACATGGCTTGTGCATTGTGCCACGTGGTTTCTGTGTACGTGGTGTGTAGTTTGACGCCTTCCGTGGATACCTCTTTAGTTGGGAGCCCCAGGTTTTGTGTGAGCCAGGCAGTGAGTGCTCGGGGCTTGTCCCGGTACTGGGTACCAATGAGGTCTTGTCGTCTTCCTGGACACCCTCACTCTTGTGTTGAGTAGTACGTCCGGCTGAGGGAAAGACGGCAGTGGGACAGCGACTAGAGAGAGTTGGTTGTGTTGTCGCTTGTAGCGCGCTCGTAGTTGGGGGAGACGAACACCAGTAGACGTACTGGACCCCAGCTAGTCCTGTTTTCCAGTGTCTCACTTTAGGGAGCGGGCCAGAGTCCCTAAAGGTGTCAGGCATGGGCCTGCGAGGTGTGTGACCTGCAGGTTGTGGTGGTTTAGTTGGACTCCACAGTTTTGTACTTGTTTAGTGGAGCGGCAGCTAGACCTTTCGTCCGTGGCTGCGAGACTGAGAGTGGTCCTGTGTGTTTGTTGGCCGGGTCAGTAACTGGTGTCGTGAACAGTTGACGTGACTCGAGTGTGGCGTTTCTCTACAGTGGCTCGTACACTTGTTTGGTGTTACCGTTTATTTATTTACGTTGATTCTTGTTTAGCGGCATATGGTAAGTTGTACTTACAGTTTATATTCTGCTAGATAATTCTGTAAGTTACTAGTATAGTATTTCCTTCTTTACTACTTTGTTGGGTTTGCTCGGTTCTAGGGAGTTTTCTCTACTGAGCCAGTGACACGTGAGGCTCACCCCTACCTCCTACCAGGTGAGGGAGATCGGGAGATTTCGCAACCGTCGTCCAGTGGAGGGTCCGGCACCACCAGCAGTGTAAATATACTTTCTTGCTGTTTACCTCGGGGTATGTCCCAGGTTCTGTTGTAGTTTGGTACAGTTGTGCTATGGCTATGTATATTTCATGTAAATATTTGTGAGATTGTTAGATCTTATGGATAATAAGTTGGTTCCTTTATGTTTTCACGGAATATGGTTTGATATCTTTGCGAGACTTCGGCCCGTTCGCGGGAGGCAGACTCATGATAGACTCTTGTTGGGTTAATGGGTCTGTCAGTGAGGACCGTCACATTCATCGCCCTGGTGGGTTCTCCCTGGTCAAATCAATCGATCTTCATCATCATCTCATAGCTCTCTGGGTTAGGAATCCGACGTTTCAAACCGTGAGTCAATCTGATGCCCATGCAAGGAGATCGGACACTTTGTATGGCCATATGCTGAAAAGTCCCTGAAGGCGACAGCCTCCCTATCGTTTTCTCATTCTTAAGGCGACGCTCTTCCTGTCGCTATCTGGCCCTATAACGATTTGCCAAGTCAGAATCGATCTCCTTCAGAAGGCGACACCTAGATGCATCGCGTTCATAAATTGGCCTTTACTTCCTTGAAAAATCGCCAGAAATACCAGAAGACCCTTCCTTGTAAGGAAGGCGACGTATCGAGGCGTCGCCATCCGGGTGGCGACCAGGAGGCCGTCGCGTTATGGACCCCATGCAGGGAATCCTTTCCGAGCATGACTTGGACACTTGTCATATATGGATATTCCCTCTTCTGGTCGACCTAAACGCGTCCAAATCCTACCAAAACTCGTGAAGATTTGTATGTTTGGACCCTTTAGACTAGTTTTTTTTTAGATCCGTCATTTCAATGCCCAACCCATTTGGGAATCCAAATCGGATTCAATCAGTTCGCACACGTCAATTTAATCCCCGATCGAGTCGGAGCAAACGACATGCCGATCAGATCTCTTGGGATTTTGGACCCCCGGGTTGTGTGTTTTGACCCTTTAGACTCAGTTTTTTTTAGATCCGTCATTTCAATGCCCACCCAACGGGAATCCAAATCCGATTCCGTCAGTTCGCACAAGTCAAATTAACCCACCCGGTCGTGTCGGAGTGAACGGCACACCGATCAGATCTCTATTTGGGATTTTGGACCCCGGGATGTGTGTTTTTGACCCCTTAGACTCGGTTTTTTGAGATCCGTCATTTCAACGCCCAACCCAATCCGGGAATCCAAATCGGATTCCGTCAGTTCGCACACGTCAATTTAACCACCCGGTCGTGTCGGAGTGAAACGGCATGCCGATCAAATCTCTATTTCGGATTTTAGACACCCGGGTTGTGTGTTTTGACCCCTTAGACTCAGGTTTTTATAGATCCGTCATTTCAACGCCCAACCCAATTCGGGAATCCAAATCTGATTCCGTCAGTACGCACACGTCAAATTAAGCCACCCGGTCGTGACGGAGTGAGAGGCACACCGATCAGATCTCTTGGGATTTTGGACCCCCAGGTTGTGTGTTTCGACATCCTAGACTCGGGTTTTTTGAGATTCGTCATTTCAATGCCCAACCCAAAACCGGAAATCCAATCGGATTCTTTCAATTCGCACACGTCAATTTAACCCCACCCAGTCGTGTCGCAGTGAACGGCATAGCAATCAGACCTCTCTTTGGATTCAGGACCCCCGGGTTGTGTGTCAAACCCCTTAGACTCGGGTTTTTTAGATCCGTCATTTCAACGCTCCACCCAATCTGGGAATCCAAACGGATTCCATCAGTTCGCACACGTCAATTTAACCCACCCAGTCGTGTCGGAGTGAACGGCACGCCGATCAGATCCCAATTTGAGATTTTGGACCCTCGGGTTGTATGTTTGGACCCTTTAGACTTTTTTTTTAGATCCGTCATTTCAATGCCAACCCAATCTGGGAATCCAAATCGGATTCCGTCAGTTCGCACACTCAATTTAATCCACCGGTCGTGTCGGAGCAAACGACATGCCGATCAGATCCCTATTTGGGATTTTGGACCTCCGGGTTGTATTGTTTTACCCTTTAGACTCAGGTTTTTTTTAGATCCGTCATTTCAATGCCCAACCAATCCGGGAATCCAAAATCCGATTCCGTCAGTTCGCACACGTCAAATTTTTTTTTTTTGGTCGGTCAACCAATGAAATAAATTAATTAATGAAAAGAACAAAGTACAAAAAAGAGTAACAAATGGGAAGACATGTCACCACAAGCCGATGACAGCCCCATAACACAAGAAGAAACTAAGAGCATTGTGACACCACACTTTAGTGACTACAATGCATTATTAAGAAGGATATTGAATCTCCTACAAAGGACTTTTGACCGACCAGAAATAACGCCATTACAAGGCATAGCCTCAATACAACTTCTCACATCATTGATAATGGATAGAACAGTATGCATATAGGAAGTGTTTATATCTTCAAAGATTCTGCTACATCTCCCTCCAGATCCACCAGATTGCAGCTCTAAATAGGAGTCTGCTAATGAAGTACCAAAACCATCTGTTTTGAAGCTTATTCTCAGCGCATGCATTTCCTCCAGAATGGAGCGCCGAGGAGGACGGTTGATGTTTTAAGCGATGAAGAATTCCCCCCAAACCGAGTTAGAATACGGACACATAAAGAAAATATGGTCCTCACTCTCCTCAGCATTACAACATAGAATACATCTGCTGGGCATATGGAATCCACGTTTATGATGATCTTGAGTAGCTCGGGGAGATTGTAGTTTGGTGGATGTGAGGCTCTCTCTCTAGGCGATTCTAGAGAGAGAAGCTCTGGGTGTTCTCTTCGCTTGGCTGGGAGACTGTGGGTTCGCCCCTGGGGGGCACATGGAGGTTGTACCTCCGAGTGTCCCCACTGGTTCTGTGGTGACCGCGGGAAGGACCCTTCCAACTGATGGAGTCCTCCCACAAGGTAAACCGTCTTCCTCCCCTCTCAGAGGTCGACGTCTCCAGCATGCTTCTCGTGTAGGGAGATCTCGATCTCGAGTATCAAAAAACCAGTCCTTGGTCAGCGCTTTTTGGTGTTCAGCATGGAGCTGTGCAACTCAGGAAGGTGCTCTGGAGTTCATTGAACCGGTTTCTCTTCCTGATCGGAAGGTGGCCGTGTTGAAGGTGAAGACGTCAAGGAGTTGGAAGAGACTTGGCGACTTTCGATTATGGGATATTGCATAGGTATGAGACCTATCTTCACTGCCCTTAAATCTTTTATTCTCAACTTCTGGAAGCCGAAGGGAGAGGTAGAACTGCTGATGCGTGAGGGCGGGTTCTTCCTGTGTTTTTTAATCTTGAAGAAGATCTGGTTAAAGTGCTTGATGGATTTTGGTGTGTTAAGGGTCATCCCCTTATTCTTCGAAGATGGTCCCCCGACCTCAAGATGGAGAAGGAATCACTTATTCTATTCCTGTATGGGTAAGTTCCTGGTCTTCCACTCAAATGGTGGACTGCGGGGAGGCCTCTCCATATGGATACTTTGACAGCTTCTCGAAGAGACTTCTCTTTGCTCGGGCTTGTGTCTTGATGGATGTTGATGCAGCGTTCCCCTCTGAACTATCTGTCATGGATATAGATGTTCCATTGAAAAAGTCCAAGTGCAATATGACTGAAGCCAGGGGTTGTTCAGAATGCAAGTCTTTCGGCCATGGAAATGGTGAATGCCGCTTGAAGGAGTCGGATCCAAGCAGGTAAGATCTGGAGGAAGAAGAGAACGGATGCAGATGTTCTTCTCAAGACTGTTGAAACGGGGGGCAAAGAGATTGAGCCGACTCAGTCTGACTCAGTTAAGGGGACTGACTCAGTAGAAGCGCTACCTTCCTCTTCCCTCTCAGATGGGAGAATCTCTCTACTGCTAATCGCTATTCTATTTTAGAAGGTAACTCTGGTGAGGGAGTTCTGGATGGATTGTTAAGGAAGGAGAAATTTCTTCGATTGGTAGCACTTATTTTGGCTGGCTTTCTCTCTCTAGGCGATTCTAGAGAGAGAAGCTCTGAGGTTTTGGTGTTTCGCTGGGAGTTTTCTGTGGGGTTCGCCCCTGGGGGCACATGGAGGCAATTCCTCCGAGTGTCCCCAATGGTTCTGTGGTGACCGCGGGAAGGATCCCTCCCTCCGAAGGCGTCCTCCCACAAGGTAACCCCCCCACATCTCCCATTAGAGGTCGTCGTCTTTTGCATGCTCGTGCTGGGAGATCTCGATCTAGAGTCTCTCAGACTAGACGTCCATGGGCCTCTCTCTTTGGCGTTCCTCATGGAGCTGGTGATTCCAACAAAGAAGGAGTTCTTGAATTTATTGAACCGACTTCCCTCTCTGATCGGAAGGTGGCGGTGCTTGAAGGAGAGGACGTGAAGGAGTTGGAGGAGACTTGGCGTCTTGCCCTTATGGGATATTGCATAGGTTTGAAACCTATTTTCTCTGCTCTTCGATCTTATATTCTCAACTTCTGGAAGCCGAAGGGAGATGTCGAGTTGTTGATGCGTGATGGAGGTTTCTTTCTGGTGGTCTTTAATCTTGAAGAAGATCTGGTGAATGCGCTTGATGGGTTCTGGTGTGTCAAAGGTCACCCTCTGATTCTTCGAAGATGGTCTCCTGAACTTAAGATGGAGAAGGAGTCACTTACGTCTATTCCGGTGTGGGTTAAGTTCCCGGGTCTCCCTCTCAAATGGTGGACTGCTAAGGGTTTAAGCAAAATTCTAAGTTTGCTGGGGCATCCCCTGCACATGGATTCGTTGACAGCTTCCCGGAAGAGGCTTCATTTTGCTCGGGCTTGTGTTTTGATGGATATTGATGCTGCTTTTCCTTCGGAACTTTCTATCATGGATGTGGATGGATCCCTAGAAAGTGTGCAGGTGCAATATGATTGGAAACCGGTGCTTTGCTCTGACTGCAAATCCTTCGGCCATGGTAATGGTGAATGTCGATTGAAGGAGATGGGATCCAAGCAGATGAAGGTCTGGAGGAAGAAAAAGACAGATGTGGACCTCCCTCCCAATCCAAGTGACTCGGTAGAAGTGCCCTGTGAACTTAGGGGAGTTGACTCAGTTAGGGAGTAGACCTAGCTGCGTCATCTTCCACATCTATCGTAGCTGGGGGACCTCTTGCCATTGTTAATAGATTCTCTATATTGGAAGGAAACTCTGATGCGAATGGGACTGAGGTAATTCTAAGGAAGGAGAATAATGAGGTTGATGTTATTCCTTCGCCTTCCCTTTCCCATTCAGAACGTGTTATTCGTAGAAAGAAGCATGCAGAGGAAGGACAGAAGGATTCCGGGTCAGCCATGCAGCGGAACGAGGGAAGGGAGATCATGGAAAATTCTGTTAATCAGAGTAGTGCCTTCTTGCCAGCTATTCATGATTGCAATCTCTCAATCCAGGAAGCAAGTTATCCTTCTGGTGGTGGCGATTCTATTGCCCCTACAGGGGTTCGCAATCGGTTGATTCTAAGCAGGGTGATGGCACATTCCTATTCTTGGACGTGTGGATAATGGAGCCAGGCGCATGCACATGCAAGGCAGGGCGGATGGACGTAATAATGGTAAGCAGGCTGTTTCCATGCCATGCACGTGTCTGCCAATCCTCTAGCGTCTACTGAAGGGAGGAAACGGGATGGAGGTTATTCAGGTGAGTCTATGGACAACACAATGGACAAGCTTCAAGCTAGGATCCGCTCTCTCTCTCAGGGTCAGTAATGAAAATAATCTCTTGGAATGCTAGGGGCTTGAATAAAAAGGGTAATAGATTGAGTGTTAAAAACTCAATTTCTCAATCTAGTGCAGATTGTTATCTTACTAGAAACTCGTGTTAGAAGGGATAACATGATAAGTAGAAGACTCTCCATTGCTCCTCATCTCAATATGTTGCATAATTATGATGATCATCTTGGTGGGCGAATTTGGATCTTGTGGAATGGTAATACTACTCAAATTCAAGGTGTAAAACTACAGCTCAACTTATTCACATGGATTGTACGGACATCTCTTCAGGCAAGCTGTTCAATTGACTGCAGTGTATGGGTCGAATCTTTCTTATGACAGACAAACTCTTTGGTGTGATATCACTCATCTCTCTGCTTCCATTTCTCTACCTTGGCTTATTGTTGGTGACTTTAACTGTGTCCGTTACCGGAGGAAAAAATTGGTGGTCGGAAACTAACTCCATCCATGCTTAGTGCTTTCAAACACTTGCATTGACTATCATCCTTGCTTGATTTGAAAAGTGTAGGAAAACACTTATTCCTGGTGTAACCAATCTGAAGGACCTAGAAGAATTCTCTGTAGACTGGACAGAGCTCTTATTAATCAGTGTTGGATGGATGAGTTCCCTCATAGTTTTGTTCTTATGGAGATCGATTACTCTCTGATCATTCTCAGCTCACTATATTCAGTGAGGACAATGTTGCTAGCGGCCCCAAACCATTCAAGTTTTTCTCTATGTGGGCTCAGCATGACTCCTTCATCACTACTGTGGAGGAAGCTTGGAACGTTCAGATCAAAGGAACACCTCTTTATATTATCTGTCAGAAGCTTCGTGCTACCAAAGCTGCCTTGAAAGTTTGGAACCGTTCTGAGTTTGGTCTCATTTTTAAGAAGGTTGCTGGTGCTGGTGAGGTTCTCCACAAAGCCCAACAAGCTTTGGCTTCAGACCCTTTGAATGAGGATTGTATTATTGAGGAGAGGAAAGCCCGTGACGATTATCTAGCTTGCCTTACAATGGAGGGATCTTATGCTCAGCAAAGAGCTAAGCAACACTGGCTTACGCAGACTGATGATAATACAAAATTCTTCTACGCAAGTATTAAAGGAAGGCGGATGATTAATACTATTAGAAGATGCAAGCTCCCTGATGGAAGTATCACTGAGGATTTTCAGCACTTGAAGGACCATGCAAGTAAGTTCTATAGCTCTCTTCTTAACCAGCACCAAGATTATGAGATTCCTGGGTTCCAGACTTCTAGAATTCTGTCTGAGGAGGATAAAGAGTCTATTATGAGGCCTTTTACAGATGTGGAGATTACAGATGTTATCATGGGTGCACCAAAGAATAAAAGCCCGGGTCCTGATGGCTTTCCAGCGGACTTCTATCAATTGTGCTGGCCTATTGTGAAGAATGATGTCCTGGCCGCGGTCCATTACTTCTTCAAGGGTGGGAGATGGCTTCGCCAGGTGAATCATACTTTATTTCTCTTATCCCTAAATGTGATAATGCTGATTCATTCGATCAGTTCCGGCCTATCTCTCTTTGTAACTTTATCTACAAGATCATCACCAAACTCATTGCAAGCCGCATGCAAAAGCTCATGCCTCATATTATAAGCAAGCACCAGTCAGCATTCATCAAAGGTCGTCGGATTCAAGACAGTATTCTTTTAGCCAATGATATTGTTAGAGACATTCACTCTAAACAGCGAGGAAATCTTATGTGTATGAAGGTGGATCTACGGAAGGCCTTTGATACTGTCAGTTGTTCCTATATCCTTCATGTGATGAAAATTATGGGGTTCCCTGATCGCTTCATTCATTGGATTGATATTCTTATTAATTCCGCTAGCTTCTCTGTGCTCCTTAATGGCAGCCCGGTGGGGTTTTTCCAGTCTACCAATGGTATTAGGCAAGGGGATCCTTTATCCCCGTACTTGTTCTGCATTGCTATGGAAGGATTATCTATCCTAATTGAAAACAAGATGAGGGAGGGTTGGCTGCAGGTTCCTTCTTATGGGACTTCGAAGGTTCCCACTTGATTTTTGCTGATGACTTGCTTCTATTCTTCAAGCCCAAGGTTTCCTCTGCTCATTGCATTTCTTCTATCCTTGAAGAGTTTCATAGCTACTCTGGATTGCAGCTCAATGTGGACAAAAGTAGAGTGTTTATTGGTGCTAAAGTTCATCACAAGGGTCCGCTTCTTAATGCTCTTCAAGTTCAGGAAGGATTCCTTCCTTCCATCTATTTGGGTTTGCCTCTTTTCTCTACCAGGATAACCAGTCACCATTGCGCTCCCATTCTTCAGAAAATTAAGAAGCGTATTGCATCTTGGAAATCTAGATTGCTCTCTAAGGCAGGTCGCTTGGAATTAATCAAGTTCTTTATTCCTATACTCTCTATTGGGCGATCTCCTTTACCTTACCTAAGGGGTTCATTGGTGAGGTGGAAAGATTACTTAGGAACTTCTTCTGGCATGCTTCGGGGGATTATAAACCCTTTCATCTCATCAAGTGGAAGTATATCTGTCGTCCTAAAGAGGAAGGTGGTGTTGGTCTTCGCCGCTTAGCTGATTGGAACTTATCCTCCATTACTTTGCAACTGTGGAATATTATCTCTAACAAGGATAGTCTTTGGACCAACTGGGTGAGGAACAAGTACCTTAATAACACCTCCATTTGGTGTGCCAAGATGCATTCTTATCACTCCCATGCTTGGAAGGGTATCTTACAAGCTAGAACCTGGTTGAGGCAACATGTCATTTTCAGAATTGGTAATGGGCGACTTATTCAGCTATGGTTAGATCCTTGGTTTGAAGGTACCTCTCTTATCTCCAATGGTGGGGAATACATCAGATTCCTTCTTGGTCTTCCTCTAAATGCTACTCTCAGCACCTTCATTCATGATGGTTCTTGGCTCCTTCCCCATCCTACTGCTAGGTAAATGATGGATCTTTGGCCGAGAATTGCTTGCATTCCTATTCATGCTGGGGTGTGAGGATTCCATTGTGTGGAAGCACAATCAAGGAATTAATATCAAGCACATTATGATTAGAGACGAGTCTTGTATCCGAGGCCACTTGGGAGCAGCTGATTTGGCAGAGACCAACAAACCAAAAACATCCTTGCATGCTTGGCAGGTATTCATGAGGGAATCCAAACATTTGATGCTCTTCAGAGACGTGGGCTTCAAGGGCCGAACATATGTGTTTTATGCAATCAAAATGAGGAAAGCATTAATCATTTATACTTCCAATGTTCTTACAGTTCTTGGGTGTGGATGGAGCTATTGCATCGCTTAGATATTCACAGGAGGCCGAAAGAAACAGTAATTTCTGAAGGGGAGAGTTTAATAAGAAGTTTTCAAACTTCAGGTGCTGCTACAAGTGTGGCCTTTGCTAGTTTTCGTGCTGCTCTTTGGTGGATTTGGAAGGAAAGATGCTCAAGAATATTCAAATCTACTGAGCGAAGTCGGATGCAAGTGTTGCTTTCTATTCTTTCTGATATTAGATGCATCACGGGAGCTCACATTCAGAATTGTTCGCCCTCCATTAGATCAGCAAGAATAATCAGAAATTTTAATTTAAAGAATTCCTGAGTTCCCCTTCTCATGTAGCTTGAATTCTTTCTATTCCGCTAGCTTATTTCAGTGATCTTATCACTGAGTGTGCCTCATAGCTATTGGCTTGTGATAGCATGAGACTATCTTTGCAATTGTTCTGATTTCTTATGCTCAATACAAATTCGGTATTACTTACCAAAAAAAAAAAAGATTTGCATGTGATGTTGGAGTTCTCCATGCAAATTTGATGTCTAGTAAGATCTCCAAAGTAGCTGCATTTTGCTTCTTCTTTGTCTTCAAAAATTCTGATGCACCTCTCTCGCCAAATCCACCAGACCGCAGCTTTAATGGCCAGTTGAGCAAGCGACCAAATGGAGTTTTTGGTGGGGAAATTTTCCTTTAATTTCTGAAGTTCTTCTTCTGCCATGGAATCCTTTGGCATCCGATGGAGGTCAAATCTGAAAAGTAATTGCTGCCAAATCCATCTAGAATACTCACATTGGAAGAAAAGGTGGCTGTGGTTTCTTCATGGTTCATACAAAGAGTACATTGGCTGGCCATTGGAACCCCTTTAGTTTTAAGGGGTCAAACACAATCCCGGGGGTCCAAAATCCCAAATTGAGATCTGATCGGTGTGCCGTTCACTCCGACACGACCGGGTGGGTTAATTTGATGTGTGCGAACTGACGGAATTGGATTTGGATTCCCGGATTGGGTTGGGCATTGAAATGACGGATCTAAAAAAAACCTGAGTCTAAAGCGTCAAAACACACAACCCGGGGGTCCAAAATCCCAAATAGAGATCTGATCGGCATGTCGTTTGCTCCGACACGACCGGGTGGATTAAATTGACGTGTGCGAACTGACTGAATCCGATTTGGATTCCCAAATTGGGTTGGGCATTGAAATGACGGATCTAAAAAAACTAGTCTAAAGGGTCCAAACATACAACCCGGGGGTCCAAAATCTCAAATTGGGATCTGATCGGCGTGCCGTTCACTCCGACACGACTGGGGGGTTAAATTGACGTGTGCGAACTGACGGAATCCGTTTGGATTCCCAGATTGGGTGGAGCGTTGAAATGACGGATCTAAAAAAACCCTAGTCTAAGGGGTTT
>CM024765.1:31075041-31112402 GCA_014218235.1 Colocasia esculenta | reverse complement strand
CATCTTCCCTTGAGTTGTTTTTAGGTTGAGTTGGTTTCTCCCCTCGTGCTGTCGTTTCCTTGTGGCACCATGGGTCGGTGGACCTGTTCGTGCCATTTGCCGTTGTGATTGTTTCTTGCTACCTGCCTGAACAATTTGGGGCAATTGGGTCCCTGTTGGTTTGGTGTAAGGTAGTACCATTTTCTTGTTGGGTTACATGTGTGAGTGTTGCTCTACTGTGCACCGGTTTTCTTGCTTAGCTTGCTCGTG
The DNA here is from genome assembly GCA_014218235.1 of Colocasia esculenta. Classification (NCBI taxonomy): domain Eukaryota; kingdom Viridiplantae; phylum Streptophyta; class Magnoliopsida; order Alismatales; family Araceae; genus Colocasia; species Colocasia esculenta. The sequence goes on along the minus strand of CM024765.1, from coordinate 31,112,153 downwards.
CAAGCGTTGTTTCAGTGTGTGCTCGATTGTGCCCCGGCTTGTGCCTTGGAGGCTTTTCGTGACATCGTTTTGAGGTTGGCCTCTCTATCGGTCGCGATAGAGATGGTGCTTCTTGCTCTTGCGCGCCAGGGAGGCGCTGGGTGTTTTGCTCCCCGTGCGGCCGAGCGGTGCTCCTGTTTGGTTTGGTGTGCTTTTGGAGCCGACGTGGTTGTTGTGCTCTTAATGTTTCGGATTTCCGTGCACTTCCCTTGTAGGTCTCTGGTGGAGAGTCCCCTTCGGTGGGCCCTGTGTTGTCTCGGGAAGTTGGTGCAGTTGTGTGTGCTGCACCTTGAGCATTTTTCTTCAATGCTTCGTGCTTTTGTGCCTCAAGGGCTGGGGCCGGCGTGGCCTGTTGTTCCCTTTCAGGCTTGCGGTTCTATGTGTGTGGCTTTTGGCGGGTCTCTGGTGAAGAGTCCTTTCTGTTAGCCCGTGTTGTTTCGGCCGCTGGTGCACCTGTGTTGCACTTTGCTTAGTTTTAGTGCTTATGGTAGCACCGTGTGCTCATGCTCGAGTGTTTTGGTTTTGTGCCGTCTGGAGCCTTGGTGCATTGTGTTGCACCTTAGGTGGCTCCTGGTGCTTGTGATAGCACCATGTGTTGTGCCGTGTGCCTGTTCGTGAGATTTGTGTGTCGTTTCACGACTTCGCTCGGTGTTGGGGGCATTGAGCTTTCCGCCTCTAGGACACGTGTGATGGCCTATGCCTTGTGGTTGTACCGTTACCGCTGTGGGGTGGCTGCTTTGCCATGTCTAGGTAGCCCTATCGGTGGTACTCCAGGCTTTGGTGGTGGCTTGTGTCCAGGTTTTCCTTCTCGCTTTGGGACGAGGTGTGTTTGGTTGTGGTACCCTACTTCGGTTTGGGTCCCTCTGAGGTCGATGTGTTGTCGCGACCTCTGTGGTTCTTTCAGTTGCCATATGGTTGTGCATCTTTCTGGTGGTTGACACGTTGGTACCCACACTGAGCTCTGTGTACGCGTGGCAGGTGTGCTGCCAAATTCCTCGTTGGTTCTTCGCTGTGCGTGGTGTTGGTGAGTCTAGAAGCCGATGGCGGAGTCTCCTGTCAGTTCGTCTGGTGACAGTGAGGCTTATTGGCTTGCTAGTACTCGACCACGTGGTTTGTCGACGTTGTGAGGTGTCCGATTTCGGCTTAACCTCAGACATCTTCCGTGTTCCCATCGCGGGGTGTGCCAAGTGTGGAGCGTGTAACTCCCAGTTTTTTTGTGGCTTCGCGTGCGCTTGGCGTCCTTGTCGAACCACAAGGAAGGTTGGATGAGACTAGTGGTGACAATGGATGCCATTTCGCATGTTGAGGTTCTCTGCATGCGTTTGCTATCCCTGTTGGACCGCGGAGGAGGTCTGGGTGAGACCTAGTGGTGACAGTGGATGTCGTTCCGTGTGTTGCAGATCCTCCACGAGCGTGATGTTCCTCTGGTTCTCGTCACTCGCGTGGCTTCTCGGTTGGGCTGGTGACCGATGCTAGCTACTGCTAGTAGCGCGAGGCTGTTCCTCTGAGACTTGTGGTTGGTTCTCAGGTGTTTCTCATGTGGTTGTTGGCAACTGTGTGCCCTGTCAGGTTTAATGGCGATAGAGGGAGTTGCTGACGGCGTTTCTCGTGTTGCTGTTGGCAACTGTGTCCTCTATCAGGCCTTGCTGGTGACAAAGTGGGTCGTGATTGGTTGTCCCAACAGCGGGGTCTGTTGGTGGCTGCAGCTATGCAGTTTTCGGCTAGCGTTTTCTGCTGTTTGGGCCGGATTTGGCGTCGCTCGGAACCTGTGGGGTTGTCGTTCCATTTGGGCGCCCCACGTGTGGCTAGAGTGAGCTGTTGGTTTCTCGGCTTGGTGCTCCACTGTGTTTGGAGCCCGTTGTGTGAGCCATTGGTTTTCCAGCTTCGTGTGCCCACGCGCGTTTGGCAGTGTGGTTGTTGCCATGAGGAAGTCGTGTTGAGACTTAGTGGCTTTTCGCATTGGTCTTACTGTTGCCCCCTGTGCTTCGTTTCGTGTCTCAGGATCTTTTAGGCGTGCCTTAAATTTCGAGGACGAAATTGTTTAAGTGGGGTAGGATGTAAGACCCAACTTCCTGGCTTTCCGTCTGGTGTCTTGGATGACTGGCCACTAACGCGTCCAGGTTGGGTGACATGTTAGTGTCGCATTGTGGGTGTGCGACGTGATAGTCATCCTTGTCGCGACGAGCGTGTGCATCGCATTCTTGTCGCGCCCGGCTACTCCGTCGCGTCTTCGTGTCGCGCCTGGTCAACGGGTCGCGATAGTGTTCCATCGTTTCGGTCATCTAATGCCTGTCAGGGTGGCAGGTGTGTCAGTACGACCTGTCGCATTGTCGCGGCATCCCTGGGGGATGCGTTCTTGTCGCGGTGGGTTGACTCGTCGTGTTAAGGTTTTTAACGCGATGCGTCGCCCCGTCACATCTTGGGTGCCGAAGGCATAAGGCCTTGGCCGGCGACCCCTTTCCCCCTCTCTCCCTCTTTCCCTTCTCTTCTCTCCCTCGGCGGTGCTCCGCCTCCCTCTCTCCCCTTTGTGTGTTTCAGGCGAGGAGGAGGGCCGTGCATGGTGTCCTGGAGTTGTGGAGCTTGCGTGGAGCGAGGAGGAGGTGGCCAATCTGACGTGAAGGGCCCTATTGGGTTTGTTCTTCGTTTAAGGTAGGGATTGCTTGAACTCTTCTCGATCTGGGTGGATTGGGAGCCCCTCGGGGTTTGTAGTTAGTGTTTGCTGCTTCTCCATGCTCCCCTCCTCCGTGTGGTGATGTGTGTGGCTTGTGGGCGGCCCCGGGATGGAGCATCCTGTGGGTCTGCCTCTCTGCTGGTGTCGCGACCGTGGTATGCGTTGCGACAACAGAAGAGGCGTCTGCCCGGTCGGGCGTGACCTTATCGCTACGCGCTTGCCTGTCGCGATAAAGATCATTGTCGCAACGCATTTTCCTGTCGTGACATGGTTTGATGTCGCGACGCTCTGCCTGTCGTGACAGGGTTGCTGTCACGGTGCCCTTCCCCGTCGCGATGGCCTAGGGGGACGCGACAGTTCCTGTGTTGCCCCGGGTGTTTCCGTGGTTTCGGTTGGTGTCGACGTGTGCCCCAGGGCTGACTTGCCCTCAGGACCTTCAGGTGGGGAACGCGGAAGGTTACTTGGCTGCGTTCAGTGACTGAAGGTGACACCTTCATGGCCGTGTCTTGGCGGTGGTGCCAGAAGGGTCGCGTCTGTCTAATAATCGATTGACCGGCAGTCAATCGATTATTAGTAGAGTGACTGGTTTTCCGTACTTCTGGTAGTGTTCCGAGGTTCCGGCTTTCTCGTGTGTGCATGGTTGGCCGACGGCCCTCTTGAGGGTTCGTGCGTGCCTCTCGCTTGCTGGGTTTTTTGTGGATTACAAGCCAGCGGTTCAGCATGGTTCTTGTTGCGCTTGCCCCGCCTGTTCACCTGGTGCTTGGCACTTGAGGGCTTGTCCCGTTCAGAGGTTGTCTCCGTTGCCTGGGACCCCCATCCTCGCGAGCCTATTGAGGGAGTGCTCCGAGCTACGAGCGTGCTCGAGTTGGCAGCCGAGTTGGCAGACTCTAGAGCGGAGGGGAAAATGAGGTTTGGACAGCGGCGCTGAGTCGTTTGTAGAGCTCTCTTGTCTGGGGTGGGAGCTCTCTTGTCTGGCGTGGGACGTCGAGGTTGTCCAGGTGTTTTCTTCCCGGCGCAGCCCAGATAGTCCTTTGTCTCACTGCCTCTCTCTACGTTGGTTCCGGAGCCACGTAGTGGTGCTAGGCGTGGGGCCGCAGCTTGGCCAGGCTGCGGTGTTGCATGCGTTTGTGTGTTTCTGTGGCGGCTCTGTCTTGCTCTTATGTGGAGGGGAGGCAGGAGCTAGGCTGGCGAGCAGAGGGAGTGGACGGCGTGTCCCCCTCTTGGCTCTAGCGGCGGTGGCTTTGTTGCTGTTGTTGTGATGGTGTTTCCTCACGACGTTTCCAAGTACGACTCGTTGCCCGAGCTTACCCGGCGGTTTCCGCTCGGTGTCCTCTCAGTTCCGTAGTCCTGTTCTTGGGTGCCAGTCCATGGTGGCACCGGCGTGTGTGGCTTCCCTACCTCGTGGTGTGTCCGGGTCCAGGGTGGTTCTGTTTGTCGGCCCTCGACCTTGTGGAAATCTGAGGTCGCCGTGCTTGTAGTGAGATGTCGTTCTCTCCTGGTTGTTGCGTGGTCTCGACGGGTGTGCCGAGGGTTGCTTCCTTGCTTTGTCGACTCCGTTGGTTCTGCGGAGTCGTGTGTGTGTCACGATACCTTGGTTGGTGGTCGTGGCATTGCACTGTTCTGTTCCGCTGCTTAGTTGTACCCTGCTGCAGTTGTTCCTCGCTTTATAGCTTTCTAGGGTAGTTTCCTATTTTCGGAGTTCCTGCTGCTTTGGCCTGTGAGGGACTGGTAATCCCTATCGGGCCTTGTTCGCGAGGCTCACCCCCTACTTCCTTCAGCTAGGGGCTCGTCGTCGTGGGAGCTCGGTGTCGGACGGGTTGCGGAGGCGGCTGTGGCACCGTGTGTTGTCAATAGCCGTGAGAGTGAGTGTTGTGAACTCCTGTGCCTGAGTGAGTAGAGAGTTGTGCTTTGCAAGTTCTCGGGGTATGCCCCTTGAGGATTGTACCTTTCTTCTTGTACGTGTGCTTTTACTTAGGATACGTTGTACAGTTGTTATATTGTTATAGTTATTTAAATTCAGTACATATCTTACTAGACTATTTCTTATAACCCTTCCGGGTCTTTAGATCCGTGGGTGGCGACACAAACTTCGGGCTCCCTGGTGGGGGTCTAGGAGGTCGGGTCGTTACATTTCATCTCCTTAACCCTTTCAGAGAACTATTTTCCCCAGAATATCTCCAGAAAACCTTCCCATTCTAGTTCAGCAACATTAGGCAGGTGGGCCGATTGACCTTCCACCATACTCTAGCGTCCTGCTCAGTTTGAAGGTAGCTAGTAATACCTTCTCCCTATTGGTGCACTACATTACTTGGAACACTCTCTCCATTTCCTCTAGCCAGTTCTCTGCCTTACCTAAGTCAAGATCTAGAGAAGCGAGGGGGGTTCAGACTGCAGAAATTTCGGTCCATGTCTCCTGCTCCATTTCGAGCTCCAACTTGAGCTCCTGCTTATGCTACATTCTACAGGGCTTGAGTAAGTCCTGCCATAGTCTCTTGCATAGCTTGCCATTGGTTGCGGGCCATTGCTAAGGAATTAGTGAAGTTCCTGAGAAAAGGATAGCAACCAATTATTGTTCTTGGTTATATCTAAAGATTGATGGGTATGGGTGCTTGGTTCATAAAACTAGTTTTCCCCAGTCTCTACCCATTCTCACAGGTACATATGTAATATCCATGACCTAAATTCTTGGGTATCACTTAAACCTAGGACTTAAAAATTCCTATTGGTTCCTAGGCTTGTTGGGTTGAGTGTGAATACAATTCATTTCCCCTCATATTTTGATGATGATAAGGTGTGATTTTAATGCACAATAATTGGAACATGTGAATACATCACACATGAAATGCCAATATTCAAAAAGCATGTTTCCAAGCACATTTATCATTATATTCATGATAATACATTGGACTAATGATTTATGTGTTTATTTCTCAGGGACAAACATTTCTTCCAAGGGAAGTGTCGACACACCTCATACTGGTGTCGACACAATGCTACAAGCCCTAAGCCAAAAGATGAAGAAATGGTCAAGTAGTGTCGACACTAGACCAAGTCAGGTCGACACTAGAGGCAGATCCCAGAGAACCATGTTCACAGGTCTCTACAATCAGGTAGACACCAGATGCAGTCAGGTCGACACCAGATGCAGTCAGGTCGACACCCAAATCAACATGTCGACACTAGATGCCTCTCCCAGAAGGCCTGTTTTGCCAGACTGGGACAGGGTGTCGACACTGGATCATCTCAGTCGACACTAAGACCTCTCCCAGGGAACTGTTTTGCCTGTCTGGGACAGTGTGTCGACACATCCTATGGGCAGGTCGACACACTCCGGAAACTTTATGACTTAAAGTTTCTCCTGGACACGTGGCACCCTAGGGAATTGCTGGATCGGCCTTGGATCGTGTGCCCACGACCCCCAAGGGTACATTTGAACTACTTAGGGTATAAATACCCTCCTATTGGCCATCCAACATAAGAGAACCCTTTTCAGAGCCCTCCAGAAATCCTTTTGGCGGCAAGAAGTTTCTCCTCCCTGTTCTTGCTCTCCTGGTGATTCCTCAATCCAATTCTCATCTGTCAAGCATGAGAAGTGGAGTTTGATCACTGAAGATGCAATTGGATCACCTCAAGGAAGCAGATCAAGTGGAAGCAGTCGATTGAGAAGACTTCAAGGAAGATCCCAAAGCTCAAAGTGCAGAGTATTGGCCAGGACTTCAAGATTCAAGACTCTTCACAATTCGACCTTCTACAAGGGAGTACATCTGAAGAGAAGAGATTATTCATAGAATTCATCATTTTCCCTTTTCTCTTCTGAGTGATTCTGAGATTGTGCATGAGTTGTTGCATAAGTCTCATGAATTAACTCTTGATAGACCAGACCTATTGCTAGATGATCTGAATCTTGTATTTCTTTCTAGCAAGTTGTTTGTGAGCCTTTGCGCTCAGTGGTTTCTGAGTCGTGTACTCAGGTTGTGGTTGAGCAGTCTTGCTCAGGTTTCTAGAGTAGTCTTGCTCTAGAGGTCGTGTGAGTTGTAAACTCAGGTTGTTGGAGTTGTCAGGCTCCAGTGGGTGTTGTGTACCCAAGTTTGTTAGTGGATCCTCACTGTGTGAGGGGTGGATGTAGGAATCACATGGTGTGATTTCCGAACCACCTAAAAATCTCTGTACAGTGGTTTGATTGTGGTTTGAATTCTCTTTGCGTTAGATGAATGCATAGGATCTTTTAAATTCACATCTAATTAACTTGTTCACACACTCTGATTGCACAACTCACTTAATCATCTTCAGATCTGTGAAATCCGTTTTCAATTTGTCTCTGATTCAAGAGTTTTTCTAAATGGTTAAGCTTCCGCAATAGTTGGTCTAGATCTATTCACCCCCCCTTCTAGATCTTATCCACATCCTTTTCGATCCTTCAATTGGTATCAGAGCGGTTTTATATCTGATCTGATCTGAGTGGTTTCTGATTGTTCTGTGTGTTTTGATTGTTTGCTTGTCTGTTTGCTGAGTATCTCTTCTTTGCACCATTTAATTGCTTCAATGGATTCAAGGGGGTTCATGGCTGAGGGTCACTCTATTAATAGGCCACCCTTTTTCAATGGGACTGACTACACCTATTGGAAGAATAGAATGCAGGTCTTCCTAAGAGCCCAAAACTATGAAATATGGAAGGTAGTCGAAGTAGGTCCCTATGAGAATCAGGGGGAGGAAGAAACCTGGACTAGGGAACAGATTAGGAGGGCCACTTTGAATTATAGTGCCATGAACATGATCCAATGTGCAGTCCACCCTAAGGAGTAATCAAGAATCTCAATGTGCAAATCTGCCAAGAGATGTGGGATAAACTTGAATTACTCTATGAGGAACATCCCAAGTGAAAGAAACCAAAGCTAACATTCTTGTCTCTGAATATGAACTGTTTATGATGAAATCTAATGAGACAATTTCTGAAATGTTTGCCAGGTTTATGATCATTGTCAATGGACTGAAGGCCTTAGGTAAGGATTATTCAGATGCTGACTTGGTAAGGAAAATTCTGCGTTCTCTTTCTTCAATCTGGCACACTAAGGCTACAGTCATTGATGACTCTAAAGATTTGTCCAAAATTTCTTTGGATGAATTGATAGGGTCCTTAATGACTTGTGAAATCAATTTAAAAAGAAATGAAGAACATATAATTAAAACCAAGCCAGTAGCACTAAAGGCCTCTTCAAGTAACAAAGACAAGAATCAGGAGAAAACCAGTTCTGAAGAGTCTGAGTCCAATGAGGATGAGATTGCCCTCATTACTAGGCAATTCAGAAAATTCTTAAAATATAGAAAAGGAAAATTTTCTGGGGAAATGAAATTTTCTTCAGGTAAAAGAAACACTTCCTTTTCTAATGCTAATTCTAATAAGAATAAAAAATCTGATGAAATTGTCATTTGTTACAGGTGCAACAAGCCAGGACATATGAAGGGAGAATGTCCTGAAAACAAGAAGGAAAAACACAAAAAGATTCACAAGTTCAAGAAGCCAAAGGCCATGGTAGCCACTTGGTCTGATGAAGACTCAAGTGAGAAGGAAGAAGAAGAAAAATCCTCAAGTTCTGAAAGTGAGGAAATCTACTTCATGGCGAATAGTTCAGATGGAAAGGTAAGTACATCCTTCGAAGACTTTTCAATTGAGGATTGACAAGATGCATATGCAGAGCTTGTTGAAAAATATTCTGAAATAAGGAAAGAAAACAGCATCTCAAAAAGAAAATTGAAAACATTTACAATAACCAATCCATCAATAAAAAAATTTGTGAATTAGAAAATGAGGTAGCTGAACTTAATGAAGAAAAAGAAAATCTCCTGAACTTAATTGATGAGCTTAAGCTTGCCTCTCAAAGGCCACCCATGAATTTAAGAACTGTCTAAAAAGCTGGAAATGGAAAACAAAGATAAACAACAAAAGGTTGAAGAAATCAAAACCTTGGAAAACCAGCTGAAAGAAAAAGATGAAGTCATTGAAACCTTCACAAAAGGTAAAGATAATTTGAAGCCTTGCTGGGAGCTAAAATGAAATCAATTTCTCATGGACTAGGATTCAATAAGCAAAAACCCAAGAAAGATAAATCTGGTGAGAAAAGGATAAAGCACCATTGATTAAATTTGTCAAAGGTCCTAGTCTTGAGAACACTGAAATTAAGCAAACATCAAACAAAACAACAAAGATTCCAAAAACACAGAACAAAAAGAAGTCAACTAGGTCGACACAGTTACTTGACAGGTCGACACCAGTCCACAAGAAGAAGGATTCTGTGACTGCTGTGTCGACACCAGTCAAGGAAAGGTCGACCTGCTCAACATCAACTAACACAAACCACAAAAACAAAAATTCAAATAAAATTTGAAAAATAGAAAAAATCCAAAGGAAGTCATTAATAAAAAACCTTGGATCTCCAATACAGCACATCAAGCTGATTGGAACCAATGGTATCATAACCCATGTTGGTATCATCCTCAATTCTTCTATCCAAATTTCTTGATGTACCAACAAAATCCTTGGATTCCACCTCCTCATCTAAACTCTCATATCCAAATGAAAAACACCCCTCCTACTGAAAACAAGAACACTGGTGTTTTCATTCCTAAGGGAAAGAATAACTGAAAAAGACTGAGAACACCACTGTAATAAAACAAAAATAAAAAACAAATCAAATTTGGGTGAGAAAAGATTTGATGACAATGGTCAAACATTCTGATGGTCCCAACACTGTTTGGGTACCAAATCTTCTCTCCACTGATTGATTTTGCAGGAAGGTCGTGCACCCATTCAAATGTGTGGTTCCTTGATAGTGGGTGTTCACGACACATGACTGGAGACAAAGCCAAATTTTCATTCCTGATTGAGAAGGAGGGAGGTTCAGTAACTTTTGGAGGTAAAAATAAAGGAAAGATCATTGGATCTGGAAAGGTTGGTCAATCTTCCTCAAACTCTGTTGATAATGTTTTATTAGTTGATGGTCTATATTACAATTTGCTCAGTATTAGCCAACTATGTGACAAAGGTCACAAAGTTGTGTTTGAATATGATTTCTGTAAGATAATTGATTCATCAACTGATAAAATAAATTTTTTTGGAAAAAGGGAAAACAATGTTTACATGATCACCTCAATAAAACTTTTCTGAAAATCTTTGCTTTGTTGCCAATAAAGATGAAATTGCATGGACTTGGCACAAAAGACTTGGCCATGCAAGTTTCAGAACAATGAATAAATTGTTAAGGCTGAATTTGGTTAAGGGTCTTCCTGAATCTTTTTCTAATATTGAAAATCAAGTCTGTGGGATTTGTGCCAAGGAAAACAAACCAGAAATCCTTTAAAACCTTCAATGAGGTACTCACATCTAGGCCACTAGAATTACTTCACATGAACCTCTTTGGCCCAACAAGAATTCTAAGTCTAAGTGGCAAGAGATATGGGTTTGTGATCATTGATGATTTTACCAGATTTACCTGGGTTATCTTCTTGTCCCACAAAAGTGATACTTGCCTTGAGTTCAGGAATTTCTGTACCACTGCCTTAACAACTTATCCATATAAATCAAAACATTTTGACTGATCATGGGGGTGAGTTTGAAAACAAATCCTTTTCTGATTTGTGCTGAACTTCAAATATTTCACAAGTTTTCTTCACCAAGAACTCCAGAACAAAATGAAGTTGTGGAAAGAAAAAATAGAACTCTTGTGGAAATGGCTAGATCCATGCTCTTAGAAAGCAATTTGCCCAAATCTTTCTGGCTGAGGCTGTAAACACAGCAAATCACATTCTAAATAGAGCTTTGATCAGACCAAAAATCATAAAACCCCCTATGAATTATTGAAAAAAAAAGCCAACTGTATCTTATTTCAAAACCTTGGGTGTAAATGCTTTGTTCATAACAACAATAAAGAAAATCTTGACAAGTTTGATGCTAAGAGTCAAGAAGCCATCTTTCTTGGCTATTCTGAAGTGTCAAGAGCTTTTAGAGTTTATTCTCTCACAAACAAAAATGTTGAAGAGTCTCCACATGTTATCTTTGATGAAAATTCTTTTCAACTAAAAGTTCTAAATCTTGCAGGGAAAGTCAAGACAGTGAGAGGATGATTTCGTTGTGGACTCTTCACCAACTGTTGAGGAACTTGAAGACATTGGTGAGAACTTGAACATCCAGTCACCATCTTCAAGTGGATCAGGTAATGTTGTTCCAGATTTAAGTACCCCTCAACAGGTAATTTCTGAGCCTAGATTTTTGAGATATCACCCATTGGAAAACGTCGTTGGTAATTTGAATGATAGAGTTAGACTAGATCATCATTCCTGCATGTTATTGATGAAGACCCACTAGCTCTAATTTCCCAAATTGAACCAAAGTCATTGATGAAGCTTTATTGAGTTCTGATTGGATCAATGCAATGCATGATGAACTTCATCAATTTGAAAGAAATCAAGTATGAGAATTAGTACCTAGACCTAGTGACCAAACAGTCATTGGCACTAGATGGGTTTTCAGAAATAAACTAAATGAAAATGGTCAAGTCATTAGAAATAAAGCTAGGCTAGTTGCAAAGGGGTACAATCAAGAATTTGGAATTGACTTTGAAGAATCATATGCCTGTAGCTAGACTAGAAGCTGTTAGAATTTTCCTTGCCTTTGCATCCTCCATGAAATTTAAAGTTTATCAAATGAATGTCAAAAGTGCATTTCTAAATGGCTACATAAAGGAAAAAGTTTTTGTTGAACAACCTCCAGGATTTGAAAATGAAAAACATCCTAATCATGTTTTCAAGCTTCATAAGGCTCTCTATGGTCTTAAACAAGCTCCCAGAGCTTGGTATGACCGTTTGAGTTCTTTTTTGCTTGAAAAAATATATTCTAGAGGAAATGTTGATCAAACTTTGTTCACAAAATAGTTAATAAACAAATAATTGCAGTCCAAATTTATGTTGATGACATAATATTTGGATCAACCAGTAAAAGCCTGTGTACTGAATTTTCAAATCAAATGAAAACTGAATTTGAAATGAGCCTAATGGGAGACTTACAGTTTTTCTTGGGATTGCAGTTAACCAACACATGAGGGGATCTTCATAAGTCAACCAAGTATGTCAAAGAACTTCTGAAAAAGTTTGACTTCCAGAACCTCAAGCATTCAAACACACCCATTGCAATTAATGCTAAGCTAGAAGAAGACTCGCTTGGTAAGTCAGTAGACCCAAGACATACAGAGGTATGATTGGCTCTCTACTCTATCTTACAACTTCTAGACCTGTTTCAGTTTAGCGTGTGTTTGTGTGCTAGATTTCAATCAAATCCTAAGGAAAGTCACATGTTAGCTGTTAAAAGAATTTTCAAATATCTTGTTGGAACATGTGATATTGGAATTTGGTATCCTGCTGGTTGCAAGTTAGATTTGATTGCCTATTGTGATGCTGATTATGCTGGATGTAAATTAGATAGAAAAAGCACAAGTGGCTTGTGTTTATACTTAGGTGCGTGTCTAATCTCTGGGCTTCTAAGAAGCAACACTCAGTAGCTCTATCAACTGCAGAGGCTGAGTATGTTGTGTTGGGTTCTCATATTGGAGAATGTTGGGTTACAACAAGTGCTTAAATGTTTTTGATGATGAGCAATACTAATTGATGTTATGTTTGTTTTTGATGATGAACATTTCATGAACAAGACAAAATTGATGTGTTATGAATGTGTGAAACTTGATGAGAATGACAATTGGATGCAAATGAAACACATGTTTTATATGTTCATTATATCTCACTAATTATGTCTTTTAATGTAGGTGTGAATGTACACAAGACAAAGCCCAAAATCCAAGTGCAAAAGAACAAGACAAGTTGCTGAAATAGTGCATCTATCGACAGATGAATAGTGCATCTGTCGACAGATGATTTTTCGCCTGTCGACAGATCTCCACAGAAATTTGCTTCCCGGAAGGCCAGTCTTCTGGTTTCTTGCAAACCTGCAGCATCTGTCGACAGCAGCAAGTTGGCTGCCGACAGACGGAGTTTCGGGAAGATCTAATGGCCGGGATATGATCTATATTTTGGTGTTTCCTTTTGGCACGACTCTCTATGCTTGGACGCCACTATATATGGATCATATGAGGCTATTTTCGCAGCAAGAAGCCACCATACCAAAAACCCTAAGCAAAGGTCAAGAAGAAGGCTGTCTTCCTGCTGCTCTGTTTCAGAACTCCAGATCGTTCAAGAGAGATCATCTCGTACAAGGAGTTGAAGCCGGTTCGTCCTGAAGTCAAGCTTCTCCATCATCTCGTGGTCTTCAACGACGTGAAGCTTGAATTCTTCTGGACGAACTCTCTGAAGAGTTCTTCATCTGGATTTGTTTCTATATCTCAGAACTCTTCCTCTTCCATATTTTTCACCAATCTTTGTGTGTGTTGATTGGATATTAGTGTGTGGATTTTGTGGAAGTGTGTCGTTTGTGATCTGTACAAGGGTTGTGTATAGATCATAGTGTGTGTGGTAGTGGTTCAAGCGTTCCTTGTGCTTGATCCACGTGTGGATTGTTGTTCTGATTGCGTGTTGCATCAACAACGTGTGTGTGGTGTGTTGGTCAGATCAAGGCTAGAGGATCTGATCTTTTGTGGACTTGATCTAGCGTGTGTGTGTGTGGTGAGCCGGTGTGCTCGTGTGTGTGTTGTACTCAGTTCTTGAGTAGTGTGTCTCACTATGTGGGGGTGGACGTAGGAGTCACGTGGTGTGATCTCCGAACCACCTAAAAAATCCCTTGTGCACTGTGGTTTGACTTGTGGTTTGCATTGTGTTGCGCTAGATGCATGCCTAGGGATTTCGTCTACACACTACTTGTTAATTTATTCACACACATTACATCAGATCAAAGGGGTTTTGATTGAGTAGATCTTTTAATCCGAAGTAATTTTCAAATTGCTTAAGTTTCCGCTGCAAATCTATTCAACCCCCCTTCTAGCTTGCCATAACCGAATATCCGATCCTAACAATTGGTATCAGAGCAGGTTTTCTGTTCAACGATTGTGATTTGGCATATCTGTTTATGTGTGATTAATTGCTCTGATCGGGTTTATAAATTGATTCTGAACTGATTGATTACTTTGGTTGTTGGTTTATTCATCTATAACATACTCAAAATATGTCTGAGTTCTCGAGTATCATAAATAGACCAGTGTATTGAGTTTGATAACCATGTTGATAAAATGCAGGACTCCTTTAAGAAGACAAGCAAGATTTCAAATAAGCCAAGACAAATGCTTCATGGCCCTTGGTAGCTCCAGAGGTTCTCCTAGTTCAGACAAATCTGAAAGATCATATCTGTCAGAGAAGTCAAGAAACTCTCAAAGGTCAGGTAAATCCAATCAGACCCATCTGACGCATCGATATCTAATTCTGATTCAGAAATGATATTTCCTATGATGAATTAATAGAATGCTATGAGCACTTGTCCAATCAACTTAAGAAGGTAAAAACTCAAAACAAGAAGCTAAAGAAAAATTGGATAAGAATGAAATGAGAATTGATAATGCTCAAGCATTCTACGAAGAAAATGAAAATTGAAAATGGAGATGAAAAATTGGAAAATGAAGTCAAAAGCTATGAAATAAAGTTTTCTAAGTTGAAAGAAGATCATGATCAGGTTGAATCTGAAAATGTTGATTTGAAAAATGAAAAAGAAAAATTGATTGATCATAATGAGAATCTCAAATTTGATAATGATCAATTGAACAAACAAATCTCCAACATGACTCATGATCACCAAATAAAGAAAATGCAATCAACTATTTGAGGAGAATAATCATCTGAAAAGAAGATTGAAGGCTTGTATCATAACAGACCATTAATGATGAATGGAACAATGCTAAGCAGAAATTGCTGACTTGGAAAATCAAATTGTTCAAAGTGAAATTGAAAAGAACAAAATACAAAATGGTCTGGATGTCATGAAAAGCCAACTTCTAACTTCTGAAAAAGAAATTGTTGCATTGAAAGCTGAAAAGAAAAAATTGAACAAAAGGCTCCAAATAGGAAGAATCATGTTTCAATTGAAAACCAGAAAAAGAAATGGAGAAGAAAACAAGAGTCTACAGGGTCTCTACACCTCCTCTAGAGGCCAGAATGTTTCAAGGAAATCTCCAACTCCACATCACGCCAAGAGATACCAAAGGGTACCATCTCCTTCTTCTCACTCAAGGATAATCAAAGTACTCTAAAGGACCTCAGAAATTCCAGCAAATGCATTCATACTATGGTAAGCTTCAGGTAAATGCTCAACCCATTTGTTTTAAATGCAATAGGCCTGGTCATCTTGCTAAATTATGCTGGAATAAAATCAACACACTGTCATAATCATGCCAAACCAGTCCAATGCTTCACATGTCATAAAATTGGTCATATTTCTAAGAACTGTTGGCATAAAAACCATGATTTTGTGCATGCTTCAAAGCTCCATAATAATCCATGTATTCATACACACAAGGATAAACATCATGTTCATAAAGATCAAAAATGTCATGTATCTATGAACATGAAAACTGCACAAACACATAGAAATCCAAAAACCAAATCACTTTGGATTCTGAAATCTTCATTGTTAGATTCTAACACTAATGTCATTGCAGGACCCAAGCAAGTGTGGGTCCCAAAACAAGCTTGATCAACAAGTTGAGATGTCTTGCCAGCCAAAAATTAGAATGATTCATGTCATTGGCTGTGCAAGGCAAGAAATGATGGAGAACAAAGGTAAATCTTTCTTTTAGACTATGATTGAAGACTGTTCAGGTAAAAATCTCTTTAACACTTCAGTTTTGAACTGCAATATTTGAAATGGATTTTTAATTCTATATGAGGAATGAAGAATGTATTTTGTTGATACCCCCACATGACAATGCCTCTTAGCAATTGGAATCATGCCATCTTGCTTGCATAACTGTGCTCATGGCCTCTTGGTATATCAAATGATGACATGTGGAAAAACAAGTTATGCTTGTTTGGAAACTATCATTATGCGTGAGTAAATACTCCGCCAAGTACCAAAAGTCATGTAATGCATAAGGCTAGTTGAGTGCTTGATAATGTGTGAATTGCTTGATACATTTACTATGCATGTGTTATGGGGGAGTAAATTTGAAAGTGCTCATATGCTCATGAATGCTCATGAAATCTATGTGCAAATGCTTGTCATGAATGTATATATATCATGCTTGAATGTTGTCTCATCACATGCACATGTTATGGGGGAGTAAGTTCAAGGTAGGTTGAGTGAATACTTGAGAGAAACCCTTCATATTCATTGTGTCATTATTTCTCAAAATCTTGGCTTCATGTCACTCAATCCTATGCCTCAAAACTGATTTCTTAAGTACCTGTCGACAGGAAGAATTCCATCTGTCGACAGACATGCTCTCCCAGAACCAAGCCTTCAGGCCTGTGTGCATCTGTCGACAGGCACATTCTTGTTGTCGACAGATACACATTTTCTGTAAATTCTTCATCCTTCTTCATAATTTCTTCATGAGCATGTTCATATCATTGATGCAAGGGGAGAATTTGGACTTAATATTCATTGCAACCTTTCATATTCACATAGTATCAAAGACATTGAATAATCACAATGATTTTGATATAATATTTTGTGATTGAGCCTAGGTTGTGTCATCTAGAAAACATTGATCAAATCTAATGATTTTAACCTAACTCACTTGAATAACTCCCTTGTGGATTATCATGTTTCTAAAATGGTTTGATAAGTAAGAAGGTTTTTGAACTTAATGTTTTACATTAATCATTGACATTAAATAATCATTGACCTTGATTGTTAAAAATATTAAAAAAAAAGAGAAAAGCTACTTATTTCAAACACTCAAAGTTCATAAAAAGTATTTGAAATGGGACAAAGGTAGAGCAATGATGAGTATCACTTAGTAACCGGGGACATGGGCATCACAATGTCTGTCTTCCGCGTAAAAAGTCTTTTCATTATCTCTGAACAATAGTATGATGTCACTCACACTGAGTAACTGGGGTACGGGCATCCCTCATGTCTACCTTCACGTCAAAAGGTGAAAGTGATCATAATTACTACTTTTCCCACATTAACTTGACAAAAGAAACTGTTCAAATGCTTGAAATAGAGTGGAGCCTCCAGATTTAAATCAAGGGCAATGGGTTGTCAATTGTCAAATGTTATGTGGACATTACCCTCCTTTACCAACTAAAATCACCACTAAGTATATGATTTTCTTTAATGGTTTTATTCAAAAGGGTTATTTTATTTTCATATGTTTTTGAACGATGTATTCTAAATGCTATAACTTGAGATTCCCAGAGTATTATCTCTTAACCATTGTAGAATTTTTATGTGTCTTAATACTAGTGTTTATGACATTTTGTAGTGGGTATCAACCTATTCTCAACCTTGCAATCTAATTTGAACACTCATTCCCCACTCATATCTTTCACAATTCAATTATGTGATCACACAATTCATTGCTTCATTCTTTTACTTGCGTGCACTCATTATCTTTTTGAATGTTATCAAAGGGGAGAAACATCAATTGTGCATAAATTGAAAATTTTGTCATCATCAAAAAGGGGAGAATGTTGGGTTCTTATATTGGAGAATGTTGGGTTACAACAAGTGCTTAAATTTTTTGATGATGAGCAATACTAATGATGTTATGTTTGTTTTTGATGATGAACATTTCATGAACAAGACAAATTGATGTGTTATGAATGTGTGAAACTTGATGAGAATGACAATTGGATGTAAATGAAACACATGTTTTATATGTTCATTATATCTCACTAATTATGTCTTTTAATGTAGGTGTGAATGTACACAAGACAAAGCCCAAAATCCAAGTGCAAAAGAACAAGACAAGTTGCTGAAATAGTGCACCTGTCAACAGATGAATAGTGCATCTGTCAACAGATGAATAGTGCATCTGTCGACAGATGATTTTCGCCTGTCGACAGATCTCCACAGAAATTTGCTTCCCGAAGGCCAGTCTTCTGGTTTTCTTGCAAACCTGCAGCATCTGTCGACAGCAGCTAGTCGGCTGTCGACAGACGGAGTTTCAGGAAGATCTAATGGCCGGGATATGATCTATATTTTGGTGTTTCCTTTAGCACGACTCTCTATGCTTGGACACCACTATATATGGATCATATGAGGCTATTTTCGCAGCAAGAAGCCACCATACCAAAAACCCTAAGCAAAGGTCAAGAAGAAGGCTGTCTTCCTGCTGCTCTGTTTCAGTACTCCAGATCGTTCAAGAGAGATCATCTCGTACAAGGAGTTGAAGCCGGTTCGTCCTGAAGTCAAGCTTCTCCATCATCTCGTGGTCTCAACGACGTGAAGCTTGAAGTCTTCTGGACGAACTCTCTGAAGAGTTCTTCATCTGGATTTGTTTCTATATCTCAGAACTCTTCCTCTTCCATATTTTTCACACAATCTGTGTGTGTTGATTGGATATTAGTTGTGGATTTTGTGGAAGTGTGTCGTTTGTGATCTGTACAAGGGTTGTGTATAGATCATAGTGTGTGTGGTAGTGGTTCAAGCGTTCCTTGTGCTTGATCCACGTGTGGATTGTTGTTCTGATTGCGTGTTTGCATCAGACAACGTGTGTGTGGTGTGTTGGTCAGATCAAGGCTAGAGGATCTGATCTTTTGTGGACTTGATCTAGCGTGTGTGTGTGTGGTTGAGCCGGTGTGCTCGTGTGTGTGTTGTACTCAGTTCTTGAGTAGTGTGTCCTCACTATGTGGGGGTGGACGTAGGAGTCACATGGTGTGATCTCCGAACCACCTAAAAAATCCCTTGTACACTGTGTTTGACTTGTGGTTTGCATTGTGTTGCGCTAGATGCATGCCTAGGGATTTCGTCTACACACTACTTGTTAATTTATTCACACACATTACATCAGATCAAAGGGTTTTGATTGAGTAGATCTTTTAATCCGAAGTAATTTCAAATTGCTTAAGTTTCCGCTGCAAATCTATTCAACCCCCCCTTCTAGCTTTGCCATAACCGAATATCCGATCCTAACATGTTGCAGCAGGTAGATGTGGAACTCAAATTCTTTGGTGAAACATCAACTTCTTGATTATAACCAAGAGTTAGGTTGTGTTCCCATTGTATGTGATAACACAAGTGCAATAAATCTGTCTAAAATCCAATTCAGCATTCAAGAACAAAACATATTGAAATTAGACATCATTTCTTGAGAGATGAGGTAGCAAAGAAATCCTTTGAACTCCACTTCATAGAAACTGAAAAACAAATTGCTGACATCTTCACCAAACCTCTTCCTGACAGTAGATTCTCATCTTTGAGAGAGAGCTTGACCTTTGTAAATGTCCATTTTCTTGATCTCTCTCATTGGGTTTGGGTTGAGTGTTAGGCATTTTCTGAGGGGGAGTTCTTGCATCATCATTATCGTTTGCTCTCTTGATTCATATTGCTCATATCTCTCTCCATTTCACTTCCTTTTCTTTTTGACAATGGATTCTTCAACTCACATTGTGTTGAATTTCTTGGTATATCAAATGGTGACTTGGAGAAGGACAAGTTATGCTTGTCTGGACACTTTCACTATGCGAGAGTATGTGTCTCCGCCAAGTACCAAGAAATGAATATGCAATTGTTGAGGGGGAGCTTTTGTTGTTGAAAGAGAATCATTACTGATTTCAAAATGCTTGCATATCTTTAGTTTGATGAAAAGTGGTTGGAATCATCATCTTAGGGGGAGCTAGAGAATTCACAAGTCATTTCTTTTGAAAAATTCAACATTCTTCTTGAATTACATCAATTTCCTTGCATGATGTTCTCATTTAGATGTATAGAGTCTCAAAATGATTCTTTGAGTGATCTACTATATTTTTTTGTCAACTCTCACCTACATTCTTCAAAACTACAGAAATTCAAATATCTTTCAAAGACTGAAAGATAATGTGTATCTTGAATTTAAACATTTCTTTATTTACAATTGGCATTTCTCTAAGAAAGTTTGGACTGAGATTCTCTACAGATTGAACATTCACAGGAGCCCTCGTTCCACTATTCTTCAAGAAATGCATTCTATGAGAAATAGTTTTACTAAAGATGGTTTGGTACTTCCTTAGCTCGGCTCCTTTTTCGGGCATCCATCTGGTGGATTTGGCGCGAAAGATGTACTCGGACTTTTGAGGGGATATGCACTTCTGCTATTCACATTACTCTATCTATTATCCAGGATGTGCGAATTTGTATTGAAGCTTCAACACACAACAAAAAATTATCTGGTCGATCTAATTCGCTTTGTAAGAGATTCAATCTTAATATCAAAATTGCATCTTAGTGGTTTTTAAGAAGATAGTCACTGGCATGTAGTGTCATCTTCTTCCTTTGATTTCTTTGGACTATTGGGTTTCCTTACCCATCTCTTGTACTTTTTTTTCTTTACATTATTTATTGATTCTCTTTGGTTGACCGACCAAAAAAAAAAAGAAATATTGGCGTTTGATAAACGTATATTTTCATGTCAAAAGGTCATCATTTACCCCTTGAGACTTGATAATAGGTAAATCTTTAGTATCCAGGAACTATAGTGTGTAAAAAGCATTAGTTCTTGAGTGAACAAGACTTATCACATTTGATAGTTTGATTCAAAAACAAAATGTCTATCAAAGGAGAATTGTTTAAAAGAATCATTCCTATCCATCATCAAGTTGTTTTTACAAACACTTGTTTACTTTCAACACACTTGATTTCACTCTAAAAGATATTTTAATTCTTTGGATTTGAAGAATATGGTAGTTTGTAGTTGATTGTTGGATGTATTATATCCCTCAAATTATCATTTTATTGGCTCAAGTCACTGAATGATCATTTCCTGTTGGATGTTGTGTAAAATTTGAATTGTGTTGAATTTCTGCAAAATATGACAAATGAATTTTTAAGCCTCTTAAAAATACTTGAAATGTTAATTCCACCCATTGTTTATCTTTTTAAAGATGTCCCAAAGCTCACCAATTTTTCCCATTCTCATATCTTAAATTTTCATCAGGCCAGGTCAACACTACCTCCATCTAGTGTTGACACACCTAAGCCCAGGTCGACACTAACCTCTTCTAGTGTCGACATATACCCTCCCAGGGTGATTCAAGGCGTGGGCGCCGGTTAAGGGTATTCTTGTTCCTGCGGGACATTGCACCCTCGAAACCCTTTTTCTATGCAAGGTCGACCCCATGGCCGACTTCCACCTTTGAATCCGGCAACCATTCCACCTTCTTCCCTCCTCCAACCCATCCTTGTCTTCTTCCTTTCCTTCCTTCCTCTCCATCCTCTACTCTTCCACTCTCTCTTGCTTTCATGGCACCCAAGCAAGCCCCTCGCCGTGGAGCAAGGTCCAGGGCCTCAGCTCGGCCCATTCCAGCGGAAGAAGCACCTCCTACTGAGAGGAGAAGCAAGAGGCGCCATGACCCTGCTGAGCAGCCAGGGCCTTCTCTTCATCTCCTTCCTCTACCAAGAGAGGTAGGACATCCTATGTTCGAGGTAGGGGGTCCGCAAACCAGACGTCAGATTTTGGTCTCTTCTCCTGATGCTTCTGAGGAATCATCCTCTTCATCTTCTAGGCCACCCTTCCAAGTAAGTTCGTGAAGGGAAGATGATTTTGAAACCTAGGGCAGTCGATTTGACAGACACTCAGTTAGTAGCTGCATTTCCAGAAATTCACAGTTTCTTCTCATTTAGACTTGGTTACCTTTTATCTCTGAATTTCGGATCATTTATCCTCGTCTTGTCCAAGAATTCTACATGAATTTGGAATGCACTGATGTCGGTTACAAATCTGAGGTCAAAGGTGTTGTGATTGATTTGCCCACAGCCTTAGCACCACCCTATTTAAAATTCCAGATGAAGGAGCCGATTACCACAATTTTGAGTTTGACCTTCATGAAGCTTACACTATCTTGACTGGTTTGCAAGCTGATGAGTCTGATCCCAGGCAGACATATGTCACCAAGTTCAACACAAACACCTTTCCACCTGTGTTGAGACTTATCCATCACATTCTCACCACTATCATAACACCCCAAGGTGGTGGCAGGGATAGACTCACAGATATTCAAAGATTTGTGATATATTGCATGAAAAAGGACATAAAGGTCAACCTCCATGTCATAATGTACCAAATCATCTCTGAGACAACCAGGAAAGATCTTAATAGATCTCTTCCTTATGCATCTCACTTGACTCAAGTCTTCAAGCATTTTGGTGTGTCTCTAGCTAATGAGAAATCTAAGCCGATTCCCAAATCTAACATCTACTGTTTCAAGCATGTTCAAAAGTTTATGAGATTCAGGCTTGAGGGTGACCAAGTGAGGAGAGGGCCAGTAGTTGTTGAGGCCCCAGTTCTTGAGGCTCCAGAGGCAGTGATACCACCTCCTGAGGACCAGCCTCCAGCTAATGAGGACCAACCTCAAGCCAATGAGGACCAGCCTCAAATTCCAGAGGAACAACCTCTAGCCCCTGAGGATCAGCCTTACATTGAACCTGAACTTCAACTACTCCAAGATACACCTCTCACTCCTCCATTTCACAATTCTTCACCCACTCATCTTGCCAAGGATACTTCTACTTCACTCCCCAACCTCAAGCTCAAACCTCCTATGCTTTTGGTGGACCTTCTGTACCACCAGAATTATATTCATTTCTGAATGACAAATTTGATGCCTTCAACTCTTCCATTCAGCACATGACAGAGAATTTTGAATTGAAGGTACAGAGGTTGGAGAATACAATGTCTGCAAAATTCATTGAGCAAAAAGCAGCATCAGACCATGCAGTCCAAAGGTTTAATAGGTTGATTGGAACCCTGGCAGATGCTTCTATTGAGTTGAAAGAACACCAAGATAAGTTGGAAATGGTCATTCAGGGAATTTTGGCAAATTCCCAGGCTGATGTATTCAACACCAAGGAGACACTAACCCAGATTTCCAAGACCAGATTATCATTTTCTCATTTGGTTGATGACTTGGAAAGCATGAAAAATCTGTCAGCTCACATTGACAGTGAAATGACTGACCTCAAGAAAGAGCTGAAGAACATCAACAAGTATGGACTTGGAAGTTCCTCATCTAGTGCACAACACTCTTCAGTTGACTTGTCATCTCTTCAGTACTCCTTGTCTGATAATAGTCAACGCTTGGAAGAGATTGTCCACACTAGACTATCCACAATGCAGAAGCAACTTCATACAAGCCTTCATGCTATGGATTCCATACTCAAGTCCATAGAAGCCATTCTACTTCCAGTTCCTTCTCCTCTCCTGCCTAATGTATCTTATTTTGATGATGTCAAAGGGGGAGAAAGTTAGAATGCAAGAAAGTTTCTATTTGGATGATTGTAAAGCTTTTCTGAAATGTCTCCTTTTGAAAGATTGTAATGCACATATCTTTTTGAATGAAATGACTTTTGTTGGATGAAATGAAAAGAAACATCGTTTTCTTGAATGTGATTGAATTTTGAATGAGTGTCATGAATGAATGAATGCTTGTCAAGCTGCTTGACCTTTTGTGAAAATAGTCCATCACTAGTAACATTGTGTCTCTAATGTGTGCAAATCTCAAATGCTACTAAAATATTCTCAAAGGTCCTTGAAAAGTGTGAATAAAAAGAAAAAGAAACATAGATCAATGTCTATCAATGTATTTCAAATTGAGTGATTGAATAAATAGAAGCTTAAAATCACATTTCATTGAAACTTTGAATCTTCATATGAACTTAATGTTGCCATCATCAAAAAGGGGGAGATTGTTGGGTTGAGTGTGAATACAATTCATTTCCCCTCATATTTTGATGATGACAAGGTGTGATTTTAATGCACAATAATTGGAACATGTGAAATACATCACACATGAAATGACAATATTCAAAAACATGTTTCCAAACACATTTATCATTATATTCATGATAATACATTGGACTAATGATTTATGTGTTTATTTCTCAGGGACAAACATTTCTTCCAAGGGAAGTGTCGACACACCTCATACTGGTGTCGACACAATGCTACAAGCCCTAAGCCCAAAGATGAAGAAATGGTCAAGTAGTGTCGACACTAGACCAAGTCAGGTCGACACTAGATGCAGATCCCAGAGAACCATGTTCACAGGTCTCTACAATCAGGTAGACACCAGATGCAGTCAGGTCGACACCAGATGCAGTCAGGTCGACACCAATGCAGATAGGTCGACACTAGATGCCTCTCCCAGAAGGCCTGTTTTGCTAGACTGGGACAGGGTGTCGACACTGGATCATCTCAGGTCGACACTAGAGACCTCTCCCAGGGAACTGTTTTGCCTGTCTGGGACAGTGTGTCGACACATCCTATGGCAGGTCGACACACTCCGAAAACTTTATGACTTAAAGTTTCTCCTGGACACGTGGCACCCTAGGGAATTGCTGGATCGGCCTTGGATCGTGTGCCCACGACCCCCAAGGGTACATTTGAACTACTTAGGGTATAAATACCCTCCTATTGGCCATCCAACATAAGAAACCCTTTTCAGAGCCCTCCAGAAATCCTTTTGGCGGCAAGAAGGTTTCTCCTCCCTGTTCTTGCTCTCCTGGTGATTCCTCAATCCAATTCTCATCTGTCCAAGCATGAGAAGTGGAGTTTGATCACTGAAGATGCAATTGGATCACCTCAAGGAAGCAGATCAAGTGGAATCAGTCGATTGAGAAGACTTCAAGGAAGATCCCAAAGCTCGAAGTGCAGAGTATCGGCCAGGGACTTCAAAAATTCAAGACTCTTCACAATTCGACCTTCTACAAGGGAGTACATCTGAAGAGAAGAGATTATTCATAGAATTCATCATTTTCCCTTTTCTCTTCTGAGTGATTCTGAGATTGTGCATGAGTTGTTGCATAAGTCTCATGAATTAACTCTGATAGATCAGACCTATTGCTAGAGGATCTGAATCTTGTATTTCTTCTAGCAAGTTGTTTGTGAGCCTTTGCGCTCAGTGGTTTCTGAGTCGTGTACTCAGGTTGTGGTTGAGCAGTCTTGCTCAGGTTTCTAGAGTAGTCTTGCTCTAGAGGTCGTGTGAGTTGTAAACTCAGGTTTGTTGAGTTGTCAGGCTCCAGTGGGTGTTGTACCCAAGTTTGTTAGTGGATCCTCACTGTGTGAGGGGTGGATGTAGGAATCACATGGTGTGATTTCTGAACCACCTAAAAATCTCTGTGCAGTGGTTTGATTGTGGTTTGAATTCTCTTTATGTTATATGAATGCATAGGATCTTTTAAATTCACATCTAATTAACTTGTTCACACACTCTGATTGCACAACTCACTTAATCACTCTTCATATCTGTGAAATCCGTTTTCAATTTGTCTCTGATTCAAGAGTTTTTCTAAATTGGTTAAGCTTCCGCAATAGTTGGTCTAGATCTATTCAACCCCCCCCTTCTAGATCTTGTCCACATCCATTTCGATCCTTCAAGGCTCTGATATCACTAAACTGTCACGTCTTGAGAAATTACGCAGCAGAAATATTAAGATTAAAATTGATATTCCGTGACGTGAATAGTCGGCAAATAAACCTCTAGCTAGCGAGCTTTAGATGTGTATCTACACAACATAATGGGCCCACATAATAAACACAACTAAACTAATATTCCAATCTCATTAATGTCAAACACAACATTGTTAACTTCAAACTCATAACAACTCGGGAAAAGAAAAATTACATTAGTCTGTAATCCTCGCATCCTACTACATCGAACTACTCTCAAAGTAAACTAACTACATATACTATGGATGGAATGCGCTCATCACTCAGATGCGTTCCCATCATATGTGTCACGCCCCGACATTTAGCAGTGGAAAATAATGTCGAGAGCGTGAACGATACAAGAATGAGTATCACAATCGAGTAAGTCAGAGTGACAACTAAGTATAACAAAAGACTTGAGACAATAATATTGCTAGCCAAATACTCTTTTTTTTCCATTTCTATCAAATTAATTTAGAACCTTACATAATCAGAGCCAAACATAGGGCCCATTATTGTATTCCAAAGTACATATGCCATCAAGAAAAATAAACTAACTATCACAGACTCTTCTAACTATAATCATCTTGGCTGACGTGCTATGTAGATGGGTACATTTGAGAAGCTCATCACTCTTTCCTGGTCCCATCATTCTCCAGTTCCTCATAATCATTATCTGAAAATATTAAGGAAAACAGATGTGATACTATCATGCAATACTCATGACAATAATGATAGTGACAAATCCCAGCTATAACATGTACGAGAACGGTTCATTAACAAATTTCATGACATTCACATGTGAGACGGAACGATTAACAATGAGAAGGATGATAGTACGATTATTTATCAATGGGAGAGGTTCACTAACATGTAGCATGTACAATAGATATCTCAAGTTGAATTCCATAGAATTCCAGTGAACAATGACATATTGGGTTCAATAAAGATGGCATGTACAGTAGATTTGGCCATTTCACATATAACAGTTCAATCAATCAATCAATCATTCAATAATAGTGTGGAAATTACCCAGGTCAATCTTGCATTCAATTAGGTGATTGCCAGACACCTCAATGGATCATATACTCTCGCGATTTATAAGTATTTTGGGTGCTCCTCCCAGGACCAGACTGGGCCCTATATGCACAGGCATGGTTGTGAACCGAAGTTCCAATAATTCTGGTAATTCCATTCATTCATTATGGCCAACATGATTTTCAAGAAATGGACAATTATGAACTAAAGATCATGTCAATGATTATAGAGAACATGGTAAGTGGACATGATCCTGAGTAAATTTCGATAGCATAACGACTTATTACTTAGTTCAATCCTTACACTTAATGGCTTAGTTTCAATATGTCAAATCACTCTCACGAGAAGTAGATAAGAATAGAAGTGCATTCTATCTTCTGGGTACTTCATTGGTACAACCAACTCGGTATCCATGGAGTACGGAGAATTACGAAGGTCTTGGAGAAAAGGTCACTAGTCTGCCGATACGGAATGACCGGCCGAGAGTTTCCAAATCCCCAAGAGAGGGCTGCCTATATGTGCAATGTGTCATGTAGAACGTGTCTCAATCCACAATCCATCGTTTTAAACAGACGGAAAGCTTATAACCATTAAGCATGACATGCATGCAATTCAATCTATCACATGGTTGCTGTAATTTTAGCACATAACACTTTTTAGTTTTGAACAAGACAGAATATGATCATAGCTCATATCAATCACATGGTAGATGGAATCAATCAATAATTAAAACACTTAGAATAAAAGTTCATATTCTTATGCCATTCATGTTGGTTGATCATTTTTAGGCCATTGAATAGCTACATGACATGATATAACAATAGGGCATGCATATGGTTGAATGTACAACTCAATAAAACAGTCTCGGGTTGGCCTTTAAATCGTGACGGGTTCAGTCGTCACACTTCAAAGGACCGTACACAGTTAAAACAAGACTCTGTGTAAAGTGACTGAAACGCGACGGACCTACCTGTCGCGTTCAAATCGCGATAGGATAGAACGTCGCCTTTTACAACAGGAATCGATTGTTAAATCAGGAATGCGACAGTCTGGTCTGCTGCATTCATAACGCGAAAGGCCGATACGTCCCGATGACCTTTGAATCTTGATGTTTACCTATGTCACGTTCATGAATTGACTTCAAACTCCAGATATAAAAACAATGCAAAACTTAGGCAGGTAAAAGTACAAATCGCGATGGCACATGCTGTCGCGTTCAAGAAGGGTCCAGAAATCCTTGCGGCACATAGTTTTAGGTGTCAGAACGGTCAGGTCAACAGGTAAACGCGATGGAATGTTCCGTCGCCTTTTACATAAATGTGACGGTCTTGTACGTCGCATTCATGCAGTGATGAACGCGACGACTGGATCGGTCGCGTTCATTAATCTTGCCCGAAAACACAGAAAATGCTACAATCCTTCATGATAGACTTATAACTCAAAATCTAGAGGTCTTTTGACAAAACTTTGAACATGAAAAGTGTCAAGGACAATGAGTAGAAGAGAACCACGGTTTTGATTTGACCCAATTTGGCCTCGGTTTGCGTAAAACATAGTAAGAACATAAAAATCCCTAAACAGGCACGACTCTTGGAAAACGCTTAATACGACTCACATTGTTCATAAAATTGGAGAAAATGCATGCATATGAAACTAGACTCAATGCTCTTTCCATTGGTATGTGCAATGTTTACTTTAAGCCCGAGAACACCTACCTTTGAGTGGATCCAAGATAGGTCAATGCACAAGTCGCAACAGAGGAAGGTTGGAAAGAAGCTCGGTTCTTGGTCATTCTCCTCCTCCTATGGTGCCCTAGCTCGCCTCCACACGACCCCAGCTCAATGGTAAACCTTCCCAACTAGTCTTATGACGATTATTTATATGATTAGGGTAAATTTCAAGTCCTAATTGTTGGGTTGAGTGTGTTTTGAAATTTCCTAAAACTGTATTTTAATAATGACCAATGAACATCACTCATACTTTGATTTTAATGATGACATATTGTGATTTTAATGATGACATACTTTGATTTTGATGATGACATGTTGTGATTTCAAGGCTTAATGGGTGGAACATGTTAATGTTCAAACAACATGTTTTTGATGTTTAATATCTCAAATGATAATATCTTGTACTAATGGCTTATGTGTTAAATTTTCAGGAATATCCAGATTTTGTCATGGTAGTGTCGACACAGTCCCATGCAGTGTCGACACTAGGTCAGAATCCCTGAAGCAATTTCATGAAGACATGGTTCACTGTGTCGACACAGTCCCAGGCAGTGTCGACACTTGTCCCAGTCTCCAGAAGACCCAGTTGCCTGACTGGGACGGTGTGTCGACACTAGTCCCAGGCAGTGTCGACACTAGTCTCAGTTCCCAGAAGAACAGTTTTGCAGAAATGGGACAGTGTCGACACACTCCCTGGTGGTGTCGACACACTCCGGCTGAAACTTAAAAATGTGAATTTCTCTGGACACGTGGCTGCTTGGGAATTAGGGGATTTGACCTAGGTTTCCATGCCCATGCACCCCAAGGCACTTTATGGACATATGGGGCTATAAATACCCATGTTCCTTGTACCCCAAAGAAAGGAGAGCCCATACACTTCCAGAAGAAGCCTTTTGGCGGCAAAAGGGGGCTTTCCAGATCTGTCTCCATCTCCAGAAGCTGTAAGCCATCCTTTCAAGAGAAAGGACGTGGGAATCAAGGGGAATCCCTGGAGAGAAGCTTGTTGTGCTAGGCAAGGGAGCAGATCCAACTGAAGAGGCGTAGGAGAAGAAGGATTTCTGGCATTTCAGATGCCATCAAAGCAGAGCATCGCCAATTGAGGAGAATCTCCATCGATTTCCATTAAGGCTCCTCAATTCAAGTGTCTGCAAGGCCTCTTCATCGAAGAACACTCATTCTACATCTATTTGTCTCATTTCTAAGTTTGTTCTTCCTTATTTCGTCAATGAGATTTGTGCATGAAGTTCTGCACAAATTTCTGTGTACGAAACTGTCTTGAATCAGATCATTGCTAGAGGATCTAATCTCTTTTGTGTTTGATCTAGCTTTTGTACTGTGAGCCGTCGAGCTCTGGTTGTGAGTCGTCGCACTCACTGTGTGGTTTGAGCCGTCGTGCTCAATTTGGAGTCGTCGTACTCCGGTTGTTGTTTGAGCCGTCGCGCTCAGTTTGTGAGTCGTTGAACTCAAGGTTGTGTGTTGAGCCGTCGTGCTCAAGGGTGTTTGGAGTCGTCGTGCTCCGGTGTGAGTTGTACTCAAGGTTTTGAGTAGTGTGGCCTCACTGTGTGAGGGGTGGACGTAGGAGTCACTGGAGGTGATTTCCGAACCACCTAAAATCCTCTGTGCAGTGGTTTGAATTGTGGTTTGACTTTGTATTTCGCTAGATGCATGCATAGGGATTTCGTTCACACTACTAATCGATTTGCTCACACACACTAATCACACTTCAGATCAGTAAATTGTTTGGGTGAATTGATCTCTAAGTCAAAGTAATTTTGAATTGCTTAAGCTTCCGCATTAATTGGTGTTAGATCTATTCAACCCCCCCTTCTAGATCTGATCCATCCACCCATCCGATCCTAACAATTGGTATCAGAGCAGGTTAATATCTGTTTCTGATCTGATTTGATTGCTTCTGTTTGATCTCTGTGTTAATTACTTGAATTGTTTGCTTGCCCTTTCATTATCTTATTTTAATTGATGGATTCTCAAGGTTTTATTGCTGAAGGCCATTCCATCAATAGGCCACCCTTCTTCAATGGGACTGACTATTCCTATTGGAAGAATCGCATACAAGTCTTCCATAGAGCCCAGAACTATGAGATTTGGAGGGTAGTTGAGGTAGGTCCCTATGAAAACCAGGGAGAAGAGGAAACCTGGACTAGGGAGCAAATTAGGAGGGCCACCCTGAATTATAGTGCCATGAACATGGTTCAATGTGCAGTCCACCCAAAGGAGTACTCAAGAATCTCCATGTGCAAATCTGCCAAGGAGATGTGGGATAAGCTTGAGTTACTCTATGAGGGAACATCTCAAGTTAAAGAAACCAAAGCAAATATTCTTGTCTCTGAATATGAATTATTCATGATGAAATCTGATGAATCAATCTCTGAAATGTTTGCTAGGTTCATGATTATTGTAAATGGACTGAAGGCTCTAGGTAAGGACTACACTGATGCTGATTTGGTAAGAAAAATCTTGCGCTCTCTATCATCCAATTGGCACACAAAGGTTACAGTAATTGAAGATTCTAAGGATTTATCCAAAATCTCTTTGGATGAACTCATAGGATCTTTAATGACTTATGAAATAAATCTGAAGAGAAGTGAAGAACACATGCTTAAGGCTAAACCAGTAGCACTTAAGGCTTCATCAAACAACAAAGAGAAAAATCAAGAAAAATCAAGTTCTGATGAGTCTGAGTCTAATGAGGATGAACTTGCCATCATGACTAGGCAATTCAGAAAAATTTTAAAATCATGAAGAGGAAAATTTAATGGAAAGAAAAAATATTCTTCTAGTAAAAGGAATGATTCTTCTTCAAATTTTAATGCTAGCAGAATAAAAAATTGATGAAGATATTGCTTGCTAGGTACAACAAGATAGGACACATGAAGGGTGAGTGTCCTGAGATCAAAAAGAACAAATACAAGAAGAACAAAAAATTGAAGAAGCCGAAAGCCATGATTGCAACTTGGTCGGATGAAGACTAAAGTGAGGATGAAGAAGAGAACTCTTCAAGTTCAGCAAATAAGGAGTTATGCTTTATGGCCAACAGCAGTGATGGAAAGGATTCACAAAGAAAAGGAGCAAAAGAAATTCACAAGCACTTAATGGCAAAGAAGAGCTTCAATGAATCCAGAAAATCAACAATTTAAAAGACTGTGGCTCTAACAGCACATTCCATGAGCTCAGAGCATTCTGCATCCTCTTCAGAACACAAGAGTTCAAATGGGTCTACAAGATCTGGTAAATCAATTCCAGATCCATTTATGAATTCTAATTCTGATTCTGATGCAGATGAAGGCATGTCTTATGCTGAATTGATTGAGTTCTGTGAGAAGATACAAAATCTTAATGCAAAGCTGAACACTAAGAATAAAGATTTGAAAAAGACTTTAAAACATTGCCAAGAAGAAAATGAAAATTTGAAAATGAAGTTGAAAAATTAATTCTGAGAAAGAGAATTTGGAAGATGAAGTCCAAATCTGTGAAAATAAATTGAATGGATTGAAAGAAAACCATGAGCTATTGAAATCAAAAGTCATTGATCTGGAAAATGAAAATGAAAAATTGATTGATCTCAATGAAAACTTCAAATTTGATAATGATCAATTAAACAAACAGATTTCTAACATGGCTCATGATCATCAAATAATGAGAGATGCAAACAACTTGTTGAAGAAAATCATCATCTAAAAAGGAAGATTGAATGCTTGTTCCATGACAAACCATTAGACAATGAATGTAGCAATTTGAGTAATAAAATTGCCGATTTGGAAAAACAAATTGCTCAATTTGAAAATGAAAAGAACAAGATGAAAAATGGTTTGAATGACATGCTAAATAAACTTCAAATTTCAGAAAAAGAAGTTGTTGCATTAAAAGCTGAAAAACAGAAGTTTCAACATGAATTGAAAAATACTAAATACACAAGTTTTGCCTCTATGAGAGATAAGAAAAATGAAAATAAAACAAAATTAACATTTGTTAAAGCTGCTGCGAACAAGAACTCTGTTAATTCTAATGAAAAACTTGTGAAAGTTCTTGTTCAGAACAGACAGAGAAAAAGAAGAATGCTACTGTCAAGAAGTTTCATCTACTTTCTCCATCAGTTCAAAAAGCTCCAAGGCAAGTTCCAAATTCACATCATGCCAAGAGCCACCAAAAGGTACCTCCTTCTTCTCATGGTAAGCCTCCTCACATGAAAAGGAGATTCCAACAAATGCATACATGCCAAGGTAAGTACCAGGTAAGAATGATCTCATTTGCTTTAATTGTAATAAACCTGGTTATTTAGCCAAATCTTGCTGGAATAGAGATCAACATTTCCATAAATATGTCAAATCAGTCCAGTGCTTCACATGTCATAAATTTGGGCATACTTCTAGGGAATGTTGGCATAGAATTGATAATCTTGTGCATGCTCCCATGTTTCATGTCAATATACATAAGAATAAAGATCATGTTCATGCTGAAAACACTCAGAAATTCTATGTACATGAAAAAAGAACTGTTGCACAAAAGATCTCTTCTGAATTCCATGTTAAAAATCTCAATGATAAAAATCTGAAAAATAGAAACAAAATGTTCAGTGTGTCAGTGGTGCATTCTATACCAATAGCTCTAAGATTAGAAACCAAGATTCCAGTGTTTCTAGTCTTCAGAAAAATGCACCCAATATCAAATCCTTTTGGATTCAAAAATCATTGTTGCAAATTCATGGAAGATCCTTAGGACCCAAACAAGTTTGAGTTCTAAAATGTGCTGCTTGAATGCTGGATGCAGGGATCCTTGTAGTCAATTTCAAGATGAAGGCTTCATGACAAAGGCTACAAGGAAAGTAAGTGAAGAGAATGAAAGAAAATGAAAATCTCACCAGGTAAATACTTCTGAGAGATTCCCTGCTAAATAAAAACTGAAATCAATTGAGACTCTTATGCAAAGATCAATTGGTATATCAAATGGTGAACTGTGGAAGGACAAGTCATGCTTATCTGGAAACTATCATTATGTGTGAGGAATTACCTCCGCCAAGTACCAATGATCTTCATTGTGTAAGAGACATTAATTTTAAAAAAAAATAATAAAAAAATGGTTGTCATTGAAACATGATTCTTGTTTATTTCATTTCTTCCATGATGATTTTAGCTTGAATTACTTGCAAAAATTTTCACATCATTCACATGTAACTAAGAATCATGATTTTGTTGAAAATGCTCAGAAACTCCATGTGAATATAAATTGAACATTTCATGAAAACATAGATGCATTGAGCAAGACAAAAAAAAAATGGAACTAATTCTGCTCATAGTTCTGTCAATGAAAGAAATGCATCTATACCAAAAATAAAATCATTTTGGATTCAGAAATCTTTATTGCACTCTAACATTGATTTCATTGCAGGACCCAAGCAAGTGTGGGTCCCAAAACCAGCTTGATCAGCAAGCTAAGGAGTCTTGCAGCCATATATTGTAAATGGATTCAAGATATTGGCTGTGCAAGGCAAGAAATAAACATAGGTAAAATCTTTGAAAAGCAATTGAAGTCCATTCATGTAAAACTTCTTTATCATTTCAAATTTGAATTACCTGAATTGAAATGATGTTGATTTTTATCTGAACAATGAAAAATGTGTTCTGATGCTACTCCCAACAATAACTTTGTGTTTTAACATTTGGAATCATGTTTGTGTTATCATGCTTGCTTAACTATGCCCATGATTCTGTGTGCATATCAACTGCTTTGACTTCTTGGTATATCAAATGATGACATGTGGAAAAATAAGTTATGCTTGTTTGGAAGCTATCATTATGCGTGAGTAAAATACTCCGCCAAGTACCAGAAGTCATGTTATGCTTAAAGCCAATTGTGTGCATAATCATGTGTGAATTATTGCTAGCTTTTTCATTCCATGCACATATTAAGGGGGAGTAAATTTGAAAAAGTGCAAATTGTTCATATTCTTTCTGTGCAAACTGTTTGGAATGATCATATCTGAATTGCTTAATGATCATTTCATATCAAGCATATCTTATGGGGAAGTGAGTCAAAAGAATCTTTGAGTGAAATGCTGGAGAAATACTCTTTCATATCTGACTTATCATCAACTCCCATTCAGTTTATTGACAAATGTCCTGCAAATGAATTCCTCACTCTCACATTGCATTGGGATTCTTGGTATATCAAATGGTGATTTGAAGAAAGACAAGTCAGGATTGTCTGGAAACTTTCACTATGCGTGAGTATATGTCTCCGCCAAGTATCAAGATTCCTTTATGTAATTGTTGAGGGGGAATATTTGTTGAGGGGGAGTCATTGTCATATCTCTTGACTTTACTTGTCTATTTTGAACCCCAAAATTATCAGAATTTTTGAGTCCCTGTGCTATTTTCTTATGAGAGAATTAAAACATTGAAACTAAACTCATTGTGCATTTAGTTTAATTTCAAAAATTCAGTATCATTTCAAGGTTAAGCAATCTTAATACTGAATGTCTTTAAAATGTCTTGCAAAACACTTGTAGGCACATGAGTGGCTTTAATATTTCACATGTGTATGTTTAAGCTTCATTTTTACCACATGTTAAGATTATTTTTTCTAAATTCATAGTCATGAAATTATGGTCAAAGCAAACTTATTCCTGCAAAATGTCAAAAGAAAATAATCAATAATCTGGAAAGATACAAACAGAGCAATGCAAATTCTTGAACCACTGAGTAACCGGGCCATTTCATCTAAAAAGTGATTTGTTTCGCGTCAAAAAGTGGAAATCAAATTTTCAACTCTGTATAAGATAATGAAAGTTAAACCACTGAGTAATCAGGAGATCTTGCATCTGATCAATGTGATCTCTTGCACTGAAAAGTGAGATTTAACTAATTTATTCTTGTATTCTTTCCCAGCTAAAATTGAAAGAAAATAAAAAAGACACGATAGAAAAGCTCAAGACCTTAATAAAGTTTATGTTTACTGAGTTTAGACCTATTATTCTACATTGTGTTAAACTTAAAGCTCCTAACATCCTTGTTAATACTTCTGCTCACTCATATAGGTCACTTTACTTCACATTTGCATCATAATTTTAACTGCATTCAGATCATTATATCTTGCACTACCTGTGTTGAGTGTGTCTTTGTGATTAAACTTTGTTGCACAATAACAAAAACACAATAATTTCTCTCATATGTCAATATCACTTTGTCTCATTTATTTTGATCATTCCTGACCATTCCTTACTCCATTTCATTTCTTGGTCTCCAACCATCATTGTTTCTCTCTCTTGTATATCTTTTTGATGCTGTCAGAAAGGGGGAGAAAGGTCTCTAGGGGAGAAAGGTCAAAAGGTGTATATGGTCAAAGGGGGGGGTTATTGTAGTCAAGGGAGTCAAGATATTGGGAGATTGTGCATATGTTTTGTCATCATCAAAAAGGGGGAGATTGTTGGGTTGAGTGTGTTTTGAAATTTCCTAAAACTGTATTTTAATGATGACCAATGAACATCACTCATACTTTGATTTTGATGATGACATATTGTGATTTTAATGATGACATACTTTGATTTTGATGATGACATGTTGTGATTTCAATGCTTAATGGGTGGAATATGTTAATGTTCAAACAATATTTTTTATGTTTAATATCTCATATTTTAATGATAATATCTTGTACTAATGGCTTATGTGTTACATTTTTAGGAATATCCAAATTTTGTCATGGTAGTGTCGACACAGTCCCAGGCAGTGTCAACACTAGGTCAGAATCCCTGAAGCAATTTCATGAAGACAGGGTTCACTGTGTCGACACAGTCCCAGGCAGTGTCGACACTAGTCCTAGTCTCCAGAAGACCCAGTTGCCTGACTGGACAGTGTGTCGACACAGTCCCAGGCAGTGTCGACAGTCCCAAGCAGTGTCGACACTAGTCTCAGTTCCCAAAGATCAGTTTTGCAGAATGGGACAGGGTGTTGACACACTCCCTGGTGGTGTCGCACACTCCGGCTGAAACTCAAAAACGTGAATTTCTCTGACACGTGGCTACTGGGCATTAGGGGATTTGACCTAGGTTTTCCTTCCGTGCCCATGCACCCCAAGGCACTTTATGGACTATTAGGCTATAAATACCATGTTCCTGTACCCCAATAAGGAGAGCCCAACCTTCCAGAGGGCCTTTTGGCGGCAAAATGGGGCTTTCAGATCTGTCTCTGTAAGGCCCCAAATTTCTTTTCCCACTTCTGTTTTATGTATATGGTGTTTACTTATTTTTGCATAAATGGCATGCATGAAGATGATGCATATTATAGATAAAATCTTGCATGTGTATATGCGAAGATGTATGTTTTATATGTGATATAAGTAATTGGCCAATTTTGTGTATAAGGTATCTATTCAAATATTATGCAAGTACCATCTAAATATTGAAGTATACCTTATATTGCCCATTTCATAAATATTGTGTGCGAATGTATGAAGTGCATATGTGTAGGTGCGTATGTAGATTATCATATGCATGTGATAATTGTGTACTTAATTTTACATATGTAACACCTTGGTATACTTAGGTATGCATGAGTATACTTAGTTGTAACGTTGTTCATTTGCATGGTGTAGTTAAGGTGTACATGGTACTTGTACATTTTAATATACATATAAAGTGCAAGTATGGTAGGTGTATTTAGTAGTGTATATGGAAATCCTATATTCCTCACGAATAACATGCATGTATTCTGTGATAACTAGGTGAGAATAAGCGATTAGCTAAATTGTGCATAGAGTACATATTAAGGAATTCCATGCCTATAGTACTTAAGTAATGTGTGCAAGCTTAGTCTAATTACCGTGTGCGTGTTATTGTATTATCTATTCGTGTATAATATACGTAAGTATGTTACATCCGTGTACGTATGCTATATATATATATATATACATTGTATGCGTATGAAGATATTCATGTACGTGTTATTATCTTGATGTACCTGTGTATGCATGTGTGTGATTAATAGTAATATTGGGTGGTTACATGGTGTAGTGGTGTATACACTATGCTACATAGGTTTCATGTGTATATATGTGTGGATTAAGCTTGGT
>CM024765.1:30769668-31074941 GCA_014218235.1 Colocasia esculenta | reverse complement strand
TTTTTGAGATCCGTCATTCAACGCCCAACCAATCCGGAATCCAAATCGGATTCCGTCAGTTTGCACACGTCAATTTAACCCACCCGGTCGTGTCGGAGTGAACGGCATGCCGATCAAATCTCTATTCCGGATTTTAGACATCCGGGTTGTGTGTTTTGACCCCTTAGACTCAGGTTTTTATAGATCCGTCATTTCAAAGCCCAACCCAATCCGGGAATCCAAATCTGATTCCGTCAGTACGCACACGTCAAATTAAGCCACCCGGTCGTGAAGGAGTGAGAGGCACACCGATCAGATCTCTATCTGGGATTTTGGACCCCCAGGTTGTGTGTTTCGACATCCTAGACTCGGGTTTTTTGAGATCCGTCATTTCAACGCCCAACCCAACCGAAATCCAATCGGATTCGTTCAATTCGCACACCTCAATTAACCCACCCAGTCGTTTCGCAGTGAACGACATAGCAAATCAGACCTCTCTTTGGGATTCAGGACCCCCGGGTTGTGTCAAACCCCTTAGACTCGGGTTTTTTTAGATCCATCATTTCAACGCTCCACCCAATCCGGGAATCCAAACCGGATTCCGTCAGTTCGCACACGTCAATTTACCCACCCAGTCGTGTCGGAGTGAACGGCACGCCGATCAGATCCCAATTTGAGATTTTGGACCCTCGTTGTATGTTTGGACCCTTTAGACTAGTTTTTTTTAGATCTTCATTTCAATGCCCAACCCAATCTGGGAATCCAAATCGGATTCCGTCAGTTCGCACACGTCAATTTAATCCACCCGGTCGTGTCGGAGCAAACGACATGCCGATCAGATCCCTATTTGGGATTTGGACCTCCGGGTTGTGTGTTTCACCCTTTAGACTCAGGTTTTTTTTTAGATCCGTCATTTCAATGCCCACCCAATCCGGGAATCCAAATCCGATTCCGTCAGTTCGCACACGTCAAATTAACCCACCCGGTCGTGTCGGAGTGAGCGGCAAACCGATCAGATCTCTATTTGGATTTTGGACCCCCGGGATGTGTGTTTTGACCCCTTAGACTCGGGTTTTTTGAGATCCGTCATTTCAATGGCCAACCCAATCCGGGAATCCAAATCGGATTCCGTCAGTTCGCACACGTCAATTTAACCCACCCGGTCGTGTCGGAGTGAACGTATGCGATCAAATCTCGATTTTGGATTTTAGCACCCGGGTTGTGTGTTTTGACCCCATAGACTCAGGTTTTTATAGATCCGTATTTCAACGCCCAACCCAATCCGGGAATCCAAATCAGATTCCGTCAGTACGCACACGTCAAATTAACCCACCCCGGTCGTGTCGGAGTGAGAGGCACACCGATCAGATCTCTATTTGGGATTTTGACCCCAGGTTGTGTGTTTTTTACATCCTAGACTCGGGTTTTTTGAGATCCGTCATTTCAACGCCCAACCCAAACCGAAATCCAATCGGATTCTTTCATTCGCACACGTCAATTTTAACCCACCCAGTCGTGTCCCAGTGAACGGCATAGCAATCAGACCTCTCTTTGGGATTCAGGACCCTCGGTTTGTGTGTCAAACCCCTAGACTCGGGTTTTTTTAGATCCGTCATTTCAACGCTCCACCCATCCGGGAATCCAAACCGGATCCGTCAGTTCGCACACGTCAATTTAAACCCACCCAGTCGGTCGGAGTGAACGGCACGCCGATCAGATCCCAATTTGAGATTTTGGACACCCGGGTTGTATGTTTGGACCCTTTAGACTAGTTTTTTTTAGATCCGTCATTTCAATGCCCACCCCATCTGGGAATCCAAATCGGATTAGTCAGTTCGCACACGTCAATTTAATCCACCCGGTCGAGTCGGAGCAAAACGACATGCCGATCAGATCTCTATTTGGGATTTTGACCCCCGGGTTGTGTGTTTTGACCCTTTAGACTCAGGGTTTTTTTAGATCCGTCATTTCAATGCCAACCAATCCGGGAATCCAAATCCGATTCCGTCAGTTCGCACACGTCTAACCCCACACGTCGTGTCGGAGTGAACGGCACCACCGATCAGATCTCAATTTGAGATTTTGGACCCCCGGGATGTGTGTTTTAACCCCTTAGACTCGAGTTTTTTGAGATCCGTCATTTCAACGCCCAACCCAATCCGGGAATCCAAATCGGATTCCGTCAGTTCGCACACGTCATTTACCCCCCGGGTCGTGTCGGAGTGAACGGCATGCCGATCAAATCTCGATTTCGGATTTTAGACACCCGGGTTGTGTGTTTTGACCCCATAGGACAGGTTTTTATAGATCCGTCATTTCAACGCCCAACCCAATCCGGATCCAAATCTGATTCCGTCAGTACGCACACGTCAAATTAACCACCCGTCGTGTCCGGAGTGAGAGGCACACCGATCAGATCTCTATTTGGATTTTGGACCCCCAGGTTGTGTGTTTCGACATCCTAGACTCGGTTTTTGAGATCCGTCATTTCAACGCCACAACCCAAACCGGAAATCCAATCGGATACTTTCAATTCGCACACGTCAATTTAACCCACCCATTCGTGTCGCAGTGAACGGCATAGCAAACATCAGACCTCTCTTTGGGATTCAGGACCCCCCGGTTGTGTGTCAAAACCCTTAGACTCTGGTTTTTTTTTTTTTTTTTGGTAAGTAATACCGATATTTATATTGAATAAATAGAAGGCAGAATATGTACAAATGACAGTCTCATGCTATCACAAGCCGATAGCTATGAGGCAAACACAGTGGTAAAACCACTTCAAGGTAGGTAATAGGATAGGAAGAGAAATGCCTACAGAAAGAATGTAAAGTCAAGAGTTCCTTAGATTGAAGTTTCTAAGTATTCTTGCCGATCTGATAGATGAAGGACATTTCTGAATATGAGTTTCGGTGGTGAGTCTTATGTCTGAAAGAATAGATAGCAGAACTTGCATCCGACTCCGAGCAAGAGACTTGAAAATTCTGGAGCATCTTTCCTTCCAAATCCACCAGAGTGCTGCACGGAAACTAGCAAAGGCCACACTTGTACCAGCACCTGAACCTTGAAAACTTCTGATTAAACTCTCTCCTTCATCATTAACGGTCTGCTTTGGTCTCTTGTGAACGTCCAAACGATGAAGAAGTTGCATCCACACCCATGAACTGTAAGGGCATTGGAAAAATAAATGATTAATGCATTCAGAATTCTGGTTACACAAGACACATATGTTAGGCCCTTGAATGCCACGCCTCTGGAGAGTATCAAAGGTTGGTAGGCGTCCCATGAAGACCTGCCAAGTATGCAAAGAATGTTTCTGGATTGTAGGTCTCTGCCAAATAAGATGTGCCCAAAACACCTTAGGATAGGTAACCCGCATTTGGTCATAAATATGCTTGATACTAATATTCCCTTGATTGTGTTTCCACACCATAGTATCCTCACAGCCTGCATGGATGGGAATGCAAGCTATTCTCGGCCAAAGCTCCATCATTGCACCAGCGGTCGGAGGAGGGAGATGCCATGTACCATCTTGAATGAAGGTACTAAGAGTGCAGTTTAAAGGCAGCCCAAGCAAGAATCTAATGTATTCACCACCTTTTGAGATAAGAGATTCTCCCTCAAACCACGGGTCAAGCCATAATTGAAATTGGCAGCCATTACCAATTCTGAATTGAACATGATGTATAAGCCACGATCTAGATTGCAAAATACCTTTCCAAGCATGGGAGTGATAAGTATGAACCTTAGCACTCCAGATTGACATTTTCTTGAGATATTTGTTTCTTACCCAGTTGATCCAAAGAGTGTCTTTATTTGAGATGATATTCCAAAGTTGCAAAGTAATGGATGAAGAGTTCCAGTGAACAAGGCGCCGAAGACCAACTCCACCTTCCTCTTTTGGCCGACACAAATGTTCCCATTTAATAAGATGAAAAGGTTTGTAGTCTCCAGAGGCATGCCAGAAGAAGTTTCTAAGAAGTCTTTCCACTTCACCAATAAGCCCCTTAGGCAAGATAAAAGATATTACCCAGTAGAGAGCATAAGAGTTAAGGATTGACCTGATCAACTCCAACCGACCTGCTTTAGATAGCAATCTGGTTTTCCAAGATGCAATGCGATTCTTAATTTTCTGGAGAATAGGACCACAGTGCTGTCTGGTTATCCTGGTAGAGAACAAGGGCAGCCCCAGATAGGTGGAA
This sequence comes from Colocasia esculenta, assembly GCA_014218235.1. Lineage (NCBI taxonomy): Eukaryota > Viridiplantae > Streptophyta > Magnoliopsida > Alismatales > Araceae > Colocasia > Colocasia esculenta. Next base: position 31,070,760 of record CM024765.1, on the reverse strand, counting down.
GGTAGTGATCCTTCCTGAACTTGAAGGGCATCTAGAAGCGGTCCCTTTTGATGAATGGCAGCTCCAATGAACACTCTACTTTTAGCCACATTAAGTTTTAACCAGAAGCTGTGAAACTCTTCAAGAATAGAAGAGATACTATGAGCTGAGGAAGCAGTAGGCTTGAAGAATAAGAGAAGATCATCAGCAAAAATCAAATGGGAAACTTTCGAGTTCCCATAAGAGGGAACCTGTAGAAGACCCTCCTTCAAGTTTTATCAAGTAACATTGAAAGTCCCTCCATGGCAATGCAAAACAAGTACGGGGACAAAGGGTCTCCCTGACGGATACCATTACTAGAATGAAAGAAGCCAACCGGGCTGCCATTCAGAAGTACCGAAAAACTTGGAGAAGTAATGAGAGTATCAATCCAATGAAGGAAACGAGCAGGAAACCCCATCCTTTTCATCACTTGTAGAATGTAGGAATAGTTGACAGTATCAAAAGCCTTTCGGAGATCAACCTTCATGCACATCAGATTTCCACGCTGTTTAGAATGAATGTCTCTAACAATATCATTTGCTAGGAGAATACTGTCTTGGATCTGGCGGCCTTTAATAAAAGCTGATTGGTTCTTGCTAATGAGATGGGGCATAAGCTTTTGCATGCGGTTGGCTATGAGTTTAGTGATGATCTTATAGAGAAAATTACACAGTGAAATGGGTCGAAATTGATCAAAGGAATCAGCAACTTCACTTTTAGGAATCAGAGATATGAAAGTATGACGAAGCCATCTCCCCACATTGAAGAGGAATGCACCGCTTCCAAAACATCATACCTCACAATGGGCCAACACAGCTGATAGAAATCCGCAGGAAACCCATCCGGTCCCGGGCTTTTATTCTTGGGAGCATCCATAATAACTTTAGTAATCTCCTCATCAGTAAAAGGCGTCGTGATGTATTCTTGTCCTCCTCAGAGAGGACTCTATTAGTGACAAAATTAGTGATCTCATAATCCTGCTGCTGGTTCAGAAGAGAGCTATAGAACTTGACCGCATGATCCTTTAGGTGATTCAGATCTTTAGTGACACTTCCATCAGATAATTTGCACCTCCGGATAGTGTTAATCATCCTCCTTCCTTTAATACTAGCATAGAAGAATCTAGTATTATCATCAATCTGGGTGAGCCAGTGTTGCTTAGCCCTCTGCTGGGCAAAAGCTCCCTCCATAGTAAGACATAGACTGTAATCATGGCGAGCCTTTCTCTCCTTGCTAATCAAATCCTCATTCAAAGGGTCCATCGCCAAAGCTTCTTGAGTTTTATGAAGAATCTCCCCAGCACTGGCAACCTTGTTAAAGATCAGGCCAAACTCCGTACGGTTCCACAATTTAAGAGCAACCTTGACTGCACGGAGCTTCTGGCAGAGAATATATAGGGGAGTGCCACTGATCTGAGAATTCCAAGCTTTTTCCACAGTAGGAAGGAAATTATTATGCTGAGCCCACATAGTGAAAAACCTGAAAGGTTTAGGGCCACTAGCCATATTTTCCTCACTGATTATAGTTAGCTGAGAGTGGTCAGAAAGAAGATGGTCTCCATAAGAAACATAGCTATCAGGAAATTCGTCAAGCCAATAATTGTTGATAAGAGCTCTGTCCAGTCTACAAAGGATCCTTCTGGCGCCTTCCGATTGGTTACACCAGGATAGAGTGTTCCCCACACTTTTCAAATCAAGCAAGGAAGATAGCTCAATGCAAGAATTAAAATCACGAAGCATGGATGGGCTTAACTTCCGACCCCCAACTTTTTCATCAGGATAACGAACACAATTATAATCACCAACAACCAGCCAAGGTGATGATATGGACATTGACAGATCAGTAATATCACGCCATAGGATTTGTCTTTCATGTTGAAGATTGGACCCATACACTGCAGTCAAGTGAAACAGTTTCCTTGTAGAACTATCCATGCAATCCATGTGAATAAGTTGGGATGTGGTTTTAACACAGTGAATTTGAACAGCATTATTATTCCACAGAACCCAGATCCTACCACCCTTATGCTCATCATAATTATGAATTATATTGAGGTGAGGCGCAATGGTGAGTCTTCTACTAACCATGTTATCCTTTTTAACACGAGTTTCAAGAAGGATAACAATATCTGCATTAGATTGAGAGATTGAGTTTTTAACACTCAGTCTATTATCCCTTTTATTTAACCCCCGAACATTCCAAGAGATCACTTTCATTACTAACCATGGGAGAGAGAACGGATCCTCGCTTGGAGCTTATCCATAGTATTGTCCATACCTGAAGTCCCTGAAGCTGCATGGGAATGAGAACGAATAGTATCCCCTGCAATACCATAACTTTTCCTTCCTTCAGTAGGCTGAATATTGGCAACTATCTTCTTTCCATTGTTAGAATGAGTATAGGCTTCCATGTCCTTCCCCTGTGCGTGTATACGCATGAACCCTTTGTCACCACGTCCATCAAAAGTAGGGATGGAATCAGTAGCTTCCTTCAACTCACCATGCTTGTAATGGAATGAGGAATCGGGTATAGCAGCTGGCTGGCGTGTCCCTCCAGGGAAAGCATGAAGCTTGCTGGCTTCATTGCTTCCAAATGGACAAAACCCGTCCTCGGGAACAAGAATATCCGGCGGCGAATCATTGCTAGGGATTGTTGAGTTTTGCCTGATCTCCTTTCCTTCCTTTCGCTGCATGCCTTGCATGCAATTGTCCTCACATTCTTTAGATGGATTCCTTCTTTCAATGGTATGATCTGATTGAGGTATGGCGGGTAAGGAAGATTTCTTGACGATCTCATTTCCGTGTAAGGAGATATCATCCTTCCTTGCAGCACCATCCTCAAGGCTTTCTTCCAAATAGCATAACGGTTAACTAGAGTCAGGGATCCTTTAGCTGAAGGAGTACCCAAAGGAGGTGCATTCACTGAGTCAGCTCCCCTCACCGACAGAGGAGTCGACTTCACTGAATCAACTCCCCTAAGTGAGTCATGTCGTGGAGGACAGAAGGTTGCACCCACTTCTAATGATTCACTGCCGTCCCCATCTGCTGCTTGAGAAGAATGACTAGCTATTGCATCGGCTTTCTTCTTCCTCCATACTTTCTTCTGCTTCAGTTCTTCGAACGCCGAACGACACTCACCACTGCCATGCCCGAAAGATTTGCAGTCAGGACAAACCGCCGGCTTCCATTCATACTGCACCTGGATAGGAGCAATGGATCCATCAACGTCCATGACAGAAACATGAGCAGGGAACGCTGTGTCAACACCCATCATTACACATGCACGAGCGAAAAATAATCTCTTCCGAGATGCTGTCAAAGAATCCATATGGAGAGGACGACCCAGAAGACTCAAGATCTTGCTCAACCCCTTAGCAGTCCACCACTTGAGAGGGAGATCAGGCAGCTTAACCCAGACAGGGATTGACGTAAGAGACTCTTTTTCCATCTGAAGATCCGGAGACCATCTCCGAAGAACGAGAGGATGGCCTTTAATACACCAAAACCCATCAAGTGCCCTTACTAAATCTTCTTCAAGATTAAACACAACTAGGAAGAACCCTCCTTCACGTAAGAACAACTCCACTTCACCCTTCGGCTTCCAGAAGTTGAGGATAAAGGATCTAAGCGCGGAGTAAATAGGTTTCATACCGATGCAATAGCCCATGAGAGCAAGGCGCCAAGTATCCTTCAGTTCCTTCACATCATCTCCTTCAAGCATCGCCACTTTCTTGTCAGGAAGAGAAACCGGTTCAATGAACTCAAGCATACCTTCTTTAGCTGCGTCAGAATAACCAGCTGACCACCGAACAATGCAGACCAGGGTCGCCTGGAACGGGACACTCTGGAACGAGACCTCCCAGGACGAGAGTGTTCCATGCAACGACCTCTAGAAGGGGAGATGGGTGGGTTACCTTGTGGGAGACTGTCTCCAGAAGAGGAGCATCTACCCGCGGTGACCACAGAGCCGGTGGGGACACTCGGAGGAAAGCCCTCCATGTGCCCCCCAGGGGCGAACCCCACAGAACCTCCCAGGAGCGCACAGAAATCTCAGAGCTTCTCTCTCTAGAAAAGCCTAGAGAGAGAGAGAGCCCCCCCAGACTCGGGTTTTTAGATCAGTCATTCAACGCTCCACCCAATCCGGGAATCCAAACCGGATTCCGTCAGTTCGCACACGTCAATTTACCCACCCAGTCGTGTCGGAGTGAACGGCACACGATCAGATCCAATTTGAGATTTTGGACACCGGGTGTATGTTTGGACCCTTTAGACTAGTTTTTTTAGATCCGTCATTTCAATGCCCAACCCAATCTGGGAATCCAAATCGGATTCAGTCAGTTCGCACACGTCAATTTAATCCACCCGGTCGAGTCGGAGCAAACCGACATGCCGATCAGATCTCTATTTGGGATTTGGACCCCGGGTTGGTGTTTGACCCTTTAGACTCAGGTTTTTTTTAGATCCGTCATTTCAATGCCCAACCCAATCCGGGAATCCAAATCCGATTCCGTCAGTCGCACACGTCAAAATTAACCCACACGGTCGTGCGGAGTGAACGGCACACCGATCAGATCTCAATTTGGGATTTTGGACCCCCGGGATGTGGTTTTGGACCCTTAGACTCGGGTTTTTTGAGATCCGTATTTCAACGCCCCACCCAATCCGGGAATCTAAATCGGATTCCGTCAGTTCGCACACGTCAATTTAACCCACCGGTCGTGTCGGAGTGAACGGCATGCCGATCAAATCTCATTCCGGATTTTTAGACACCGGGTTGGGTGTGTTTGACCCTTAGACTCAGGTTTTTATAGATCCGTCATTTCAACGCCAACCCAATCCGGGAATCCAAATCTGATTCCGTCAGTACGCACACGTCAAATTAAGCCACCCGGTCGTGACGGAGTGAGAGGCACACGATCAGATCTCTATCTTGGGTTTTGGACCCCGTTGTGTGTTTCGACATCCTAGATCGGGTTTTTGAGATCCGTCATTTCAACGCCCAACCCAAACCGGAAATCCAATCGGATTCTTTCAATTCGCACACGTCAATTTAACCCACCCAGTCGTGTCGCAGTGAAAAAACATAGCAATCAGACCTCTCTTGGGATTCAGGACCCCGGGTTGTGTGTCAAACCCCTTAGACTCGGGTTTTTTTAGATCCGTCATTTCAACGCTCCCCAATCGGGAATCCAAACCGGATTCCGTCAGTTCGCACACGTCAATTAACCCACCCAGTTGTCGGAGTGAACGGCACGCCGATCAGATCCCAATTTGAGATTTTGGACCCTCGGGTTGTATGTTGGGACCTTTAGACTAGTTTTTTTAGATCCGTCATTTCAATGCCCAACCCAATCTGGGAATCCAAATCGGATTCCGTCAGTTCGCACACGTCAATTTAATCCCCCGGTCGTGTCGGAGCAAACGACATGCCGATCAGATCACTATTGGGATTTTGGACCTCGGGTTGTGTGTTTTTCACCTTAGACTCAGGTTTTTTTTAGATCCGTCATTCAACGCCAAACCCAATCCGGGAATCCAAATAGATTTCGTCAGTACGCACACGTCAAATTATGCCACCGGTCGTGACGGAGTGAGAGGCCACGACAGATCTCAATTGGGGCTTTTGGACCCACAGGGTGTGTGTTTCGACATCATGGACTAGGGTTTTTTTGAGATCCGTCATTTAACACCCAACCTAACCGGAAATCCATCGGATCTTTCAATTCGCACACGTCAATTTTTTTTTTTTTGGTAATTAATACCGGAATTTTGTAATAAATAAATGTGAGTAAGTACAGAGCGGGATAATTCAGTCTATCACAAGCCGATAGATCTGAATTAGAACCAGCAGGTAGAAGACTCAAAAATTAGGAATAACATACAAGCTCAGGAGTTTAAATCACAAGAAGAACAAGATCATCACAAGTTGAAGTTTCTGATGATATTCTTGGATCGAATGGATGAAGGGTCCTCCTGAATGTAGCCTTCAGTAATGAATCTGACCTCAGATAAGATATGAAGGAGAACATGAACCTTATTACGCTGTTTAGAGTCAAAAATCCTAGCACATCTTTCCTTCCATACCCACCAGAGCGTAGCCCGAAAACTCACAAGCGCCACAACAGTGCCAATACCCGATCCATGAAAACTCTTAAGGAGGCTTTCGCCTTCAGCATGGATAGTGATTCTCGGCTGGCGGTGAATATTCAGCCGATGAAGAATTTGCGTCCAGATCCAAGAAGTGTATGGGCATTGGAAATAGAGGTGATGGATGTGCTCATCATGTTGCATACACAATACGCAAATGCTTGGTCCATAAACACCACGTTTCTGAAGTGTTTCAAAGGATGGAATTTTCCCCATGAAGCATTGCCATGCATGGAGTGATTGCTTTTGAATAGTAGGCCGCGACCAGACTATATGGAACCAAGAAACTTTCGGGTAGGTGGTGCGCTTGAGATCATAGACATGCTTATTAGAAATTGACCCTTTATTATGCTTCCAAGCAATATGGTCTTCAGCCCCCTGAGTAATCTGAATGCTAAGAATTTTTGGCCATAGTTCCATCATCTCAGTAGAGGTAGGAGGTGGTAGACACCATCTCCCATTATGAATGAAAGCACTTACTTTAGCATTAACAGGCAAGCCAGTGAGGAACCTGATATAATCACCTCCCAGAGAAGAAATGGAATGACCATCGATCCATGGGTCCTTCCAAAGGCTTAAAGTGCTACCATTACAGATCTGAAATTTCACATTTTCCAACATCCAGTCTCTAGCTTGAAGAATACCTTTCCAAGCTTGGGAGTGATAAGAGTGACTTCTAACTGTCCAGACCGAAGAGGCAGTGAGGTAGCGGCTCCTCACCCAGTTAACCCAAAGAGTATCATGATTAGAAAGAATACGCCAAAGTTGCATAGAGATTGCAGAAGAGTTCCATGTGTGAAGTCTACGAAGACCCAGTCCTCCCTCGTTCTTCGGCCTGCATAACCAGTCCCATTTGATGAGATGGAAAGGTTTGTAGTCCCCGGAACCATGCCAGAAGAAATTCCTCATTAGTCTCTCCACTTCACCAATCAGCCTCTTAGGCAAGATGAAAGCAACCGCCCAATAGATAGCATAGGAGTTGAGGACAGATCTGATCAGTTCTAGTCTACCCGCTTTAGAAAGTAAACGAGTTTTCCATGAAGCAATGCGCCTTCTAATTTTCTGAATAATAGGGATGCAATGAGAGCTTGTCAAAGCAGTAGAAAATAGTGGGAGACCCAGGTAAGAGGCCGGGAGAGTTCCTTCCTGAACACATAAGGCGCTAAGAATGGGACCTTTGCAGTGAGCCTTGGCACCAACAAATGCTTTGCTTTTGGAAGTATTTAGCTGCAAGCCAGAACAGCCATAGAAGGAGTCTAGAATGCTAGTAACACAACGAGCTGATGAAACACTTGGTTTGATGAAAATGAGAAGATCATCAGCAAACATTAAGTGGGAGACCTTGACATTACCAAAGGTAGGCACTTGCAGACATCCATCTTCAACCTTTTTCTCAATCAGAATAGAAAGTCCCTCCATTGCAATGCAGAAAAGGTAGGGAGATAAGGGATCTCCTTGCCTAATACCATTAGAAGAGTTGAAGAACCCATGAGGACTACCATTGAGAAGGACAGAAAAAGATGGAGAACTAATGAGGATATCAATCCAATTAACCCATTGAACAGGAAATCCCATCTGTCTGAGCATAAAAATGATGAAACCACAATGTACCGAGTCAAATGCTTTCCGAAGGTCCACCTTAAGGCAAAGAAGGTTACCACGAGTCTTAGAGTGCAAATCCCTCACAATATCATTAGCCAAGAGAATACTATCCTGAATCTTGCGCCCTTTGATAAAAGCTGATTGGTTTTTACTGATCAAATGAGGCATATGTTTTTGCATGCGATTTGCCATAAGTTTTGTGATAATCTTGTAGAGGAAGTTGCACAATGAAATCGGCCTGAACTGATCAAAGGAATCAGCCACATCAGTCTTTGGAATAAGGGAGATGAAAGTGTGATTTACCTGACGCAACCAAGAACCACCTGCAAAGAAGTACTGAACGGCATCAATGACATCCCTGCCCACAATGCTCCAGCAAATCTGATAAAAGTCTGCAGGAAATCCATCAGGCCCCGGGCTTTTATGCTTTGGAGAATTCATGACAACATCCTTTATCTCATCAATAGTGAAAGACCTCATGATTGAGGTACGATCCTCCTCAGTAAGAGTGCGGGTGGGATGTAGAAGAGGCTGGACACATTGCTGATTTTGATTGAGGAGGTTCTTGTAGAAAGCCACTGCATAATCCTTCACCTGCTGATAATCATCAGTATAGCTACCATCTGTTTTTTGCATCTTCTGATTGTATTAATCATCCTTCTACCTTTAATACTGGCATAAAAGAAACTCGTGTTATCATCAGTTTGAGTAATCCAGTGTTGCTTTGCTCGCTGATGGGCAAAGGCTTCCTCCATGCTAAGACAAGCCTGGTAAGCTTCCCTGGCAGAGTTCTCCTCAGCAAAACATCTATCATTTAGAGGGTCCAAGGCAAGAGCTTCTTGGGCTTTCTGAAGAACTTCAGCAGCATTAGTTACCTTCCGAAAAACAAGACCGAATTCAGATCTATTCCAAAGTTTCAATGCATTCTTAACGGCTTTTAGTTTCTTACACAGAACAAAAAGAGGAGTCCCCTGGACTGAATATTCCAAGCCTGTTCAACGAGAGGAAGGAACCCCTCATGCTTCGCCCACATAGTGAAGAATTTAAAAGGCTTTGGGCCATTAGCAACCACATCTTCGCTGAAGACAGTAAGCTGGGCATGGTCGGACAGCATATGATCACCATAGGAAAAAAACTTTCAGGGAATTCATCAAGCCAGGATTTGTTAATGAGAGCACGGTCCAACCTACAGGCAATCTTCCTTGAGCCAGGAGAACGGTTACACCAAGAGAAAATACTACCCACACTTTTCAAGTCCATCAGAGAAGCTAGATCAATACAATTATTAAAGTCTCGAAGGATGGAATGAGTAAGCTTCCTACCTCCGATCTTCTCGTCAGGAGATCGAACACAGTTAAAATCTCCAACCAGAAGCCAGGGAATGGGACTTCAGATTGCTACAATATCATGCCATAGTTGTAGCCTTTCATAAGAGAGATTGGACCCATAGATAGCTGAAAGGTGAAAGGATTTACCCGAAGAGATGTCAGAGCAGTCCATATGGATAAGCTGAGAAGTAGTCTTAGTACAATGAATTCGAACCGTCAATTTAACCCACCCATCGTGTCGCAGTGAACGCATAGCAATCAGACCTCTCTTTGGGATTCTGGACCCCCGGGTTGTGTGTCAAACCCCTTAGACTAGGGTTTTTTTAGATCCGTCATTTCAACGCTCCACCCAATGCAGGAATCCAAACCGGATTCCGTCATTCGCACACGTCAATTTAACCTACCCAGTCGTGTCGGAGTGAACGGCACGCCGATCAGATCCCAATTTGAGATTTTGGACACCCGGGTTGTAGTTTGGACCCTTTAGACTATTTTTTATAGATCCGTCATTTCAATGCCCAACCCAATTTGGGAATCCAATCGGATTCAGTCAGTTCGCACACGTCAATTTAATCCACCCGGTCGAGTCGGAGCAAACGACATGCCGATCAGATCTCTATTTGGGATTTTGGACCCCCGGGTTGTGTGTTTTTGACCCTTTAGACTCAGGTTTTTTTTAGATCCGTCATTTCAATGCCCAACCCATCCGGGAATCCAAATCCGATTCCGTCAGTTCGCACACGTCAAATTAACCCACCCGTCGTGTCGGAGTGAACGGCACACCGATCAGATCTCTATTTGGGATTTTGGACCCCCGGGATGTGTGTTTGACCCCTTAGACTCGGGTTTTTTGAGATCCGTCATTTCAACGCCCAACCCAATCCGGGAATCCAAATCGGATTCCGTCAGTTCGCACACGTCAATTTAACCCACCCGGTCGTGTCGGAGTGAACGGCATGCCGATCAAATCTCTATTTCGGATTTTAGACACCCGGGTTGTGTGTTTTGACACCTTAGACTCAGGTTTTTATAGATCCGTCATTTCAACGCCCAACCCAATTCGGGAATCCAAATCTGATTCCGTCAGTACGCACACGTCAAATTAAGCCACCCCGTCGTGACGGAGTGAGAGGCACACCGATCAGATCTCTATTTGGGATTTTGGACCCCCAGGTTGTGTGTTTCGACATCCTAGACTCGGGTTTTTTTTGAGATTCGTCATTTCAACGCCCAATCCAAACCGAAATCCAATCGGATTCTTTCAATTCGCACACGTCAATTTAACCCACCCAGTCGTGTCGCAGTGAACGGCATAGCAATCAGACCTCTCTTTGGGATTCAGGACCCCCGGGTTGTGTGTCAAACCCCTTAAACTCGGGTTTTTTTAGATCCGTCATTTCAACGCTCCACCCAATCTGGGAATCCAAACCGGATTCCGTCAGTTCGCACACGTCAATTTAACCCACCCAGTCGTGTCGGAGTGAACGGCACGCCGATCAGATCCCAATTTGAGATTTTGGACCCTCGGGTTGTTTGGACCCTTTAGACTAGTTTTTTTAGATCCGTCATTTCAATGCCCAACCCAATCTGGGAATCCAAATCGGATTCCGTCAGTTCGCACACGTCAATTTAATCCACCCGGTTCGTGTCGGAGCAAACGACATGCCGATCAGATCCCTATTTGGATTTTGGACCTTCGGGTTGTATGTTTTCACCCTTTAGACTCAGGTTTTTTTTTAGATCCGTCATTTCAATGCCCAACCCAATCCGGGAATCCAAATCCGATTCCGTCAGTTCGCACACGTCAAATTAACCCACCCGGTCGTGTCGGAGTGAACGGCACACCGATCAGATCTCTATTTGGGATTTTGGACCCCCGGGATGTGTGTTTTGACCCCTTAGACTCGGGTTTTTTGAGATCCGTCATTTCAACGCCCAACCCAATCCGGGAATCCAAATCGGATTCCGTCTGTTCGCACACGTCAATTAACCCACCCGGTCGTGTCGGAGTGAACGGCATGCCGATCAAATCTCGATTTCGGATTTTAGACACCCGGGTTGTGTGTTTGACCCATAGACTCAGGTTTTTATAGATCCGTCATTTCAACGCCCAACCCAATCCGGGAATCCAAATCTGTTTCCGTCAGTACGCACACGTCAAATTAACCCACCCGGTCGTGTCGGAGTGAGAGGCATACCGATCAGATCTCTATTTGGGATTTTGGACCCACAGGTTGTGTGTTTCGACATCCTAGACGGGTTTTTTGAGATCCGTCATTTCAACGTCCAACCCAAACCGGAAATCCAATCGGATTCTTTCAATTCGCACACGTCAATTTTAACCCACCCAGTCGTGTCGCAGTGAACGGCATAGCAATCAGACCTCTCTTTGGGATTCAGGACCCCCGGTTGTGTGTCACACCCCTTAGACTAGGGTTTTTTTAGATCCTTCATTTCAACGCTCCACCCAATCTGGGAATCCAAACCGGATTCCGTCAGTTCGCACACGTCAATTTAACCCACCCAGTCGTGTCGGAGTGAACGGCACGCCGATCAGATTCCAATTGGAGATTTTGGACCCCCGGGTTGTATGTTTGGACCCTTTAGACTATTTTTTTTTTTTTTGGTAAGTAAATGATAACTATATTGAAGATAGGAATGTACAAGATGGCAAAAGGTGAACTGGGAGAGCGCACCCTTCCTCAAAGAGGTAGAATGTAATCACTCCACCAGAACTCTCCTTTTGACCAAAGAAAGAGAAACCGAGAGATTCATGGCTACACAGCCCGTAGCCTATGAAATCCTTGCACAAAAAGAAAACAACCAGCTGATTTAAATCCAACGACCAAGTCCACTAGTGAAGGCGACCTGCAGAGAAAAAAATAGAACAATAGAACCAATCTTGGAGATAGCCATTAGTGTGGACCCTTTAGACTAGTTTTTTTTAGATCCGTCATTTCAATGCCCAACCCAATTTGGGAATCCAAATCGGATTCACTCAGTTCGCACACGTCAATTTAATCCACCCGGTCGTGTCGGACCAAACGACATGCCGATCAGATCTCTATTTGGGATTTTGGACCCCCGGGTTGTGTGTTTTCACCCTTTAGACTCAGGTTTTTTTTAGATCCCTCATTTCAATGCCCAACCCAATCCGGGAATCCAAATCCGATTCCGTCAGTTCTCACACGTCAAATTAACCCACCCGGTCTAGTAGGAGTGAACAGCACACCGATCAGATCTCTATTTGGGATTTTGGACCCCCGGGATGTGTGTTTTGACCCCTTAGACTCGGTTTTTTTGAGATCCGTCATTTCAACGCCCAACCCAATCCGGGAATCCAAATCGGATTCCGTCAGTTCGCACACGTCAATTTAACCCACACGGTCGTGTCGGAGTGAACGGCATGCCGATCAAATCTCGATTTCGGATTTTAGACACCCGGGTTGTGTGTTTTGACCCCTTAGACTCAGGTTTTTATAGATCCGTCATTTCAACGCCCAACCCAATCCGGGAATCCAAATCAGATTCCGTCAGTACGCACACGTCAAATTAAGCCACCCGGTCGTGACGGAGTGAGAGGCACACCGATCAGATCTCTATTTGGGATTTTGGACCCACAGGTTGTGTTTTCGACATCCTAGACTCGGGTTTTTTGAGATCCGTCATTTCAACGCCCAACCCAAACCGGAAATCCAATCGGATTCTTTCAATTCGCACACGTCAATTTAACCCACCCAGTTGTGTCGCAGTGAACGGCATAGCAATCAGACCTCTCTTTGGGATTCTGGACCCCCGGGATGTGTGTCAAACCCCTTAGACTAGGGTTTTTTTAGATCCGTCATTTCAACGCTCCACCCAATCTGGGAATCCAAACCGGATTCCGTCAGTTCGCACACGTCAATTTAACCCACCCAGTCGTGTCGGAGTGAACGGCACGCCGATCAGATCCCAATTTGAGATTTTGGACACCCGGGTTGTATGTTTGGACCCTTTAGACTAGTTTTTTTAGATCCGTCATTTCAATGCCCAACCCAATCTGGGAATCCAAATCGGATTCAGTCAGTTCGCACACGTCAATTTAATCCACCCGGTCGAGTCGGAGCAAACGACATTCTGATCAGATCTCTATTGGGATTTTGGACCCCCGGGTTGTGTTTTTGACCCTTTAGACTCAGGTTTTTTTTAGATCCGTCATTTCAATGCCCAACCCAATCCGGGAATCCAAATCCGATTCCGTCAGTTCGCACACGTCAAATTAACCCACACGGTCGTGTCGGAGTGAACGGCACACCGATCAGATCTCAATTTGGGATTTTGGACCCCCGGATGTGTGTTTTGACCCCTTAGACTCGAGTTTTTTGAGATCCGTCATTTCAACGCCCAACCCAATCCGGGAATCCAAATCGGATTCCGTCAGTTTGCACACGTCAATTTAACCCACCCGGTCGTGTCGAGTGAACGGCATGCCGATCAAATCTCTATTCCGGATTTTAGACATCCGGGTTGTGTGTTTTGACCCCTTAGACTCAGGTTTTTATAGATCCGTCATTTCAACGCCCAACCCAATCCGGGAATCCAAATCTGATTCCGTCAGTACGCACACGTCAAATTAAGCCACCCGGTCGTGAAGGAGTGAGAGGCACACCGATCAGATCTCTATCTGGGATTTTGGACCCCCAGGTTGTGTGTTTCGACATCCTAGACTCGGGTTTTTTGAGATCCGTCATTTCAACGCCCAACCCAAACCGGAAATCCAATCGGATTCGTTCAATTCGCACACCTCAATTTAACCCACCCAGTCGTGTCGCAGTGAACGACATAGCAATCAAACCTCTCTTTGGGATTCAGGACCCCCGGGTTGTGTGTCAAACCCCTTAGACTCGGTTTTTTTAGATCCATCATTTCAACGCTCCACCCAATCCGGGAATCCAAACCGGATTCCGTCAGTTCGCACACGTCAATTTAACCCACCCAGTCGTGTCGGAGTGAACGGCACGCCGATCAGATCCCAATTTGAGATTTTGGACCCTCGGGTTGTATGTTTGGACCCTTTAGACTAGTTTTTTTTAGATCTGTCATTTCATGCCCAACCCAATCTGGGAATCCAAATCGGATTCCGTCAGTTCGCACACGTCAATTTAATCCACCCGGTCGTGTCGGAGCAAACGACATGCCGATCAGATCCCTATTTGGGATTTTGGACCTCCGGGTTGTGTGTTTTCACCCTTTAGACTCAGTTTTTTTTAGATCCGTCATTTCAATGCCCAACCCAATCCGGGAATCCAAATCCGATTCCGTCAGTTCGCACACGTCAAATTAACCCACCCGGTCGTGTCGGAGTGAACGGCAAACCGATCAGATCTCTATTTGGGATTTTGGACCCCCGGGATGTGTGTTTTGACCCCTTAGACTCGGGTTTTTTGAGATCCGTCATTTCAACGCCCAACCCAATCCGGGAATCCAAATCGGATTCCGTCAGTTCGCACACGTCAATTTAACCCACCCGGTCGTGTCGGAGTGAACGGTATGCCGATCAAATCTCGATTTCGGATTTTAGACACCCGGGTTGTGTGTTTTGACCCCATAGACTCAGGTTTTTATAGATCCGTAATTTCAACGCCCAACCCAATCCGGGAATCCAAATCAGATTCCGTCAGTACGCACACGTCAAATTAACCCACCCGGTCGTGTCGGAGTGAGAGGCACACCGATCAGATCTCTATTTGGGATTTTGGACCCCCAGGTTGTGTGTTTTGACATCCTAGACTCGGGTTTTTTGAGATCCGTCATTTCAACGCCCAACCCAAACCGGAAATCCAATCGGATTCTTTCAATTCGCACACGTCAATTTTAACCCACCCAGTCGTGTCCCAGTGAACGGCATAGCAATCAGACCTCTCTTTGGGATTCAGGACCCTCGGGTTGTGTGTCAAACCCCTTAGACTCGGGTTTTTTTAGATCCGTCATTTCAACGCTCCACCCAATCCGGGAATCCAAACCGGATTCCGTCAGTTCGCACACGTCAATTTAACCCACCCAGTCGTGTCGGAGTGAACGGCACGCCGATCAGATCCCAATTTGAGATTTTGGACACCCGGGTTGTATGTTTGGACCCTTTAGACTAGTTTTTTTTAGATCCGTCATTTCAATGCCCAACCCAATCTGGGAATCCAAATCGGATTCAGTCAGTTCGCACACGTCAATTTAATCCACCCGGTCGAGTCGGAGCAAACGACATGCCGATCAGATCTCTATTTGGGATTTTGGACCCCCGGGTTGTGTGTTTTGACCCTTTATGATGAAGACTAGTGAGGTTAGCAAAAGTTCTAAACCTCGTCCATTCAAATTTTTTAATATGTGGACATCCCACCCTTCCTTCAGATCTGTTGTTCATGAGGCTTGGAAAACTGAGGTTAATGGTACTCCATTGCATCAAGTTTGTCAAAAGCTTAAGTTGGTTAAACTCGCCCTGAAAGATTGGAATAAGAAGGTCTTTGGTGTGGTTCAGAATAATACTTCTAAAGCTCGGGAGGAGCTCATTCACATCCAACATATTCTTGAGGAAGACCCTGACAACACTATTATTCAACATGATGAGAATAAGTGCCGGGTTGCCTACCTTCAAGCTCTTACTAATGAGGAAAGCTTTGCTAAGCAGAAGTCTAAGCAACAATGGCTATCCCAGGGAGACTCTAATACTAAGTTCTTTTACGCGGCTATCAAGGCGAGGAGGGTTCACAATTTGATTAAAAGTTGTAAGACTACTGATGGAACTGTTCTCAATGGTGTTGACGAGATCAGATCTCATGCTCTTTCTTACTACTATGATCTTCTTAATAAGAATCATGATAACAGCCTCCCAAATTTTGATGTCCAGAATTATCTTTCTAATACGGAGGTGGCAGCCCTTATTCATCCTTTCAATAAAGAAGATGTTAAGAAAGTAGTTTTCAGTAGCCCGAGGGATAAGAGTCCAGGACCGGATGGGTTTACAATGGAATTCTTCACCTGCATGTGGGATGTTGTTGGAGATCTTGTTTCTACTGCTATTCTCTCCTTCTTCCAAGATGACATCTGGGAAAAACAAATTAATTCCACTTTTATTGCCTTGATTCCGAAGAAGCCTGATGCAGAATCTCTTGATCAGTTTCGGCCTATTTCACTTTGCAACTTCTTATATAAGGTGATCACCAAACTTATGGCCAACAGAATGCAACTTGTTCTTCCTTCTCTCATCAGCCAAAATCAAACTGCTTTCATTCGTGGAAGATGTATTCAGAGCAATATTCTTCTTGCTAATGATCTGGCCAAAGATTTGCACTCTAAAAGTAAAGGTACCCGTATTTGTCTAAAAGCTGATTTGTGTAAAGCTTTTGACTCGGTTTCCTGGGACTTTATATACTACATGCTGAGAAAAATGAAGTTTCCTCCTTTGTGGATTGGGTGGATTCGTCGTTGCTTGGAGTCTGCAAGATTTTCGGTGTTAGTCAACGGTAGCCCTGAAGGTTTCTTTAAAAGTTCAAATGGCATTCGTCAGGGAGACCCGCTATCTCCGTACCTATTCACCATTGTAATGGAGGGTTTTACTTGCATGATTGAGGCTGCAGTTCATGACAAGACTCTTAAAGTCCCCACTGCGGGTTCTATGCACATCTCTCACTTTATTTTTGCTGATGACCTAATAATCTTTTTCAAAGATGATGTGTCTTCTGCCATCACAATCAACCGTCTCCTTCAAGACTTCTACAGTTACTCAGGGCTTCAACTCAATACTAATAAGAGCAGACTTTACATTGGCGGGAATGTGAAGAACAAAAGGACTATCAAATCTGTTCTGCAGGTTCCTCAAGGTAAACTCCCAGTTGCTTATTTGGGGTTACCACTTGTTACTTCTTCTTTAAAAAGACATCACTGCCAACCTATCATTGAGAAGATTACAAGAAGAATAGAATCTTGGCGTACTTATCTTCTATCCAGAGCTGGTAGATTGGAGCTCATCAAGTCGGTTTTGTCTTCCTTTTCTATATACTGGTCTGTCGCTTTTATTCTTCCTGTCGCCACTATTCAGGAGATTGATAGAATCCTTTCTAATTTTTACTGGAATGGTCATTCTACAAGCCGTTCTCCCCACATGATCAGTTGGAACGCCATATGCACTCCAAAATCTGAAGGAGGTCTTGGTATCAGAAAGTTGAAGGACTGGAATCTGGCTTGTGCCACTAAAAACCTTTGGGACATTCTTCAAAACTCAAACTCTCTTTGGGTTCAATGGTCAAGCATAAGTTTTTAAGAAAGGATTCCATTTGGAGTATCAAGCAAAGAAGTTCTCATTCAACTGCTTTGAAGGGCATTCTTAAACAACGAAACTGGATTTTGCAACATATCACTTATAGAGTGGGCAAATGTAGTCAATTCAACTTCTTCTATGACCCTTGGGTTCAAGGCAAAAGCATTAGCATGATGTCTGGCAACCGGGTTAGACAGGATCTTGGTCTCCACATTAATACTACTTGCTCCTTATTCATCAGTGACAACGGTCAATGGACTCTTCCGCCACCTACCACTGTGGAGATGTTTGATATTTGGCCTTTGATCAATCAAACTACTCTTCATATTTCAGATGAAATCTGCTGGAATCATGGAACATTCACCATTAAGAGTGCTTGGAATATTATCCGCGATCATAATCAGAAGGTTGGATGGCACGATTGGGTTTGGAAAAATCCAACTATTCAGAAATTCTCTGTCACTTGTTGGCAAGCTGTCATGCATAAGCTTCCAACTATAAATAATCTCAGAAAACGTGGTTTTCAGATCCCTAGCAGGTGTATTCTGTGTTGTAACTCTGAGGAGAGTGAGGATCATATCTTCTTCAAATGCCCTTATTCCATTTCCGTCTGGGGTGAAATGTTGCACCGGCTCCATATTAACCGTCCACCTCGAGGTTCCTTATTTGAAGAGATGCATGATCTGAGGATGAGTTTTAAAACGGATGGTTATGGTACTTCATTAGCTCGCCTATTATTCAGAGGTACTATTTGGTGGATCTGGAAAGAGAGGTGCTTAAGAATCTTTGAAGATACAAAAACCGCTCCCATGCATACCGTCCTTTCCATTATAAATGATGTTAGATGTTGCATGGAGGCGATGCCTTGCAATCGGTTGATATCTGGTCGGTCAAAAGCTATTTGTAAAAGATTCAATATCACTCCAAAAATTACATTGTAGTCAGCTTGTGGTGTCACAATGTCTTCTTTGCTTGTGTCTTTGGGATTATCATCGGGATGTGATGATAGTCGCCATCTTCTTTTGTACCTTTGGTACTTGTAATTTTTCTTCTTATTAATTAATTCATTCCTTGGTTGACCGACCAAAAAAAAAAAGACAAAACCCGGGTGTCTAAAATCCGAAATAGAGATTTGATCGGCATGCCGTTCACTCCGACATGACCAGGTGGGTTAAATTGACGTTGTGAACTGACGGAATCCGATTTGGATTCCCGGATTGGGTTGGGCGTTGAAATGACGGATCTCAAAAAACCCGAGCCTAAGGGGTCAAAACAGTCCAAAATCCCAAATTGAGATCTGATCGGTGTGCCGTTCACTCCGACACGACCGGATGGGTTAACTTGACGTGTGCGAACTTACGGAATCGGATTTGGATTCCCGGATTGGGTTGGGCATTGAAATGACGGATCTAAAAAAAACCTGAGTCTAAAGGGTCAAAACACACAACCCGGGGGTCCAAAATCCCAAATAGGGATCTGATCGGCATGTCGTTTGCTCCGACACGACCGGGTGGATTAAATTGACGTGTGCGAACTGACGGAATCCGATTTGGATTCCCAGATTGGGTTGGGCATTGAAATGACGGATCTAAAAAAACTAGTCTAAAGGGTCCAAACATACAACCCGGGGTCCAAAATCTCAAATTGGGATCTGATCGGCGTGCCTTTCACTCCGACACGACTGGGTGGGTTAAATTGACTTGTGCGAACTGACGGAATCCCGTTTGGATTCCCAGATTGGGTGGAGCGTTGAAATGACGGATCTAAAAAAACCCGAGTCTAAGGGGTTTCACACACAACCCGGGGTCCTGAATCCCAAAGAGAGGTCTGATTGCTATGCCGTTCACTGCGACACGACTGGGTGGGTTAAATTGACGTGTGCGAATTGAAAGAATCCGATTGGATTTCCGGTTTGGGTTGGGCGTTGAAATGACGGATCTCAAAAAACCCGAGTCTAGGATGTCGAAACACACAACCTGGGGGTCCAAAATCCCAATAGAGATCTGATCGGTGTGCCTCTCACTCCGACACGACCGGGTGGGTTAATTTGACGTGTGCGTACTGACGGAATCTGATTTGGATTCCCGGATTGGGTTGGGCGTTGAAATGACGGATCTATAAAAACCTGAGTCTAAGGGGTCAAAACACACAACCCGAGTGTCTAAAATCCGAAATAGAGATTTGATCGGCATGCCGTTCACTCCGACACGACCGGGTGGGTTAAATTGACGTGTGCGAACTGACGGAATCGGATTTGGATTCCCGGATTGGGTTGGGCGTTGAAATGACGGATCTCAAAAAACCCGAGTCTAAGCGGTCAAAACACACATCCCGGGGGTCCAAAATCCCAAATAGATATCTGATCGGTGT
Source organism: Colocasia esculenta (assembly GCA_014218235.1). NCBI lineage: Eukaryota > Viridiplantae > Streptophyta > Magnoliopsida > Alismatales > Araceae > Colocasia > Colocasia esculenta. Next base: position 31,051,003 of record CM024765.1, on the reverse strand, counting down.
GCCGTTCACTCCGACACGACCGGGTGGGTTAATTTGACGTGTGCGAACTGACGGAATCGGATTTGGATTCTCGGATTGGGTTGGGCATTGAAATGACGGATCTAAAAAAACCTGAGTCTATAGGGTCAAAACACACAACCCGGGGGTTCAAAATCCCAAATAGGGATCTGATCGGCATGTCGTTTGCTCCGACACGACTGGGTGGATTAAATTGACGTGTGCGAACTGACGGAATCCGATTTGGATTCCCAGATTGGGTTGGGCATTGAAATGACAGATCTAAAAAAAACTAGTCTAAAGGGTCCAAACATACAACCGGGGGTCAGAAATCTCAAATTGGGATCTGATCGGCGTGCCGTTCACTCCGACACGACTGGGTGGGTTAAATTGACGTGTGCGAACTGACGGAATCCGGTTTGGATTCCCAGATTGGGTGGAGCGTTGAAATGACTGATCTAAAAAAACCCGAGTCTAAGGGGTTTGACACACAACCTGGGGGTCCTGAATCCCAAACAGAGGTCTGATTGCTATGCCGTTCACTGCGACACGACTGGGTGGGTTAAATTGGCCTGTGCGAATTGAAAGAATCCGATTGGATTTCCGGTTTGGGTTGGGCGTTGAAATGACGGATCTCAAAAACCCGAGTCTAGGATGTCGAAACACACAACCTGGGGGTCCAAAATCCCAAATAGAGATCTAATCGTTGTGCCTCTCACTCCGACACGACCGGGGGGTTAATTTGACGTGTGCGTACTGACGGAATCAGATTTGTATTCCCGGATTGGGTTGGGCGTTGAAATGACGGATCTATAAAAACTTGAGTCTAAGGGGTCAAAACACACAACCGGGTATCTAAAATCCGAAATAGAGATTTGATCGGCATGCTGTTCACTCCGACACGACCCGGTGGGTTAAATTGACGTGTGCGAACTGACGGAATCCGATTTGGATTCCCGGATTGGGTTGGGCGTTGAAATGACGGATCTCAAAAAAACCCGAGTCTAAGGGGTCAAACACACATACGGGGGGTCCAAAATCCCAAATAGAGATCTGATCGGTGTGCCGTTCACTCCGACACGACGGGTGGGTTAATTTGACGTGTGCGAACTGACGGAATCGGATTTGGATTCCCGGATTGGGTTGGGCATTGAAATGACGGATCTAAAAAAACCTGAGTCTAAAGGGTCAAAACAGGCAACGCGGGGGTCCAAAATCCCAAATAGGGATCTGATCGGCATGTCGTTTGCTCCGACACGACCGGGTGGATTAAATTGACGTGTGCGAACTGACGGAATCCGATTTGGATTCCCAGATTGGGTTGGGCATTGAAATGACGGATCTAAAAAAAACTAGTCTAAAGGGTCCAAACATACAACCCGGGGGTCCAAAATCTCAAATTGGGATCTGATCGGCGTGCCGTTCACTCCGACACGACTGGGTGGGTTAAATTGACGTGTGCGAACTGACGGAATCCCGTTTGGATTCCCGGATTGGGTGGAGCGTTGAAATGACGGATCTAAAAAAACCCGAGTCTAAGGGGTTTGACACACAACCCGGGGGTCCTGAATCCCAAAGAGAGGTCTGATTGCTATGCCGTTCACTGCGACACGACTGGGTGGGTTAAATTGACGTATGCGAATTGAAAGAATCCGATTGGATTTCCGGTTTGGGTTGGGCGTTGAAATGACGGATCTCAAAAAACCCGAGTCTAGGATGTCAAAACACACAACCTGGGGGTCCAAAATCCCAAATAGAGATCTGATCGGTGTGCCTCTCACTCCGACACGACGGGTGGGTTAATTTGACGTGTGCGTACTGACGGAATCTGATTTGGATTCCCGGATTTGGTTGGGCGTTGAAATGACGGATCTATAAAAACCTGAGTCTAAGGGGTCAAAACACACAACCCGAGTGTCTAAAATCCGAAATAGAGATTTGATCAGCATGCCGTTCACTGCGACACGACCCGGTGGGTTAAATTGACGTGTGCGAACTGACGGAATCCGATTTAGATTTCCGGATTGGGTTGGGCGTTGAAATGACGGATCTCAAAAAACCCGAGTCTAAGGGGTCAAAACACACATCCGGGGGTCCAAAATCCCAAATAGAGATCTGATCGGTGTGCCGTTCACTCGACATGACCGGGTGGGTTAATTTGACGTGTGCGAACTGACGGAATCGGATTTGGATTCCCGGATTGGGTCGGGCATTGAAATGATGGATCTAAAAAAAACCTGAGTCAAAAGGGTCAAAACACACAACCCGGGGTCCAAAATCCGTAATAGGGATCTGATCGGCATGTCGTTTGCTCCGACACGACCGGGTGGATTAAATTGACGTGTGCGAACTGACGGAATTCGATTTGGATTCCCAGATTGGGTTGGACATTGAAATGACGGATCTAAAAAAAACTAGTCTAAAGGGTCCAAACATACAACCCGGGGGTCCAAAATCTCAAATTGGGATCTGATCAGCGTGCCGTTCACTCCGACACGACTGGGTGGGTTAAATTGACGTGTGCGAACTGACGGAATCCGGTTTGGATTCCCGGATTGGGTGGAGCATTGAAATGACGGATATAAAAAAAACCCGAGTCTAAGAGGTTTGACACACAAGCCGGGGGTCCAGAATCCCAAAGAGAGGTCTGATTGCTATGCCGTTCACTGCGACACGACTGCGTGGGTTAAATTGACGTTTGCGAATTGAAAGAATCAGATTCAATTTCCGGTTTGGGTTGGGCGTTGAAATGACGGATCTCAAAAAACCCGAGTCTAGGATGTCAAAACACACAACCTGGGGGTCCAAAATCCCAAATAGAGATCTGACCGGTGTGCCTCTCACTCCGACACGACCGGGTGGGTTAATTTGACGTGTGCGTACTGACGGAATCTGATTTGGATTCCCGGATTTGGTTGGGCGTTGAAATGACGGATCTATAAAAACCTGAGTCTAAGGGGTCAAAACACACAACCCGAGTGTCTAAAATCCGAAATAGAGATTTGATCAGCATGCCGTTCACTGCGACACGACCCGGTGGGTTAAATTGACGTGTGCGAACTGACGGAATCCGATTTTGATTTCCGGATTGGGTTGGGCGTTGAAATGACGGATCTCAAAAAACCCGAGTCTAAGGGGTCAAAACACACATCCCGGGGGTCCAAAATCCCAAATAGAGATCTGATCGGTGTGCCGTTCACTCCGACATGACCGGGTGGGTTAATTTGACGTGTGCGAACTGACGGAATCGGATTTGGATTCCGGATTGGGTCGGGCATTGAAATGATGGATCTAAAAAAAACCTGAGTCAAAAGGGTCAAAACACAACCCGGGGGTCCAAAATCCCTAATAGGGATCTGATCGGCATGTCGTTTGCTCCGACACGACCGGGTGGATTAAATTGACGTGTGCGAACTGACGGAATTCGATTTGGATTCCCAGATTGGGTTGGGCATTGAAATGACGGATCTAAAAAAAACTAGTCTAAAGGGTCCAAACATACAACCCGGGGGTCCAAAATCTCAAATTGGGATCTGATCAGCGTGCCGTTCACTCCGACACGACTGGGTGGGTTAAATTGACGTGTGCGAACTGACGGAATCCGGTTTGGATTCCCGGATTGGGTGGAGCGTTGAAATGACGGATATAAAAAAACCGAGTCTAAGAGGTTTGACACACAAGCCGGGGGTCCAGAATCCCAAAGAGAGGTCTGATTGCTATGCCGTTCACTGCGACATGACTGCGTGGGTTAAATTGACGCTTGCGAATTGAAAGAATCAGATTCGATTTCCGGTTTGGGTTGGGCGTTGAAATGACGGATCTCAAAAAACCCGAGTCTAGGATGTCGAAACACACAACCTGGGGGTCCAAAATCCCAAATAGAGATCTGATCGGTGTGCCTCTCACTCCGACACGACCGGGTGGGTTAATTTGACGTGGGCGTACTGACGGAATCAGATTTGGATTCCCGGATTGGGTTGGGCGTTGAAATGACGGATCTATAAAAACCTGAGTCTAAGGGGTCAAAACACACAACCCGGGTGTCTAAAATCCGAAATCGAGATATGATCGGCATGCCGTTCACTCCGACACGACCGGGTGGGTTAAATTGACGTGTGCGAACTGACGGAATCCGATTTGGATTCCCGGATTGGGTTGGGCGTTGAAATGACGGATCTCAAAAAACCAGATTCTAAGGGGTCAAAACACACATCCCGGCGGTCCAAAATACCAAATAGAGATCTGATCGGTGTGCCGTTCACTCCGACACGACCGGGTGGGTTAATTTGACGTGTGCGAACTGACGGAATCGGATTTGGATTCTCGGATTGGGTTGGGCACTGAAATGACGGATCTAAAAAAAACCTGAGTCTAAAGGGTCAAACACACAACCCGGGGGTCCAAAATCCCAAATAGGGATCTGATCGGCATGTCGTTTGCTCCGACACGACCGGGTGGATTAAATTGACGTGTGCGAACTGACGGAATCCGATTTGGATTCCCAGATTGGGTTGGGCATTGAAATGACGGATCTAAAAAAACTAGTCTAAAGGGTCCAAACATACAACCCGGGGGTCCAAAATCTCAAATTGGGATCTGATCGGCATGCCGTTCACTCCGACACGACTGGGTGGGTTAAATTGACGTGTGCGAACTGACGGAATCCGGTTTGGATTCCCGGATTGGGTGGAGCGTTGAAATGAAGGATCTAAAAAAACCCGAGTCTAAGGGGTTTGACACACAACCCGGGGGTCCTGAATCCCGAAGAGAGGTCTGATTGCTATGCCGTTCACTGCGACACGACTGGGTGGGTTAAATTGACGTGTGCGAATTGAAAGAATCCGATTGGATTTCCGGTTTGGGTTGGGCGTCGAAATGACGGATCTCAAAAAACCCGAGTCTAGGATGTCAAAACACACAACCTGGGGGTCCAAAATCCCAAATAGAGATCTGATCGGTGTGCCTCTCACTCCGACACGACCGGGTGGGTTAATTTGACGTGTGCGTACTGACGGAATCTGATTTGGATTCCCGGATTTGGTTGGGCGTTGAAATGACGGATCTATAAAAACCTGAGTCTAAGGGGTCAAAACACACAACCCGAGTGTCTAAAATCCGAAATAGAGATTTGATCGGCATGCCGTTCACTGCGATACGACCCGGTGGGTTAAATTGACGTGTGCGAACTGACGGAATCCGATTTAGATTTCCGGATTGGGTTGGGCGTTGAAATGACGGATCTCAAAAAACCCGAGTCTAAGGGGTCAAAACACACATCCCGGGGGTCCAAAATCCCAAATAGAGATCTGATCGGTGTGCCGTTCACTCCGACATGACCGGGTGGGTTAATTTGACGTGTGCGAACTGACGGAATCGGATTTGGATTCCCGGATTGGGTCGGGCATTGAAATGATGGATCTAAAAAAAACCTGAGTCAAAAGGGTCAAAACACACAACCCGGGGGTCCAAAATCCCTAATAGGGATCTGATCGGCATGTCGTTTGCTCCGACACGACCGGGTGGATTAAATTGACGTGTGCGAACTAACGGAATTCGATTTGGATTCCCAGATTGGGTTGGGCATTGAAATGACGGATCTAAAAAAAACTAGTCTAAAGGGTCCAAACAATAACCCGGGGGTCCAAAATCTCAAATTGGGATCTGATCAGCGTGTCGTTCACTCCGACACGACTGGGTGGGTTAAATTGACGTGTGCGAACTGACGGAATCCGGTTTGGATTCCCGGATTGGGTGGAGCGTTGAAATGACGGATATAAAAAAACCCGAGTCTAAGAGGTTTGACACACAAGCCGGGGGTCCAGAATCCCAAAGAGAGGTCTGATTGCTATGCCGTTCACTGCGACACGACTGCGTGGGTTAAATTGACGTTTGCGAATTGAAAGAATCAGATTCGATTTCCGGTTTGGGTTGGGCGTTGAAATGACGGATCTCAAAAAACCCGAGTCTAGGATGTCGAAACACACAACCTGGGGGTCCAAAATCCCAAATAGAGATCTGATCGGTGTGCCTCTCACTCCGACACGACCGGGTGGGTTAATTTGACGTGGGCGTACTGACGGAATCAGATTTGGATTCCCGGATTGGGTTGGGCGTTGAAATGACGGATCTATAAAAACCTGAGTCTAAGGGTCAAAACACACAACCCGGGTGTCTAAAATCCGAAATCGAGATATGATCGGCATGCCGTTCACTCCGACACGACCGGGTGGGTTAAATTGACGTGTGCGAACTGACGGAATCCGATTTGGATTCCCGGATTGGGTTGGGCGTTGAAATGACGGATCTCAAAAAACCAGATTCTAAGGGGTCAAAACACACATCCCGGCGGTCCAAAATACCAAATAGAGATCTGATCGGTGTGCCGTTCACTCCGACACGACCGGGTGGGTTAATTTGACGTGTGCGAACTGACGGAATCGGATTTGGATTCTCGGATTGGGTTGGGCACTGAATTGACGGATCTAAAAAAAACCTGAGTCTAAAGGGTCAAAACACACAACCCGGGGGTCCAAAATCCCAAATAGGGATCTGATCGGCATGTCGTTTGCTCCGACACGACCGGGTGGATTAAATTGACGTGTGCGAACTGACGGAATCCGATTTGGATTCCCAGATTGGTTGGGCATTGAAATGACGGATCTAAAAAAAACTAGTCTAAAGGGTCCAAACATACAACCCGGGGGTCCAAAATCTCAAATTGGGATCTGATCGGCATGCCGTTCACTCCGACACGACTGGGTGGGTTAAATTGACGTGTGCGAACTGACGGAATCCCGTTTGGATTCCCGGATTGGGTGGAGCGTTGAAATGACGGATCTAAAAAAAACCCGAGTCTAAGGGGTTTGACACACAACCCGGGGGTCCTGAATCCCAAAGAGAGGTCTGATTGCTATGCCGTTCACTGCGACATGACTGGGTGGGTTAAATTGACGTGTGCGAATTGAAAGAATCCGATTGGATTTCCGGTTTGGGTTGGGCGTCGAAATGACGGATCTCAAAAAACCCGAGTCTAGGATGTCAAAACACACAACCTGGGGGTCCAAAATCCCAAATAGAGATCTGATCGGTGTGCCTCTCACTCCGACACGACCGGGGGGTTAATTTGACGTGTGCGTACTGACGGAATCTGATTTGGATTCCCGGATTTGGTTGGGCGTTGAAATGACGGATCTATAAAAACCTGAGTCTAAGGGGTCAAACACACAACCCGAGTGTCTAAAATCCTAAGCTGACCTTTGTGAGAACGTCAGGGGTATGAATAAAACGTCACTGCGACACGACTGGGTGGGTTAAATTGACGTGTGCGAATTGAAAGAATCCGATTGGATTTCCGGTTTGGGTTGGGCGTCGAAATGACGGATCTCAAAAAACCCGAGTCTAGGATGTCAAAACACACAACCTGGGGGTCCAAAATCCCAAATAGAGATCTGATCGGTGTGCCTCTCACTCCGACACGACCGGGTGGGTTAATTTGACGTGTGCGTACTGACGGAATCTGATTTGGATTCCCGGATTTGGTTGGGCGTTGAAATGACGGATCTATAAAAACCTGAGTCTAAGGGGTCAAAACACAACCCGAGTGTCTAAAATCCGAAATAGAGATTTGATCGGCATGCCGTTCACTGCGACACGACCGGTGGGTTAAATTGACATGTGCGAACTGACGGAATCCGATTTAGATTCGGGATGGGTTGGGCGTTGAAATGACGGATCTCAAAAAACCCGAGTCTAGGATGTCAAAACACACAACCTGGGGGTCCAAAATCCCAAATAGAGATCTGATCGGTGTGCCTCTCACTCCGACACGACCGGGTGGGTTAATTTGACGTGTGCGTACTGACGAAATCTGATTTGGATTCCCGGATTTGGTTGGGCGTTGAAATGACGGATCTATAAAAACCTGAGTCTAAGGGTCAAAACACACAACCCGAGTGTCTAAAATCCGAAATAGAGATTTGATCGGCATGCCGTTCACTGCGACACGACCCGGTGGGTTAAATTGACGTGTGCGAACTGACGGAATCCGATTTAGATTTTCGGATTGGGTTGGGCGTTGAAATGACGGATCTCAAAAAACCCGAGTCTAAGGGGTCAAAACACACATCCGGGGGTCCAAAATCCCAAATAGAGATCTGATCGGTGTGCCGTTCACTCCGACATGACCGGGTGGGTTAATTTGACGTGTGCGAACTGACGGAATCGGATTTGGATTCCCGGATTGGGTCGGGCATTGAAATGATGGATCTAAAAAAAACCTGAGTCAAAAGGTCAAAACACAACCCGGGGGTCCAAAATCCCTAATAGGGATCTGATCGGCATGTCGTTTGCTCCGACACGACCGGGTGGATTAAATTGACGTGTGCGAACTGACGGAATTCGATTTGGATTCCCAGATTGGGTTGGGCATTGAAATGACGGATCTAAAAAAACTAGTCTAAAGGGTCCAAACATACAACCCGGGGGTCCAAAATCTCAAATTGGGATCTGATCAGCGTGCCGTTCACTCCGACACGACTGGGTGGGTTAAATTGACGTGTGCGAACTGACGGAATCCGGTTTGGATTCCCGGATTGGGTGGAGCGTTGAAATGACGGATATAAAAAAACCCGAGTCTAAGAGGTTTGACACACAAGCCGGGGGTCCAGAATCCCAAAGAGAGGTCTGATTGCTATGCCGTTCACTGCGACACGACTGCGTGGGTTAAATTGACGTTTGCGAATTGAAAGAATCAGATTCGATTTCCGGTTTGGGTTGGGCGTTGAAATGACGGATCTCAAAAAACCCGAGTCTAGGATGTCGAAACACACAACCTGGGGGTCCAAAATCCCAAATAGAGATCTGATCGGTGTGCCTCTCACTCCGACACGACCGGGTGGTTATTTGACGTGGGCGTACTGACGGAATCAGATTTGGATTCCCGGATTGGGTTGGGCGTTGAAATGACGGATCTATAAAAACCTGAGTCTAAGGGGTCAAAACACACAACCCGGGTGTCTAAAATCCGAAATCGAGATATGATCGGCATGCCGTTCACTCCGACACGACCGGGTGGTTAAATTGAGGTGTGCGAACTGACGGAATCCGATTTGGATTCCCGGATTGGGTTGGGCGTTGAAATGACGGATCTCAAAAAACCAGATTCTAAGGGATGAAGTCCCTTGTGCTATCTTCATGAACAATGGTCAATGGTCTCTCCCTCCCCCAATTTCTGTGGAGATGTATGATATCTGGCCATGATAAATATGACGATTCTTCATCCTTTAGATCAGATCAAATGGGATAATGGCGACTTCACCATTAAGAAGGCTTGGAACTTAATTCGGGAAAAATCCAGAAGGTGGGGTGGGAAGACTGGGTATGGAAGGGACCTACGGTTCAACTTTTTCTCTGACTTGCTGGCAGGCAGTCATGCATAAGCTTCCAACAATCAACAACTTAAAGAAAAGAGGGTTTCAAATTCCGAGCAGGTGTGTTCTTTGCTACAATTCTGAGGAATGTGAGGATCATATTTTCTTTGCTTGCCCTTACTCCCAATCTGTCTGGGCGAGATTCTTCACAGGATGAATATTAATAGACACCCAAGAACTTCCATTCTAGCTGAGATGCATGCTTTAAGAGCTAGTTTCAAGAAAGATGGATTTGGTACTTCTTTGGCTCGCCTCCTTTTTAGGGCCTCAATCTGGTGGATTTGGAAAGAGGATGTAGTAGAATCTTTGAAGACATTAAAACTCCTTATATCCATACTGTTCTTTTCGATTATTCAGATGTCAGAAGCTGCTTGGAAGCGAAGCCTTACATGCAGACTATTTCTGGTCGGTCTAAAATTCTTTGTGAGAGGTTCATATCACCCTAACTAAGTAATCGTAGTCACCTTCCATTGTGGTGTCACGGTTTTCTTACTGCTTTCTTGTGTTTTACATCGGCTGTGGTGTTGTCTCTTCTTCGTGTTCTCATTTGTAGACTATTTGGTTCTCCAAAATAGTCCCTCTCATGTATCATTCATATTATTAATATATTCCATTTGGTTGACCGACCAAAAAAAAAAAAACAGATTCTAAGGGGTCAAAACACACATCCCGGCGGTCCAAAATACCAAATAGAGATCTGATCGGTGTGCCGTTCACTCCGACACGACCGGGTGGGTTAATTGACGTGTGCGAACTGACGGAATCGGATTTGGATTCTCGGATTGGGTGGGCACTGAAATGACGGATCTAAAAAAAACCTGAGTCTAAAGGGTCAAAACACACAACCCGGGGTCCAAATCCCAAATAGGGATCTGATCGGCATGTCGTTTGCTCCGACACGACCGGGTGGATTAAATTGACGTGTGCGAACTGACGGAATCCGATTTGGATTCCCAGATTGGGTTGGGCATTGAAATGACGGATCTAAAAAAACTAGTCTAAAGGGTCCAAACATACAACCCGGGGGTTCAAAATCTCAAATTGGGATCTGATCGGCATGCCGTTCACTCCGACACGACTGGGTGGGTTAAATTGACGTGTGCGAACTGACGGAATCCGTTTGGATTCCCGGATTGGGTGGAGCGTTGAAATGACGGATCTAAAAAAACCCGAGTCTAAGGGGTTTGACACACAACCCGGGGGTCCTGAATCCCGAAGAGAGGTCTGATTGCTATGCCGTTCACTGCGACACGACTGGGTGGGCTAAATTGACGTGTGCGAATTGAAAGAATCCGATTGGATTTCCGGTTTGGGTTGGGCGTCGAAATGACGGATCTCAAAAAACCCGAGTCTAGGATGTCAAACACACAACCTGGGGGTCCAAAATCCCAAATAGAGATCTGATCGGTGTGCCTCTCACTCCGACACGACCGGGTGGGTTAATTTGACGTGTGCGTACTGACGGAATCTGATTTGGATTCCCGGATTTGGTTGGGCGTTGAAATGACGGATATATAAAAACCTGAGTCTAAGGGGTCAAAACACACAACCCGAGTCTAAAATCCGAAATAGAGATTTGATCGGCATGCCGTTCACTGCGATACGACCCGGTGGGTTAAATTGACGTGTGCGAACTGACGGAATCCGATTTAGATTTCCGGATTGGGTTGGGCGTTGAAATGACGGATCTCAAAAACCCGAGTCTAAGGGGTCAAAACACACATCCCGGGGGTCCAAAATCCCAAATAGAGATCTGATCGGTGTGCCGTTCACTTCGACATGACCGGGTGGGTTAATTTGACGTGTGCGAACTGACGGAATCGGATTTGGATTCCCGGATTGGGTCGGGCATTGAAATGATGGATCTAAAAAAAACCTGAGTCAAAGGGTCAAAACACACAACCCGGGGGTCCAAAATCCCTAATAGGGATCTGATCGGCATGTCGTTTGCTCCGACACGACCGGGTGGATTAAATTGACGTGTGCGAACTGACGGAATTCGATTTGGATTCCCAGATTGGGTTGGGCATTGAAATGACGGATCTAAAAAAACTAGTCTAAAGGGTCCAACATACAACCCGGGGGTCCAAAATCTCAAATTGGGATCTGATCAGCGTGCCGTTCACTCCTACACGACTGGGTGGGTTAAATTGACGTGTGCGAACTGACGGAATCCGGTTGGATTCCCGGATTGGGTGGAGCGTTGAAATGACGGATATAAAAAACCCGAGTCTAAGAGGTTTGACACACAAGCCGGGGGTCCAGAATCCCAAAGAGAGGTCTGATTGCTATGCCGTTCACTGCGACACGACTGCGTGGGTTAAATTGACGTTTGCGAATTGAAAGAATCAGATTCGATTTCCGGTTTGGGTTGGGCGTTGAAATGACGGATCTCAAAAAACCCGAGTCTAGGATGTCGAAACACACAACCTGGGGTCCAAAATCCCAAATAGAGATCTGATCGGTGTGCCTCTCACTCCGACACGACCGGGTGGGTTAATTTGACGTGGGCGTACTGACGGAATCAGATTTGGATTCCCGGATTGGGTTGGGCGTTGAAATGACGGATCTATAAAAACCTGAGTCTAAGGGGTCAAAACACACAACCCGGGTGTCTAAAATCCGAAATCGAGATATGATCGGCATGCCGTTCACTCCGACACGACCGGGTGGGTTAAATTGAGGTGTGCGAACTGACGGAATCCGATTTGGATTCCGGATTGGGTTGGGCGTTGAAATGACGGATCTCAAAAAACCAGATTCTAAGGGGTCAAAACACACATCCCGGCGGTCCAAAATACCAATAGAGATCTGATCGGTGTGCCGTTCACTCCGACACGACCGGGTGGGTTAATTTGACGTGTGCGAACTGACGGAATCGGATTTGGATTCTCGGATTGGGTTGGGCACTGAAATGACGGATCTAAAAAAAACCTGAGTCTAAAGGGTCAAAACACACAACCCGGGGGTCCAAAATCCCAAATAGGGATCTGATCGGCATGTCGTTTGCTCCGACACGACCGGGTGGATTAAATTGACGTGTGCGAACTGACGGAATCCGATTTGGATTCCCAGATTGGGTTGGGCATTGAAATGACGGATCTAAAAAAAACTAGTCTAAAGGGTCCAAACATACAACCCGGGGGTCCAAAATCTCAAATTGGGATCTGATCGGCATGCCGTTCACTCCGACACGACTGGGTGGGTTAAATTGACGTGTGCGAACTGACGGAATCCGGTTTGGATTCCCGGATTGGGTGGAGCGTTGAAATGACGGATCTAAAAAAACCCATGTCTAAGGGTTTGACACACAACCCGGGGGTCCTGAATCCCGAAGAGAGGTCTGATTGCTATGCCGTTCACTGCGACACGACTGGGTGGGCTAAATTGACGTGTGCGAATTGAAAGAATCCGATTGGATTTCCGGTTTGGGTTGGGCGTCGAAATGACGGATCTCAAAAACCCGAGTCTAGGATGTCAAAACACACAACCTGGGGGTCCAAAATCCCAAATAGAGATCTGATCGGTGTGCCTCTCACTCCGACACGACCGGGTGGGTTAATTTGACGTGTGCGTACTGACGGAATCTGATTTGGATTCCCGGATTTGGTTGGGCGTTGAAATGACGGATATATAAAAACCTGAGTCTAAGGGGTCAAAACACACAACCAGTGTCTAAAATCCGAAATAGAGATTTGATCGGCATGCCGTTCACTGCGATACGACCCGGTGGGTTAAATTGACGTGTGCGAACTGACGGAATCCGATTTAGATTTCCGGATTGGGTTGGGCGTTGAAATGACGGATCTCAAAAAACCCGAGTCTAAGGGGTCAAAACACACATCCCGGGGGTCCAAAATCCCAAATAGAGATCTGATCGGTGTGCCGTTCACTCCGACATGACGGGTGGGTTAATTTGACGTGTGCGAACTGACGGAATCGGATTTGGATTCCCGGATTGGGTCGGGCATTGAAATGATGGATCTAAAAAAAACCTGAGTCAAAAGGGTCAAAACACACAACCCGGGGGTCCAAAATCCTAATAGGGATCTGATCGGCATGTCGTTTGCTCCGACACGACCGGGTGGATTAAATTGACGTGTGCGAACTGACGGAATTCGATTTGGATTCCCAGATTGGGTTGGGCATTGAAATGACGGATCTAAAAAACACTAGTCTAAAGGGTCCAAACATACAACCCGGGGGTCCAAAATCTCAAATTGGGATCTGATCAGCGTGCCGTTCACTCCTACACGACTGGGTGGGTTAAATTGACGTGTGCGAACTGACGGAATCCGTTTGGATTCCCGGATTGGGTGGAGCGTTGAAATGACGGATATAAAAAACCCGAGTCTAAGAGGTTTGACACACAAGCCGGGGGTCCAGAATCCCAAAGAGAGGTCTGATTGCTATGCCGTTCACTGCGACACGACTGCGTGGGTTAAATTGACGTTTGCGAATTGAAAGAATCAGATTCGATTTCCGGTTTGGGTTGGGCGTTGAAATGACGGATCTCAAAAAACCCGAGTCTAGGATGTCGAAACACACAACCTGGGGGTCCAAAATCCCAAATAGAGATCTGATCGGTGTGCCTCTCACTCCGACACGACCGGGTGGGTTAATTTGACGTGGGCGTACTGACGGAATCAGATTTGGATTCCCGGATTGGGTTGGGCGTTGAAATGACGGATCTATAAAAACCTGAGTCTAAGGGTCAAAACACACAACCCGGGTGTCTAAAATCCGAAATCGAGATATGATCGGCATGCCGTTCACTCCGACACGACCGGGTGGGTTAAATTGACGTGTGCGAACTGACGGAATCCGATTTGGATTCCCGGATTGGGTTGGGCGTTGAAATGACGGATCTCAAAAAACCAGATTCTAAGGGGTCAAAACACACATCCCGGCGGTCCAAAATACCAAATAGAGATCTGATCGGTGTGCCGTTCACTCCGACACGACCGGGTGGGTTAATTTGACGTGTGCGAACTGACGGAATCGGATTTGGATTCTCGGATTGGGTTGGGCACTGAAATGACGGATCTAAAAAAAACCTGAGTCTAAAGGGTCAAAACACACAACCCGGGGGTCCAAAATCCCAAATAGGGATCTGATCGGCATGTCGTTTGCTCCGACACGACCGGGTGGATTAAATTGACGTGTGCGAACTGACGGAATCCGATTTGGATTCCCAGATTGGGTTGGGCATTGAAATGACGGATCTAAAAAAACTAGTCTAAAGGGTCCAAACATACAACCCGGAGGTCCAAAATCTCAATTGGGATCTGATCGGCATGCCGTTCACTCCGACACGACTGGGTGGGTTAAATTGACGTGTGCGAACTGACGGAATCCGGTTTGGATTCCCGATTGGGTGGAGCGTTGAAATGACGGATCTAAAAAAACCCAGTCTAAGGGGTTTGACACACAACCCGGGGGTCCTGAATCCCGAAGAGAGGTCTGATTGCTATGCCGTTCACTGCGACACGACTGGGTGGGCTAAATTGACGTGTGCGAATTGAAAGAATCCGATTGGATTTCCGGTTTGGGTTGGGCGTCGAAATGACGGATCTCAAAAAACCCGAGTCTAGGATGTCAAACACACAACCTGGGGGTCCAAAATCCCAAATAGAGATCTGATCGGTGTGCCTCTCACTCCGACACGACCGGGTGGGTTAATTTGACGTGTGCGTACTGACGGAATCTGATTTGGATTCCCGGATTTGGTTGGGCGTTGAAATGACGGATATATAAAAACCTGAGTCTAAGGGGTCAAAACACACAACCCGAGTGTCTAAAATCCGAAATAGAGATTTGATCGGCATGCCGTTCACTGCGATACGACCCGGTGGGTTAAATTGACGTGTGCGAACTGACGGAATCCGATTTAGATTTCCGGATTGGGTTGGGCGTTGAAATGACGGATCTCAAAAAACCCGAGTCTAAGGGGTCAAAACACACATCCCGGGGGTCCAAAATCCCAAATAGAGATCTGATCGGTGTGCCGTTCACTCCGACATGACCGGGTGGGTTAATTTGACGTGTGCGAACTGACGGAATCGGATTTGGATTCCCGGATTGGGTCGGGCATTGAAATGATGGATCTAAAAAAAACCTGAGTCAAAAGGTCAAAACACACAACCCGGGGTCCAAAATCCCTAATAGGGATCTGATCGGCATGTCGTTTGCTCCGACACGACCGGGTGGATTAAATTGACGTGTGCGAACTGACGGAATTCGATTTGGATTCCCAGATTGGGTTGGGCATTGAAATGACGGATCTAAAAAAACTAGTCTAAAGGGTCCAAACATACAACCCGGGGTCCAAAATCTCAAATTGGGATCTGATCAGCGTGCCGTTCACTCCTACACGACTGGGTGGGTTAAATTGACGTGTGCGAACTGACGGAATCCGGTTTGGATTCCCGGATTGGGTGGAGCGTTGAAATGACGGATATAAAAAAACCCGAGTCTAAGAGGTTTGACACAGAAGCCGGGGGTCCAGAATCCCAAAGAGAGGTCTGATTGCTATGCCGTTCACTGCGACACGACTGCGTGGGTTAAATTGACGTTTGCGAATTGAAAGAATCAGATTCGATTTCCGGTTTGGGTTGGGCGTTGAAATGACGGATCTCAAAAAACCCGAGTCTAGGATGTCGAAACACACAACCTGGGGGTCCAAAATCCCAAATAGAGATCTGATCGGTGTGCCTCTCACTCCGACGCGACCGGGTGGGTTAATTTGACGTGGGCGTACTGACGGAATCAGATTTGGATTCCCGGATTGGGTTGGGCGTTGAAATGACGGATCTATAAAACCTGAGTCTAAGGGGTCAAAACACACAACCCGGGTGTCTAAAATCCGAAATCGAGATATGATCGGCATGCCGTTCACTCCGACACGACCGGGTGGGTTAAATTGACGTGTGCGAACTGACGGAATCCGATTTGGATTCCCGGATTGGGTTGGGCGTTGAAATGACGGATCTCAAAAAACCAGATTCTAAGGGGTCAAAACACACATCCCGGCGGTCCAAAATACCAAATAGAGATCTGATCGGTGTGCCGTTCACTCCGACACGACCGGGTGGGTTAATTTGACGTGTGCGAACTGACGGAATCGGATTTGGATTCTCGGATTGGGTTGGGCACTGAATTGACGGATCTAAAAAAAACCTGAGTCTAAAGGGTCAAACACACAACCCGGGGGTCCAAAATCCCAAATAGGGATCTGATCGGCATGTCGTTTGCTCCGACACGACCGGGTGGATTAAATTGACGTGTGCGAACTGACGGAATCCGATTTGGATTCCCAGATTGGGTTGGGCATTGAAATGACGGATCTAAAAAAACTAGTCTAAAGGGTCCAAACATACAACCCGGGGGTCCAAAATCTCAAATTGGGATCTGATCGGCATGCCGTTCACTCCGACACGACTGGGTGGGTTAAATTGACGTGTGCGAACTGACGGAATCCGGTTTGGATTCCCGGATTGGTGGAGCGTTGAAATGACGGATCTAAAAAAACCCGAGTCTAAGGGGTTTGACACACAACCCGGGGTCCTGAATCCCGAAGAGAGGTCTGATTGCTATGCCGTTCACTGCGACACGACTGGGTGGGTTAAATTGACGTGTGCGAATTGAAAGAATCCGATTGGATTTCCGGTTTGGGTTGGGCGTCGAAATGACGGATCTCAAAAACCCGAGTCTAGGATGTCAAACACACAACCTGGGGTCCAAAATCCCAAATAGAGATCTGATCGGTGTGCCTCTCACTCCGACACGACCGGGTGGGTTAATTTGACGTGTGCGTACTGACGGAATCTGATTTGGATTCCCGGATTTGGTTGGGCGTTGAAATGACGGATCTATAAAAACCTGAGTCTAAGGGGTCAAAACACACAACCCGAGTGTCTAAAATCCGAAATAGAGATTTGATCGGCATGCCGTTCACTGCGACACGACCCGGTGGGTTAAATTGACGTGTGCGAACTGACGGAATCCGATTTAGATTTCCGGATTGGGTTGGGCGTTGAAATGACGGATCTCAAAAAACCCGAGTCTAGGATGTCAAAACCACAACCTGGGGGTCCAAAATCCCAAATAGAGATCTGATCGGTGCCTCTCACTCCGACACGACCGGGTGGGTTAATTTGACGTGTGCGTACTGACGGAATCTGATTTGGATTCCCGGATTGGTTGGGCGTTGAAATGACGGATCTATAAAAACCTGAGTCTAAGGGGTCAAAACACACAACCCGAGTGTCTAAAATCCGAAATAGAGATTTGATCGGCATGCCGTTCACTGCGACACGACCCTGTGGGTTAAATTGACGTGTGCGAACTGACGGAATCCGATTTAGATTTCCGGATTGGGTTGGGCGTTGAAATGACGGATCTCAAAAAACCCGAGTCTAAGGGTCAAAACACACATCCCGGGGGTCCAAAATCCCAAATAGAGATCTGATCGGTGTGCCGTTCACTCCGACATGACCGGGTGGGTTAATTTGACGTGTGCGAACTGACGGAATCGGATTTGGATTCCCGGATTGGGTCGGGCATTGAAATGATGGATCTAAAAAAAACCTGAGTCAAAAGGGTCAAAACACACAACCCGGGGGTCCAAAATCCCTAATAGGGATCTGATCGGCATGTCGTTTGCTCCGACACGACCGGGTGGATTAAATTGACGTGTGCGAACTGACGGAATTCGATTTGGATTCCCAGATTGGGTTGGGCATTGAAATGACGGATCTAAAAAAAACTAGTCTAAAGGGTCCAAACATACAACCCGGGGGTCCAAAATCTCAAATTGGGATCTGATCAGCGTGCCGTTCACTCCGACACGACTGGGTGGGTTAAATTGACGTGTGCGAACTGACGGAATCCGGTTTGGATTCCCGGATTGGGTGGAGCGTTGAAATGACGGATATAAAAAAACCCGAGTCTAAGAGGTTTGACACACAAGCCGGGGTCCAGAATCCCAAAGAGAGGTCTGATTGCTATGCCGTTCACTGCGACACGACTGCGTGGGTTAAATTGACGTTTGCGAATTGAAAGAATCAGATTCGATTTCCGGTTTGGGTTGGGCGTCGAAATGACGGATCTCAAAAAACCCGAGTCTAGGATGTCAAAACACACAACCTGGGGGTCCAAAATCCCAAATAGAGATCTGATCGGTGTGCCTCTCACTCCGACACGACCGGTGGGTTAATTTGACGTGTGCGTACTGACGGAATCTGATTTGGATTCCCGGATTTGGTTGGGCGTTGAAATGACGGATCTATAAAACCTGAGTCTAAGGGGTCAAAACACACAACCCGAGTGTCTAAAATCCGAAATAGAGATTTGATCGGCATGCCGTTCACTGCGACACGACCCGGTGTTAAATTGACATGTGCGAACTGACGGAATCCGATTTAGATTTCGGGATGGGTTGGGCGTTGAAATGACGGATCTCAAAAAACCCGAGTCTAGGATGTCAAAACACACAACCTGGGGGTCCAAAATCCCAAATAGAGATCTGATCGGTGTGCCTCTCACTCCGACACGACCGGGTGGGTTAATTTGACGTGTGCGTACTGACGGAATCTGATTTGGATTCCCGGATTGGTTGGGCGTTGAAATGACGGATCTATAAAACCCTGAGTCTAAGGGGTCAAAACACACAACCCGAGTGTCTAAAATCCGAAATAGAGATTTGATCGGCATGCCGTTCACTGCGACACGACCCGGTGGGTTAAATTGACGTGTGCGAACTGACGGAATCCGATTTAGATTTCCGGATTGGGTTGGGCGTTGAAATGACGGATCTCAAAAAACCCGAGTCTAGGATGTCAAAACACACAACCTGGGGGTCCAAAATCCCAAATAGAGATCTGATCGGTGTGCCTCTCACTCCGACACGACCGGGTGGGTTAATTTGACGTGTGCGTACTGACGGAATCTGATTTGGATTCCCGGATTTGGTTGGGCGTTGAAATGACGGATCTATAAAAACCTGAGTCTAAGGGGTCAAACACACAACCCGAGTGTCTAAGATCCGAAATAGAGATTTGATCGGCATGCCGTTCACTGCGACACGACCCGGTGGGTTAAATTGACGTGTGCGAACTGACGGAATCCGATTTAGATTTCCGATTGGGTTGGGCGTTGAAATGACGGATCTCAAAAAACCCGAGTCTAGGATGTCAAAACACACAACCTGGGGGTCCAAAATCCCAAATAGAGATCTGATCGGTGTGCCTCTCACTCCGACACGACCGGGTGGGTTAATTTGACGTGTGCGTACTGACGGAATCTGATTTGGATTCCCGGATTTGGTTGGGCGTTGAAATGACGGATCTATAAAAACCTGAGTCTAAGGGTCAAAACACACAACCCGAGTGTCTAAAATCCGAAATAGAGATTTGATCGGCATGCCGTTCACTGCGACACGACCCGGTGGGTTAAATTGACGTGTGCGAACTGACGGAATCCGATTTAGATTTCCGGATTGGGTTGGGCGTTGAAATGACGGATCTCAAAAAACCCGAGTCTAAGGGGTCAAAACACACATCCCGGGGGTCCAAAATCCCAAATAGAGATCTGATCGTGTGCCGTTCACTCCGACATGACCGGGTGGGTTAATTTGACGTGTGCGAACTGACGGAATCGGATTTGGATTCCCGGATTGGGTCGGGCATTGAAATGATGGATCTAAAAAAAACCTGAGTCAAAAGTCAAACACACAACCCGGGGGTCCAAAATCCCTAATAGGGATCTGATCGGCATGTCGTTTGCTCCGACACGACCGGGTGGATTAAATTGACGTGTGCGAACTGACGGAATTCGATTTGGATTCCCAGATTGGGTTGGGCATTGAAATGACGGATCTAAAAAAACTAGTCTAAAGGGTCCAAACATACAACCCGGGGTCCAAAATCTCAAATTGGGATCTGATCAGCGTGCCGTTCACTCCGACACGACTGGGTGGGTTAAATTGACGTGTGCGAACTGACGGAATCCGGTTTGGATTCCCGGATTGGGTGGAGCGTTGAAATGACGGATATAAAAAAACCCGAGTCTAAGAGGTTTGACACACAACCGGGGTCCAGAATCCCAAAGAGAGGTCTGATTGCTATGCCGTTCACTGCGACACGACTGCGTGGGTTAAATTGACGTTTGTGAATTGAAAGAATCAGATTCGATTTCCGGTTTGGGTTGGGCGTTGAAATGACGGATCTCAAAAAACCCGAGTCTAGGATGTCGAAACACACAACCTGGGGGTCCAAAATCCCAAATAGAGATCTGATCGGTGTGCCTCTCACTCCGACACGACCGGGTGGGTTAATTTGACGTGGGCGTACTGACGGAATCAGATTTGGATTCCCGGATTGGGTTGGGCGTTGAAATGACGGATCTATAAAAACCTGAGTCTAAGTGGTCAAAACACACAACCCGGGTGTCTAAAATCCGAAATCGAGATATGATCGGCACGCCGTTCACTCCGACACGACCGGGTGGGTTAAATTGACGTGTGCGAACTGACGGAATCCGATTTGGATTCCCGGATTGGGTTGGGCGTTGAAATGACGGATCTCAAAAAACCAGATTCTAAGGGGTCAAAACACACTTCCCGGCGGTCCAAAATACCAAATAGAGATCTGATCGGTGTGCCGTCACTCCGACACGACCGGTGGGTTAATTTGACGTGTGCGAACTGACGGAATCGGATTTGGATTCTCGGATTGGGTTGGGCACTGAAATGACGGATCTAAAAAAACCTGAGTCTAAAGGGTCAAAACACACAACCCGGGGGTCCAAATCCCAAATAGGGATCTGATCGGCATGTCGTTTGCTCCGACACGACCGGGTGGATTAAATTGACGTGTGCGAACTGACGGAATCCGATTTGGATTCCCAGATTGGGTTGGCCATTGAAATGACGGATCTAAAAAACTAGTCTAAAGGGTCCAAACATACAACCCGGGGTCCAAAATCTCAAATTGGGATCTGATCGGCATGCCGTTCACTCCGACACGACTGGGTGGGTTAATTGACGTGTGCGAACTGACGGAATCCGTTTGGATTCCCGGATTGGGTGGAGCGTTGAAATGACGGATCTAAAAAAACCCGAGTCTAAGGGGTTTGACACACAACCCGGGGGTCCTGAATCCCGAAGAGAGGTCTGATTGCTATGCCGTTCACTGCGACACGACTGGGTGGGCTAAATTGACGTGTGCGAATTGAAAGAATCCGATTGGATTTCCGGTTTGGGTTGGGCGTCGAAATGACGGATCTCAAAAACCCGAGTCTAGGATGTCAAAACACACAACCTGGGGGTCCAAAATCCCAAATAGAGATCTGATCGGTGTGCCTCTCACTCCGACACGACCGGGTGGGTTAATTTGACGTGTGCGTACTGACGGAATCTGATTTGGATTCCCGATTTGGTTGGGCGTTGAAATGACGGATCTATAAAACCTGAGTCTAAGGGGTCAAAACACACAACCCGAGTGTCTAAAATCCGAAATAGAGATTTGATCGGCATGCCGTTCACTGCGATACGACCCGGTGGGTTAAATTGACGTGTGCGAACTGACGGAATCCGATTTAGATTTCCGGATTGGGTTGGGCGTTGAAATGACGGATCTCAAAAAACCCGAGTCTAAGGGGTCAAAACACACATCCCGGGGGTCCAAAATCCCAAATAGAGATCTGATCGGTGTGCCGTTCACTCCGACATGACCGGGTGGGTTAATTTTACGTGTGCGAACTGACGGAATCGGATTTGGATTCCCGGATTGGGTCGGGCATTGAAATGATGGATCTAAAAAAAACCTGAGTCAAAAGGATCAAAACCACAACCCGGGGGTCCAAAATCCCTAATAGGGATCTGATCGGCATGTCGTTTGCTCCGACACGACCGGGTGGATTAAATTGACGTGTGCGAACTGACGGAATTCGATTTGGATTCCCAGATTGGGTTGGGCATTGAAATGACGGATCTAAAAAAACTAGTCTAAAGGGTCCAAACATACAACCCGGGGTCCAAAATCTCAAATTGGGATCTGATCAGCGTGCCGTTCACTCCGACACGACTGGGTGGGTTAAATTGACGTGTGCGAACTGACGGAATCCGGTTTGGATTCCCGGATTGGGTGGAGCGTTGAAATGACGGATATAAAAAAACCCGAGTCTAAGAGGTTTGACACACAGCCGGGGGTCCAGAATCCCAAAGAGAGGTCTGATTGCTATGCCGTTCACTGCGACACGACTGCGTGGGTTAAATTGACGTTTGCGAATTGAAAGAATCAGATTCGATTTCCGGTTTGGGTTGGGCGTTGAAATGACGGATCTCAAAAAACCCGAGTCTAGGATGTCGAAACACACAACCTGGGGGTCCAAAATCCAAATAGAGATCTGATCGTGTGCCTCTCACTCCGACACGACCGGGTGGGTTAATTTGACGTGGGCGTACTGACGGAATCAGATTTGGATTCCCGGATTGGGTTGGGCGTTGAAATGACGGATCTATAAAAACCTGAGTCTAAGGGGTCAAAACACACAACCCGGGGTCTAAAATCCGAAATCGAGATATGATCGGCACGCCGTTCACTCCGACACGACCGGGTGGGTTAAATTGACGTGTGCGAACTGACGGAATCCGATTTGGATTCCCGGATTGGGTTGGGCGTTGAAATGACGGATCTCAAAAAACCAGATTCTAAGGGGTCAAAACACACTTCCCGGCGGTCCAAAATACCAAATAGAGATCTGATCGGTGTGCCGTTCACTCCGACACGACCGGGTGGGTTAATTTGACGTGTGCGAACTGACGGAATCGGATTTGGATTCTCGGATTGGGTTGGGCACTGAAATGACGGATCTAAAAAAACCTGAGTCTAAAGGGTCAAAACACACAACCCGGGGGTCCAAAATCCCAATAGGGATCTGATCGGCATGTCGTTTGCTCCGACACGACCGGGTGGATTAATTGACGTGTGCGAACTGACGGAATCCGATTTGGATTCCAAGATTGGGTTGGCCATCTTCACCGCCTGAACATAAGAAGAAGGCCTCGGCAAAACATTCTTGAAGAAATGTCTTCCCTGCGGGCTAGCTTCAAAAAGGATGGGCCTGGTACGTCCTTGGCTCGTATTCTTTTTCGTGCTGCTATTTGGTGGATCTGGAAGGAAAGGTGCAGAAGAACATTTGAAGATTCAAGGCTTTCTCCTATTCAAGGCACTTTAGCTATCATCGAAGATGCTAGATCTTGTATTGAAGCGAATCCTTCTCCTCGGGTTCCTTCGGGTCGGTCTAAGGCAATTTTTAAGAGATTTAATATTAGACTTAGAAGTTCTTAACAAGTTGTTTAAGGAGATAGTCACCAAGATGTGGTGCCATCTTCTTCGTTGTTGTCCATTTCTAGTTTATCGGGTAGTCTCACCTGATAACCTCTCCTTGTATATTTGTTTCTCTTATTAATTAAATCTCTTGGTTGACCGACCAAAAAAAAGATTGGGTTGGCCATTGAAATGACGGATCTAAAAAAACTAGTCTAAAGGGTCCAAACATACAACCCGGGGGTCCAAATCTCAAATTGGGATCTGATCGGCATGCCGTTCACTCCGACACGACTGGGTGGGTTAAATTGACGTGTGCGAACTGACGGAATCCGGTTTGGATTCCCGGATTGGGTGGAGCGTTGAAATGACGGATCTAAAAAAACCCGAGTCTAAGGGGTTTGACACACAACCCGGGGGTCCTGAATCCCGAAGAGAGGTCTGATTGCTATGCCGTTCACTGCGACACGACTGGGTGGGCTAAATTGACGTGTGCGAATTGAAAGAATCCGATTGGATTTCCGGTTTGGGTTGGGCGTCGAAATGACGGATCTCAAAAAACCCGAGTCTAGGATGTCAAACACACAACCTGGGGGTCCAAAATCCCAAATAGAGATCTGATCGGTGTGCCTCTCACTCCGACACGACCGGGTTGGTTAATTTGACGTGTGCGTACTGACGGAATCTGATTTGGATTCCCGGATTTGGTTGGGCGTTGAAATGACGGATCTATAAAAACCTGAGTCTAAGGGTCAAAACACACAACCCGAGTGTCTAAAATCCGAAATAGAGATTTGATCGGCATGCCGTTCACTGCGATACGACCCGGTGGGTTAAATTGACGTGTGCGAACTGACGGAATCCGATTTAGATTTCCGGATTGGGTTGGGCGTTGAAATGACGGATCTCAAAAAACCCGAGTCTAAGGGTCAAAACACACATCCCGGGGGTCCAAAATCCCAAATAGAGATCTGATCGGTGTGCCGTTCACTCCGACATGACCGGGTGGGTTAATTTTACGTGTGCGAACTGACGGAATCGGATTTGGATTCCCGGATTGGGTCGGGCATTGAAATGATGGATCTAAAAAAAACCTGAGTCAAAGGGTCAAAACACACAACCCGGGGGTCCAAAATCCCTAATAGGGATCTGATCGGCATGTCGTTTGCTCCGACACGACCGGGTGGATTAAATTGACGTGTGCGAACTGACGGAATTCGATTTGGATTCCCAGATTGGGTTGGGCATTGAAATGACGGATCTAAAAAAAACTAGTCTAAAGGGTCCAAACATACAACCCGGGGTCCAAAATCTCAAATTGGGATCTGATCAGCGTGCCGTTCACTCCGACACGACTGGGTGGGTTAAATTGACGTGTGCGAACTGACGGAATCCGGTTTGGATTCCCGGATTGGGTGGAGCGTTGAAATGACGGATATAAAAAAACCCGAGTCTAAGAGGTTTGACACACAAGCCGGGGGTCCAGAATCCCAAAGAGAGGTCTGATTGCTATGCCGTTCACTGCGACACGACTGCGTGGGTTAAATTGACGTTTGCGAATTGAAAGAATCAGATTCGATTTCCGGTTTGGGTTGGGCGTTGAAATGACGGATCTCAAAAAACCCGAGTCTAGGATGTCGAACACACAACCTGGGGGTCCAAAATCCCAAATAGAGATCTGATCGGTGTGCCTCTCACTCCGACACGACCGGGAGGGTTAATTTGACGTGGGCGTACTGACGGAATCAGATTTGGATTCCCGGATTGGGTTGGGCGTTGAAATGACGATCTATAAAAACCTGAGTCTAAGGGGTCAAAACACACAACCCGGGTGTCTAAAATCCGAAATCGAGATATGATCGGCATGCCGTTCACTCCGACACGACCGGTGGGTTAAATTGACGTGTGCGAACTGACGGAATCCGATTTGGATTCCCGGATTGGGTTGGGCGTTGAAATGACGGATCTCAAAAACCAGATTCTAAGGGGTCAAAACACACATCCCGGCGGTCCAAAATACCAAATAGAGATCTGATCGGTGTGCCGTTCACTCCGACACGACCGGGTGGGTTAATTTGACGTGTGCGAACTGACGGAATCGGATTTGGATTCTCGGATTGGGTTGGGCACTGAAATGACGGATCTAAAAAAAACCTGAGTCTAAAGGGTCAAAACACACAACCCGGGGGTCCAAAATCCCAAATAGGATCTGATCGCATGTCGTTTGCTCCGACACGACCGGGTGGATTTTTTTTTTTTTGGTAAGTAAATGATAACTATATTGAAGATAGGAATGTACAAGATGGCAAAAGGTGAACTGGGAGAGCGCACCCTTCCTCAAAGAGGTAGAATGTAATCACTCCACCAGAACTCTCCTTTTGACCAAACAAAGAAAAACCGAGAGATTCATGGCTACACAGCCCGTAGCCTATGAATCCTTGCACATAAAGAAACAACCAGCTGATTTAAATCCAACGACCAAGTCCACTAGTGAAGGCGACCTGCAGAGAAAAAAGAACAATAGAACCAATCTTGGAGATAGCCATTAGTGTGGAAACAAAATTTAGAAGACATCATATGCAAACCACTCAAAGAAGCCCAATTCTAACTAACTTATAGAGAAGTTAAATCTAGTGAGAACCCCTTTCTCTCTTTGAGATAAAGACTCTTTCTTGAACTTAAGCTCTCCAATGCATCTGATATCAAACAGAATATCAATGAGAATGCTCATCTTATCTCTATTCTGGCCATCAAAAATTCTCAAACACCGCTCTCTCCAAATCCACCAAATAGTGCATCTGAAAGCAATCTTAGCAAAACTTGAAAGAGTACTTTTACCAGGGAAAGAATGCATAAGAGCTTTCATCTCAAGGTGAATATTCTTCTCCGGATTCCTAGTAAAGTCAAACCTTTTCAAGATCTCTTTCCAAATCCATTTTGTATAAGAGCAAGCAAAATAGAGATGATCCACAGTTTCATTCTCTATCAAGCACAAGGCACATCTATTATTCTTAGGAGATTTGATTTCAGCAGGAATCCGCATCAAAGCCTCACTCTGGAATTACAGACCCTCATGCAAGCTTTCCCTGTGAAAAGTAAGCTCAGTAGCCTTGCCAAAGTGATCTTCAGATGTACTATTTGGTGGGTGTGGAGAGAGAGATGTCTTCGGATCTTTGAAGATTGCAAAAGAATAAATGAGTATTCTCATTGACATTCTCTATGATACTAGATGCATTGTTGAGAATCATTTGAAGAAGGTGACTTTATCCCAAAGGGAAAAAGGGGTTTTCACAAGATTTAATTTCTCCTTAAGTTAGTTTAAATCAATTTAATTTCCTTGAATAGTTCCATGAGAGGTCGAATGCATTGTGTTTCTACACTAATCTTTATCTTCAAGCTTGGTTCTATTTTTCTATCCCTCTTTGCAGGTTGTCAGTAAGGTTTCCGCTAGCTTGCTGCTTTGAAGTTTTCTAGAAGGTCCTGTACTTAATTATCCATCCTTTTAAGGACTTACTTTGTCTTCATAGGCTACGGATTGTGTAGTCATGAACCTTGGTCATAATCTACAGCCTGTGTAGATATGGCCTTTTGTACATTCTTTTCTCATGCAATATAGTTACTTTTACCTACCAAAAAAAAAAAAAAAGGCACATCTATTAGCAAGGTAGTAACCTTTTCTTTGCATGTTGTCCATTGTAGGAAGTTTTTTTTTTTAAGAGGGCTGTCCCAAGTCCACCTGAAAGGTACCCAATTCTGATCTTTAGTCCTTTTTTTTTGGTAATTGATACCGGAATTCATATTAAATAAGGAATTGGAAATTTGTACAAAGGGTGGTCCATGCTATCACAAGCCAATAGCTATGGATCCATAAAAGGACTAGAAAGGACATAAGGATATGTCTGAACCGAACCAATCTAGCTTCTTTGAATAATGAAATATTGATGATTGTGGTTTCCCTATGATAAGGAATCCCTTGCAAGTGAGATTCAGTAACACTGCGGATGTCAGATAAAATTGATAGAAAACACTTGCATGCTACTCCTATGTTTGGACTCAAATATGCGGCAACACCTCTCCTTCCATATCCACCATAAAGCAGTCCTAAAGGCAGAGAAGGCATAATTCGACCAGCGCCCTTAGTACCGAATTCTCTATCCAAGCTCTGACTCTCTTCGGATTGAATGTCTTGGCCTCCTCTGAATTCCCAGCCTATGAAGAATTGCATCCAGATCCAGTAGAATAAGAACATTGAAAGTAAGATGGTTAATATCTTCCCCTTGTTGCTTGCAAAGAGTACAAATATTTGGCCATGAAACCCTCGCTTCTGGAGAATATCAATGTGGTAATGCCCTCCCATGAAACTGCCATGCATGCAATGAAAATTTCTGACTGGTGGGCTCATCCAGACTATATTTGCCCAAGGCACCTTCGGTTGATTGACTCTTTTCATATCATAAATCATTGTTACTGATCGAGCCATTGTTATGATTCCAAAGAATTAAATCCCCACAATCATTCGCAATGGATACACCAGAATCCGTGGCCAGATGTCAAACATTCAATGGATGAAGGAGGCGGTAGGCACCAATTTCCATTTCGAATGAAAGAGTTTACCTTGGCATTTACAGGAAGACCAAGTAGGTTTCTGATATAATGGCCACCTACGGAGTGAATGGATTGCCCTGTATCCAAGGATCATTCCATAAATTAAGGAGTCGCCATTACCACCTTGTAGTGCAAGTGAGGTTTGATCCAATTTCTAGCCTTCAGGATGCCCTTCCAGCAGAGAGTGATATGTTTTCACCTGAACAGTCCAGATAGACTCATTCTTAATGTATCTACTAGATACCCATTGATGCCACAGAGTACTATTATTGGAGAGCAGTCTCCAAACTGCATTGCTATGACATTGAATTCCACACCGAAAGGCTTCTAAGTCCAATCCACCTTCATCTTTCGGTCTACAGATATAATCCCACTTTATTAGATGAAAGGTTTATACTCTCCTGAACCATGCCAAAGAAATTACGCAGTAATCTCTCCACTTCACCCACTAATCCTTTCGTAGAATGAATACACCGCCCAATAGATTGCATAGGAGTGTAAAACTGAGCGGATAATTCTAAACGCCCGGCTTTAGAAAGCAATCTTGTTTTCCACGAAGCATTCGCCTAGAGATCTTCTGAAGAATAGGAATACAATGGAGGTTGGACAGACGAGAAGAGAATAAGGAAGGCCCAAGTAAGTGGAGGTAAACTCCCTCTTGAACTTTCAAAGCATCTAAAAGCGGCTTCTTGTGCAGAACCTTCGCCCCAATGAACACTTTACTCTTCGAAGCATTTAGTTGAAGCCCGGAGTAGCAATAGAATTTTTGAGAATGGTGGTGATGCAATGGCAGAAGAGACAGTAGGCTTCATGAAAGAAGGAGATCATCACGAAACTAAATGTGAGAGAGAAGTGCTTCCATAAGTAGGTACACAAAGATCCATAAGTGAAGAGACGTAGGCTTCTGATCTTTAGTCCTTATTTGGTTCCAAGCTGAAGTTGCACTGATTTTCCCCTGTCATGGATCCAGGTTATTGCGTCACTATGGCAATTATGGATAGGAATTTGGGCAATGATGGGCCACAAAGAACATATCAGCCGATGTAGAATGGGCAATTTCCAGCCCCATTATCAATGACTCAGAACATGATATGAAAGGAGCTCCAAGATCATGTCTAAATCCGATCACCAAAGAGTTGATTAATGCTTTTCCCATTGACCCAAGGATCAAACCAAAAACTAGTAGACCTACCATCACAATGTCATAGGTAATATGACTTTGAATGAAGGTTCTAGCATTAGAATACCTCTCCAAGCTGCCGAATGATAAGATTTTGGAGTAGCTTGCCAAATATTGGTTTTCGACAGATATTTATGATTAATCCATGGATCCAAAGGGTATTAGACTGCTGTAAAACCTCCCAAAGCTGTTTCACCATGCAAGCCTTGTTCCAGTCCTTAAGCTTTCTGAGATTCAAACCACCTTCCTGCTTAGGAGTACATATTTTACCCCCAATTAATCATATTGATAGATTTGCTGTCACTATTACCATTCCAAAAGAAGTTACAGATGATTTTTCAATCTCATGAAGAAGCCCAGAAGGTAAAGAAAGCATTAGCCCAAACTTAGCATAAGAAAGGACCGATCTGATGAGCTCTAATCTGCCCGCCCTAAGACAGAAGTCTTGTCTTCCAAGACTGGAGGCGCTTCTTGATTTTGTCAGGATTAGCTGACAGTGGTTCTTCTTAATTCCAGTAGAACCAAGAGGAAGACCAAGATAAGGCTAGGCAAGGTTCCTTCCTCACTCCTAAACAATCAATGATTTGTTGCTTTTCTTGATACTAGCACCAACATAAACTTACTCTTGGAATGGTTGAGCTTTAGACCAGAAATGTCACCAAAGTCTTTCAGGATGATTCCGAGCTTCTCAACAGATGCAATGTCATTTTGAAGAAATATGAAAGATCATCAGCAAAGGTGTGTGGGAAATTTTCAGATCACCTGCAGTAGGAACCTGGATATGCCCCTGGATAACCTCCTTCTCAAGCATGCAAGTCAAGTATTCCATAGCAATAGTGACAAGTAGGGAGAAAGAGGATCACCCTGTCTAATGCCATTATGCTAGAGAAAAACCAATAGGGATCCGTTGAAGAGGATGGAGAACTTCGGAGTATCAATACAATTCCTGACCCACTGATCCACGGTTAGGAAATGCATGGCTTCCATCATGTTGAAGATGAGAGTTCTATTCACTGAATCAAAAGCCTTACGGAGATCAGCTTTAAAACAAACAATTTTCCCCCCTGGTTTTAGAAATGCAAGTCCTTCACCAATCATGAGCAGAAGTACGTTGTGATGTATACTTCGGCGCTTGATGAAAGCAGCTTGATCAGGCTGATAATGTTGGCCATAACATGTTGCATTCTATCAGCCATGAGCTTGGCAATAACCTTGTAAATGAAGTTACACAAGAGATGGGTCTATAGTGCTCCATGCTATCAGCCCCAACAGATTTTTGAATAAGAGCAAGAAAAGTACAATTCATTTGCCTGTGAATTTGACCAGTGAGAAGAAGTGGTGGCAGCTTTAATCACATCTGAACCAATGATTGACCAAGTAGCTTGATAGAAGTCAGCAGGGAACCATCTGGACCTGGGCTCTTATTCTTGGAGAATTGAACACCACCTTAGTGATCTCTTCATCCGAGAAGGGAGCATCAAGAAATGGCAATATCATGCTGAGTAAGAACTCTCAAAGGATTAATTTGGATATTACTGGAATGCTGCGATTGATTGAGAAGCTTGTTATAGAGTCCAGAGTATGAGTCTCAACCTGCTTCAATCATCAATATGTTCCCTTCTGCATCCTTGCATTTTCTGATAGTATTGATGGCTCTCTACCCGCAATGGAGGCATGAGAATTTGGTGTTGGAGTCTCCCAAAGTTAACCAATTCTCTCTAGATTTCTGTTTTACAAAGTTTTCTTCCTTCTTTAGGGCCAGCAAATAATGATCCTTGGCTTCTTCTTCTCCCTGTCAATCATATTACTGTCAAAGGGGTTTACCTGAAGATCATGATGAATTTCAGTAAGCGCTTTCTTGCAACTTCTAACACCTTCCTCCACATTCCCAAAGTCCTTCTATTCCACTCTCTAAGAGCATCTTTTACAACCTTTCAGCTTTTTTGCAAAAATGTACTGCATTGCCAACCACAGGAATTTCCCAGCATTGCGATGATGTCAAGGAACTGAGGGTGAGTGCTCCACATTTGAAGTACTTAAAGGTTTTTTTCCTCTCATGACTTCCTTATCAAATTGAGGTACATGATAGAATGATCAGAGAAAAGCTGAGGACCATACTCCAGAAGGGTGTCAGAGTAAGCAGATAACCATTCCTGGTTAATCAGACATCTGTCAAGTCTAGCCATAATTCTTCTGTAGCTATCCCCCTCTGTTATTCCAAGACAGCCATTAACCGATTGATTTCACATCTAAGAGCAGCTGAATCAATACCTCATTAAAATCAGATAAAATGTTCTCAGATATAGGGCGGCCACCAATTTTCTCATTCGGATATCTAACTGTGTTGAAGTCGCCAGTAACAAGCCAGGGAGTCCCATCAGTAGTATCAGAGATTTGATTAATATCATTCCATAGCAAACGCTGTCAGAAGAGTTGTTGGAGGCATAAACAGCAGTGATAAGGCATTTGTTGTTATTGCG
The DNA here is from genome assembly GCA_014218235.1 of Colocasia esculenta. Taxonomy (NCBI): domain Eukaryota; kingdom Viridiplantae; phylum Streptophyta; class Magnoliopsida; order Alismatales; family Araceae; genus Colocasia; species Colocasia esculenta. The sequence continues at coordinate 31,018,983 of CM024765.1, read as the reverse complement.
CTTATCCATCACATTGCATGGAGGAATTGGGTGGAGTACTGAATAACATCAATATGAAGAGATTGGGGTTCCACAGATCCAAATTCTACATAAGAAAGGTTGAGTCATTGGTTAAGACATTGGCCTCAGCCAAATTAAGTTTCTTCGAATGGGAACAAGTGATGATTTATTTTTGTTTCAACAATAATGGCAATATCACAAGAAATGAACTAATTATTCGATTTAATTCTCTGCATTTTTCGCTTTTATAATTCCCCTAACATTCCAACTTATAAGCTTCATAAAAAACCAGTAAGAAAAATAAGAGAGCACAGGATCCATTAAGACTTGGAACCTTTTCCACCTTTTAATTTGAAGCTGTCAATCTCATCACCTGCTGCAAATTTTTGAATTTCAAAATACCTGGTATGGCATTGCCTTGAGCCGGATTGATTTTGGATGATTTACCATTTGAGTTGCCTTGCTTTGAGTGATGGAAGGACGACCGGGTGGATTAAATTGACGTGTGCGAACTGACTGAATCCGATTTGGATTCCCAGATTGGGTTGGGCATGAAATGACGGATCTAAAAAAAACTAGTCTAAAGGTCCAAACATACAACCCGGGGTCCAAAATCTCAAATTGGGATCTGATCGCATGCCGTTCACTCCGACACCGACTGGGTGGGTTAAATTGACGGGTGCGAACTGACGGAATCCGGTTTGGATTCCCGGATTGGGTGGAGCGTTGAAATGACGGATCTAAAAAAACCCGAGTCTAAGGGGTTTGACACACAGTCCAAAATCTCAAATTGGGATCTGATCGGCATGCCGTTCACTCCGACACGACTGGGTGGGTTAAATTGACGTGTGCGAACTGACGGAATCGGTTTGGATTCCCGGATTGGGTGGAGCGTGAAATGACGGATCTAAAAAAAACCCGAGTCTAAGGGGTTTGACACACAACCCGGGGGTCCTGAATCCCGAAGAGAGGTCTGATTGCTATGCCGTTCACTGCGACACGAGGGGTGGGTTAAATTGACGTGTGCGAATTGAAAGAATCCGATTGGATTTCCGGTTTGGGTTGGGCGTCGAAATGACGGATCTCAAAAAAAACCCGAGTCTAGGATGTCAAAACACACAACCGGGGGTCCAAAATCCCAAATAGAGATCTGATCGGTGTGCCTCTCACTCCGACACGGACCGGGTGGGTTAATTTGACGTGTGCGTACTGACGGAATCTGATTTGGATCCCGATTTGGTTGGGCGTTGAAATGACGGATCTATAAAACCTGAGTCTAAGGGTTCAAAACACACAACCCGAGTGTCTAAAATCCGAAATAGAGATTTGATCGGCATGCCGTTCACTGCGATACGACCCGGTGGGTTAAATTGACGTGTGCGAACTGACGGAATCCGATTTAGATTTCCGGATTGGGTTCAAAACACACATCCCGGGGGTCCAAAATCCCAAATAGAGATCTGATCGTGTGCCGTTCACTCCGACATGACTGGGTGGGTTAATTTGACGTGTGCGAACTGACGGAATCGGATTTGGATTCCCGGATTGGGTCGGGCATTGAAATGATGGATCTAAAAAAAACCTGAGTCAAAAGGGTCAAAACACACACCCGGGGTCCAAAATCCCAAATAGGGATCTGATCGGCATGTCGTTTGCTCCGACACGACCGGGTGGATTAAATTGACGTGTGCGAACTGACGGAATTCGATTTGGATTCCCAGATTGGGTTTGGGCGGAAATGACGGATCTAAAAAAACTAGTCTAAAGGGTCCAAACATACAACCCGGGGGTCCAAAATCTCAAATTGGGATCTGATCAGCGTGCCGTTCACTCCGACACGACTGGGTGGGTTAAATTGACGTGTGCGAACTGACGGAATCCGGTTTGGATTCCCGATTGGGTGAGCGTTGAAATGACGGATCTAAAAAAACCCGAGTCTAAGGGGTTTGACACACAGCCGGGGGTCCAGAATCCCAAAGAGAGGTCTGATTGCTATGCCGTTCACTGCGACACGACTGTGTGGGTTAAATTGACGTGTGCGAATTGAAAGAATCAGATTCGATTTCCGGTTTGGGTTGGGCGTTGAAATGACGGATCTCAAAAACCGAGTCTAGGATGTCAAAACACACACCTGGGGGTCCAAAATCCCAAATAGAGATCTGATCGGTGTGCCTCTCACTCCGACACGACCGGGTGGGTAATTTGACGTGGGCGTACTGACGGAATCAGATTTGGATTCCCGGATTGGGTTGGGCGTTGAAATGACGGATCTATAAAACCTGAGTCTAGGGGTCAAAACACACAACCCGGGTGTCTAAAATCCGAAACGAGATCTGATCGGCATGCCGTTCACTCCGACACGACCGGGTGGGTTAAATTGACGTGTGCGAACTGACGGAATCCGATTTGGATTCCCGGATTGGGTTGGCGTTGAAATGACGGATCTCAAAAACCCGAGTCTAAGGGGTCAAAACACACACCCGGGGTCCAAAATCCCAAATAGAGATCTGATCGGTGTGCCGTTCACTCCGACACGACCGGGTGGGTTAATTTGACGTGTGCGAACTGACGGAATCGGATTTGGATTCCCGGATTGGGTTGGGCATTGAAATGACGGATCTAAAAAAACCTGAGTCTAAAGGGTCAAAACACACAACCCGGGGTCCAAAATCCCAAATAGAGCTGATCGGCATGTCGTTTGCTCCGACACGACCGGTGGATTAAATTGACGTGTGCGAACTGACGGAATCCGATTTGGATTCCCAGATTGGTTTGGCATTGAAATGACGGATCTAAAAAAAACTAGTCTAAAGGGTCTTGGATTCCCAGATTGGGTTGGGCATTGAAATGACGGATCTAAAAAAAACTAGTCTAAAGGGTCCAAACATACAACCCGGGGTTCCAAAATCTCAATTGGGATCTGATCGGCATGCCGATCACTCCGACACGACTGGGTGGGTTAAATTGACGTGTGCGAACTGACGGAATCCGTTTTGGATTCCGGATTGGGTGGAGCGTTGAAATGACGGATCTAAAAAACCCGAGTCTAAGGGTTTTGACACACAACCCGGGGGTCCTGAATCCCGAAGAGAGGTCTGATTGCTATGCCGTTCACTGCGACACGACTGGGTGGGTTAAATTGACGTGTGCGAATTGAAAGAATCCGATTGGATTTCCGGTTTGGGTTGGGCGTCGAAATGACGGATCTCAAAAAACCCGAGTCTAGGATGTCAAAACACACAACCTGGGGGTCCAAATCCCAAATAGAGATCTGATCGGTGTGCCTCTCACTCCACTCCGACACGACCGGGTGGGTTAATTTGACGTGTGCGTACTGACGGAATCTGATTGGATTCCCGATTTGGTTGGGCGTTGAAATGACGGATCTATAAAAACCTGAGTCTAAGGGGTCAAAACACACAACCCGAGTGACTAAAATCCGAAATAGAGATTTGATCGGCATGCCGTTCACTGCGACACGACCTGGGTTAAATTGACGTGTGCGAACTGACGGAATCCGATTTAGATTTCCGTTTGGGTTGGGCGTTGAAATGACGATCTCAAAAAACCCGAGTCTAGGATGTCAAAACACAACCTGGGGGTCCAAAATCCCAAATAGAGATCTGATCGGTGGCCTCTCACTCCGACACGACCGGTGGGTTAATTTGACGTGTGCGTACTGACGGAATCTGATTTTGATTCCCGGATTTGGTTGGGCGTTGAAATGACGGATCTATAAAAACCTGAGTCTAAGGGGTCAAAACACACAACCCCGTGTCTAAAATCCGAAATAGAGATTTGATCGGCATGCCGTTCACTGCGACACGACCCGGTGGGTTAAATTGACGTGTGCGAACTGACGGAATCCGATTTAGATTTCCGGATTGGGTTGGGCGTTGAAATGACGGATCTCAAAAAACCCGAGTCTAAGGGGTCAAAACACACATCCCGGGGGTCCAAAATCCCAATAGAGATCTGATCGGTGTGCCATTCACTCCGACATGACCGGGTGGGTTAATTGACGTGTGCGAACTGACGGAATCGGATTTGGATTCCCGGATTGGGTCGGGCATTGAAATGATGGATCTAAAAAAAACCTGAGTCAAAAGGGTCAAAACACACAACCCGGGGGTCCAAAATCCCTAATAGGGATCTGATCGGCATGTCGTTGCTCCGACACGACCGGGTGGATTAAATTGACGTGTGCGAACTGACGGAATTCGATTTGATTCCCAGATTGGGTTGGGCATTGAAATGACGGATCAAAAAAAACTAGTCTAAAGGGTCCAAACATACAACCCGGGGTCCAAAATCTCAATTGGGATCTGATCAGCGTGCCGTTCACTCCGACACGACTGGTGGGTTAAATTGACGTGTGCGAACTGACGGAATCCGGTTTGGATTCCCGGATTGGGTGGAGCGATGAAAGACGGATAAAAAAACCCGAGTCTAACAGGTTTGACACACAAGCCGGGGGTCCAGAATCCCAAAGAGAGGTCTGATTGCTATGCCGTTCACTGCGACACGACTGCGTGGGTTAAATTGACGTTTGCGAATTGAAAGAATCAGATTCGATTTCCGGTTTGGGTTGGGCGTTGAAATGACGGATCTCAAAAAAACCCGAGTCTAGGATGTCAAAACACACAACCTGGGGGTCCAAAATCCCAAATAGAGATCTGATCGGTGTGCCTCTCACTCCGACACGACCGTGTGGTTAATTTGACGTGGGCGTACTGACGGAATCAGATTTGGATTCCCGGATTGGGTTGGCGTTGAAATGACGGATCTATAAAAACCTGAGTCTAAGGGGTCAAAACACACAACCCGGGTGTCTAAAATCCGAAATCGAGATATGATCGGCATGCCGTTCACTCCGACACGACCGGTGGGTTAAATTGACGTGTGCGAACTGACGGAATCCGATTTGGATTCCCGGATTGGGTTGGGCGTTGAAATGACGGATCTCAAAAAACCAGATTCTAAGGGTCAAACACACATCCCGGCGGTCCAAAATCCCAAATAGAGATCTGATCGTGTGCCGTTCACTCCGACACGACCGGGTGGGTTAATTTGACGTGTGCGAACTGACGGAATCGGATTTGGATTCTCGGATTGGGTTGGGCACTGAAATGACGGATCTAAAAAAAAACCTGAGTCTAAAGGGTCAAAACACACAACCCGGGGGTCCAAAATCCCAAATAGGATCTGATCGGCATGTCGTTTGCTCCGACACGACCGGGTGGATTAATTGACGTGTGTGAACTGACGGAATCCGATTTGGATTCCAGATTGGGTTGGCCATTGAAATGACGGATCTAAAAAAAACTAGTCTAAAGGGTCCAACATACAACCCGGGGTCCAAAATCTCAAATTGGGATCTGATCGGCTGCCGTTCACTCCGACACGACTGGGTGGGTTATAATTGACGTGTGCGAACTGACGGAATCCGGTTTGGATTCCCGGATTGGGTGGAGCGTTGAAATGACGGATCTAAAAAAAACCCGAGTCTAAGGGGTTTGACACACAACCCGGGGTCCTGAATCCCGAAGAGAGGTCTGATTGCTATGCCGTTCACTGATTGCTATGCCGTTCACTGCGACACGACTGGGTGGGCTAAATTGACGTGTGCGAATTGAAAGAATCCGATTGGATTTCCGGTTTGGGTTGGGCGTCGAAATGACGGATCTCAAAAAACCCGAGTCTAGGATGTCAAAACACACAACCTGGGGGTCAAAATCCCAAATAAGATCTGATCGGTGTGCCTCTCACTCCGACACGACCGGGTGGGTTCTTTGACGTGTGCGTACTGACGGAATCTGATTTGGATTCCCGGATTTGGTTGGCGTTGAAATGACGGATCTATAAAAACCTGAGTCTAAGGGGTCAAAACACACAACCCGAGTGTCCTAAAATCCGAATAGAGATTTGATCGCATGCCGTTCACCTGCGACACCGCACCCGTGGGTTAAATTGACGTGTGCGAACTGACGGAATCCGATTTAGATTTCCGGATTGGTTGGGCGTTTGAAATGACGGATCTCAAAAAACCCGAGTCTAGGATGTCAAAACACACAACCTGTGGGGTCCAAATCCAATAGAGATCTTATCGGTGTGCCTCTCACTCCGACACGACCGGTGGGTTAATTTGACGTGTGCGTACTGACGGAATCTGATTTGGATTCCCGATTTGGTTGGACGTTGAAATGACGGATCTATAAAACTGAGTCTAAGGGGTCAAACACACAACCCGAGTGTCTAAAATCCGAAATAGAGATTTGATCGGCATGCCGTCACTGCGCCACACACCCTGTGGGTTAAATGACTGTGCGAACTGACGGAATCCGATTTAGATTTCCGGATTGGTTGGGCGTTGAAATGACGGATCTCAAAAACCCGAGTCTAAGGGTCAAAACACACATCCCGGGGGTCCAAATCCAAATAGATCTCTATCGGTGTGCCGTTCACTCCGCATGACCGGTTGGGTTAATTTGACGTGTGCGAACTGACGGAATCGGATTTGGATTCCCAGATTGGGTCGGGCATTGAAATGGATCTAAAGAACTAAAAAACCTAGTCAAAGGGTCAAAACACACAACCCCGGGGTGCAAAATCCCTAATAGGGATCTGATCGGCATGTCGTTTGCTCCGACACGACCGGGTGGATTAAATTGACGTGTGCGAACTGACGGAATTCGATTTGGATTCCCAGATTGGGTTGGGCATTGAAATGACGGATCTAAAAAAAACTAGTCTAAGGGTCCAAACATACAACCCGGTGGTCCAAAATCTCAAATTGGGATCTGATCAGCGTGCCGTTCACTCCGACACGACTGGGTGGGTTAAATTGACGTGTTCGAACTGACGGAATCCGGTTTGGATTCCCGGATTGGGTGGAGCGTTGAAATGACGGATATAAAAAAACCCGAGTCTAAGAGGTTTGACACACAAGCCGGGGGTCCAGAATCCCAAAGAGAGGTCTGATTGCTATGCCGTTCACTGCGACACGACTGCGTGGGTTAAATTGACGTTTGCGAATTGAAAGAATCAGATTCGATTTCCGGTTTTGGGGGGCGTTGAAATGACGGATCTCAAAAAACCCGAGTCTAGGATGTCGAAACACACAACCTGGGGGTCCAAAATCCCAAATAGAGATCTGATCGGTGTGCCTCTCACTCCGACACGACCGGGTGGGTTAATTTGACGTGGGCGTACTGACGGAATCAGATTTGGATTCCCGGATTGGGTTGGGCGTTGAAATGACGGATCTATAAAAACCTGAGTCTAAGGGGTCAAAACACACAACCCGGGTGTCTAAATCCGAAATCGGATATGATCGGCATGCCGTTCACTCCGACACGACCGGGTGGGTTAATTGACGTGTGCGAACTGACGGAATCCGATTTGGATTCCCGGATTGGGTTGGGCGTTGAAATGACGGATCTCAAAAAACCAGATTCTAAGGGGTCAAAACACACATCCCGGCGTCCAAAATACCAAATAGAGATCTGATCGGTGTGCCGTTCACTCCGACACGACCGGGTGGGTTAATTTGACGTGTGCGAACTGACGGAATCGGATTTGGATTCTCGGATTGGGTTGGGCACTGAATTGACGGATCTAAAAAAAACCTGAGTCTAAAGGGTCAAAACACACAACCCGGGGGTCCAAAATCCCAAATAGGGATCTGATCGGCATGTCGTTTGCTCCGACACGACCGGGTGGATTAAATTGACGTGTGCGAACTGACGGAATCCGATTTGGATTCCCAGATTGGGTTGGGCATTGAAATGACGGATCTAAAAAAAACTAGTCTAAAGGGTCCAACATACAACCCAGGGGTCCAAAATCTCAAATTGGGATCTGATCGGCATGCCGTTCACTCCGACACGACTGGGTGGGTTAAATTGACATGTGCGAACTGACGGAATCCGGTTTGGATTCCCGGATTGGGTGGAGCGTTGAAATGACGGATCTAAAAAACCCGAGTCTAAGGGGTTTGACCCACAACCCGGGGTCCTGAATCCCGAAGAGAGGTCTGATTGCTATGCCGTTCACTGCGACACGACTGGGTGGGTTAAATTGACGTGTGCGAATTGAAAGAATCCGATTGGATTTCCGGTTTGGTTGGGCGTCGAAATGACGGATCTCAAAAAACCCGAGTCTAGGATGTCAAAACACACAACCTGGGGGTCCAAAATCCCAAATAGAGATCTGATCGGTGTGCCTCTCACTCCGACACGACCGGGTGGGTTAATTTGACGTGTGCGTACTGACGGAATCTGATTTGGATTCCTGGATTTGGTTGGGCGTTGAAATGACGGATCTATAAAAACCTGAGTCTAAGGGGTCAAAACACACACCCGAGTGTCTAAAATCCGAAATAGAGATTTGATCGGCATGCCGTTCACTGCGACACGACCCGGTGGGTTAAATTGACGTGTGCGAACTGACGGAATCCGATTTAGATTTCCGGATTGGGTTGGGCGTTGAATGACGGATCTCAAAAAACCCGAGTCTAGGATGTCAAAACACACAACCTGGGGGTCCAAAATCCCAAATAGAGATCTGATCGGTGTGCCTCTCACTCCGACACGACCGGGTGGGTTAATTTGACGTGTGCGTACTGACGGAATCTGATTTGGATTCCCGGATTTGGTGGGCGTTGAAATGACGGATCTATAAAAACCTGAGTCTAAGGGGTCAAAACACACAACCCGAGTGTCTAAAATCCGAAATAGAGATTTGATCGGCATGCCGTTCACTGCGACACGACCCGGTGGGTTAAATTGACGTGTGCGAACTGACGGAATCCGATTTGATTTCCGGATTGGGTTGGGCGTTGAAATGACGGATCTCAAAAAACCGAGTCTAAGGGGTCAAAACACACATCCCGGGGTCCAAATCCCAAATAGAGATCTGATCGGTGTGCCGTTCACTCCGACATGACCGGGTGGGTTAATTTGACGTGTGCGAACTGGACGGAATCGGATTTGGATTCCCGGATTGGGTCGGGCATTGAAATGATGGATCTAAAAAAAACCTGAGTCAAAAGGGTCAAAACACACAACCCGGGGGCCAAAATCCCTAATAGGGATCTGATCGGCATGTCGTTTGCTCCGACACGACCGGGTGGATTAATTGACGTGTGCGAACTGACGGAATTCGATTTGGATTCCCAGATTGGGTTGGGCATTGAAATGACGGATCTAAAAAAACTAGTCTAAAGGGTCCAAACATACAACCCGGGGGTCCAAAATCTCAAATTGGGATCTGATCAGCGTGCCGTTCACTCCGACACGACTGGGTGGGTTAAATTGACGTGTGCGAACTGACGGAATCCGGTTTGGATTCCCGGATTGGGTGGAGCGTTGAAATGACGGATATAAAAAAACCCGAGTCTAAGAGGTTTGACACACAAGCCGGGGGTCCAGAATCCCAAGAGAGGTCTGATTGCTATGCCGTTCACTGCGACACGACTGCGTGGGTTAAATTGACGTTTGCGAATTGAAAGAATCAGATTCGATTTCCGGTTTGGGTTGGGCGTTGAAATGACGGATCTCAAAAAACCCGAGTCTAGGATGTCGAAACACACAACCTGGGGGTCCAAAATCCCAAATAGAGATCTGATCGGTGTGCCTCTCACTCCGACACGACCGGGTGGGTTAATTTGACGTGGGCGTACTGACGGAATCAGATTTGGATTCCCGGATTGGGTTGGGCGTTGAAATGACGGATCTATAAAAACCTGAGTCTAAGGGGTCAAAACACACAACCCGGGTGTCTAAAATCCGAAATCGAGATATGATCGGCATGCCGTTCACTCCGACACGACCGGGTGGGTTAAATTGACGTGTGCGAACTGACGGAATCTGATTTGGATTCCCGGATTGGGTTGGGCGTTGAAATGACGGATCTCAAAAAACCAGATTCTAAGGGTCAAAACACACATCCCGGGGGTCCAAAATACCAAATAGAGATCTGATCGTGTGCCGTTCACTCCGACACGACCGGGTGGGTTAATTTGACGTGTGCGAACTGACGGAATCGGATTTGGATTCTCGATTGGGTTGGGCACTGAATGACGGATCTAAAAAAAACCTGAGTCTAAAGGGTCAAAACACACAACCCGGGGGTCCAAAATCCCAAATAGGGATCTGATCGCATGTCGTTTGCTCCGACACGACCGGGTGGATTAAATTGACGTTGTGCGAACTGACGGAATCCGATTTGGATTCCCAGATTGGTTTGGGCATTGAAATGACGGATCTAAAAAAAACTAGTCTAAGGGTCCAAACATACAACCCGGGGGTCCAAAATCTCAAATTGGGATCTGATCGCATGCCGTTCACTCCGACACGACTGGGTGGGTTTAATGACGTGTGCGAACTGACGGAATCCGGTTTGGATTCCCGGATGGGTGGAGCGTTGAAATGACGGATCTAAAAAAACCCGAGTCTAAGGGTTTGACACACAACCCGGGGGTCCTGAATCCCGAAGAGAGGTCTGATTGCTATGCCGTTCACTGCGACACGACTGGGTGGGTTAAATTGACGTGTGCGAATTGAAAGAATCCGATTGGATTTCCGGTTTGGGTTGGGCGTCGAAATGACGGATCTCAAAACCCGAGTCTAGGATGTCAAACACACAACCTGGGGTCCAAATCCCAAATAGAGATCTGATCGGTGTGCCTCTCACTCCGACACGACCGGTGGGTTAATTTGACGTGTGCGTACTGACGGAATCTGATTTGGATTCCCGGATTTGGTTGGGCGTTGAAATGACGGATCTATAAAACCTGAGTCTAAGGGGTCAAAACACACAACCCGAGTCTCTAAAATCCGAAATAGAGATTTGATCGGCATGCCGTTCACTGCGACACGACCCGTGGGTTAAATTGACGTGTGCGAACTGACGGAATCCGATTTAGATTTCCGGATTGGGTTTGGCGTTGAAATGACGGATCTCAAAAAACTCGAGTCTAGGATTTCAAACACACAACCTGGGGGTCCAAAATCCCAAATAGAGATCTGATCGGTGTGCCTCTCACTCCGACACGACCGGGTGGGTTAATTGACGTGTGCGTACTGACGGAATCTGATTTGGATTCCCGGATTTGGTTGGGGTTGGCGTTGAAATGACGATCTATCATAAACCTGAGTCTAAGGGGTTCAAAACACACAACCCGAGTGTCTAAAATCCGAAATAGAGATTTGATCGGCATGCCGTTCACTGCGACACGACCCGGTGGGTTAAATTGACGTGTGCGAACTGACGGAATCCGATTTAGATTTCCGGATTGGGTTGGGCGTTGAAATGACGATCTCAAAAACCCGAGTCTAAGGGGTCAAAACACACATCCCGGGGGTCCAAAATCCCAAATAGATCTGATCGGTGTGCCATTCACTCCGACATGACCGGGTGGGTTAATTTGACGTGTGCGAACTGACGGAATCGGATTTGGATTCCCGGATTGGGTCGGGCATTGAAATGATGGATCTAAAAAAAACCTGAGTCAAAAGGGTCGAAACACACACCCGGGGGTCAAAATCCCTAATAGGGATCTGATCGGCATGTCGTTTGCTCCGACACGACCGTGTGATTAAATTGACGTGTGCGAACTGACGGAATTCGATTTGGATTCCCAGATTGGGTTGGGCATTGAAATGACGGATCTAAAAAAAACTAGTCTAAAGGGTCCAACATACAACCCGGGGTCCAAATCTCAAATTGGGATCTGATCAGCGTGCCGTTCACTCCGACACGACTGGGTGGGTTAAATTGACGTGTGCGAACTGACGGAATCCGTTTGGATTCCCGGATTGGGTGGAGCGTTGAAATGACGGATATAAAAAAACCCGAGTCTAAGAGGTTTGACACACAAGCCGGGGGTCCAATCCCAAAGAGGGTCTGATTGCTATGCCGTTCACTGCGACACGACTGCGTGGGTTAAATTGACGTTTGCGAATTGAAAGAATCAGATTCATTTCCGGTTTGGGTGGGCGTTGAATGACGGATCTCAAAAAACCCGAGTCTAGGATGTCAAAACACACAACCTGGGGGTCCAAATCCAAATAAGATCTGATCGGTGTGCCTCTCACTCCGACACGATCGGTGGGTTAATTTGACGTGGGCGTACTGACGGAATCAGATTTGGATTCCCGGATTGGGTTGGGCGTTGAAATGACGGATCTATAAAAACCTGAGTCTAAGGGGTCAAAACACACAACCCGGGTGTCTAAAATCCGAAATCGAGATATGATCGGCATGCCGTTCACTCCGACACGACCGGGTGGGTTAAATTGACGTGTGCGAACTGACGGAATCCGATTTGGATTCCCGGATTGGGTTGGGCGTTGAAATGACGGATCTCAAAAAAACCAGATTCTAAGGGTCAAAACACACATCCCGGCGGTCCAAAATCCCAAAAGAGATCTGATCGGTGTGCCGTTCACTCCGACACGACCGGGTGGGTTAATTTGACGTGTGCGAACTGACGGAATCGGATTTGGATTCTCGGATTGGGTTTGGCACTGAAATGACGGATCTAAAAAAAAACCTGAGTCTAAGGGTCAAAACACACAACCCGGGGGTCCAAATCCCAATAGGGATCTATCGGCATGTCGTTTGCTCCGACACGACCGGGTGGATTAAATTGACGTGTGCGAACTGACGGAATCCGATTTGGATTCCCAGATTGGTTGGGCATTGAAATGACGGATCTAAAAAACTAGTCTAAAGGGTCAAACATACACCCAGGGTTCAAAATCTCAAATTGGGATCTGATCGGCATGCCGTTCACCGACAGTCCGACGACTGGGGTTAAATTGACGTGTGCGAACTGACGGAATCCGGTTTGGATTCCCGGATTGGTGGAGCGTTGAAATGACGGATCTAAAAAAAACCCGAGGTTTGACACACAACCCGGGGTCCTGAATCCCGAAGAGAGGTCTGATTGCTATGCGTTCACTGCGACACGACTGGGTGTTTAAATTGACGTGTGCGAATTGAACGAATCCGATTGGATTTCCGGTTTGGGTTGGGCGTCGAAATGACGGATCTCAAAAAAAACCCAGTCTAGGATGTCAAACACACAACTGGGGGTCCAAAATCCCAAATAGAGATCTGATCGTGTGCCTCTCTCACTCCGACACGACCGGGTGGGTTAATTTGACGTGTGCGTACTGACGGAATCTGATTTGGATTCCCGGATTTGGTTGGGCGTTGAAATGACGGATCTATAAAAACCTGAGTCTAAGGGGTCAAACACATAACCCGAGTGTCTAAAATCCGAAATAGAGATTTGATCGGCATGCCGTTCACTGCGACACGACCCGGTGGGTTAAATTGACGTGTTGCGAACTGACGGAATCCGATTTAGATTTCCGGATTGGGTTGGGCGTTGAAATGACGGATCTCAAAAACCGAGTCTAGGTTGTCAAAAACACAACCTGGGGTCCAAAATCCCAAATAGAGATCTGATCGGTGTGCCTCTCACTCCGACACGCCGGGCGGTTAATTTGACGTGTGCGTACTGACGGAATCTGATTTGGATTCGCGGATTTGGTTGGGCGTTGAAATGACGGATCTATAAAACCTGAGTCTAAGGGGTCAAAACACACAACCCGAGTGTCTAAAATCCGAAATAGAGATTTGATCGCATGCCGTTCACTGCGACACGACCCGGTGGGTTAAATTGACGTGTGCGAACTGACGGAATCCGATTTAGATTTCCGGATTGGGTTGGGCGTTGAAATGACGATCTCAAAAAACCCGAGTCTAAGGGGTCAAAACAACACTCCCGGGGTCCAAATCCCAAATAGAGATCTGATCGGTGTGCCGTTCACTCCGACATGACCGGGTGGGTTAATTTGACGTGTGCGAACTGACGGAATCGGATTTGGATTCCCGGATTGGGTCAGGCATTGAAATGATGATCTAAAAAAAACCTGAGTCAAAGGCAAAACGGTCAAACACCACGGGGTCCAAATCCCTATAGGGATCTGATCGGCATGTCGTTTGCTCCGACACGACCGGTTGATTAAATTGACGTGTGCGAACTGATGGAATTCGATTTGGATTCCCAGATTGGTTGGGCATTGAAATGACGATCTAAAAAACTAGTCTAAAGGTCCAAACATACAACCCGGGGGTCCAAAATCTCAAATTGGGATCTGATCAGCGTGCCGTTCACTCCGACACGACTGGGTGGTTTAATTGACGTGTGCGAACTGACGGAATCCGGTTTGGATTCCCGGATTGGGTGGAGCGTTGAAATGACGGATATAAAAAAACCACGAGTCTAAGAGGTTGACACACAAGCCGGGGGTCCAGAATCCCAAAGAGAGGTCTGATTGCTATGCCGTTCACTGCGACACGACTGCGTGGGTTAAATTGACGTTTGCGAATTGAAAGAATCAGATTCGATTTCCGGTTTGGGTTGGGCGTTGAAATGACGGATCTCAAAAAACTCGAGTCTAGATGTCGAAACACACAACCTGGGGGTCCAAAATCCCAAATAGAGATCTGATCGGTGTGCCTCTCACTCCGACACGACCGGGTGGGTTAATTTGACGTGGGTACTGACGGAATCAGATTTGGATTCCCGGATTGGGTTGGGCGTTGAAATGACGGATCTATAAAACCTGAGTCTAAGGGGTCAAAACACACAACCCGGTGTCTAAAATCCGAAATCGAGATATGCGGCATGCCGTTCACTCCGACACGACCGGTTGGGTTAAATTGACGTGTGCGAACTGACGGAATCCGATTTGGATTCCCGATTGGGTTGGGCGTTGAAATGACGGATCTCAAAAAACCAGATTCTAAGGGGTCAAAACACACATCCCGGCGGTCCAAAATCCCAAATAGAGATCTGATCGGTGTGCCGTTCACTCCGACACGACCGGGTGGTTAATTTGACGTGTGCGAACTGACGGAATCGGATTTGGATTCTCGGATTGGGTTGGCACTGAAAGACGGATCTAAAAAAACCTGAGTCTAAAGGGTCAAAACACACAACCCGGGGGTCCAAAATCCCAAATAGGGATCTGATCGGCATGTCGTTTGCTCCGACACGACCGGGTGGATTAAATTGACGTGTGCGAACTGACGGAATCCGATTTGGATTCCCAAATTGGGTTGGGCATTGAAATGACGGATCTAAAAAAAACTAGTCTAAAGGGTCCAAACATACAACCCGGGGGTTCCAAAATCTCAAATTGGGATCTGATCGGCATGCCGTTCACTTCCGACACGACTGTGGTGGTTAATTGACGTGTGCGAACTGACGGAATCCGGTTTGGATTCCCGGATTGGGTGGAGCGTTGAAATGACGGATCTAAAAAAACCCGAGTCTAAGGGGTTTGACACACAACCCGGGGGTCCTGAATCCCGATGAGAGGTCTGATTGCTATGCCGTTCACTGCGACACGACTGGTGTTAAATTGACGTGTGCGATTGAAAGAATCCGATTGGATTTCCCATTTTGGGTTGGGCGTCGAAATGACGGATCTCAAAAAACCCGAGTCTAGGATGTCAAAACACACAACCTGGGGGTCCAAAATCCCAAATAGAGATCTGATCGGTGTGCCTCTCACTCCGACACGACCGGGTGGGTTAATTTGACGTGTGCGTACTGACGGAATCTGATTTGGATTCCCGGATTTGGTTGGGCGTTGAAATGACGGATCTTTAAAAACCTGAGTCTAAGGGGTCAAAAACATACCCGAGTGTCTAAAATCCGAAATAGAGATTTGATCGGCATGCCGTTCACTGCGACACGACCCGTGGGTTAAATTGACGTGTGCGAACTGACGGAATCCGATTTAGATTTCCGGATTGGGTTGGGCGTTGAAATGACGGATCTCAAAAACCCGAGTCTAGGATGTCAAAACACACAACCTGGGGGTCCAAAATCCCAAATAGAGATCTGATCGGTGTGCCTCTCACTCTCCGACACGACCGGTGGATTAATTTGACGTGTGCGTACTGACGGAATCTGATTTGGATTCGCGGATTTGGTTGGGCGTTGAAATGACGGATCTATAAAACCTGAGTCTAAGGGTCAAAACACACAACCCGAGTGTCTAAAATCCGAAATAGAGATTTGATCGGCATGCCGTTCACTGCGACACGACCCGGTGGTTTAAATTGACGTGTGCGAACTGACGGAATCCGATTTAGATTTCCGGATTGGGTTGGGCGTTGAAATGACGGATCTCAAAACCCGAGTCTAGGGGTCAAAACACACATCCCGGGGTCCAAAATCCCAAATAGAGATCTGATCGGTGTGCCGTTCACTCCGACATGACCGGGTGGGTTAATTTGACGTGTGCGAACTGACGGAATCGGATTTGGATTCCCGGATTGGGTCGGGCATTGAAATGAGGATCTAAAAAAACCTGAGTCAAAAGGGTCAAAACAACAACCCGGGGGTCCAAAATCCCTAATGGGATCTGATCGGCATGTCGTTTGCTCCGACACGACCGGGTGGATTAAATTGACGTGTGCGAACTGACGGAATTCGATTTGGATTCCCAGATTGGGTTGGGCATTGAAATGACGATCTAAAAAAAACTAGTCTAAAGGGTCCAAACATACAACCCGGGGTCCAAATCTCAAATTGGGATCTGATCAGCGTGCCGTTCACTCCGACACGACTGGGTGGTTAAATTGACGTGTGCGAACTGACGGAATCCGGTTTGGATTCCCGGATTGGGTGGAGCGTTGAAATGACGGATATAAAAAACCCGAGTCTAAGAGGTTGACACACAAGCCGGGGGTCCAGAATCCCAAAGAGAGGTCTGATTGCTATGCCGTTCACTGCGACACGACTGCGTGGGTTAAATTGACGTTTGCGAATTGAAAGAATCAGATTCGATTTCCGGTTTGGGTTGGAGTTGAAATGACGGATCTCAAAACCCGAGTCTAGGATGTCAAAACACACAACCTGGGGGTCCAAAATCCCAAATAGAGATCTGATCGGTGTGCCTCTCACTCCGACACGACCGGGTGGGTTAATTTGACGTAGGCGTACTGACGGAATCTAGATTTGGATTCCCGGATTGGGTTGGGCGTTGAAATGACGGATCTTATAAAACCTGAGTCTAAGGGGTCAAAACACACAACCCGGGTGTCTAAAATCCGAAATCGAGATATGATCGGCATGCCGTTCACTCCGACACGACCGGGGGGTTTAAATTGACGTGTGCGAACTGACGGAATCCGATTTGGATTCCCGGATTGGGTTGGGCGTTGAAATGACGGATCTCAAAAAACCAGATTCTAAGGGGTCAAAACACACATCCCTGCGGTCCAAAATCCCAATAGAGATCTGATCGGTGTGCCGTTCCTCCGACACGACCGGGTGGGTTATTTGACGTGTGCGAACTGACGGAATCGGATTTGGATTCTCGGATTGGGTTGGGCACTGAAATGACGGATCTAAAAAAAACCTGAGTCTAAAGGGTCAAAACACACACCCGGGGTCCAAAATCCGAAATAGGGATCTGATCGGCATGCGTTTGCTCCGACACGACCGGGTGGATTAAATTGACGTGTGCGAACTGACGGAATCCGATTGGATTCCCAGATTGGGTTGGGCATTGAAATGACGGATCTAAAAAAACTAGTCTAAAGGGTCCAAACATACAACCCGGGGGTCCAAATCTCAAATTGGGGATCGGCATGCCGTTCACTCCGACACGACTGGGTGGGTTAATTGACGTGTCGAACTGACGGAATCCGGTTTGGATTCCCGGATTGGGTGGAGAGTTGAAATGACGGATCTAAAAAACCCGAGTCTAGGGGTTTTGACACACAACCCGGGGGTGCTGAATCCCAAGAGAGGTCTGATTGCTATGCCGTTTCACTGCGACACGACTGGGTTGGTTAAATTGACGTGTGCGAATTGAAAGAATCCGATTGGATTTCCAGTTTGGGTTGGGCGTCGAAATGACGGATCTCAAAAAACCCGAGTCTAGGATGTCGAAACACAACCTGGGGTCCAAAATCCCAATAGAGATCTGAACGGTGTGCCTCTCACTCCGACACGACCGGGTGGGTTAATTTGACGTGTGCGTACTGACGGAATCAGATTTGAATTCCCGGATTGGGTGGGCGTTGAAATGACCGATCTATAAAAACCTGAGTCTAAGGGGTCAAACACCAACCCGGGTGTTTAAAATCCGAATAGAGATTTGATCGGCATGCCGTTCACTCCGACACGACCGGGTGGGTTAAATGACGTGTGCGAACTGACGGAATCCGATTTAGTTTCCGGATTGGGTTGGGCGTTGAAATGACGGATCTCAAAAAACCCGAGTCTAAGGGTCAAAACACACATCCCGGGGGTCCAAAATCCCAAATAGAGATCTGATCGGTGTGCCGTTCACTCCGACACGACCGGGTGGGTTAATTTGACGTGTGCGAACTGACGGAATCGGATTTGATTCCCGGATTGGGTTGGGCATTGAAATGACGGATCTAAAAAACCTGAGTCAAAAGGGTCAAAACACTCAACCCGGGGTCCAAAATCCCAAATAGGGATCTGATCGGCATGTCGTTTGCTCCGACACGACCGGGTGGATTAAATTGACGTGTGCGAACTGACGGAATCCGAATTGGATTCCAGATTGGTTGGACATTGAAATGATGGATCTAAAAAAACTAGTCTAAAGGGTCCAACATACAACCCGGGGATCCAAAATCTCAAATTGGGATCTGATCGGCGTGCCGTTCCTCCGACACGACTGGGTGGGTTAATTGACGTGTACGAACTGACGGAATCCCGTTTGGATTCCCGGATTGGGTGGAGCGTTGAAATGACGGATCTAAAAAAAACCCGAGTCTAAGGGGTTTGACACACAACCCGGGGGTCCTGAATCCCAAAGAGAGGTCTGATTGCTATGCCGTTCACTGCGACACGACTGGGTGGGTTAAATTGACGTATGCGAATTGAAAGAATCGATGGATTTCCGGTTGGGTAGGGCGTTGAAATGACGGATCTCAAAAAACCCGAGTCTAGGATGTCAAAACACACAACCTGGGGTCCAAAATCCCAATAGAGATCTGATCGGTGTGCCTCTCACTCCGACACGACCGGGTGGGTTAATTTGACGTGTGCGTACTGACGCAATAAGATTTGCATTTCCGGATTGGTTGGGCGTTGAAATGACGGATCTATAAAATCTGAGTCTAAGGGGTCCAAACACACAACCCGGGTGTCTAAAATCCGAAATAGAGATTTGATCGCATGCCGTTCACTCCGACACGACCGGGTGGGTTAAATTGACGTGTGCGAACTGACGGAATCCGATTTGGATTCCCGGATTGGGTTGGGCGTTGAAATGACGGATCTCAAAAAACCCGAGTCTAAGGGGTCAAAACACACATCCCGGGGTCCAAATCCCAAATAGAGATCTGATCGGTGTGTGCCATCCGACACCGACCGGGTGGGTTAATTGACGTGTGCGAACTGACGAAATCGGATTGGATTCCCGGATTGGGTTGGGCATTGAAATGACGGATCTAAAAAAAACCTATGTCAAAAGGGTCAAACACCACACTCGGGGGTCCAAAATCCCAATAGGGATCTGATCGGCATGTCGTTTGCTCCGACACGACCGGTGGATTAAATTGACGTGTGCGAACTGACGGAATTCTTTTGGATTCCCAGATTGGGTTGGGCATTTAAATGACGGATCTCAAAAAAACTAGTCTAAAGGGTCCAAACATACAACCCGGGGTCCAAAATCTCAAATTGGGATCTGATCAGCGTGCCGTTCACTGCGACACGACTGGGTGGGTTTTTTTTTTGGTCGGCAATCACCCATGGAATGAATAAATTAATGATAAAGAAATTCAAGTACAGAAGAAGGTTGAGTTTATCCAGGAAGGAAGACTCAACTTAGAAAAATAAGAAGGGACTAGAGATCCCAACGAATACCCAATGTGACATCACAGGTCGATGACTACACTGGTTTATTGTGACAGATATTGAATCTTTTTTTGGTCGGTCAACCAAGAGAATGAATTAATAAAGAAATAGATGAAAGTACAATAGAAGAGCTTAGGAGAACCTATGCTCAAAACCCAAATGCAAAGTAGAAATGTGACATCACAAGCCGATGCCTACATTATGTGCTTGGGTCTAATATTGAAGTTATTACAATAGCTTTGGATCGACCAGAAAAGAGGAGAGATGTGGAGTGCTTCCACATAAGAGCGAACATCATCCATAATGGCCAGGCTAACGTGAATAGCGTGGTTCTGAACTCCTCAAAGGTACGGCTACATCTCTTCTCCAGATCCACCAATGGTAGCTCTGAAGAGAAGTCTGGTAAGATTGGTAGCAAATCCCTGTTTAGCGAAACTGATGCGAGGCAATGGATTTCTTGCATAATGGTCTTCCGAGGAAGCCTATTGATTCGCAAGCGGCTAAGATATGGCCCCAACCTCCGAAGTAAATGGACAGTTAAGAACAAATGCTCCTCATTTTCTTCCGAGTTGCAGCATAAGATGCATCTACTGGAATCTGGAAACCGCGCTTCCTTAAATTGTCAAAGTAGGTAGTTTATGCATACAGGCCTGCCAGGTGGTGAGGGAGAATCTCTGAATAGTTGGCCCTTCCAGACCCAGTCCGCCCAGCCGACTTTATGATGATGGGTTCTTATTAGATTCCAAGCTGCCTTAGTGTTAAATTTCCCATGGTTCCAGATAATTGCATCTGACTGGTGAAGGTTAATACTTTGAATGATTGGAATAAGATCAAAGAGGTCTGAGCAAGTCGCTGGGGTAGAATCCATTGATCATTCTCAATGAAATAGAACAAGCGGTGTCCTTGTGCAGACCTAAATGCTGCCTAATGTCATCACCCTTCAACATGAAGATACTCTTCCCATTAATCCAAGGGTCATAGAAAAAACTGAGCTCACTTTCCACACCACCTTGTAAGTTAAGTTCTTCAGAATCCAGTCTCGCTGAAGGAGAATGGATTTCCAAGCCGCAGAGAGTAGCTTTGAATCTTAATGGACCAGAGCGATTGCTTGTTCAGGTATCTAGCATGGATCCATTTTATCCAGAGAGAGTCTTTCTTCTGTAGAATATCCCATAGATTTCTAGTAGCACAAGCTCGGTTCCAGTCAGAAGGATGGCGAATACCCAGCCCACCTTCACTCTTCGGTCTGCAAATATCACTCCAACTGACCATATGGATGGGAGTATTAGAAGAATTGCCTTGCCAGTAGAAGTTACATAGGATGCCTCAATCTCCTTTAAGATAGAAATAGGGAGTAAGAAAGCCGCCGACCAGTAAATGGAGAAAGAGGAAAGGACAGATTTTATAAGCTCCAAGCGACCTGCCCTAGAGAGAAGATTTGTCTTCCAAGATTCAATCCTTTGCATGATTTTCTCAATAATCGGTTGGCAATGAATCTTGTTCACAGCAGTGCTCACACAAGGTTAACCCCAAATAAGGAACAGGAGTTGGCCAATGGGAATCTGAAGACCCTCTTGGATGGCGGTCTTATGCTTTACTTTCTCGCCGAAGAAGAGTCTACTTTTTGCAGGATTAAGCTGGAGACCAAGAATAAGTATAGAAAACATGAGGATGTGTTGATATCTCTTGCCGAAGCAACATCATCTTTAAAGAAAATTATGAGATCATCTGCAAACACAAAGTGAGAGATAGAGATATTCCAGCAGATGGAACTTTAATCTTCTTATTAGGACAGCATCTTCGATGAGACAAGTCAGGCCTTCCATCACAATGGTGAAGAGGTAGGTGATAATGGATCACCTGACGAAGACCATGGAGCTTTTGAAAAAACCTTCAGGAGAGCCATTACCAAAACAGAAATTGGAGTTTCTAAACACTGTTTGGTCCACCGATCCAGGTAATCGGGAAGTTCATAAGGGTCATCATATGGTACACAAATCCCAGAAAACAGAGTCAAAGGCCTTGCAAAGGTCAGCTTTAAGGCAGATAGAGAAACCTTTATTCTTTGTATGCAAATCTTTGGCAAGGTCATTCGCAAGAAGAATGTTCTGTGAATATGCCTGCCAGGTATAAAAGATGTCTGGTGGGGACTAATAATGGAAGGGAGCACAAGCTTCATGCGTCAGCCATCAACTTAGTGATAACTTTGTAATGAAATTACAAAGAGAGATCGGACGAAACTGATCAAAACTATCTGCATTCTTTACTTTGGGACAAGAGCATAAAGTTGATTGATTTGATTTTCCCATTTACCACCTCAAGAAGTCCAAGATAGCTTTAAGAGAAAAGGTCACCAACAATATCCCAGCAACTAGTAAAGAATTCCGCAGGAAACCATCCGGGCCCGGACTTTTATCCTTAGGTGAGTTGAACACAACTTGTTTAACATCCTCCATAGTAAAAGGCTTAGCTAGCAGATTGATATCGTTCATCTGAAGGGTGTTACAGATGTGAATTGACGGATTACTGCTATCATGGGATTTATTAAGCAGCTTTTCATAGTAAGAGATAGCATGATCACAGAACTCCTCATAGACAGTAAGAGTAGAACCATCACTAGATTTGCATTTCCTGATGCAGTTTTGAATTCTTCTTGCTTTAATTGCTGCATAAAAGAATTGAGTAGTTGAGTCACCAAGGGTAAGCCATTGTTGCTGCGATTTTTGTTTAGCATAAGACTCTTCAATGTCCAAAGCTTTGAGATACTCTTTCCTGCAGATAATCTCTTGGTTCTGAGCATGAATGTCCAGAGGATTGTGAGCAAGATGATCCTGAACTACTTTGAGAGCATCCCTGGTTTTAGAGGTATTGGTATCAACCCTTCCAAATCATTCTTGTTCCAATCGCGCAAGGCAAATTTAACATACCTAAGTTTCTTACGACTTGGTAGAGCAGCATCTCGGCATGCAAAATGGAGTCTTATGTCTTCATTCATTATTGACGGTCAATGGCACCTTCCTCCCTCACCTCTTTGGAGATGTTTGACATCTGGCCAATGATTGCCAATACTGCACTCCATACTACTGATGAGATTTGCTGGAATTATGGTAAGTTTTGTGTTCAAAGTGCTTGGAATATGATTAGAGAAAAGAACCAAAAAGTTGGTTGGGACGGATGGGTCTGGAAAGGTCCCACTGTGCAGAAGTCTCCATTACCTGTTGGCAGGCAATCATGAATAAACTTCTACCATTAATAATCTCAAGAAAAAAGGCTTCCAGATCCCGAGCAGATGCGTTCTTTGTTACAACTCTGAAGAAAGTGAAGATCATATTTTCTTCAAGTGTCCTTATACCATTTCGTTTGGAAGGAGATGCTGCCCGTTTAAATCTTAATCGCCTTCCTCGCCCTTCCATTCATGAGGATGATGCATGCTTTGAGAACAGCTTCAAAACTGATGGATTTGCTACTACTTTAGCCCGTCTCCTCTTTAGAGCAACCATATGGTGGATCTGGCGTGAGAGATGCAAAAGAACTTTGAGGAAACTAAAACTTCTTACATGCATACGGTCCTCTCCATTATTAATGATGTGAGAAGCTGCTTGGAGGCTTGGCCTCATACTGGTATCATCAATGGTCGGTCTAGAGTGCTTTGTATGAGATTTAATATCACCTCAAATCTACATGGTAGTCACTAGCCTGTGGTGTCACAATGTTTCTCTCATTTGTGTTCTGGAGGATGTCACCGATCTGCGGTGTTATCCTCATTGCAGCTATTTTGTAATTCTTTCATTATTAATTAATTCATTCCTTGGTTGACCGACCAAAAAAAAAAAAGACTTGGTAGAGCAGCGACCCCTTAACATTGGAGTTCCAAGCATTATGTACAATCTCTTTGAAATTCGAATGGAAGATCCCCATGTTAAAAACTTGATGGTCTGGGTTTGGAGACAGTAGACTGAGTAGTGATGTTTGTAACAAGCAACATAGAATGATCAGAGATAAGTCTAGGCTCATAGTGAAGAGTAGACCGCTCGTACTTGTTAACCCAGGCCGAGTTCACCAGAACCCTGTCAAGGCGGACAGAGTTGAGCTCCTGATTTCATATTACACCAGGATAAGGTTTTCCCAATGAGGTAAATCTAGAAGCGCAGAAGCATCAATAAATTGGTTGAATTTATTAGAACAGATGTGTGAAATCGGATTGCCACCCTTCTTCTCATCAGATAACGAATTGTATGAAGTCTCCCAGAATAGTCCAAGGATCAGAAATATTTTGAGAAAGATAAAGCAATTCTTCCAAAGAGTGTTCCTCTCATATATAATTCGAGCCATAAACCGCAGTTAGAAGGAAAGATTCACAGATTGAGAATAGTACACCTGACATGAAATAAACTGAGAGCTCTCAGAAATAACAGATAGAGAGTAGGTTTGGGTTCCATAGAATCCAATACGACCCCTCCAGGAGCTGTTATAGTTATGGATAATACTAGAATTCAGCCAGACTGAGTTCTTAAGGATGTCATGATTAGGCTCCTTAATCTTGGTCTCACAGAGCACAGCGACACTGCAATTGCCTTTTTAAGTTCATTTTTCACAGCCAGACGCTTAGGACTTTTGTTCATACCCCTACATTCCAAGAAAGGATATTCATATTTGAAACTTAGAGGTATGATATCTCGATCGGAGTTTTATCCCGATCTATATTCTTAACGCAATCAGTGTCCCTGAGCTTTGAAATATCAAATCTGACACTTTCTTTTTCCTGGTGTATATTAAAGATCTTCCACGTCTCTGGCTTGCAGAGAAGAGGCGTTACCATGGATCACTGAATAGTTTGCCGGATCTATCATGACAGTAGATAGATTTTAGGGTTCCAGACTTTCTTTTTCCTGCCGCTTGATATCCTGATAGTTCCTCTTATTCTCAATGGAGGAAGTTAGCCACCGTGTGCAAAGTCGGATTTACGCTGACAGAAGGATACTTTCCATTGAATGCTGCGCCACCATGATTGTAGGGAATAGTAGGGCTAGTAGACTGGATAGAAATCGGGCAGAAGGGAGCTGCATGTTTTCAATACTGAGTACATTACTGCATGGAAGCGGTAAAGTTACCTCCCTTACGAGGAGATATGGAGTTTCCATTTTGTAAAGAATCTTGGTGCCTGCCTTGATCACGTTCGATACACTTCCCTTTCTCCTTCCCATGCATGATGTTAATTGGTTGTGTCGAACTCTAGAGAGCCACCGTCGCGTCAACAGATGTAGCCGGATTTATGCTAGCTCCATAGGCATTAATATCTAGATTATGTCTGTCAGAATCCACAGCATTTACAGGAGGAAGTTGCTTAATTGAAGAAGCAGCCACCGTAGGTTCATGCACTGAACCGGATTTACGCTAGGATCGCAGCATGCATAGAAAACTTTGGATCTCAGAATCTGTATTCGACAGGACAGCATATCTGTTTCCTTTCATGAGAGTAGGAGCGGATCCTTAGGAAGAAAAGAATCTGTGAGTCAACCCGCTCAACTCGTGCGCTCTTGGAACCAGCTGAGACAGGTCTCCATTGGAGGGACGACTGCTTAGACTTTTCAGAATAGACAATTTCGTAGAGCAGGAGCCATCTTGGTGACCAAAAAGAAGAACAAGAAGAACATTGCTGTGGTCTCCATTCATAATTAACAGTAATTTCCTCAGTTTCACCTGAATCATGCAAGACTGTAACCGCAGAAGCACCAAGGGAAAGGATGGCGCGATGAAACTCCAACCGAAGACCTGCACTGATAGAGAAGAAGAAGGAGAAGTACCTGCAATAATTCGTTCCAAGCCTTCTTTGTTGAGGAAACAGATGGAAGAGGACCTTTGGAGCGAGATCTTCCTCTAGAGCGACCCCGGGATTGACGACGGAAGCGAAGATGGGCAGGAGGAGCGCCTAGTGAGGAACCACGCTCGGTAGCAAGTTCACTCGCGGCATTCACAGGCTCACAGGTGGAGGCCAAGCCGTTCTCTGTAGAGAGAAGACCATGGCCCCCGAGAGAGCCTCCCAAGCAATCCGCCATAACCGGAGAACCAAGAAGAGGAACACCCCCCCCACCGCCGGGAGGGCGGCGGGAGGGCTGCACACTCACAAACTCAGAGCTTCTCTCTCTAGGAAACTAGAGAGAGAGAGCGCTCCCACCTATGGCTCCGCATCCAGCAAATCTTAGTGACAGATATTGAATCTTTTACACAGTGATTTAGACCGACCCGATATAGGGCGAGTAAGAGGATAAGCTTCCATGGCGCTCTGAACCTCTTGCATAATTGAAAGAGAGATGGATGGCAGAAGTGCAGACATCATCAAAGTTCTTTTCATCTTTCTCTCCATATCCACCATATAGTAGCTCGAACAATGATCTAGCTAATATAGTGGCGAACCCATCTAGAGAGAAACTGCCGCGGAGTGAGTGAATCTCCTGGATTGTTTGGACGAGGCGTTCTGTGAAATATTTAGCCTTTTCAAGATCTCGCTCCAAACTGTAATAGAAAACTGGCATTGAAAGAAATATGGGCTTCACTTTCTTCCGAACTGCAGCAAAGGATGCAGCGACTGGGAATCTGAAACCCCTTTTCCTCATATTATTGTGAGTCGGGAGTTTGTGCATAATAGCCTGCCATGAAGTTAAAGAAAACCGCTGAACCGAAGGGCTTTTCCAGATCCAGTCAGCCCAGCAACTTTTTGGTTATGCTGCCTAATATGATTCCAAAATACAGAAATACTGGGCTGACCGTGATTCCAAATGATGGCATCTTGTCGGTGTAAAGTGATAGTGCGAATCAAAGGAAGAGATCAAACATCTCAGTAGAAGTAGGAGGTGGGAGCTGCCACTGATTATTATGAATAAAATGAGAAACAACAGTGTCTCTACTAGACCCAAATCTTGTCTAGCCGATCCCCATCAACGTATTTATGCTTTTACCATGGATCCAAGGGTCATAAAGAATTAAGTTGGCTATCAACACCAACCTGGAAAGAGATATGTTGAAGAATCCAATCTCGCTGCTTGAGAATAGCCTTCCGGCGAAGAAAGTAGGATTTAACTTAATGTTCCATATAGAATGCTTCTTGAGGTATTTTCCATGAACCATCTGACCCACAGTGATTCTTTGTTTTGCAGGATGTCCCAAAGGTTTTGGTAGCACAAGCTAATTCCAATCAGTCATAGTCCGGATGCCCAAGCCACCTTCATTCTTCGGCCTACAAATGTCTTTCCATTTAACCATATGAATAGTTTTTTGAGAACTATTTCCTTGCCAGTAGAAGTCACAGAGGAGGCGCTCAACATCTTTGATCACGTAGAAGGGAGTAAAAGAGACTGACCAGTAGATGAGATCAAACATCTCAGTAGAAGTAGGAGGTGGGAGCTGCCACTGATTATTATGAATAAATGAGAAACCAGGTTCTCTACTAAGACCCAATCTTGTCTATTTATCTTTTACCATGGATTTAAGGGTTTTACATAAAGAGTTAAGTTGGCTATCAACACCAAACCTGGAAAGAGATATGTTGAAGAATCCAATCTCGCTGCTTGAGAATAGCCTCCAGCCGAAGAAAAGTAGGATTTAACTTTAATGTTCCATATAGAATGCTTCTTGAGGTATTTTCCATGAACCCATCTGACCCACAGTGATTCTTTGTTTTGCAGGATGTCCCAAAGGTTTTTGGTAGCACAAGCTAAATTCCAATCAGTCATAGTCCGGATGCCCAAGCCACCTTCATTCTTCGGCCTACAAATGTCTTTCCATTTAACCATATGAATAGTTTTTTTGAGAACTATTTCCTTGCCAGTAGAAGTCACAGAGGAGGCGCTCAACATCTTTGATCACAGTAGAAGGGAGTAAAAAAGAGACTGACCAGTAGATGGAGTAGGAAGACAGGACAGTTTTGATGAGCTCCAATCTGCCCGCTCTAGAGAGGAAGTTGGTTTTCCAAGACTCAATTTTCTGCTTGATCTTGTCCAGGATTGGTTGGCAATGGCTTTTCTTTAGAGAAGTACTAAGCAATGGCAACCCCAAATAAGCAGTGGGAAGCTGGCCAATAGGAATGTTGAGGATGTCAGAGATAGCCTGTTTGTGCTTCACATTACCGCCTATGTAGAGTCTGCTTTTAGCGGTGTTAAGCTGGAGCCCGGAATAATGGTAGAATTTCTGAAGGAGTTCTTTAATAACCATAGCAGAATTAACATCATCCTTGAAGAAGATAATCAGGTCATCAGCAAACACAAAATGAGATATCGCAAGATCCCCTGCAGTAGGAACTTTAATATGTTTAAGTTGAGTGGCTGCTTCGATAAGACGAGTGAATCCTTCCATAACAATGGTAAAAAGATAAGGAGAAAGAGGATCTCCTTGACGGAGGCCATTAGAGCTTTTGAAGAAACCCTCAGGACTGCCATTCACAAGAACCGAAAATTTACAAGATTCTAAGCATCGCTGGATCCAGCTGATCCAACAGAAGGGAATCGCATTTGGCTCAACATGTAGTAGAGAAAGTCCCAGGATACCGAGTCAAAAGCCTTACAGAGATCAGCCTTAAGACAAATACGATTACCTTTATGCTTAGAATGCAAGTCTTTAGCCAAGTCATTTGCCAGCATGATGTTACTTTGAATTTTCCGGCCAGGAATGAAGGCGGATTGGTGATGACTGATAATGGATGGAAGAACAAGCTTGATGCGGTCAGCCATCAATTTGGTGATAACTTTGTAAATAAAGTTACAAAGAGAAATAGGCCGGAATTGATCTAGAGAGACAGCATTATCCGTCTTAGGCACAAGAGCAATGAATGTGGAGTTGATCTGGTTCTCCCAATGCCCCTCCTCAAAGAAAGACAACACGGCTTTGGAAACAAGGTCACCAACAATGTCCCAGCAGGTAGTAAAGAATTCAGCAGTAAACCCATCCGGACCAGGACTTTTGTCTTTGGGAGAACTGTGAATCACTTTACGAACATCCTCCATAGTAAAAGGTTTCATCAACATAGCAATATCCCCAGCATTAAGAGTAGTTTCCATATGAACATAAGGATCAGTTCTATCTAGCTTCTTGTTTAGAAGATTCTCATAGAAGGCAACAGCATGCGCCCTAATATCAGTATCAGTTGTGAGAATGGTCCCATCCGAGGCCTTGCACTGCTTAATAGAATTGTGAATCCTTCTGGCTTTGATGGCAGCGTAGAAGAACTTGGTGTTGGAGTCGCCAAGAGACAGCCACTGTTGTTTAGACTTTTGTTTAGCAAACATCTCTTCAGTTTCCAAAGCTTTAAGATACTCACCTCTGCAAGTATTTTCCCGATCTTGAAGAAGTTTGTCAGATGGATTATCAGCAAGAAGATGTTGAACATCAACAAGAGCAGCCCGAGTAGTAGAGGTAGCATTCTGGACTTCCCCAAAATCCTTTTTATTCCAATCTCTCAAAGCCGATTTGACACTGCGAAGCTTTTTGCAGACTTGGAACAGGAGAGATCCATGAACATGAGTGCTCCAAGCACTTTGCACAATACCTTTGAAATTAGGGTGAAGAGTCCACATATTGAAAAATTTAAAGGGCCTCGGTCTATTGTGAGGAACCTGAGGGCCGGAGTGGAAAGTGACAAGCAGTAGAGAGTGATCAGAAACCAGCATGTTATCATACTTAACCACCGAATTTTCATAAGTATTCACCCAAGAAGAATTAACAAGGACTCGGTCAAGACGAGCCGAGATTCTTTGAGGGCCTTTCTTCATGTTATTCCAGGATAGGGGTTGCCAGTATGAGGTAAATCTAGTAGAGCAGCGGTAGTAATAAAATGATTAAAATCGACCAGTTGAGAGGGTGGAACAGATCTCCCTCCCTTTTTCTCCATAGGATGTCTGATAGAATTGAAATCACCCAAAATAATCCAAGGATCTAGAATAGATTGAGATAGATATTGAAGGTCCTTCCAAAGCTCTCTTCTTTCATAAACAATATTAGAACCATAGATAGCAGTCAGGTAGCTAGAATCGCCATTCTTCAAATTCGTGCACTTGACATGAATAAACTGAGCACTTTCCGATATGAGGGAGATAGTGTACTCATTAGGATCCGATAGAATCCAAATTCTGCCCCTCCAAGAACTATTATAGTTGATGATGACATTAGAGGACGGCCAGATACATTCCTTGGCACGCTTGTGATTTGGATCTCTTATTTTAGTCTCACAAAGGACCGCAATACTACATTTGGAATTAAGAATCTCCTTTTTCACAGCCAAGAGTTTAGGCTTACTATTCATGCCTCTGACATTCCAAGAAAGAAGCCGCATAACTAATGTTTGACAGACAAGGATTTCGACCGATTCTTACCTCGGTCTAAGATATGCATGCGATCCACATCCTTAAGCTTAGAGATATCAAATTTAGCTTCTGAGGCATGGTTTCTTGGATGAATAGCAGGTTCCTTTTGTTTAGAATTGTTGTGGGTGATTTTGACAGGTGGGAGATCGTGGAGACCTGCAGGATTACCAGCCATACACGTATCATCAGTAATAGAAATGGCAAATTTAGGGTGAGCCACCGTGGACCAGTTCGGTTTTACACTCATAGAAGAAGGATCTGCTGATATATCCTGGATTGCACTCATATCTTCAAGAGCTGTAGGAGATTTCATATGCTTGTTACTATTAGCCACCGTGGGGAGAATCGGATTTATGCTAACTTGACAAGACGATTCCTTGCTAGTTCCATCCATATGAAGATGATCAACAGCCATGTTGCCTTCTTTGGTAAGGAGAGAATCCTTAGCATCTTCAGAGATAGCAGAAATCACTGGATTTGATATAGCCGCTTCCACACCAGTGTCAGAGATGTCATATTGGTGAGTCACCGTGGGCAAGGCCGGTTTACATTCATAGAGTTAAATAGAGATGCTGGGGTTACACAAGACGAAAGGCCATCAGCTTGAGTAAAAGGACTCGAAGAATCATGGGAGAGACTAGTTGATCCTGAAGAGCCCAAGCGGTCTGCATAACTTGTCCGTGAGAAGTAAGAGATTGCACATTGATAGACGTAGCCGAAGGAGGAACCACCGTCGCGACGTGCATGGCATGCATTTGCACAGTTGCCGGATTTACGATGGAATCTTCAGTAAGCAATGGGTCTAAAGTGGAAAGAATATCAAAGCTATTCCCTGGACCCGCAGAGACTCCGGGCATGATCTTGTGAGAATCCTCCACCGTCGCAGCGTGCATGACATGGCTGTGCACAGATGCCGGATTTACGTGAGGATGATTAGTAACCTTTGAAGTTTCCTTTGCATGATGAGCGATAGAATTTTCAGGGAAAGCCGTAGGAGGGACCACCGTCGCAACGTGCATGGCATGCATTTGCACAGTTGCCGGATTAACGTTGGAATCTTCAGTAAGCAAAGGGTCTAAAGTGGAAAGAATATCAAATCTATTCCCTGTAGCCGTAGATACTCCGGAAGTGATCTTGTGGTATCCTCCACCGTCGCTGCGTGCATGGCATGGCTGAGCACAGAAGCCGGATTTACGTGAGAATGATCAGAAGCTTTTGAAGTTTCCATTGCATGATGAACTGTAGAATTTCCTGGACTAACTGGAGTGGTATGAAGAATAGTGTTATGAGCTATCAAACTACCCGCTTGAACAGGATTCTTCGGACGCCAAATCTGCTGAGTATTTGTGAGCTTATCGACAGGAAGCACCAGAGATTTGCAAGTACCTTCTTTGTGACCGAAAGAAGAACATATGGAGCAAGGGTTGGGCCTCCATTCATACTGAACGTTGATAATCTCAGTATCACCATTTTCATGTAAAGCAGTAACAGAAGTGGGGAACGAGAAATCTGAAGATATAAGAATACAAACTCTAGCATAGGTTAAGCGCTTCCTAGATGCTGTTAGTTTATCCATGAACAGAGGAACACCAAGGACGCTAGCGAGTTTGCTCAAAGAGGTATGAGACCATAGGTGAAGAGGAAGATTCGGGAATATTATCCACAGCGGGAGAGAAGATAGCATAGCCTTTTCCAATTTAGAATCACGGGACCATCGTTGTACGATGAATGGATGGCCACGTATATGCCAGTAACCCTCAAGAGCAGCTTGCATGTCTTCCTCAAGAGAGAAGCTGCAGACAAAAAAACCTCCATGGCGCATGTGTAATTCATAAGAGCCTTTAGGCTTCCATTGTTTATCTATGAAGCTTTTGAGCGGGGTATACACCGGAACCAACCCAACAACATAACCTACCACTGTGAAGCACCAAGATTGCTCTAACTCAAGCGAGTCAGAAGCGTTAATGGCAGCAACAGGGCGATCGTCTATCGCTACAGGCGCAAAGAAGGATAAGCGAATAGCAGAGCTCGAAGATGAGACCTGGGAACTGCCTGTAAAGAGCTCATTCCAAGCCTTCTTTGTAGTTGAGACGCTTGCCGGAGGAGCAGTAGAACTGGACCGGCCTCTGGAGCGGCCACGAGATCTGCTACGGAGACGATGCGAAGGAACACCTAGTGAGGACCCCCTCCCAAGGATAGGGTCACTCGCGGTATTCACCGGAGCACTTGTGGAGGCCGACCCTCTTCCAGAACCAGGAAAAAGTTGGCTCCCAGAAACGCCACCCTTGCTAGCCTCCATAGCAACCGTCGCAGACGAGCAGGTCTCCCCCTCCCACCGCCAGGAAGGCGGGGGGAAGGAGAGAGAAAGAACACCCGGAACCAAACGATACCCAGAGCTTCTCTCTCTAGAAACCTAGAGAGAGAGAGCTACCTCGCACTCCTCTCGATCTCAACACGACTGGGTGGTTAAATTGACGTGTGCGAACTGACGGAATCCGGTTTGGATTCTCGGATTGGGTGGAGCGTTGAAATGACGGATCTAAAAAAACCCGAGTCTAAGGGGTTTGACACACAACCCGGGGGTCCTGAATCCCAAAGAGAGGTCTGATTGCTATGCCGTTCACTGCGACATGACTGGGTGGGTTAAATTGACGTGTGCGAATTGAAAGAATCCGATTGGATTTCCGGTTTGGGTTGGGCGTCGAAATGACGGATCTCAAAAAACCCGAGTCTAGGATGTCAAAACACACAACCTGGGGGTCCAAAATCCCAAATAGAGATCTGATCGGTGTGCCTCTCACTCCGACACGACCGGGTGGGTTAATTTGACGTGTGCGTACTGACGCAATAAGATTTGCATTTCCGGATTGGGTTGGGCGTTGAAATGACGGATCTATAAAAATCTGAGTCTAAGGGGTCAAAACACACAACCCGGGTGTCTAAAATCCGAAATAGAGATTTGATCGGCATGCCGTTCACTCCGACACGACCGGGTGGGTTAAATTGACGTGTGCGAACTGACGGAATCCGATTTGGATTCCCGGATTGGGTTGGGCGTTGAAATGACGGATCTCAAAAAACCCGAGTCTAAGGGGTCAAAACACACATCCCGGGGGTCCAAAATCCCAAATAGAAATCTGATCGGTGTGCCATTCACTCCGACACGACCGGGTGGTTAATTTGACGTGTGCGAACTGACGAAATCGGATTTGGATTCCCGGATTGGGTTGGGCATTGAAATGACGGATCTAAAAAAAACCTATGTCAAAAGGGTCAAAACACACAACTCGGGGTCCAAAATCCCAAATAGGGATCTGATCGGCATGTCGTTTGCTCCGACACGACCGGGTGGATTAAATTGACGTGTGCGAACTGACGGAATCCGAATTGGATTCCCAGATTGGGTTGGGCATTGAAATGACGGATCTAAAAAAACTAGTCTAAAGGGTCCAAACATACAACCCGGGGTCCAAAATCTCAAATTGGGATCTGATCAGCGTGCCGTTCACTCCGACACGACTGGGTGGGTTAAATTGACGTGTGCGAACTGACGGAATCCGGTTTGGATTCTCGGATTGGGTGCAGCGTTGAAATGACGGATCTAAAAAAACCCGAGTCTAAGGGGTTTGACACACAACCCGGGGGTCCTGAATCCCGAAGAGAGGTCTGATTGCTATGCCGTTCACTGCGACACGACTGGGTGGGTTAAATTGACGTGTGCGAATTGAAAGAATCCGATTGGATTTCCGGTTTGGGTTGGGCGTCGAAATGACGGATCTCAAAAAACCCGAGTCTAGGATGTCAAAACACACAACCTGGGGGTCCAAAATCCCAAATAGAGATCTGATCGGTGTGCCTCTCACTCCGACACGACCGGGTGGGTTAATTTGACGTGTGCGTACTGACGGAATCTGATTTGGATTCCCGGATTTGGTTGGGCGTTGAAATGACGGATCTATAAAAACCTGAGTCTAAGGGGTCAAAACACACAACCCGAGTGTCTAAAATCCGAAATAGAGATTTGATCGGCATGCCGTTCACTGCGACACGACCCGGTGGGTTAAATTGACGTGTGCGAACTGACGGAATCCGATTTAGATTTCCGGATTGGGTTGGGCGTTGAAATGACGGATCTCAAAAAACCCGAGTCTAGGATGTCAAAACACACAACCTGGGGGTCCAAAATCCCAATAGAGATCTGATCGGTGTGCCTCTCACTCCGACACGACCGGGTGGGTTAATTTGACGTGTGCGTACTGACGGAATCTGATTTGGATTCCCGGATTTGGTTGGGCGTTGAAATGACGGATCTATAAAACCTGAGTCTAAGGGGTCAAAACACACAACCCGAGTGTCTAAAATCCGAAATAGAGATTTGATCGGCATGCCGTTCACTGCGACACGACCCGGTGGGTTAAATTGACGTGTGCGAACTGACGGAATCCGATTTAGATTTCCGGATTGGGTTGGGCGTTGAAATGACGAATCTCAAAAAACCCGAGTCTAAGGGGTCAAAACACACATCCCGGGGTCCAAAATCCCAAATAGAGATCTGATCGGTGTGCCATTCACTCCGACATGACCGGGTGGGTTAATTTGACGTGTGCGAACTGACGGAATCGGATTTGGATTCCCGGATTGGGTCGGGCATTGAAATGATGGATCTAAAAAAAACCTGAGTCAAAAGGGTCAAAACACACAACCCGGGGGTCCAAAATCCCTAATAGGGATCTGATCGGCATGTCGTTTGCTCCGACACGACCGGGTGGATTAAATTGACGTGTGCGAACTGACGGAATTCGATTTGGATTCCCAGATTGGGTTGGGCTTTGAAATGACGGATCTAAAAAAAACTAGTCTAAAGGGTCCAAAATCAAATTGGGATCTGATCAGCGTGCCGTTCACTCCGACACGACTGGGTGGGTTAAATTGACGTGTGCGAACTGACGGAATCCGGTTTGGATTCCCGGATTGGGTGGAGCGATGAAATGACGGATATAAAAAAACCCGAGTCTAACAGGTTTGACACACAAGCCGGGGGTCCAGAATCCCAAAGAGAGGTCTGATTGCTATGCCGTTCACTGCGACACGACTGCGTGGGTTAAATTGACGTTTGCGAATTGAAAGAATCAGATTCGATTTCCGGTTTGGGTTGGGCGTTGAAATGACGGATCTCAAAAAACCCGAGTCTAGGATGTCAAAACACACAACCTGGGGGTCCAAAATCCCAAATAGAGATCTGATCGGTGTGCCTCTCACTCCGACACGACCGGGGGGTTAATTTGACGTGGGCGTACTGACGGAATCAGATTTGGATTCCCGGATTGGGTTGGGCGTTGAAATGACGGATCTATAAAAACCTGAGTCTAAGGGGTCAAAACACACAACCCGGGTGTCTAAAATCCGAAATCGAGATATGATCGGCATGCCGTTCACTCCGACACGACCGGGTGGGTTAAATTGACGTGTGCGAACTGACGGAATCCGATTTGGATTCCCGGATTGGGTTGGGCGTTGAAATGACGGATCTCAAAAAACCAGATTCTAAGGGGTCAAAACACACATCCCGGCGGTCCAAAATCCCAAATAGAGATCTGATCGGTGTGCCGTTCACTCCGACACGACCGGGTGGGTTAATTTGACGTGTGCGAACTGACGGAATCGGATTTGGATTCTCGGATTGGGTTGGGCACTGAAATGACGGATCTAAAAAAAACCTGAGTCTAAAGGGTCAAAACACACAACCCGGGGGTCCAAAATCCCAAATAGGGATCTGATCGGCATGTGGTTTGCTCCGACACGACCGGGTGGATTAAATTGACGTGTGCGAACTGACGGAATCCGATTTGAATTCCCAGATTGGGTTGGCCATTGAAATGACGGATCTAAAAAAAACTAGTCTAAAGGGTCCAAACATACAACCCGGGGGTCCAAAATCTCAAATTGGGATCTGATCGGCATGCCGTTCACTCCGACACGACTGGGTGGGTTAAATTGACGTGTGCGAATTGAAAGAATCCGATTGGATTTCCGGTTTGGGTTGGGCGTCGAAATGACGGATCTCAAAAAACCCGAGTCTAGGATGTCAAAACACACAACCTGGGGGTCCAAAATCCCAAATAGAGATCTGATCGGTGTGCCTCTCACTCCGACACGACCGGGTGGGTTAATTTGACGTGTGCGTACTGACGGAATCTGATTTGGATTCCCGGATTTGGTTGGGCGTTGAAATGACGGATCTATAAAAACCTGAGTCTAAGGGGTCAAAACACACAACCCGAGTGTCTAAAATCCGAAATAGAGATTTGATCGGCATGCCGTTCACTGCGACACGACCCGGTGGGTTAAATTGACGTGTGCGAACTGACGGAATCCGATTTAGATTTCCGGATTGGGTTGGGCGTTGAAATGACGGATCTCAAAAAACCCGAGTCTAGGATGTCAAAACACACAACCTGGGGGTCCAAAATCCCAAATAGAGATCTGATCGGTGTGCCTCTCACTCCGACACGACCGGGTGGGTTAATTTGACGTGTGCGTACTGACGGAATCTGATTTGGATTCCCGGATTTGGTTGGACGTTGAAATGACGGATCTATAAAAACCTGAGTCTAAGGGGTCAAAACACACAACCCGAGTGTCTAAAATCCGAAATAGAGATTTGATCGGCATGCCGTTCACTGCGACACGACCCTGTGGGTTAAATTGACGTGTGCGAACTGACGGAATCCGATTTAGATTTCCGGATTGGGTTGGGCGTTGAAATGACGGATCTCAAAAAACCCGAGTCTAAGGGGTCAAAACACACATCCCGGGGGTCCAAAATCCCAAATAGAGATCTGATCGGTGTGCCGTTCACTCCGACATGACCGGGTGGGTTAATTTGACGTGTGCGAACTGACGGAATCGGATTTGGATACCCGGATTGGGTCGGGCATTGAAATGATGGATCTAAAAAAAACCTGAGTCAAAAGGGTCGAAACCCACAACCCGGGGGTCCAAAATCCCTAATAGGGATCTGATCGGCATGTCGTTTGCTCCGACACGACGGGTGGATTAAATTGACGTGTGCGAACTGACGGAATTCGATTTGGATTCCCAGATTGGGTTGGGCATTGAAATGACGGATCTAAAAAAAACTAGTCTAAAGGGTCCAAATATCTCTCCATGCTTGGCAGGTGATGATGGGAGGCATTACCACCTTCGATGTGCTCCAGAAGCGTGGTGTTCAAGGTCCAAATATCTGCACATTATGCAAGATACAAGCTGAAAGTATTGATCATTTGTTCTTTCAATGTTCTTATAGCGGTTGGATCTGGATGCAAATTCTCAAAAGACTGGATGTTCATAGAAGGCCAACACATACAATCTTAACAGAGAGCCAGAGTTTGACTACATATTCTGTACTAAGGATGCTGGAAGGAGTGTTGCTTTCTCCGCCTTTAGGGCTGCTTTATGGTGGATTTGGAAGGAGAGATGTTCTCGTATCTTTGATTCAAAAGAAAGAAGTAGCATGCAAGTGCTTCTATCCATTTTAGCGGATATTCGAAGTATTACTGAGTTCCATCTGCAGGGTGCTTCCACTTCTCCGAGGATCACTAGAATCATCAGGAATTTTATTATTCGAAGTGATTAGATAGATTTCTCTTTCCTTGAGCCGTTGCATTCTTGCTTGCTTTATGATTTCTATGATTTCATAGCTATCGGACTGTGATAGCATGGATCACCCTTTGTACATACTGTCTCATTTTTATTTTAATACAAATTCCGGTATTAATTACCAAAAAAAAATAGTCTAAAGGGTCCAAACATACAACCCGGGGGTCCAAAATCTCAAATTGGGATCTGATCAGCGTGCCGTTCACTCCGACACGACTGGGTGGGTTAAATTGACGTGTGCGAACTGACGGAATCCGGTTTGGATTCCCGGATTGGGTGGAGCGTTGAAATGACGGATATAAAAAACCCGAGTCTAAGAGGTTTGACACACAAGCCGGGGGTCCAGAATCCCAAAGAGAGGTCTGATTGCTATGCCGTTCACTGCGACACGACTGCGTGGGTTAAATTGACGTTTGCGAATTGAAAGAATCAGATTCGATTTCCGGTTTGGGTTGGGCGTTGAAATGACGGATCTCAAAAAACCCGAGTCTAGGATGTCAAAACACACAACCTGGGGGTCCAAAATCCCAAATAGAGATCTGATCGGTGTGCCTCTCACTCCGACACGACCGGGTGGGTTAATTTGACGTGGGCGTACTGACGGAATCAGATTTGGATTCCCGGATTGGGTTGGGCGTTGAAATGACGGATCTATAAAAACCTGAGTCTAAGGGGTCAAAACACACAACCCGGGTGTCTAAAATCCGAAATCGAGATATGATCGGCATGCCGTTCACTCCGACACGACCGGGTGGGTTAAATTGACGTGTGCGAACTGACGGAATCCGATTTGGATTCCCGGATTGGGTTGGGCGTTGAAATGACGGATCTCAAAAAACCAGATTCTAAGGGGTCAAAACACACATCCCGGCGGTCCAAAATCCCAAATAGAGATCTGATCGGTGTGCCGTTCACTACGACACGACCGGGTGGGTTAATTTGACGTGTGCGAACTGACGGAATCGGATTTGGATTCTCGGATTGGGTTGGGCACTGAAATGACGGATCTAAAAAAACCTGAGTCTAAAGGGTCAAAACACACAACCCGGGGGTCCAAAATCCCAAATAGGGATCTGATCGGCATGTCGTTTGCTCCGACACGACCGGGTGGATTAAATTGACGTGTGCGAACTGACGGAATCCGATTTGGATTCCCAGATTGGGTTGGCCATTGAAATGACGGATCTAAAAAAAACTAGTCTAAAGGGTCCAAACATACAACCCGGGGGTCCAAAATCTCAAATTGGGATCTGATCGGCATGCCGTTCACTCCGACACGACTGGGTGGGTTAAATTGACGTGTGCGAACTGACGGAATCCGGTTTGGATTCCCGGATTGGGTGGAGCGTTGAAATGACGGATCTAAAAAAACCCGAGTCTAAGGGGTTTGACACACAACCCGGGGGTCCTGAATCCCGAAGAGAGGTCTGATTGCTATGCCGTTCACTGCGACACGACTGGGTGGGCTAAATTGACGTGTGCGAATTGAAAGAATCCGATTGGATTTCCGGTTTGGGTTGGGCGTCGAAATGACGGATCTCAAAAAACCCGAGTCTAGGATGTCAAAACACACAACATGGGGGTCCAAAATCCCAAATAGAGATCTGATCGGTGTGCCTCTCACTCCGACACGACCGGGTGGGTTAATTTGACGTGTGCGTACTGACGGAATCTGATTTGGATTCCCGGATTTGGTTGGGCGTTGAAATGACGGATCTATAAAAACCTGAGTCTAAGCGGTCAAAACACACAACCCGAGTGTCTAAAATCCGAATAGAGATTTGATCGGCATGCCGTTCACTGCGACACGACCCGGTGGGTTAAATTGACGTGTGCGAACTGACGGAATCCGATTTAGATTTCCGGATTGGGTTGGGCGTTGAAATGACGGATCTCAAAAACCCGAGTCTAGGATGTCAAAACACACAACCTGGGGGTCCAAAATCCCAAATAGAGATCTGATCGGTGTGCCTCTCACTCCGACACGACCGGGTGGGTTAATTTGACGTGTGCGTACTGACGGAATCTGATTTGGATTCCCGGATTTGGTTGGACGTTGAAATGACGGATCTATAAAAACCTGAGTCTAAGGGGTCAAAACACACAACCCGAGTGTCTAAAATCCGAAATAGAGATTTGATCGGCATGCCGTTCAATGCGACACGACCCTGTGGGTTAAATTGACGTGTGCGAACTGACGGAATCCGATTTAGATTTCCGGATTGGGTTGGGCGTTGAAATGACGGATCTCAAAAAACCCGAGTCTAAGGGGTCAAAACACACATCCCGGGGGTCCAAAATCCCAAATAGAGATCTGATCGGTGTGCCGTTCACTCCGACATGACCGGGTGGGTTAATTTGACGTGTGCGAACTGACGGAATCGGATTTGGATTCCCGGATTGGGTCGGGCATTGAAATGATGGATCTAAAAAAAACCTGAGTCAAAAGGGTCGAAACACACACCCGGGGGTCCAAAATCCCTAATAGGGATCTGATCGGCATGTCGTTTGCTCCGACACGACCGGGTGGATTAAATTGACGTGTGCGAACTGACGGAATTCGATTTGGATTCCCAGATTGGGTTGGGCATTGAAATGACGGATCTAAAAAAAACTAGTCTAAAGGGTCCAAACATACAACCCGGGGGTCCAAAATCTCAAATTGGGATCTGATCAGCGTGCCGTTCACTCCGACACGACTGGGTGGGTTAAATTGACGTGTGCGAACTGACGGAATCCGGTTTGGATTCCCGGATTGGGTGGAGCGTTGAAATGACGGATATAAAAAAACCCGAGTCTAAGAGGTTTGACACACAAGCCGGGGGTCCAGAATCCCAAAGAGAGGTCTGATTGCTATGCCGTTCACTGCGACACGACTGCGTGGGTTAAATTGACGTTTGCGAATTGAAAGAATCAGATTCGATTTCCGGTTTGGGTTGGGCGTTGAAATGACGGATCTCAAAAAACCCGAGTCTAGGATGTCAAAACACACAACCTGGGGGTCCAAAATCCCAAATAGAGATCTGATCGGTGTGCCTCTCACTCCGACACGATCGGGTGGGTTAATTTGACGTGGGCGTACTGACGGAATCAGATTTGGATTCCCGGATTGGGTTGGGCGTTGAAATGACGGATCTATAAAAACCTGAGTCTAAGGGGTCAAAACACACAACCCGGGTGTCTAAAATCCGAAATCGAGATATGATCGGCATGCCGTTCACTCCGACACGACCGGGTGGGTTAAATTGACGTGTGCGAACTGACGGAATCCGATTTGGATTCCCGGATTGGGTTGGGCGTTGAAATGACGGATCTCAAAAAACCAGATTCTAAGGGGTCAAAACACACATCCCGGCGGTCCAAAATCCCAAATAGAGATCTGATCGGTGTGCCGTTCACTCCGACACGACTGGGTGGGTTAATTTGACGTGTGCGAACTGACGGAATCGGATCTGGATTCTCGGATTGGGTTGGGCACTGAAATGACGGATCTAAAAAAAACCTGAGTCTAAAGGGTCAAAACACACAACCCGGGGTCCAAAATCCCAAATAGGGATCTAATCGGCATGTCGTTTGCTCCGACACGACCGGGTGGATTAAATTGACGTGTGCGAACTGACGGAATCCGATTTGGATTCCCAGATTGGGTTGGGCATTGAAATGACGGATCTAAAAAAAACTAGTCTAAAGGGTCCAAACATACAACCCGGGGGTTCAAAATCTCAAATTGTGATCTGATCGGCATGCCGTTCACTCCGACACGACTGGGTGGGTTAAATTGACGTGTGCGAACTGACGGAATCCGGTTTGGATTCCCGGATTGGGTGGAGCGTTGAAATGACGGATCTAAAAAAACCCGAGTCTAAGGGGTTTGACACACAACCCGGGGGTCCTGAATCCCGAAGAGAGGTCTGATTGCTATGCCGTTCACTGCGACACGACTGGGTGGGTTAAATTGACGTGTGCGAATTGAAAGAATCCGATTGGATTTCCGGTTTGGGTTGGGCGTCGAAATGACGGATCTCAAAAAACCCGAGTCTAGGATGTCAAAACACACAACCTGGGGTCCAAAATCCCAAATAGAGATCTGATCGGTGTGCCTCTCACTCCGACACGACCGGGTGGGTTAATTTGACGTGTGCGTACTGACGGAATCTGATTTGGATTCCCGGATTTGGTTGGGCGTTGAAATGACGGATCTATAAAAACCTGAGTCTAAGGGGTCAAAACACATAACCCGAGTGTCTAAAATCCGAAATAGAGATTTGATCGGCATGCCGTTCACTGCGACACGACCCGGTGGGTTAAATTGACGTGTGCGAACTGACGGAATCCGATTTAGATTTCCGGATTGGGTTGGGCGTTGAAATGACGGATCTCAAAAAACCCGAGTCTAGGATGTCAAAACACACAACCTGGGGGTCCAAAATCCCAAATAGAGATCTGATCGGTGTGCCTCTCACTCCGACACGACCGGGCGGGTTAATTTGACGTGTGCGTACTGACGGAATCTGATTTGGATTCGCGGATTTGGTTGGGCGTTGAAATGACGGATCTATAAAAACCTGAGTCTAAGGGGTCAAAACACACAACCCGAGTGTCTAAAATCCGAAATAGAGATTTGATCGGCATGCCGTTCACTGCGACACGACCCGGTGGGTTAAATTGACGTGTGCGAACTGACGGAATCCGATTTAGATTTCCGGATTGGGTTGGGCGTTGAAATGACGGATCTCAAAAAACCCGAGTCTAAGGGGTCAAAACACACATCCCGGGGGTCCAAAATCCCAAATAGAGATCTGATCGGTGTGCCGTTCACTCCAACATGACCGGGTGGGTTAATTTGACGTGTGCGAACTGACGGAATCGGATTTGGATTCCCGGATTGGGTCGGGCATTGAAATGATGAATCTAAAAAAAACCTGAGTCAAAAGGGTCAAAACACACAACCCGGGGGTCCAAAATCCCTAATAGGGATCTGATCGGCATGTCGTTTGCTCCGACACGACCGGGTGGATTAAATTGACGTGTGCGAACTGACGGAATTCGATTTGGATTCCCAGATTGGGTTGGGCATTGAAATGACGGATCTAAAAAAAACTAGTCTAAAGGGTCCAAACATACAACCCGGGGTCCAAAATCTCAAATTGGGATCTGATCAGCGTGCCGTTCACTCCGACACGACTGGGTGGGTTAAATTGACGTGTGCGAACTGACGGAATCCGGTTTGGATTCCCGGATTGGGTGGAGCGTTGAAATGACGGATATAAAAAAACACGAGTCTAAGAGGTTTGACACACAAGCCGGGGGTCCAGAATCCCAAAGAGAGGTCTGATTGCTATGCCGTTCACTGCGACACGACTGCGTGGGTTAAATTGACGTTTGCGAATTGAAAGAATCAGATTCGATTTCCGGTTTGGGTTGGGCGTTGAAATGACGGATCTCAAAAAACTCGAGTCTAGGATGTCGAAACACACAACCTGGGGGTCCAAAATCCCAAATAGAGATCTGATCGGTGTGCCTCTCACTCCGACACGACCGGGTGGGTTAATTTGACGTGGGCGTACTGACGAAATCAGATTTGGATTCCCGGATTGGGTTGGGCGTTGAAATGACGGATCTATAAAAACCTGAGTCTAAGGGGTCAAAACACACCCGGGTGTCTAAAATCCGAAATCGAGATATGATCGGCATGCCGTTCACTCCGACACGACCGGGTGGGTTAAATTGACGTGTGCGAACTGACGGAATCCGATTTGGATTCCCGGATTGGGTTGGGCGTTGAAATGACGGATCTCAAAAAACCAGATTCTAAGGGTCAAAACACACATCCCGGCGGTCCAAAATCCCAAATAGAGATCTGATCGGTGTGCCGTTCACTCCGACACGACCGGGTGGGTTAATTTGACGTGTGCGAACTGACGGAATCGGATTTGGATTCTCGGATTGGGTTGGGCACTGAAATGACGGATCTAAAAAAACCTGAGTCTAAAGGGTCAAAACACACAACCCGGGGTCCAAAATCCCAAATAGGGATCTGATCGGCATGTCGTTTGCTCCGACACGACCGAGTGGATTAAATTGACGTGTGCGAACTGACGGAATCCGATTTGGATTCCCAAATTGGGTTGGGCATTGAAATGACGGATCTAAAAAAACTAGTCTAAAGGGTCCAAACATACAACCCGGGGTTCAAAATCTCAAATTGGGATCTGATCGGCATGCCGTTCACTCCGACACGACTGGGTGGGTTAAATTGACGTGTGCGGGCACTCTCCAATTCTCCCCATTTAGAGTTCTCTCTCTAGGCGATTCTAGAGAGAGAAGCTCTGGGGAAAGGGAGTGTTGGTGAGTTTCGTGCCTGGGGCTCCCCCCCGCCCCTTGGCGGTGGGTGGAGCTTCCCTCCCGTGCTGCAGGAGGATCTCGGGCTCTTGGGATCATCTCTTGAGAGCTACCACCGGAAGGATCCCCACCGAC
Source organism: Colocasia esculenta (assembly GCA_014218235.1). Taxonomy (NCBI): domain Eukaryota; kingdom Viridiplantae; phylum Streptophyta; class Magnoliopsida; order Alismatales; family Araceae; genus Colocasia; species Colocasia esculenta. Next base: position 30,974,559 of record CM024765.1, on the reverse strand, counting down.
CGGGGTCTACCATATCCTCTTCCAGTCTTGCGAGGGAAGTGCCCTGGGCCGTGAGCAGCCGCCGTTCCTTTTGCGGGTGTGGGCGGTCTTGTGAGCGGGTGTGGGTGCCTCGTGATGCCATCTGCGACTGCTGCTGCTGATGAGGGCGTGTTCGTGTCCAAGGAGGCTTCAAAGTTGAGGGTTGTTGCAGGTAATGATTGCGGTATGGCGTCTCCCACGTCAGGCATGCAGAGCTTGGTTCCCTCGAGAGACTCCGCAGTATCTCCTTTGCAGGCCCGCTCGGCAGCTTTGGTTCAAGAAAGAATGGGAAGAGGCGACCTCGGTCAAAGGGAAGGAAGAGGACGTTCGTCTTCTAGAGCACCGCGCAGGTCACGCTCCCGGAATCCTATTGGAGTGTCCACTGCTCCGAAGACTTGGGCCAGCCTTTTTGCTGCTCCAACATCGAGTGACTCTTCTCACTCGTTATCATACATTATTCCTGCAAGTATTGAGGACAAGCTTGTTGCGGTCTGTGATGTTGAGGACTTGGAAGAATTGAAAGGAGCTTGGGACCGGACCATTGTGGGGTATGTGGTTGATCTTAAAACATCATTTATGCCTCTTTCGTCTTTCATCAAGAACAGGTGGGGAGTAGTTGGTTTCGATTTGCATCTTCTGGAAAATGGTTTTTTCTTATGCAAACTGGACAGCGAGGAAGATGTTACCCGTATCCTGGAGAATTTTTGGTCTATTAGAGGGCATCCCATGATATTAAGAAGATGGGCCAAAGACGTTCGCATGGAACTTGAAAGTCTAAAAAACATCCCTGTTTGGGTCACTATTCATGGTCTTCCGATTCACTTGTGGTCGAAGAAATTCATATCGAAGTTGTGTAGCACAGTGGGAGAACCTCTATTCATGGATAGATTAACTGCTGAACGGAAGAGATTATCGTATGCCAGAGCCTGTGTTATGGTCTCCTCGGAAGTTGAGCTACCTTCATCTGTTACCTACAAAGAACTAGATGGTACTCTGCATTCACTTAACATCTATTATTCTTGGAAGCCAAGAAGATGTGCAGCATGTGGTACATTTGGTCACTTTCAGGGACAATGTAAAAAATCACCCCAACAAGCTAGCACGGTCATACAGGAAATTTACAGGAAGAAAGATGATGTCACTGGTACCTCCATCAAACCCAAACTTGGGGAAAATTCAAATCTAAACAATAATCAGTTCTCCATACTTGCCAATTTACAAAGTGACGTTGAAGAAATTGATAACCCTATAGAAGAGGATGGAATTATCGTGCATGCGAATAATGTGCAGGCTGAGGCTACTTCGGGTAAGACTCCAAGCATGGAAGGATTGCAATCCAAGGATACGTGTATTCTGGACCTTCACGTTGGAGAGAAGGTAGGTGACACAATAACAAAGGAGGCCGCGCAAGTTAAGGAAAGCATGCAACAGAAGGCAATGGATTCTTCGGAGAAAGAAGCGCCAGCATATGCTCTGGATACGTATCAAGGTGAGAAAGAAGTAAGTGGTTTCAAAGGGAAGGAGGTCATCTTACCGCCCCCATGCAAGCTAAGCATAACCATAGGCAGGTCTGGCGAATCAAATGATATCATCTCCCTGGCCAGCGAAGCGAAAGGTAAGGAATCTGTTGCTCTCTCTCCTGATAGCGTGGGAACAAATACTAGAAAATTCACCACATTAAATGTGGTGGATGAAATGGAAAGAAAGAAGAAAATGGGACATGGGATGCCATCTCACGCCACCAGAAATAAGCCAAAGGAAACGAGGAACCGGGCCCATTCTTAATACTTTTTGATATGAAGATTATCAGTTGGAATGTAAGAGGAATAAACAAGAATTCTAAAATAGGGGAATTGAGGAAAATTATCTATTCTATGCAATGTGATATTGCTATTTTGCTAGAAACCAAGATCAAGGATAGTAATGTGGATACTTGTAAAGCGCAAATCTGGGCTGATGCTAGCTTAGTTCACAACAGCAATTGCTCTAGAGGTAGAATCTGGGTTCTCTGGAATGACAAGAAAATCTCCTTTCATGTTATTCAAATTACTGATCAAATTATTCATCTGAGTGGCACAAAGCTGGATTCTGGTCAGACTTTTTTCCTTTCTGCTATCTATGCTTCCAACCTTTCCCATGAAAGAGAGATGCTGTGGAATAATATCATAAATCACTCTGCTGCCTTCACTAATAATGCTCCGTGGATTTTAATGGGAGACTTCAACTGTGTCCGCCATGCTTCCGAAAAAGTGGGGGGGAATCCAGTTCCCCATCATATGCTTAATTCCTTTGACTCAATGATTCATAAGGCTGGCATTTTGGATATGAAAGCAATAGGGAATATTTTGTCATGGTCGAACTGTTCTATGGGAGATAGAAGAATAATGGCTAGACTAGATAGGTGTTTAATTAATGACCAGTGGTTATCTATGTACCCTGAAGCTTATGTGGATTACTCTGCTACTTATTTCTCGGATCACTCCATGTTGGTTGCCCATTCTTCTAGTGAAGCTTCTACTGGGAGGAAACCTTTTAAATTCTTTGACATTTGGACTAAGCATCATAATTTCCTTGAAGTTGTTAGAAAAGCTTGGCAGGTACAATTTCAGGGGTCACCTACCTTTATCCTTTGTCAGAAGCTTAAAGAGGTCAAAAGGGCGTTGAGAAAATGGAACAATGAAGAATTTGGAAATGTGCATGATATGGTTAGGAAAAAAAGAGAAAATCTTGCGGCTACTCAATCTCAATTGCAAAGAAATCCTTTGGATTGCCAACTTATTGAAGAAGAAAATAGAAGGAAGCAGGAATACCTGAAAGCTCTTGAAATGGAGGAATCTTTTTTCAAACAAAAGTCTAGACAAAATTGGCTTTCGTTGGGAGACTCCAACTCTAAATACTTCCATGCTTCTTTTAAAGCTAGAAAGGCAGCCAACACAATTAAGACTTGTACTGATGCTAGCGGAAACAAGATAGAAGATATTGAGAGGGTCAAAGAGCACACGGTTAATTTCTTTACTTCCCTTCTAAATCAGCCTGCTGTTATGTGTAACATGGATAACATTACTGCCAGCCGAATCTTGGAAGAGGAAGATACCACTAAGTTATGCCAGCCGGTCACTAATGAAGAGATCAAGAATGTGATTTTTAATTCTCCCAAAGGCAAGAGTCCAGGACCGGATGGTTTCCCGGTTGAATTTTATCAAAGCACTTGGGAGATTGTGGGGGATCAGGTTATCTCTGCAGTTCAGCATTATTTTACATCAGCCAGACTTCTCAAGCAAATCAACTGCACTTTTATCGCTCTTATTCCAAAATCTGATGGAGCTGATTCGTTTGATCAATATCGGCCGATCTCTCTTTGTAATTTCCTCTATAAAATTATATCGAAGATCTTGGCTAACAGAATGCAGGTGGTTCTTCCTAAGCTTATCAGTAACAATCAGGCAGCCTTTATCAAAGGAAGAACTATTCAGGACAACATTTTGCTTGCTAATGATATTGTTCGGGACTTACACTCCAAATCTAAGGGTAGTCTTCTGTGCTTCAAGGCAGACTTGAAAAAGGCTTTTGATTCTCTCAATAGAAATTTCATTTATTTCATGATGAATAAGATGGGTTTCCCTGCTCAATTTGTTAACTGGATCAGAAATTGTATTGATAATCCCACTTTCTCCATTCTTTTTAATGGATCCCCATAGGTTTTTTTCATGGCACTAACGGGATCAGACAAGGAGACCCTCTTTCTCCTTACCTCTTTACTATAGCTATGGAGGGATTTTCCATTCTTATGGACAGGGAGGTTAACAATGGGGACATCAAGGTCCCTTCGGCTGCACACATAAAGGTCTCTCATATTGTGTTTGCGGATGACCTTGTCATTTTTTTCAAAGAGGACATCAGGTCGGCTGAAAGGATAAGGCATGTGTTGCAGAAATTCTCCACTTACTCTGGTCTAAAGCTCAACCACAACAAAAGCAAATTATTTGTTGGTGGAATGGTCAGGAATAAGCTAGACTTCCTCAGCATTCTGGAGGTAGGAGAAGGTAAAATGCCAGTTAATTACCTTGGTCTTCCTCTTATTTCTTGTTCTATTAAGAAAGTGCATTGTGCCCCTCTTGTGGAAAAGATCACTAAAAGACTGAGCTCTTGGAAGAACCGTATTCTCTCTAAAGCTGGCCGGCTTCAATTGATACATTCGGTACTCCATTCTTATTCTATATATTGGTCTTTGGCCTTCACTCTGCCCAAGGGGTTAATACATCAGATTGAGCAAATTATCAGAAATTTCTTTTGGCAAGGTTGCTCAGATAAGAAAGCTTTCAAAATGATCAAGTGGAAGGATGTCTGCAGGCCGAAAAAAGAAGGTGGGCTGGGTATAAAACGCCTCCATGACTGGAACCGTGCTGCTATGGTTAAGTTACTTTGGGATGTTTTGCAAAATAAAGATACTATGTGGGTTACCTGGATCCATCAGAAATATCTTTCAAAGGAGAGTATTTGGATGATCAAAAGTAGGCCGACCTACTCAAATGCCTGGAAGTCTGTGCTTCAAGAAAGGGACTGGCTAAAGGATCATATCAATTACCATATCTCTACTGGTTCCAACATTAGGATGTGGTATGACCCTTGGATCTTGGGAAAAAGCATATTTCAGCTATATGGAGATCGGGTTCGTCAAGATCTGGGTGCTCCTAGGGACATCATGGTTGACCAGTTTATTTTGAATGGCAATTGGAATTTACCAACAGCGACCTCTCACCAAATGCTCACTCTTTGGCCTACTATTAAGAACTTGAGAATTAATGGGCATCTTCATGACCAAATCGCTTGGAATCACAACAATGGCAAATTTTCTATTTCCTCTGTGTGGAATGAAATCAGATCCAAGACCAATGTCATGCGTAATTATCATTGGATTTGGGGGAAGCCGGGCGCTCAAAAATTCAATCTTTGCTTGTGGCAAGCCATTCTTCAAAAACTACCAACTCAAGACCATTTGCAAGGAAGAGGCTTTCAGCTGGCTAACCAGTGTGTTTTATGCAGAAATCATGAGGAAAACAATAGGCATATTTATTTCACTTGTGAGTACAGCAATTGGATTTGGAAAGAGATTCTTAGCAGATTTCAGATTGGCCGACCACCTGAAGATGGTTTGGAAAAAGAAATGGAAAGACTTTACACTAATTTTCCTTATCATACAAATGTTACTTCCCTTGCTCAGCTTGCTCTCAAGACAGCGGTGTGGTGGATCTGGAGAGAAAGGTGTTTGAGAAGCTTTGAAAATAAGGATCGCTCCAAAATGCAAGTTCTTATATCCATTCTTCTGGACATCAAGCTCTGCATGGAACATTCCAAGAAGGAGGTGAAATTGGAAAGGGAAAAGGACATCTTTAGGAGATTCAATATTTCTGTGTAGTCCCTACCTTTTGTTGATTCTTTAGACTTCTTTATTCATAGTCCACAACTTGTGTGGTCATGAAGAGTGTTTTCCTAGTCATCCTAATGTTGTGTACGGTGGAGTGAGAATATTCCACCTCCTTGAGGTGGGGTACACTCTCCTGTCCTCCATTAGGAGTGCTCTTCCATGGGCCTTATCTAGGCTGTGGGATCTTGTACATTACTTTCTTTCTTCTTTACCGAATGAATATTACTTACCGAAAAAAAAAAAAAAAAATTGACGTGTGCGAACTGACGGAATCCGGTTTGGATTCCCGGATTGGGTGGAGCGTTTGAAATGACGGATCTAAAAAAACCGAGTCTAAGGGGTTTTGACACACAACCCGGGGGTCCTGAATCCCGATGAGAGGTCTGATTGCTATGCCGTTCAATGCGACACGACTGGGTGGGTTAAATTGACGTGTGCGAATTGAAAGAATCCGATTGGATTTTCGGTTTGGGTGGGCGTCGAAATGACGGATCTCAAAAAAACCCGAGTCTAGGATGTCAAAACACACAACCTGGGGGTCCAAAATCCCAAATAGAGATCTGATCGGTGTGCCTCTCACTCCGACACGACCGGGTGGGTTAATTTGACGTGTGCGTACTGACGGAATCTGATTTGGATTCCGGATTGGTTGGGCGTTGAAATGACGGATCTTTAAAAACCGAGTCTAAGGGGTCAAAACAATAACCCGAGTGTCTAAATCCGAAATAGAGATTGATCGGCATGCCGTTCACTGCGACACGACCCGGTGGGTTAAATTGACGTGTGCGAACTGACGGAATCCGATTTAGATTCCGGATTGGGTTGGGCGTTGAAATGACGGATCTCAAAAAACCCGAGTCTAGGATGTCAAAACACACAACCTGGGGGTCCAAAATCCCAAATAGAGATCTGATCGGTGTGCCTCTCACTCCGACACGACCGGTGTGGATTAATTTGACGTGTGCGTACTGACGGAATCTGATTTGGATCGCGGATTTGGTTGGGCGTTGAAATGACGGATCTATAAAAACCTGAGTCTAAGGGGTCAAAACACACAACCGAGGGTGTCTAAAATCCGAAATAGAGATTTGATCGGCATGCCGTTCACTGCGACACGACCGGTGGGGTTAAATTGACGTGTGCGAACTGACGGAATCCGATTAGATTTCGGATTGGGTTGGGCGTTGAAATGACGGATCTCAAAAAACCCGAGTCTAAGGGTCAAAAACACACATCCCGGGGGTCCAAAATCCCAATAGAGATCTGATCGGTGTGCCGTTCACTCCGCATGACCGGTGGGTTATTGACGTGTGCGAACTGACGGAATCGGATTTGGATTCCCGGATTGGGTCGGCATTGAAATGATGGATCTAAAAAAAACCTGAGTCAAAAGGGTCAAAACACACAACCCGGGGGTCCAAATCCCTAATAGGGATCTGATCGGCATGTCGTTTGCTCCGACACGACCGGGTGGATTAAATTGACGTGTGCGAACTGACGGAATTCCGATTTGGATTCCCAGATTGGGTTGGGCATTGAAATGACGGATCTAAAAAAAACTAGTCTAAAGGGTCCAAATAACAACCCGGGGGTCCAAAATCTCAAATTGGCATCTGATCAGCGTGCCGTTCACTCCGACACGACTGGGTGGGTTAAATTGACGTGTGCGAACTGACGGAATCCGGTTTGGATTCCCGGATTGGGTGGAGCGTTGAAATGACGGATATAAAAAAACCCGAGTCTAAGGGTTTGACACACAAGCCGGGGGTCCAGAATCCCAAAGAGAGGTCTGATTGCTATGCCGTTCACTGCGACACGACTGCGTGGGTTAAATTGACGTTTGCGAATTGAAAGAATCAGATTCGATTTCCGGTTTGGGTTGGGAGTTGAAATGACGGATCTCAAAAAACCGAGTCTAGGATGTCGAAACACACAACCTGGGGGTCCAAAATCCCAAATAGAGATCTGATCGGTGTGCCTCTCACTCCGACACGACCGGGTGGGTTAATTTGACGTGGCGTACTGACGGAATCAGATTTGGATTCCCGGATTGGGTTGGGCGTTGAAATGACGGATCTATAAAAACCTGAGTCTAAGGGTCAAAACACACAACCCGGGTGTCTAAAATCCGAAATCGAGATATGATCGGCATGCCGTTCACTCCGACACGACCGGGTGGGTTAAATTGACGTGTGCGAACTGACGGAATCCGATTTGGATTCCCGGATTGGGTTGGGCGTTGAAATGACGGATCTCAAAAAACCAGATTCTAAGGGGTCAAAACACACATCCCTGCGGTCCAAAATCCCAAATAGAGATCTGATCGGTGTGCCGTTCACTCCGACACGACCGGGTGGGTTAATTTGACGTGTGCGAACTGACGGAATCAGATTTGGATTCTCGGATTGGGTTGGGCACTGAAATGACGGATCTAAAAAAAACCTGAGTCTAAAGGGTCAAAACACACAACCCGGGGGTCCAAAATCCCAAATAGGGATCTGATCGGCATGTCGTTTGCTCCGACACGACCGGGTGGATTAAATTGACGTGTGCGAACTGACGGAATCCGATTTGGATTCCCAGATTGGGTTGGGCATTGAAATGACGGATCTAAAAAAAACTAGTCTAAAGGGTCCAAACATACAACCCGGGGTCCAAATCTCAAATTGGGACTGATCGGCATGCCGTTCACTCCGACACGACTGGGTGGGTTAAATTGACGTGTGCGAACTGACGGAATCCGGTTTGGATTCCCGGATTGGGTGGAGAGTTGAAATGACGGATCTAAAAAAACCCGAGTCTAAGGGGTTTGACACACAACCCGGGGGTGCTGAATCCCAAAGAGAGGTCTGATTGCTATGCCGTTCACTGCGACACGACTGGGTTGGTTAAATTGACGTGTGCGAATTGAAAGAATCCGATTGGATTTCCAGTTTGGGTTGGGCGTCGAAATGACGGATCTCAAAAAACCCGAGTCTAGGATGTCGAAACACAACCTGGGGGTCCAAAATCCCAAATAGAGATCTGAACGGTGTGCCTGTCACTCCGACACGACCGGGTGGGTTAATTTGACGTGTGCGTACTGACGGAATCAGATTTGAATTCCCGGATTGGGTTGGGCGTTGAAATGACCGATCTATAAAAACCTGAGTCTAAGGGGTCAAAACACACAACCCGGGTGTTTAAAATCCGAAATAGAGATTTGATCGGCATGCCGTTCACTCCGACACGACCGGGTGGGTTAAATTGACGTGTGCGAACTGACGGAATCCGATTTGGATTTCCGGATTGGGTTGGGCGTTGAAATGACGGATCTCAAAAAACCCGAGTCTAAGGGGTCAAAACACACATCCCGGGGGTCCAAAATCCCAAATAGAGATCTGATCGGTGTGCCGTTCACTCCGACACGACCGGGTGGGTTAATTTGACGTGTGCGAACTGACGGAATCGGATTTGGATTCCCGGATTGGGTTGGGCATTGAAATGACGGATCTAAAAAAAACCTGAGTCAAAAGGGTCAAAACACTCAACCCGGGGGTCCAAAATCCCAAATAGGGATCTGATCGGCATGTCGTTTGCTCCGACACGACCGGGTGGATTAAATTGACGTGTGCGAACTGACGGAATCCGATTTGGATTCCCAGATTGGGTTGGACATTGAAATGATGGATCTAAAAAAAATAGTCTAAAGGGTCCAAACATACAACCCGGGGATCCAAAATCTCAAATTGGGATCTGATCGGCGTGCCGTTCACTCCGACACGACTGGGTGGGTTAAATTGACGTGTGCGAACTGACGGAATCCCGTTTGGATTCCCGGATTGGGTGTGGAGCGTTGAAATGACGGATCTAAAAAAACCCGAGTCTAAGGGGTTTGACACACAACCCGGGGGTCCTGAATCCCAAAGAGAGGTCTGATTGCTATGCCGTTCACTGCGACACGACTGGGTGGGTTAAATTGACGTATGCGAATTGAAAGAATCCGATTGGATTTCCGGTTTGGGTAGGGCGTTGAAATGACGGATCTCAAAAAACCCGAGTCTAGGATGTCAAAACACACAACCTGGGGGTCCAAAATCCCAAATAGAGATCTGATCGGTGTGCCTCTCACTCCGACACGACCGGGTGGGTTAATTTGACGTGTGCGTACTGACGCAATAAGATTTGGATTCCCGGATTGGGTTGGGCGTTGAAATGACGGATCTATAAAAATCTGAGTCTAAGGGGTCAAAACACACAACCCGGGTGTCTAAAATCCGAAATAGAGATTTGATCGGCATGCCGTTCACTCCGACACGACCGGGTGGGTTAAATTGACGTGTGCGAACTGACGGAATCCGATTTGGATTCCCGGATTGGGTTGGGCGTTGAAATGACGGATCTCAAAAAACCCGAGTCTAAGGGGTCAAAACACACATCCCGGGGGTCCAAAATCCCAAATAGAGATCTGATCGGTGTGCCGTTCACTCCGACACGACCGGGTGGGTTAATTTGACGTGTGCGAACTGACGAAATCGGATTTGGATTCCGGATTGGGTTGGGCATTGAAATGACGGATCTAAAAAAACCTATGTCAAAAGGGTCAAAACACACACCCGGGGGTCCAAAATCCCAAATAGGGATCTGATCGGCATGTCGTTTGCTCCGACACGACCGGGTGGATTAAATTGACGTGTGCGAACTGACGGAATTCTATTTGGATTCCCAGATTGGGTTGGGCATTTAAATGACGGATCTAAAAAAAACTAGTCTAAAGGGTCCAAACATACAACCCGGGGGTCCAAAATCTCAAATTGGGATCTGATCAGCGTGCCGTTCACTCCGACACGACTGGGTGGGTTAAATTGACGTGTGCGAACTGACGGAATCCGGTTTGGATTCTCGGATTGGGTGGAGCGTTGAAATGACGGATCTAAAAAAACCCGAGTCTAAGGGGTTTGACACACAACCCGGGGGTCCTGAATCCCAAAGAGAGGTCTGATTGCTATGCCGTTCACTGCGACATGACTGGGTGGGTTAAATTGACGTGTGCGAATTGAAAGAATCCGATTGGATTTCCGGTTGGGTTGGGCGTTGAAATGACGGATCTCAAAAAACCCGAGTCTAGGATGTCAAAACACACAACCTGGGGGTCCAAAATCCCAAATAGAGATCTGATCGGTGTGCCTCTCACTCCGACACGACCGGGTGGGTTAATTTGACGTGTGCGTACTGACGCAATAGATTTGCATTTCCGGATTGGGTTGGGCGTTGAAATGACGGATCTATAAAAATCTGAGTCTAAGGGGTCAAAACACACAACCCGGTGTCTAAAATCCGAAATAGAGATTTGATCGGCATGCCGTTCACTCCGACACGACCGGTGGGTTAAATTGACGTGTGCGAACTGACGGAATCCGATTTGGATTCCCGGATTGGGTTGGGCGTTGAAATGACGGATCTCAAAAAACCCGAGTCTAAGGGGTCAAAACACACATCCCGGGGGTCCAAAATCCCAAATAGAGATCTGATCGGTGTGCCATTCACTCCGACACGACCGGGTGGGTTAATTTGACGTGTGCGAACTGACGAAATCGGATTTGGATTCCCGGATTGGGTTGGGCATTGAAATGACGGATCTAAAAAAACCTATGTCAAAAGGGTCAAACACACAACCCGGGGGTCCAAAATCCCAAATAGGGATCTGATCGGCATGTCGTTTGCTCCGACACGACCGGGTGGATTAAATTGACGTGTGCGAACTGACGGAATCCGAATTGGATTCCCAGATTGGGTTGGGCATTGAAATGACGGATCTAAAAAAACTAGTCTAAAGGGTCCAAACATACAACCCGGGGGTCAAAAATCTCAAATTGGGATCTGATCAGCGTGTGCCGTTCACTCCGACACGACTGGGTGGGTTAAATTGACGTGTGCGAACTGACGGAATCCGGTTTGGATTCCCGGATTGGGTTCAGCGTTGAAATGACGGATCTAAAAAAACCCGAGTCTAAGGGGTTTGACACACAACCCGGGGGTCCTGAATCCCGAAGAGAGGTCTGATTGCTATGCCGTTCACTGCGACACGACTGGGTGGGTTAAATTGACGTGTGCGAATTGAAAGAATCCGATTGGATTTCCGGTTTGGGTTGGGCGTGAAATGACGGATCTCAAAAAACCCGAGTCTAGGATGTCAAAACACACAACCTGGGGGTCCAAAATCCCAATAGAGATCTGATCGGTGTGCCTCTCACTCCGACACGACCGGGTGGGTTAATTTGACGTGTGCGTACTGACGGAATCTGATTTGGATTCCCGGATTTGGTTGGGCGTTGAAATGACGGATCTATAAAAACCTGAGTCTAAGGGGTCAAAACACACAACCCGGTGTCTAAAATCCGAAATAGAGATTTGATCGGCATGCCGTTCACTCCGACACGACCGGGTGGGTTAAATTGACGTGTGCGAACTGACGGAATCTGATTTGGATTCTCGGATTGGGTTGGGCGTTGAAATGACGGATCTCAAAAACCCGAGTCTAAGGGGTCAAAACACACATCCGGGGGTCCAAAATCCCAAATAGAGATCGGATCGGTGTGCCGTTCACTTCGACACGACCGGGTGGGTTAATTTGACGTGTGCGAACTGACGGAATCGGATTTGGATTCCCGGATTGGGTTGGGCATTGAAATGACGGATCTAAAAAAAACCTGTGTCTAAAGGGTCAAAACACACAACCCGGGGGTCCAAAATCCCAAATAGGTATCTGATCGGCATGTCGTTTGATTGATGTGTGCGAACTGACGGAATCCGATTTGGATTCCCAGATTGGGTTGGGCATTGAAATGACGGATCTAAAAAAACTAGTCTAAAGGGTCCAAACATACAACCCGGGGGTCCAAAATCTCAAATTGGGATCTGATCGGCGTGCCGTTCACTCCGACACGACTGGGTGGTTTAAATTGACGTGTGCGAACTGACGGAATCCGGTTTGGATTCCCGGATTGGGTGGAGCGTTGAAATGACGGATCTAAAAAAACCCGAGTCTAAGGGGTTTGACACACAACCCGGGGGTCCTGAATCCCAAAGAGAGGTCTGATTGCTATGCCGTTCACTGCGACACGACTGGGTGGGTTAAATTGACGTGTGCGAATTGAAAGAATCCGATTGGATTTCCGGTTTGGGTTGGGCGTTGAAATGACGGATCTTAAAAAAACCCGAGTCTAGGATGTCAAAACACACAACCTGGAGGTCTGATCGGTGTGCCTCTCACTCCGACACGACCGGGTGGTTAATTTGACGTGTGCGTACTGACGGAATAAGATTTGGATTCCCGGATTGGTTGGGCGTTGAAATGACGGATCTATAAAAACCTGAGTCTAAGGGGTCAAAACACACAACCCGGGTATCTAAAATCCGAAATAGAGATTTGATCGGCATGCCGTTCACTCCGACACGACCGGGTGGGTTAAATTGACGTGTGCGAACTGACGGAATCAGATTTGGATTCCCGGATTGGGTTGGGCGTTGAAATGACGGATCTCAAAAAACCCGAGTCTAAGGGGTCAAAACACACATCCCGGGAGGTCCAAAATCCCAAATAGAGATCGGATCGGTGTGCCGTTCACTCCGACACGACCGGGTGGGTTAATTTGACGTGTGCGAACTGACGGAATCGAATTTGGATTCCCGGATTGGGTTGGGCATTGAAATGACGGATCTAAAAAAAACCTGAGTCTAAAGGGTCAAAACACACAACCCGGGGTCCAAAATCCCAAATAGGGATCTGATCGGCATGTCGTTTGATTGACTGTGTGTGACTGACGGAATCCGATTTGGATTCCCAGATTGGGTTGGGCATTGAAATGACGGATCTAAAAAAACTAGTCTAAAGGGTCCAAACATACAACCCGGGGGTCCAAAATCTCAAATTGGGATCTGATCGGCGTGCCGTTCACTCCGACACGACTGGGTGGGTTAAATTGACGTGTGCGAACTGACGGAATCCGGTTTGGATTCCCGGATTGGGTGGAGCGTTGAAATGACGGATCTAAAAAAACCCGAGTCTAAGGGGTTTGACACACACCCGGGGGTCCTGAATCCCAAAGAGAGGTCTGATTGCTATGCCGTTCACTGCGACACGACTGGGTGGGTTAAATTGACGTGTGCGAATTGAAAGAATCCGATTGGATTTCCGGTTTGGGTTGGGCGTTGAAATGACGGATCTCAAAAACCCGAGTCTAGGATGTCAAAACACACAACCTGGGGTCCAAAATCCCAAATAGAGATCTGATCGGTGTGCCTCTCACTCCGACACGACCGGGTGGGTTAATTTGACGTGTGCGTACTGACGGAATAAGATTTGGATTCCCGGATTGGGTTGGGCGTTGAAATGACGGATCTATAAAAACCTGAGTCTAAGGGGTCAAAACACACAACCCGGGTGTCTAAAATCCGAAATAGAGATTTGATCGGCATGCCGTTCACTCCGACACGACCCGGTGGGTTAAATTGACGTGTGCGAACTGACGGAATCCGATTTGGATTCCCGGATTGGGGGCGTTGAAATGACGGATCTCAAAAAACCCGAGTCTAAGGGGTCAAAACACACATCCCGGGGTCCAAAATCCCAAATAGAGATCTGATCGGTGTGCGGACACGACCGGGTGGGTTAATTTGACGTGTGCGAACTGACGGAATCGGATTTGGATTCCCGGATTGGGTTGGGCATTGAAATGACGGATCTAAAAAAACCTGAGTCTAAAGGGTCAAAACACACAACCCGGGGGTCCAAAATCCCAAATAGGGATCTGATCGGCATGTCGTTTGATTGACGTGTGCGAACTGACGGAATCCGATTTGGATTCCCAGATTGGGTTGGGCATTGAAATGACGGATCTAAAAAAAACTAGTCTAAAGAGTCCAAACATACAACCCGGGGGTCCAAAATCTCAAATTGGGATCTGATCGGCGTGCCGTTCACTCCGACACGACTGGGTGGGTTAAATTGACGTGTGCGAACTGACGGAATCCCGTTTGGATTCCCGGATTGGGTGGAGCGTTGAAATGACGGATCTAAAAAAACCCGAGTCTAAGGGGTTTGACACACAACCCGGGGGTCCTGAATCCCAAAGAGAGGTCTGATTGCTATGCCGTTCACTGCGACACGACTGGGTGGGTTAAATTGACGTGTGCGAATTGAAAGAATCCGATTGGATTTCCGGTTTGGGTTGGGCGTTGAAATGACGGATCTCAAAAAACCCGAGTCTAGAATGTCAAAACACACAACCTGGGGGTCCAAAATCCCAAATAGAGATCTGATCGGTGTGCCTCTCACTCCGACACGACCGGGTGGGTTAATTTGACGTGTGCGTACTGACGGAATCTGATTTGGATTCCCGGATTGGGTTGGGAGTTGAAATGACGGATCTATAAAAACCTGAGTCTAAGGGGTCAAAACACACAACCCGGTGTCTAAAATCCGAAATAGAGATTTGATCGGCATGCCGTTCACTCCGACACGACCGGGTGGGTTAAATTGACGTGTGCGAACTGACGGAATCCGATTTGGATTTCCGGATTGGGTTGGCGTTGAAATGACGGATCTCAAAAACCCGAGTCTAAGGGTTCAAAACACACATCCCGGGGGTCCAAAATCCCAAATAGAGATCTGATCGGTGTGCCTCTCACTCCGACACGACCGGGTGGGTTAATTTGACGTGTGCGTACTGACGGAATATGATTTGGATTCCCGGATTGGGTTGGGCGTTGAAATGACGGATCTATAAAAAACCTGAGTCTAAGGGGTCAAAACACACAACCCGGGTGTCTAAAATCCGAAATAGAGATTTGATCGGCATGCCGTTCACTCCGACACGACCCGGTGGGTTAAATTGACGTGTGCGAACTGACGGAATCCGATTTGGATTCCCGGATTGGGTTGGGCGTTGAAATGACGGATCTCAAAAACCCGAGTCTAAGGGGTCAAAACACACACCCGGGGTCCAAAATCCAATAGAGATCTGATCGGTGTGCCGTTCACTCCGACACGACCGGGGGGTTAATTTGACGTGTGCGAACTGACGGAATCGGATTTGGATTCCCGGATTGGGTTGGGCATTGAAATGACGGATCTAAAAAAACCTGAGTCTAGGGTCAAACACACAACCCGGGGGTCCAAATCCCAATAGGGATCTGATCGCATGTCGTTTGATTGACGTGTGCGAACTGACGGAATCCGATTTGGATTCCCAGATTGGTTTGGGCATTGAAATGACGGATCTAAAAAAACTAGTCTAAGGGGTCCAAACATACAACCCGGGGGTCCAAAATCTCAAATTGGGATCTGATCGGCGTGCCGTTCACACTCCGACACGACTGGGTGGGTTAATTGACGTGTGCGAACTGACGGAATCCCGTTTGGATTCCGGATTGGGTGGAGCGTTGAAATGACGGATCTAAAAAACCCGAGTCTAAGGGGTTTGACACACAACCCGGGGGTCCTGAATCCCAAAGAGAGGTCTGATTGCTATGCCGTTCACCATGCGACACGACTGGGTGGGTTAAATTGACGTGTGCGAATTGAAAGAATCCGATTGGATTTCCGGTTTGGGTTGGCGTTGAAATGACGGATCTCAAAAAACCCGAGTCTAGGATGTCAAAACACACAACCTGGGGGTCCAAAATCCCAAATAGAGATCTGATCGGTGTGCCTCTCACTCCGACGACCGACCGGGTGGGTTATTTGACGTGTGCGTACTGACGGAATCTGATTTGGATTCCCGGATTGGGTTGGGCGTTGAAATGACGGATCTATAAAAACCTGAGTCTAAGGGGTCAAAACACCAACCGGGTGTCTAAAATCCGAAATAGAGATTTGATCGGCATGCCGTTCACTCCGACACGACCGGGTGGGTTAAATTGACGTGTGCGAACTGACGGAATCCGATTTGGATTTCCGGATTGGGTTGGGCGTTGAAATGACGGATCTCAAAAAACCCGAGTCTAAGGGGTCAAAACACACATCCCGGGGTCCAAAATCCCAAATAGAGATCTGATCGTGTGCCGTTCACTCCGACACGACGGGTGGGTTAATTTGACGTGTGCGAACTGACGGAATCGGATTTGGATTCCGGATTGGGTTGGGCATTGAAATGACGGATCTAAAAAAAACCTGAGTCTAAGGGTCAAAACACACAACCCGGGGTCCAAAATCCCAAATAGGATCTGATCGGCATGTCGTTTGCTCCGACACGACCGGGTGGATTAAATTGACGTGTGCGAACTGACGAATCCGATTTGGATTCCCAGATTGGGTTGGGCATTGAAATGACGGATCTAAAAAAAACTAGTCTAAAGGGTCCAAACATACAACCCGGGGTCCAAAATCTCAAATTGGGATCTGATCGGTGTGCCGTTCACTCCGACACGACTGGGTGGGTTAAATTGACGTGTGCGAACTGACGGAATCCCTTTTGGATTCCCGATTGGGTGGAGCGTTGAAATGACGGATCTAAAAAAACCCGAGTCTAAGGGGTTTGACACACAACCCGGGGTCCTGAATACCAAAGAGAGGTCTGATTGCTATGCCGTTCACCTGCGACACGACTGGGTGGGTTAAATTGACGTGTGCGAATTGAAAGAATCCGATTGGATTTCCGGTTTGGGTGGGCGTTGAAATGACGGATCTCAAAAACCCAGTCTAGGATGTCAAAACACACAACCTTGGGGTCCAAAATCCCAATAGAGATCTGATCGGTGTGCCTCTCACTCCGACACGACCGGGTGGGTTAATTTGACGTGTGCGTACTGACGGAATCTGATTTGAATTCCCGAATTTGGTTGGGCGTTGAAATGACGGATCTATAAAACCTGAGTCTAAGGGGTCAAAACACACAACCCGGGTGTCTAAAATCCGAAATAGAGATTTGATCGGCATGTCGTTCACTCCGACACGACCGGGTGGGTTAAATTGACGTGTGCGAACTGACGGAATCCGATTTGGATTCCCGGATTGGGTTGGGCGTTGAAATGACGGATCTCAAAAAACCCGAGTCTAAGGGTCAAAACACACATCCCGGGGTCCAAAATCCCAAATAGAGATCTGATCGGTGTGCCGTTCACTCCGACACGACCGGGTGGGTTAATTTGACGTGTGCGAACTGACGGAATCGGATTTGGATTCCCGGATTGGGTTGGGCATTGAAATGACGGATCTAAAAAAAACCTGAGTCAAAAGGGTCAAAACACACAACCCGGGGTCCAAAATCCCAATAGGGATCTGATCGGCATGTCGTTTGCTCCGACACGACCGGGTGGTTTAAATTGACGTGTGCGAACTGACGGAATCCGATTTGGATTCCCAGATTGGGTTGGGCATTGAAATGACGGATCTAAAAAAACTAGTCTAAAGGGTCCAAACATACAACCCGGGGTCCAAAATCTCAAATTGGGATCTGATCGGCGTGCCGTTCACTCCGACACGACTGGGTGGGTTAAATTGACGTGTGCGAACTGACGGAATCCGGTTTGGATTCCCGGATTGGGTGGAGCGTTGAAATGACGGATCTAAAAAAACCCGAGTCTAAGGGGTTTGACACACAACCCGGGGGTCCTGAATCCCAAAGAGAGGTCTGATTGCTATGCCGTTCACTGCGACACGACTGGGTGGGTTAAATTGACGTGTGCGAATTGAAAGAATCCGATTGATTTCCGGTTGGGTTGGGCGTTGAAATGACGGATCTCAAAAACCCGAGTCTAGGATGTCAAAACACACACCTGGGGGCCAAAATCCCAAATAGAGATCTGATCGGTGTGCCTCTCACTCCGACACGACCGGGTGGGTTAATTTGACGTGTGCGTACTGACGGAATCTGATTTGGATTCCCGGATTGGGTTGGGCGTTGAAATGACGGATCTATAAAAACCTGAGTCTAAGGGGTCAAAACACACAACCCGGTGTCTAAAATCCGATATAGAGATTTGATCGGCATGCCGTTCACTCCGACACGACCGGGTGGTTAAATTGACGTGTGCGAACTGACGGAATCCGATTTGGATTCCGGATTGGGTTGGGCGTTGAAATGACGGATCTCAAAAAACCGAGTCTAAGGGGTCAAACACACATCCCGGGGGTCCAAAATCCCAATAGAGATCTGATCGGTGTGCCGTTCACTCCGACACGACCGGGTGGGTTAATTTGACGTGTGCGAACTGACGGAATCGGATTTGGATTCCCGGATTGGGTTGGGCATTGAAATGACGGATCTAAAAAAACCTGAGTCAAAGGGTCAAAACACACAACCCGGGGGTCCAAAATCCCAAATAGGGATCTGATCGCATGTCGTTTGCTCCGACACGACCGGGTGGATTAATTGACGTGTGCGAACTGACGGAATCCGATTTGGATTCCCAGATTGGGTTGGGCATTGAAATGATGGATCTAAAAAAACTAGTCTAAAGGGTCCAAACATACAACCCGGGGTCCAAAATCTCAAATTGGGATCTGATCGGCGTGCCGTTCACTCCGACACGACTGGGTGGGTTAAATTGACGTGTGCGAACTGACGGAATCCCGTTTGGATTCCCGGATTGGGTGGAGCGTTGAAATGACGGATCTAAAAAAACCCGAGTCTAAGGGGTTTGACACACAACCCGGGGGTCCTGAATCCAAAGAGAGGTCTGATTGCTATGCCGTTCACTGCGACACGACTGGGTGGGTTAAATTGACGTGTGCGAATTGAAAGAATCCGATTGGATTTCCGGTTTGGGTTGGGCGTTGAAATGACGGATCTCAAAAAACCCGAGTCTAGGATGTCAAAACACAACCTTGGGGTCCAAAATCCCAAATAGAGATCTGATCGGTGTGCCTCTCACTCCGACACGACCGGTGGGTTAATTTGACGTGTGCGTACTGACGGAATCTGATTTGGATTCCCGAATTGGGTTGGTCGTTGAAATGACGATCTATAAAAACCTGAGTCTAAGGGGTCAAAACACACAACCCGTGTCTAAAATCCGAATAGAGATTTGATCGGCATGTCGTTCACTCCGACACGACGGGTGGGTTAAATTGACGTGTGCGAACTGACGGAATCCGATTTGGATTTCCGGATTGGGTTGGGCGTTGAAATGACGGATCTCAAAAACCCGAGTCTAAGGGTCAAAACACACATCCCGGGGTCCAAAATCCCAAATAGAGATCTGATCGGTGTGCCGTTCACTCCGACACGACCGGGTGGGTTAATTTGACGTGTGCGAACTGACGGAATCAGATTTGGATTCCCGGATTGGGTTGGGCATTGAAATGACGGATCTAAAAAAACCTGAGTCAAAAGGGTCAAAACACACACCCGGGGTCCAAAATCCCAAATAGGGATCTGATCGGCATGTCGTTTGCTCCGACACGACCGGGTGGATTAAATTGACGTGTGCGAACTGACGGAATCCGATTTGGATTCCCAGATTGGGTTGGGCATTGAAATGATGGATCTAAAAAAACTAGTCTAAAGGGTCCAAACATACACCCGGGGATCCAAAATCTCAAATTGGGATCTGATCGGCGTGCCGTTCACTCCGACACGACTGGGTGGGTTAAATTGACGTGTGCGAACTGACGGAATCCCGTTTGGATTCCCGGATTGGGTGGAGCGTTGAAATGACGGATCTAAAAAAACCCGAGTCTAAGGGGTTTGACACACAACCCGGGGGTCCTGAATCCCAAAGAGAGGTCTGATTGCTATGCCGTTCACTGCGACACGACTGGTGGGTTAAATTGACGTGTGCGAATTGAAAGAATCCGATTGGATTTCCGGTTTGGGTTGGGCGTTGAAATGACGGATCTCAAAAAACCCGAGTCTAGGATGTCAAAACACACAACCTGGGGGTCCAAAATCCCAAATAGAGATCTGATCGGTGTGCCTCTCACTCCGACACGACCGGGTGGGTTAATTTGACGTGTGCGTACTGACGGAATCTGATTTGGATTCCCGGATTTGGTTGGGCGTTGAAATGACGGATCTTTAAAAACCTGAGTCTAAGGGGTCAAAACACACAACCCGGGTGTTTAAAATCCGAAATAGAGATTTGATCGGCATGCCGTTCACTCCGACACGACCGGGTGGGTTAAATTGACGTGTGCGAACTGACGGAATCCGATTTGGATTTCCGGATTGGGTTGGGCGTTGAAATGACGGATCTCAAAAAACCCGAGTCTAAGGGGTCAAAACACACATCCCGGGGGTCCAAAATCCCAAATAGAGATCTGATCGGTGTGCCGTTCACTCCGACACGACCGGGTGGGTTAATTTGACGTGTGCGAACTGACGGAATCGGATTTGGATTCCCAGATTAGGTTGGGCATTGAAATGACGGATCTAAAAAAAACCTGAGTCAAAGGGTCAAAACACACAACCCGGGGTCCAAAATCCCAAATAGGGATCTGATCGGCATGTCGTTTGCTCCGACACGACCGGGTGGATTAAATTGACGTGTGCGAACTGACGGAATCCGATTTGGATTCCCAGATTGGGTTGGCATTGAAATGATGGATCTAAAAAAAACTAGTCTAAAGGGTCCAAACATACAACCCGGGGTCCAAAATCTCAAATTGGGATCTGATCGGCGTGCCGTTCACTCCGACACGACTGGGTGGGTTAAATTGACGTGTGCGAACTGACGGAATCCCGTTTGGATTCCCGGATTGGGTGGAGCGTTGAAATGACGGATCTAAAAAAACCGAGTCTAAGGGTTTGACACACAACCCGGGGGTCCTGAATCCCAAAGAGAGGTCTGATTGCTATGCCGTTCACTGCGACACGACTGGGTGGGTTAAATTGACGTGTGCGAATTGAAAGAATCCGATTGGATTTCCGGTTTGGGTGGGCGTTGAAATGACGGATCTCAAAAAACCCGAGTCTAGGATGTCAAAACACACAACCTGGGGGTCCAAAATCCAAAATAGAGATCTGATCGGTGTGCCTCTCACTCCGACACGACCGGGTGGGTTAATTTGACGTGTGCGTACTGACGGAATAAGATTTGATTCCCGGATTGGGTTGGGCGTTGAAATGACGGATCTATAAAACTGAGTCTAAGGGGTCAAACACACAACCCGGGTGTCTAAAATCCGAAATAGAGATTTGATCGGCATGCCGTTCACTCCGACACGACCGGGTGGGTTAAATTGACGTGTGCGAACTGACGGAATCCGATTTGGATTCCCGGATTGGGTTGGGCGTTGAAATGACGGATCTCAAAAAACCCGAGTCTAAGGGGTCAAAACACACATCCCGGGGTCCAAAATCCCAAATAGAGATCTGATCGGTGTGCCGTTCACTCCGACACGACCGGGTGGGTTAATTTGACGTGTGCGAACTGACGAAATCGGATTTGGATTCCCGGATTGGGTTGGGCATTGAAATGACGGATCTAAAAAAACCTAGTCAAAAGGGTCAAAACACACAACCCGGGGTCCAAAATCCCAAATAGGGATCTGATCGGCATGTCGTTTGCTCCGACACGACCGGGTGGATTAAATTGACGTGTGCGAACTGACGGAATCTTTGGATTCCCAGATTGGGTTGGGCATTTAAATGACGGATCTAAAAAACTAGTCTAAAGGGTCCAAACATACAACCCGGGGGTCCAAAATCTCAAATTGGGATCTGATCGGCGTGCCGTTCACTCCGACACGACTGGGTGGGTTAAATTGACGTGTGCGAACTGACGGAATCCGATTTGGATTCCCGGATTGGGTGGAGCGTTGAAATGACGGATCTAAAAAACCCGAGTCTAAGGGGTTTGACACACAACCCGGGGGTCCTGAATCCCAAGAGAGGTCTGATTGCTATGCCGTTCACTGCGACATGACTGGTGGGTTAAATTGACGTGTGCGAATTGAAAGAATCCGATTGGATTTCCGGTTTGGGTTGGGCGTTGAAATGACGGATCTCAAAAAACCCGAGTCTAGGATGTCAAACACACAACCTGGGGGTCCAAAATCCCAAATAGAGATCTGATCGGTGTGCCTCTCACTCCGACACGACCGGTGGGTTAATTTGACGTGTGCGTACTGACGAATAAGATTTGCATTTCCGGATTGGGTTGGGCGTTGAAATGACGGATCTATAAAAATCTGAGTCTAGGGGTCAAACACACAACCCGGGTGTCTAAAATCCGAATAGAGATTTGATCGGCATGCCGTTCACTCCGACACGACCGGGTGGGTTAAATTGACGTGTGCGAACTGACGGAATCCGATTTGGATTCCCGGATTGGGTTGGGCGTTGAAATGACGGATCTCAAAAAACCCGAGTCTAAGGGGTCAAAACACACATCCCGGGGTCCAAAATCCCAAATAGAGATCTGATCGTGTGCCGTTCACTCCGACACGACCGGGTGGGTTAATTTGACGTGTGCGAACTGACGGAATCGGATTTGGATTCCCGGATTGGTTGGGCATTGAAATGACGGATCTAAAAAAACCTATGTCAAAAGGGTCAAAACACACAACCCGGGGGTCCAAAATCCCAAATAGGGATCTGATCGGCATGTCGTTTGCTCCGACACGACCGGGTGGATTAAATTGACGTGTGCGAACTGACGGAATCCGAATTGGATTCCCAGATTGGTTGGGCATTGAAATGACGGATCTAAAAAAAACTAGTCTAAAGGTCCAAACATACAACCCGGGGGTCCAAATCTCAATTGGGATCTGATCGTCGTGCCGTTCACTCCGACACGACTGGGTGGGTTAATTGACGTGTGCGAACTGACGGAATCCGGTTTGGATTCCCGGATTGGGTGGAGCGTTGAAATGACGGATCTAAAAAAACCCGAGTCTAAGGGGTTTGACACACACACCGGGGTCCTAATCCCAAGAGAGGTCTGATTGCTATGCCGTTCACTGCGACACGACTGGGTGGGTTAAATTGACGTGTGCGAATTGAAAGAATCCGATTGGATTTCTGGTTTGGGTTGGGCGTTGAAATGACGGATCTCAAAAAACCCGAGTCTAGGATGTCAAAACACACAACCTGGGGGTCCAAAATCCCAAATAGAGATCTGATCGGTGTGCCTCTCACTCCGACACGACCGGTGGGTTAATTTGACGTGTGCGTACTGACGGAATAAGATTTGGATTCCCGGATTGGGTTGGGCGTTGAAATGACGGATCTATAAAACCTGAGTCTAAGGGTCAAAACACACAACCCGGGTGTCTAAAATCCGAAATAGAGATTTGATCGGCATGCCGTTCACTCCGACACGGGGTGGGTTAAATTGACGTGTGCGAACTGACGGAATCTGATTTGGATTCTCGGATTGGGTTGGGCGTTGAAATGACGGATCTCAAAAAAACCCGAGTCTAAGGGGTCAAAACACACACCCGGGGGTCCAAAATCCCAAATAGAGATCGATCGGTGTGCCGTTCACTCCGACACGACCGGTGGGTTAATTTGACGTGTGCGAACTGACGGAATCGGATTTGGATTCCCGGATTGGTTGGGCATTGAAATGACGGATCTAAAAAAAACCTGAGTCAAAAGGGTCAAAACACACAACCCGGGGTCCAAAATCCCAAATAGGGATCTGATCGGCATGTCGTTGGCTCCGACACGACCGGGTGGATTAAATTGACGTGTGCGAACTGACGGAATTCTATTTGGATTCCCAGATTGGGTTGGGCATTAAATGACGGATCTAAAAAAACTAGTCTAAAGGGTCCAAACATACAACCCGGGGGTCCAAAATCTCAAATTGGGATCTGATCAGCGTGCCGTTCACTCCGACACGACTGGGTGGGTTTAATTGACGTGTGCGAACTGACGGAATCCGGTTGGATTCCCGATTGGGTGGAGCGTTGAAATGACGGATCTAAAAAAATCCGAGTCTAAGGGGTTTGACACACAACCCGGGGGTCCTGAATCCCAAGAGAGGTCTGATTGCTATGCCGTTCACTGCGACATGACTGGGTGGGTTAAATTGACGTGTGAGAATTGAAAGAATCCGATTGGATTTCCGGTTTGGGTAGGGCGTTGAAATGACGGATCTCAAAAAACCCGAGTCTAGGATGTCAAAACACACAACCTGGGGTCCAAAATCCCAAATAGAGATCTGATCGGTGTGCCTCTCACTCCGACACGACCGGGTGTTTATTTGACGTGGCGTACTGTTTTTTTTTTTCGGTAAGTAAGAAATGGTATTAATAATGAATAATTACAGATCCTTTGATCATACAAGTCATGACCAGAGGTACAAAAACTACTAGATGAATTCAGGAGAGTGCACCCCTACCCCAAAGGGGAGGAATGTTCTCACTCCACCAAACTACAATCTAGTAAAACAAAGCTGAAAACTTCAATAAAGCTATTCCATGACTACACAATCCGTAGACTATGGAATAAGGAGATACATAACCAAGCTTTCACCCAAATCCTTTTAAGCTCCATGCTGGAAAATGGTAGAAGACTACCCATAGATTCGCAGTAGCAGCCAAGCCAAGAACCTGTAAGGTTAGTAGAAGGAGTCCAAGTAGAGAATTGCCAAGTAGAATCATAAATTAAATCAAAACATACTAGAACCAGGTAGACTAATAAACTTTAATGATGTAATCTAATGAATGGTAAAGTTGAACCTAGTTAAAACCCCTTTCTCACGAGGAGATAATTTGGCATTCTTAACCTTCATTTCCATGCTACTTCTGATATCGTGCAGAATCTCAAGCAATATGTGAACTTTATCTTTTATTTTCCTTCAAAAATTCTAATGCATCTCTCTCTCCATATCCACCAGATAGCTGTTCTGATTGCCACTTTCACCATCAAAGATAGAATACCACTCTTAGGGAACTCTTGCTGAAGAGCATAGATTTCATTATGAAGAGAAGTGTGAGGCTTTCTAGACAAGTCATATCTGCTCAAGATACATTTCCAAATCCAGCTAGTGTAAGTGCAAGTAAAATACAAATGATCAGCACTCTCATTATCATTCAAGCAAAGAACACATTGATTAGCCAAAACTACCTTTCCTTTGCAGATTATCAATAGTTGGAAGCTTGTTATGCAGAGCCTGCCAAGTGCATAAAGAGAATTTCTGAACTGTAGGCCGATCCCAGGTCCATCTATTAGTGCCAAGTAATGCCTTTGATTCTGATTTCATTCCAGGCTGAGGTAACATTGAAATTTCCATTATTATGCTTCCATATGATTGCATCTTCTCCACTATTCCTGATAGGGATTGCAGCAATTTGAGGCCAGAGAGTGATCATTTCATGAGTTGTTGCATTTGGGAGTCTCCAATCCCCTTCATGGATGAAACTAGAAATCTGCAAATTTCTAGGAGCACCTAAATCTTGTCTTATCCTATCACCATACAATTGGTATATGCTTTTTCCATTGATCCAAGGGTCATACCACATGCTAGTTTTATTTCCTGTAGAAATAACATAAGAAACATGCTCAACCAGCCATTTTCTAGCTTTCAAAATACCTTTGATTGCAGCCGAATAGTAAGATTTGGGTTCAACACACCAAACAGATTTTCTCTTAAAGTACTTTCCTTGATCCAGTTATTCCATATGGTTTTCTTATCCTGAAGCAAATCCTAGAGAAGCTTGATCATACCTGCTTTATTCCATTCTTGGAGATTCTTCAAATTCAGCCCTCCTTCATCCTTTGGTTTACAAATAGTAGACCAATTCACCATATGGAGCGCATTATTTTCTTGGGTGCCATGCCAAAAGAATTTGCTGAGAATGGTTTCCACTTCATGAATGAGACCCGCAGGTAAGATAAAAGCATTGGACCAATACAAAGCATAAGATTGAAGAACTGAACGAATCAATTCAAGTCTTCCTGCTTTAGAAAGCAATCTACATTTCCAAGAATTCAGCCTCTTTCTGATCTTTTCAACAATGGGATGGCATTGGCTTTTATTGATAGCATTCGAGAAAAGAGGAAGACCCAAGTAAGGGACTGGAAGGTTACCTTCTGCAACACCAAGAGTGGTAGAGATTTGCTCTTTATCTTTGATGGCTGCCCCCACATAAACCTTGCTTTTTTGAAGATTAAGAGCAAGACCAGAAATTCTACCAAAGATATTTAAGATATCAGCCAACTTTGTCACAGAATTATAATCATTTTGAATGAATATCAGCAAATCATCCGCAAATATAGTATGAGAAACATTGCAATTTCCGGCTGTAGGAACTTTAAGGCTGCCATCTAACACTGCCTTCTCAAGCATACAAGTCAATCCCTCCATAGCAATAGTGAACAAGTAGGGAGAAAGAGGGTCTCCCTGTCTAATCCCATACCACTTCCAAAAAAACCAATTGGAGAACCATTGAAAAGAACAGAGAATTTAGGAGTTTCTAAGCAATTTCTGATCCATTCTATCCACTTTGAAGGAAACAGCATTTTCCTCATCATTTCATAAATGAAGGACCTATTGACCGAATCAAAGGCTTTTCTCAAATCAGCTTTGAAGCAAATTCTTTTTCCAGCAGATTTAGAATGTAGATCTTTGACAATATCATTAGCAAGGAGCACACTTTGGTGGATACCTCTACCTTTGATGAAGGCTGATTGATTGGGGCTTATAACTGTATCCATAACTTTCTGCAATCTATTGGCCATCACTTTAGAAATAACTTTATAGATGAAGTTGCATAAGGAGATAGGCCTATAGTTCTCAAGACAATCAGCACCAGCGGTCTTGGGAATAAGAGAGATAAAAGTACAATTCAATTGTTTGTGCATCCTACCAGTTGTAAAGAAGTGCTGACAAGCATTTATAACATCCTTACCAACAATGTTCCAAGTAGCTTGAAAAATTCAACAGTAAAACCATCTGGGCCTGGACTTTTGTTTTTGGGAGAACTGAAAACAGTAGATCTATATGGATCGAATGGATTTATAACAAGTATTGCTGAAGAATATATCTGGCTGATAAAAGCAAATCCTACTTTTCTAGTGCTTGGAAGGGAGTTCTTCAACCAGAAGCTAAAAAGAAGAATCGAATCCTGGCGCACCCACCTGCTTTCAAGAGCCGGTAGATTGGAACTAATCAAATCGGTGCTATCCTCTTTCTCTATATACTGGTCAGTTTCCTTATTCTACCAAGTGGAACTATTAAGGAAATCGAAAGTATTCTTTCCAATTTCTATTGGAATGGTCATTCCTCCAACCGATCTCCTCATATGATAAGTGGAAAACCATTTGTACTCCGAAATCTGAAGGTGGTCTAGGCATTCGGAGGTTAAAAGATTGGAATCTTGCATGTGCAACTCTCAATCTTTGGGACATCCTCCACAACTCCAACTCTCTTTGGGTTCGCTGGGTGAAGCAAAGATATTGAGGCGGGACTCCATTTGGACATTCAAGCAGAAAAGTTACCATTCTATAGCTTGGAAGGGGATCTTGAGGCAACGTAATTGGTTATTGCAGCATATTACTTATAAAGTGGGTGACAACAACAGCCAAATCAGCTTCTTCTATGACCCGTGGATCAAAGGGAAAAGTATTTTCATGCTGGCTGGTGATCGCGTAAGGCAAGTTCTTGGTCTCCCAACACATCTTATGTTCTTCCTTCATAAGAAACGGCCAGTGGACTCTTCCACCACCTACATCGGTTGAAATGTTTGACATTTGGCCCCTTATCTACCAAACTACTATTCATAATACAGATGACATATGCTGGAACTATGGTAACTTTAGTGTGAAAATGTTTGGAATATGCTTCGAGAGCATCACCAAAAGGTTGGATGGATGATTGGGTCTGGAAAGCTCCCGCCATTCAGAAATTTTCCATCACTTGTTGGCAGACCATTATGCATAAGCTTCCTACTATTTCTAATCTCAGAAAACGTGGATTCCATATGCCCAGCAGATGTATTCTATGCTGTAATGCTGAGGAAAGTGAGGACCATATTTCTTTATGTGTCCGTATTCTACTCGGTTGGGGGGAAATTCTTCATCGCTTAAACATCAACCGTCCTCCTCGGCGTTCCATTCTGGAGGAAATGCATGCGCTGAGAATGAGCTTCAAACAGATGGTTTGGTACCTCATTAGCCAG
The DNA here is from genome assembly GCA_014218235.1 of Colocasia esculenta. Classification (NCBI taxonomy): domain Eukaryota; kingdom Viridiplantae; phylum Streptophyta; class Magnoliopsida; order Alismatales; family Araceae; genus Colocasia; species Colocasia esculenta. The sequence goes on along the minus strand of CM024765.1, from coordinate 30,946,063 downwards.
ACTCCTATTTAGAGCTGCTATTTGGTGGATCTGGAGGGAGAGATGTAGCAGAATCTTTGAAGATATAAACACTTCCTATATGCATACTGTTCTATCCATTATCAATGATGTGAGAAGTTGTATTGAGGCTATGCCTTGTAATGGCGTTATTTCTGGTCGGTCAAAAGTCCTTTGTAGAAGATTCAATATCCATCTTAATAATGCATTGTAGTCACTAAAGTGTGGTGTCACAATGCTCTTAGTTTCTCCTTGTGTTATGGGGGCAGTCATCGGCTTGTGGTGACATGTCTTCCCATTTGTTACTCTCCTGAACCATGCCAAAAGAAATTACTAAGGTTTATACTCTCCTGAACCATGCCAAAAGAAATTACTTAGTAATCTCTCCACTTCACCCACTAATCCTTTCGGTAGAATGAAAGACACCGCCCAATAGATTGCATAGGAGTGTAAAACTGAGCGGATTAATTCTAAACGCCCGGCTTTAGATAGCAATCTTGATTTCCACGAAGCAATTCGCCTAGAGATCTTCTGAAGAATAGGAATACATTGGAGGTTGGACAGACGAGAAGAGAATAAGGGAAGGCCCAAGTAAGTGGAAGGTAAACTCCCTTCTTGAACTTTCAAAGCATCTAAAAGCGGCTTCTTGTGCAGAACCTTCGCCCCAATGAACACTTTACTCTTCGAAGCATTTAGTTGAAGCCCGGAGTAGCAATAGAAATTTTTGAGAATGGTGGTGATGCAATTGGCAGAAGAGATAGTAGGCTTCATGAAAAGAAGGAGATCATCAGCGAAAACTAAATGTGAGAGAGAAGTGCTTCCATAAGTAGGTACACAAAGAGATCCATCCGCCATTTTTCCTCAATCATGATAGAAAGCCCTTCCATGGCAACACAGAAGAGATAAGGAGAAAGAGGGTCTCCCTGGCGTATACCATTTGAAGAGTGAAAGTATCCCCAAGAGTAAGCCAATTTACTCTGATTTCTGCCTTATATAGTTTTCCTCAATTGCAAGGGCTTTGGCATAATTTTCCCTGGCTTCATTTTCCTTGCTGATAAGATCTTCATCATGAGGATTTTGAGCAAGATAGTTTTGAGCATTGATCAACTCCCTTTTACTGGCAGCCACTCCATCATGAATATTACCAAAAACATTCTTATTCCATCCTTCAAGGCTTCCTTGCATGATTTAAGTTTTTGGGTGAGAACATAAGGAGCTGTTCCATGAACCTGAATACTCCAAGCAGATTCAATAACATCAAGGAATTGAGGGTGAGAAGTCCACATGTTAAAGTACCTGAAAGGTTTTTTCCCTCTTGGAACCTCCTTTTCAGAACATATTGTTAACAGAGAATGATCCGATAGATATTGAAACCATATCAAGCAAACAGTCCGGATAAGCATTTAACCAATCCTTATTGATCAAGCATCTATCAAGTCTAGCCATGATTTTCCTGTTAGGGGTCCCTCTGTTGCTCCAAGAAAGCCAATCACCCACAGACTTCATGTCAAAAAGGTCACTAGAGAGGATGCAGTCATTGAATTCAGCTAACATTGAAACTGATAAATCCCTTCCCCCCACTTTCTCATGCGGATATCTCACAGGTTGAAGTCTCCCACCACCATCAAGGAGAATTGGAGACAGTACCAGCAAAGGAACAAATATCTCTCCAAAGATCAATCCTTTCTTGGGCACTATTTGAAGCATAAATGGCAGACAATTGAAAAGAGTGCTGGTTTTTTTGTCTTTCCCTTCCACATGAATGCATTGAGGCATTGAGTGAGTACTAGTAATCTCAATAAGATTGGGGTTCCACAAGATCCATACTCTACCATTAACTAAATTAGAATCATTAGTGATGAGATCAGCTTCAGGCAAATTAGTCTTTTCCTAGAACCAGTATGAGAAGGTTAATCTTAGTTTCTACTAAAATTGCAATGTCACAAGCAGTGGACTTGATAATTCTATTAACCTCCCTACACTTGGTAGGTTATTCATTCCCCGAGTATTCCAAGATATGATCATAAAACTAAGGATAGGGGGCGAACCAATCAGCAGCAATTAATTGGTTCTAGAAGAGTTATTATCCTTTTTCTTATCCTTTCCCTTTACTAAATCCTCTCCAATCATATCTTTCCATTTCCTTTTTTAAATCTTGTCTTATCTACCTCATCCACAGCACAAGTTTTTTAAATTTCGAATTACCTTGAAGGGAGGCGTGGGCTGATGGAGCTGATGGAGCTTGCGCAATGGTAGTTGAAGAGTCCTCCATTGTTGGATGCTTTGCACAGATTGAGGGGCTTGCGCAAAGACTGAAGTTTGAATTTGAACATGAGGTGCGCCACCTTGCAAGCTTCTGGATAAGAATCCTTCTGAAGCTGGACTCCTTGATGAGAACCATGCGCACCATTTCTTGAAGAGTCCATGTGAGATGGAACTCCTTTGAATTGAGCGCTTTTCTCTCTATTCACATGGGGGGGGTGGGGGTCCGCATCTCTCTTGCCAACTACCTCCGTAGCAACACTAGCAAGACTTTGAAGACTGGTGCGGATTCCTCCTCTTCATCGCATAGCACCTGAAAGGAGTTTCCAATGGGAACCGGAGTGCAGCCTTCATGAAGTGGATTTCGCTCTGAAGACCTTATCCACTTTATCTTTGGCCAAAGGACGGCAAGCACCATCCCCATGACCGAAGGAAGAACAATAGAACAAGGACGAGGGCGCCATTGAAAGGATATTCTTATTCTTTTGATTGTACCATCCAAATCCTTGTAGTGAACGAACTCTGGCAATGAACATCAGAATGATCTCAATACAAGCTCGAGCATATGACAAGCGCTTCATCTCAGCAGTCATCTTGTCGAGGTAAAGAGGCTGACCAAGAGTACTTGCCAGTTTAGCAATGAACTCCTTAGTCCAGAGATGCAAAGGTAATCCATGGAAAGCAACCCAAGAGGTATGCTTTTCAGACTATCTAGCTCCATGCGCACCTCAGGAGACCATTTCCTCAAGATCATTGGATGACCTCTAATGCTCCAGAATCCCTCCAAGACTCGGTTCAACTCTTCCTCTAAATCGAACTTACAGATGAAGAATCCATTCTCCAAAAACTGCAATTCAAAACCAGAGATTCCCCACCGAGATCTAATAAAAGCTTGTAATGGATAAAAAGTCTTTTTTAATCCAATAACATAGCCTACCAAAGATCTAGACCAAGACGAATAAGTCAAGAGAATCCTGAACTTCGTAAACAGCAACCTTGATTCCATTATTAACCTCTGGTTGGATGAAAGGGAGCTCCAAAGACTGATTTGCTGCAGGCGACTTGAAGAGAGAACTCCAAGCCACTGGTGTAGAAGAGATCGGAAGCTGAAGACCTACCTCTTCCTCTTGAACGTGAACGCCCCCTTGAGACCACATGAGGAGATCACCCTGGACTGATTTGGACGAAGAACCGGATTGAATGAGAAGGTCAGCAGCCTCCCAATCTGACCGGATGCCGGAGGAAGACCAGTGGAGACCATAGAAGTCCCACCAGGCTTGGATCGCCCAAGATCCCCAGAGCTTCTCTCTCCTGCTTCTGGCGCCATCACAAAATATCCTCGACGTGTGCGTACTGACGCAATAAGATTTGCATTTCCGGATTGGGTTGGGCGTTGAAATGACGGATCTATAAAAACCTGAGTCTAAGGGTCAAACACACAACCCGGGTGGTGTCTAAAATCCGAAATAGAGGTTTGATCGGCATGCCGTTCACTCCGACACTACCGGGTGGGTTAAATTGACGTGTGCGAACTGACGGAATCCGATTTGGATTCCCGATTGGGTTGGGCGTTGAAATGACGGATCTCAAAAAACCCGAGTCTAAGGGGTCAAAACACACATCCGGGGGTCCAAAATCCCAAATAGAGATCTGATCGGTGTGCCATTCACTCCGACACGACCGGGTGGGTTAATTTGACGTGTGCGAACTGACGAAATCGGATTTGGATTCCCGGATTGGGTTGGGCATTGAAATGACGGATCTAAAAAAAACCTATGTCAAAGGGTCAAAAACACACAACTCGGGGGTCCAAAATCCCAAATAGGGATCTGATCGGCATGTCGTTTGCTCCGACACGACCGGGTGGATTAAATTGACTTGTGTGCGAACTGACGGAATCCGAATTGGATCTCAGATTGGGTTGGGCATTGAATGACGGATCTAAAAAAAACTAGTCTAAAGGTCCAAACATACAACCCGGGGTCCAAAATCTCAAATTGGGATCTGATCAGCGTGCCGTTCACTCCGACACGACTGGGTGGGTTAAATTGACGTGTGCGAACTGACGGAATCCGGTTTGGTCCCGGATGGGTGCAGCGTTGAAATGACGGATCTAAAAAAAACCCGAGTCTAAGGGGTTTGACACACAACCCGGGGGTCTGAATCCCGAAGAGAGGTCTGATTGCTATCCGTTTCACGCGACACGACTGGGTGGGTAAAATTGACGTGTGCGAATTGAAAGAATCCGATTGGATTTCCGGTTTGGGTTGGGCGTCGAAATGACGGATCTCAAAAACCCGAGTCTAGGATGTCAAAACACACAACCTGGGGGTCCAAAATCCCAAATAGAGATCTGATCGGTGTGCCTCTCACCGACACGACCGGGTGGGTAATTTGACGTGTGCGTACTGACGGAATAAGATTTGGATTCCCGGATTGGTTGGGGCGTTGAAATGATGGATTTATAAAAACCTGAGTCTAAGGGGTCAAAACACAAAACCCGGGTGTCTAAAATCCGAAATAGAGATTTGATCGGCAGCGTTCACTCCGACACGACGGGGGGTGTTAAATTGACGTGTGCGAACTGACGGAATCTGATTTGGATTCTCGGATTGGGTTGGGCGTTGAAATGACGGATCTCAAAAAACCCGAGTCTAAGGGGTCAAAACACACATCCCGGGGTCCAAAATCCCAAATAGAGATCGGATCGGTGTCCGTTCACTTCGACACGACCGGGTGGGTTAATTTGACGGTGCGAACTGACGGAATCGGATTTGGATTCCCGGATTGGGTTGGCATTGAAATGACGGATCTAAAAAAAACCTGTGTCTAAAGGGTCAAAACACACAACCCGGGGGTCCAAAATCCCAAATAGGTATCTGATCGGCATGTCGTTTGATTGAGTGTGCGAACTGACGGAATCCGATTTGGATTCCCAGATTGGGTTGGGCATTGAAATGACGGATCTAAAAAAACTAGTCTAAAGGGTCCAAACATACAACCGGGGTCCAAAATCTCAAATTGGATCTGATCGGCGTGCCGTTCACTCCGACACAACTGGGGGTTAAATTGACGTGTGCGAACTGACGGAATCCGGTTTGGATTCCGGATTGGGTTGGAGCGTTGAAATGACGGATCTAAAAAAAACCCGAGTCTAAGGGGTTTGACACACAACCCGGGGGCCTGAATCCCAAAGAGAGGTCTGATTGTATGCCGTTCACTGCGACACGACTGGGTGGGTTAAATTGACGTGTGCGAATTGAAGAAATCCGATTGGATTTCCGGTTTGGGTTGGGCGTTGAAATGACGGATCTTAAAAAACCCGAGTCTAGGATGTCAAAACACACAACCTGGAGGTCTGACGGTGTGCCCTCACTCCGACACGACGGGTGGGTTAATTTGACGTGTGCGTACTGACGGAATAAGATTTGGATTCCCGGATTGGGTTGGGCGTTTTGAAATGACGGATCTATAAAAAACCTGAGTCTACGGGGTCAAAACACAAAACCCGGGTGTCTAAAATCCGAAATAGAGATTTGATCGGCATGCCGTTCACTCCGACACGACCGGGGTGGGTTAAATTGACGTGTGCGAACTGACGGAATCAGATTTGGATTCCCTGATTGGGTGGGCGTGAAATGACGGATCTCAAAAAACCCGAGTTAAGGGGTCAAAACACACATCCCGGAGGTCCAAAATCCCAAATAGAGATCGGATCGGTGTGCCGTTCACTCCGACACGACCGGGTGGGTTAATTTGACGTGTGCGAACTGACGGAATCGAATTTGGATTCCCGGATTGGGTTGGGCATTGAAATGACGGATCTAAAAAAAACCTGAGTCTAAAGGGTCAAAACACACAACCCGGGGGTCCAAATCCCAAATAGGGATCTGATCGGCATGTCGTTTTATTGACGTGTGCGAACTGACGAATCCGATTTGGATTCCCAGATTGGGTTGGGCATTGAAATGACGGATCTAAAAAAAACTAGTCTAAAGGGTCCAACATAACCCGGGGGTCCAAAATCTCAAATTGGGATCTGATCGGCGTGCCGTTCACTCCGACACGACTGGGTGGGTTAAATTGACGTGTGCGAACTGACGGAATCGGTTTGGATTCCCGGATTGCGTGGAGCGTGAAATGACGGATCTAAAAAAAACCCACAACCGGGGTCCTGAATCCCAAAGAGAGGTCTGATTGCTATGCCGTTCACTGCGACACGAATGGGTGGGTTAAATTGACGTGTGCGAATTGAAAGAATCCGATTGGATTTCCGGTTTGGGGGCGTGAAATGACGGATCTCAAAAAAACCCGAGTCTAGGATGTCAAAACACACAACCTGGGGGTCCAAAATCCAAATAGAGATCTGATCGGTGTGCCTCTCACTCCGACACGACCGGGTGGGTTAATTGACGTGTGCGTACTGACGGAATAAGATTTGGATTCCGGATTGGGTTGGGCGTTGAAATGACGGATCTATAAAAACCTGAGTCTAAGGGGTCAAACACACAACCCGGGGTCTAAAATCCGAAATAGAGATTTGATCGGCATGCCGTTCACTCCGACACGACCGGTGGGTTAATTGACGTGTGCGAACTGACGGAATCAGATTGGATTCCGGATTGGTTGGGCGTGAAATGACGGATCTCAAAAAAACCCGAGTCTAAGGGGTCAAAACACACATCCCGGAGGTCCAAAATCCCAAATAGAGATCGGATCGGTGTGCCATTCACTCCGACACGACGGGTGGGTTAATTGACGTGTGCGAACTGACGGAATCGGATTTGGATTCCCGGATTGGGTTGGGCATTGAAATGACGGATCTAAAAAAAACCTGAGTCTAAAGGGTCAAAACACACAACCGGGGGTCAAAATCCCAAATAGGGATCTGATCGGCATGTCGTTGATTGACGTGTGCGAACTGACGGAATCCGATTTGGATTCCCAGATTGGGTTGGGCATTGAAATGACGGATCTAAAAAAAACTAGTCTAAAGGGTCCAAACATACAACCCGGGGGTCCAAAATCTCAAATTGGGATCTGATCGGCGTGACGTTCACTCCGACACGACTGGGTGGGTTAAATGACGTGCGAACTGACGGAATCCCGTTTGGATTCCCGGATTGGGTGGAGCGTTGAAATGACGGATCTAAAAAAACTCGAGTCTAAGGGGTTGACACACAACCGGGGGTCCTGAATCCCAAAGAGAGGTCTGATTGCTATGCCGTTCACTGCGACACGACTGGGTGGGTTAAATTGACGTGTGCGAATGAAAGAATCCGATGGATTTCCGGTTGGGTTGGGCGTTGAAATGACGGATCTCAAAAAACCCGAGTCTAGGATGTCAAAACACACAAACTGGGGGTCCAAAATCCCAAATAGAGATCTGATCGGTGTGCCTCTCACTCCGACACGACCGGGTGGGTTAATTGACGTGTGCGTACTGACGGAATCTGATTTGGATTCCCGGATTGGGTGGGCGTTGAAATGACGGATCTATAAAAACCTGAGTCTAAGGGGTCAAAACACACAACCCGGGTGTCTAAAATCCGAAATAGAGATTTGATCGGCATGCCGTTCACTCCGACACGACGGGGTGGGTAAATTGACGTGTGCGAACTGACGGAATCCGATTTGGATTTCCGGATTGGGTGGGCGTTGAAATGACGGATCTCAAAAAACCGAGTCTAAGGGGTCAAAACACACATCCGGGGGTCCAAAATCCCAAATAGAGATCTGATCGGTGTGCCGTTCACTCCGACACGAACGGGTGGGTTTATTTGACGTGTGCGAACTGACGGAATCGGATTTGGATTCCCGGATTGGGTGGGCATTGAAATGACGGATCTAAAAAAAACCTGAGTCTAAAGGTGAAAACACACAACCCGGGGGTCCAAAATCCCAAATAGGGATCTGATCGGCATGTCGTTTGCTCCGACACGACACGGGTGGATTAAATGACGTGTGCGAACTGACGGAATCCGATTTGGATTCCCAGATTGTTGGGCATTGAAATGACGGATCTAAAAAAAACTAGTCTCTAAAGGGTCCAAACATACAACCCGGGGTCCAAAATCTCAAATTGGGATCTGATCGGCGTGCCGTTCACTCCGACACGACTGGGTGGGTTAAATTGACGTGTGCGAACTGACGGAATCCGTTTGGATTCCCGGATTGGTGGAGGCGTGAAATGACGGATCTAAAAAAACCCGAGTCTAAGGGGTTTGACACACAAACCGGGGGTCCTGAATACCAAAGAGAGGTCTGATTGCTATGCCGTTCACTGCGACACGACTGGGTGGGTTAAGTTGACGTGTGCGAATTGAAAGAATCCGATTGGATTTCCGGTTGGGGTTGGCGTTGAAATGACGGATCTCAAAAAACCGAGTCTAGGATGTCAAAAACACAACCTTGGGGTCCAAAATCCCAAATAGAGATCTGATCGGTGTGCCTCTCACTCCGACACGACCGGGTGGGTTAATTTGACGTGTGCGTACTGACGGAATCTGATTTGATTCCCGAATTGGTTGGCGTTGAAATGACGGATCTATAAAAAACCTGAGTCTAAGGGGTCAAAACACACAACCCGAATGTCTAAAATCCGAAATAGAGATTTGATCGGCATGCCGTTCACTCCGTCACGAACGGGGTGGGTTAAATTGACGTGTGCGAACTGACGGAATCCGATTTGGATTTCCGGATTGGGTTGGGCGTTGAAATGACGGATCTCAAAAAACCCGAGTCTAAGGGGTCAAAACACACATCCCGGGGGTCCAAAATCCCAAATAGAGATCTGATCGGTGTGCCGTTCACTCCGACACGACGGGGTGGGTTAATTTGACGTGTGCGAACTGACGGAATCGGATTTGGATTCCCGGATTGGGTTGGGCATTGAAATGACGGATCTAAAAAAAACCTGAGTCAAAAGGGTCAAAACACACAACCCGGGGGTCAAAATCCAAATAGGGATCTGATCGGCATGTCGTTTGCCAACACGACCGGGTGGATTAAATTGACGTGTGCGAACTGAGGAATCCGATTTGGATTCCAGATTGGGTTGACATGAAATGACGGATCTAAAAAAAACTAGTCTAAAGGGTCCAAACATACAACCCGGGGGTCCAAAATCTCAAATTGGGATCTGATCGTTGTGCCGTTCACTCCGACACGACTGGGTGGGTTAAATTGACGTGTGCGAACTGACGGAATCCGGTTTGGATTCCCGGATTGGGTGGAGCGTTGAAATGACGGATCTAAAAAAAACCCGAGTCTAAGGGGTTTGACACACAACCCGGGGGTCCTGAATCCCAAAGAGAGGTCTGATTGCTATGCCGTTCACTGCGACACGACTGGGGGGGTTAAATTGACGTGTGCGAATTGAAAGAATCGATTGGATTTCGGTTTGGGTTGGGCGTTGAAATGACGGATCTCAAAAAACCCGAGTCTAGGATGTCAAAACACACAACCTGGGGGTCCAAAATCCCAAATAGAGATCTGATCGGTGTGCCTCTCACTCCGACACGACGGGTGGGTTAATTTGACGTGTGCGTACTGACGGAATAAGATTTGGATTCCCGGATTGGGTTGGGCGTTGAAATGACGGATCTATAAAAACCTGAGTCTAAGGGGTCAAAACACAAAAACCGGGTGTCTAAAATCCGAAATAGAGATTTGATCGGCATGCCGTTCACTCCGACACGACCGGGTGGGTTAAATGACGTGTGCGAACTGACGGAATCCGATTTGGATTCCCGGATTGGTTGGGCGTTGAAATGACGGATCTCAAAAAACACGAGTCTAAGGGGTCAAAACACACATCCGGGGGTCCAAAATCCCAAATAGAGATCTGATCGGTGGTGCCGTTCACTCGACACGACCGGGTGGGTTAATTGACGTGTGCGAACTGACGGAATCGGATTTGGATTCCCGGATTGGGTTGGGCATTGAAATGACGGATCTAAAAAAAACCTGAGTCAAAAGGGTCAAAACACACAACCCGGGGGTCCAAAATCCCAAATAGGGATCTGATCGGCATGTCGTTTGCTCCGACACGACCGGGGGATTAAATTGACGTGTGCGAACTGACGGAATTCGATTTGGATTCCCAGATTGGGTTGGGCATTGAAATGACGGATCTAAAAAAAACTAGTCTAAAGGGTCCCAAACACAACCCGGGGGTCCCAAAATCTCAAATTGGGATCTGATCGGCGTGCCGTTCACTCCGACACGACTGGGTGGGTTAAATTGACGTGTGCGAACTGACGGAATCCCGTTTGGATTCCCGGATTGGGTGGAGCGTTGAAATGACGGATCTAAAAAAACCCGAGTCTAAGGGGTTTGACACACAACCCGGGGGTCCTGAATCCAAAGAGAGGTCTGATTGCTATGCCGTTCACTGCGACACGACTGGGTGGGTTAAATGACGTGTGCGAATTGAAAGAATCCGATTGGATTTCGGTTTGGGTTGGGCGTGAAATGACGGATCTCAAAAAACCCGTCTAGGATGTCAAAACACACAACCTGGGGTCCAAAATCCCAAATAGAATCTGATCGGTGTGCCTCTCACTCCGACACGACGGGGTGGGTTAATTTGACGTGTGCGTACTGACGAATCTGATTTGGATTCCCGGATTTGGTTGGGCGTTGAAATGACGGATCTATAAAAACTGAGTCTAAGGGGTCAAAAACACACAACCGGGTCTAAAATCCGAAATAGAGATTTGATCGGCATGCCGTTCACTCCGACACGACGGGGTGGGTTAAATTGACGTGTGCGAACTGACGGAATCCGATTTGGATTTCCGGATTGGGTTGGCGTTGAAATGACGGATCTCAAAAAACCCGAGTCTAAGGGGTCAAAAACACATCCCGGGGGTCCAAAATCCCAAATAGAGATCTGATCGGTGTGCCGTTCACTCCGACACGACGGGTGGGTTAATTTGACGTGTGCGAACTGACGGAATCATTTGGATTCCGGATTGGGTTGGGCATTGAAATGACGGATCTAAAAAAAACCTGAGTCAAAAGGGTCAAAACACACAACCCGGGGGTCCAAAATCCAAATAGGGATCTGATCGGCATGTCGTTGCTCCGACACGACCGGGTGGATTAATTGACGTGTGCGAACTGACGGAATCCGATTTGGATTCCCAGATTGGGTTGGGCATTGAAATGACGGATCTAAAAAAACAAGTCTAAAGGGTCAAACATAAACCGGGGTCCAAAATCTCAAATTGGGATCTGATCGGCGTGCCGTTCACTCCGACACGACTGGGTGGGTTAAATTGACGTGTGCGAACTGACGGAATCCGTTTGGATTCCCGGATTGGGTGGAGCGTTGAAATGACGGATCTAAAAAAACCGAGAGTCTAAGGGGTTTGACACACAACCCGGGGGTCCTGAATCCCAAAGAGAGGTCTGATTGCTATGCGTTCACTGCGACACGACTGGGTGGGTTAAATTGAGTGTGCGAATGAAAGAATCCGATTGGATTTCCGGTTTGGGTTGGGCGTTGAAATGACGGATCTCAAAAAACCGAGTCTAGGATGTCAAAACACACAACCTGGGGGTCCAAAATCCCAAATAGAGATCTGATCGGTGTGCCTCTCACTCCGACACGACGGGTGGGTTATTGACGTGTGCGTACTGACGGAATCTGATTTGGATTCCCGGATTTGGTTGGGCGTTGAAATGACGGATCTTAAAAACCTGAGTCTAAGGGGTCAAAACACACAACCCGGGGTGTCTAAAATCCGAAATAGAGATTTGATCGGCATGCCGTTCACTCCGACACGACCGGGTGGGTTAATTGACGTGTGCGAACTGACGGAATCCGATTTGGATTTCGGATGGGTTGGGCGTTGAAATGACGGATCTCAAAAAACCCGAGTCTAAGGGGTCAAAACACACATCCGGGGGTCCAAAATCCCAAATAGAGATCTGATCGGTGTGCCGTTCACTCCGACACGACGGGTGGGTTAATTGACGTGTGCGAACTGACGGAATCGGATTTGGATTCCGGATTGGTTGGGATTGAAATGACGGATCTAAAAAAAACCTGAGTCAAAGGGTCAAAACACACAACCCGGGGGTCCAAAATCCAAATAGGGATCTGATCGGCATGTCGTTTGCTCCGACACGACCGGGTGGATTAAATTGACGTGTGCGAACTGACGGAATCCGATTTGGATTCCCAGATTGGGTTGGCATTGAAATGAGGATCTAAAAAAAACTAGTCTAAAGGGTCCAAACAACAAACCGGGGGTCCAAAATCTCAAATTGGGATCTGATCGGCGTGCCGTTCACTCCGACACGACTGGGTGGGTTAAATTGACGTGTGCGAACTGACGGAATCCGTTTGGATTCCCGGATTGGGTGGAGCGTTGAAATGACGGATCTAAAAAAACCCGAGTCTAAGGGGTTTGAACACAAACCGGGGGTCCTGAATCCCAAAGGAGAGGTCTGATGGCTATGCCGTTCACTGCGACACGACTGGTGGGTTAATTGACGTGTGCGAATTGAAAGAATCCGATTGGATTTCCGGTTTGGGTTGGGCGTTGAAATGACGGATCTCAAAAAACCGAGTCTAGGATGTCAAAACACACAACCTGGGGGTCCAAAATCCAAAATAGAGATCTGATCGGTGTGCCTCTCACTCCGACACGACCGGGTGGGTTATTGACGTGTGCGTACTGACGGAATAAGATTTGGATTCCGGGATTGGGTTGGCGTTGAAATGACGGATCTATAAAAACCTGAGTCTAAGGGGTCAAAACACACAAGCATTTCCGGATTGGGTTGGGCGTTGAAATGACGGATCTATAAAAATCTGAGTCTAAGAGGTCAAAACACACAACCGGGTGTCTAAAATCCGAAATAGAGATTTGATCGGCATGCCGTTCACTCCGACACGACCGGGTGGGTTAAATTGACGTGTGCGAACTGACGGAATCCGATTTGGATTCCCGGATTGGGTTGGGCGTTGAAATGACGGATCTCAAAAAACCGAGTCTAAGGGGTCAAAAAACACATCCCGGGGGTCCAAAATCCCAAATAGAGATCTGATCGGTGTGCCATTCACTCCGACACGACCGGGTGGGTTAATTTGACGTGTGCGAACTGACGAAATCGGATTTGGATTCCGGATTGGGTTGGGCATTGAAATGACGGATCTAAAAAAACCTATGTCAAAAGGGTCAAAACACACCATCGGGGTCCAAAATCCCAAATAGGGATTGATCGGCATGTCGTTTGCTCCGACACGATCGGGTGGATTAAATTGACGTGTGCGAACTGACGGAATTCTATTGGTTCCCAGATTGGGTTGGGCATTTAAATGACGGATCTAAAAAAAAACTAGTCTAAAGGGTCCAAACATACAACCCGGGGGTCCAAAATCTCAAATTGGGATCTGATCAGCGTGCCGTTCACTCCGACACGACTGGGTGGGTTAAATTGACATGTGCGAACTGACGGAATCCGGTTTGGATTCTCGGATTGGTGGAGCGTTGAAATGACGGATCTAAAAAAACCCGAGTCTAAGGGGTTTGACACACAACCCGGGGGTCCTGAATCCCAAAGAGAGGTCTGATTGCTATGCGTTCACTGCGACATGACTGGGTGGGTTAAATTGACGTGTGCGAATTGAAAGAATCCGATTGGATTTCCGGTTTGGGTTGGGCGTCGAAATGACGGATCTCAAAAACCCGAGTCTAGGATGTCAAAACACACACCTGGGGGTCCAAATCCCAAATAGAGATTGATCGGTGTGGCCTCTCACTCCGACACGACCGGGGGTTAATTTGACGTGTGCGTACTGACGCAATAAGATTTGCATTTCCGGATTGGGTTGGGCGTGAAATGACGGATCTATAAAAAATCTGAGTCTAAGGGGTCAAAACACACAACCCGGGTGTCTAAATCGAATAAATAGAGATTGATCGGCATGCCGTTCACTCCGACACGACCGGGTGGGTTAAATTGACGTGTGCGAACTGACGGAATCCGATTTGGATTCCCGGATTGGGTTGGGCGTTGAAATGACGGATCTCAAAAAACCCGAGTCTAAGGGTCAAAACACACATCCCGGGGGTCCAAAATCCCAAATAGAGATCTGATCGGTGTGCCATTCACTCCGACCGACCGGGTGGGTTAATTTGACGTGTGCGAACTGACGAAATCGGATTTGGATTCCGGATTGGGTTGGGCATTGAAATGACGGATCTAAAAAAAACCTATGTCAAAAGGGTCAAAACACACAACTCGGGGGTCCCAAATCCCAAATAGGGATCTGATCGGCATGTCGTTTGCTCCGACACGACCGGGTGGATTAAATTGACGTGTGCGAACTGACGGAATCCGAATTGGATTCCCAGATTGGGTTGGGCATTGAAATGACGGATCTAAAAAAAACTAGTCTAAAGGGTCCCAACATACAACCCGGGTGTCCAAAATCTCAAATTGGGATCTGATCAGCGTGCCGTTCACTCCGACACGACTGGGTGGGTTAAATTGACGTGTGCGAACTGACGGAATCCGGTTTGGATTCGGATTGGGTGCAGCGTTGAAATGACGGATCTAAAAAAACCCGAGTCTAAGGGGTTTGACACACAACCGGGGGTCCTGAATCCCGAAGAGAGGTCTGATTGCTATGCGTTCACTGCGACACGACTGGGTGGGGTAAATTGACGTGTGCGAATTGAAAGAATCCGATTGGATTTCCGGTTTGGGTTGGGCGTCGAAATGACGGATCTCAAAAAACCCGAGTCTAGGATGTCAAAACACACAACCTGGGGGTCCAAAATCCAAATAGAGATCTGATCGGTGTGCCTCTCACTCCGACACGACGGGTGGGTTAATTTGACGTGTGCGTACTGACGGAATAAGATTGGATTCCCGGATTGGGTTGGGCGTTGAAATGACGGATCTAAAAAACCTGAGTCTAAGGGGTCAAAACACACAAACCGGGTGTCTAAATCCGAAATAGAGATTTGATCGGCATGCCGTTCACTCCGACACGACCGGGTGGGTTAAATTGACGTGTGCGAACTGACGGAATCTGATTGGATTCTCGGATGGGTTGGGCGTTGAAATGACGGATCTCAAAAAACCGAGTCTAAGGGGTCAAAACACACATCCCGGGGTCCAAAATCCCAAATAGAGATCGGATCGGTTGTGCGTTCACTCCGACACGACCGGGTGGGTTAATTTGACGTGTGCGAACTGACGGAATCGGATTGGATTCCCGGATTGGGTTGGGCATTGAAATGACGGATCTAAAAAAAACCTGAGTCAAAAGGGTCAAAACCACAACCCGGGGGTCCAAATCCCAAATAGGGATCTGATCGGCATGTCGTTGGCTCCGACACGACCGGGTGGATTAAAAATTGGTGTGCGAACTGACGGAATCTATTTGGATTCCCAGATTGGGTTGGCATTTAAATGACGGATCTAAAAAAAATAGTCTAAAGGGTCCAAACATACAACCCGGGGGTCCAAAATCTCAAATGGGATCTGATCAGCGTGCCGTTCACTCCGACACGACTGGGTGGGTAAATTGACGTGTGCGAACTGACGGAATCCGGTTTGGATTCCCGGATTGGGTGGAGCGTTGAAATGACGGATCTAAAAAAATCCGAGTCTAAGGGTTTGACACACAACCCGGGGGTCCTGAATCCCAAAGAGAGGTCTGATTGCTATGCCGTTCACTGCGACATGACTGGGTGGGGTAAATTGAAACGTGTGAGAATTGAAAGAATCCGATTGGATTTCCGGTTTGGGTAGGGCGTTGAAATGACGGATCTCAAAAACCCGAGTCTAGGATGTCAAAACACACACAACTGGGGGTCCCAAAATCCCAAATAGAGATCTGATCGGTGTGCCTCTCACTCCGACACGACCGGGTGGGTAATTTGACGTGTGCGTACTGACGGAATAAGATTTGGATTCCCGGATGGGGTTGGCGTTGAAATGACGGATCTATAAAAACCTGAGTCTAAGGGGTCAAAACACAAACCGGGTGTCTAAAATCCGAAATAGAGATTTGATCGGCATGCCGTTCACTCCGACACGACCGGGTGGGTTAAATTGACGTGGTGCGAACTGACGGAATCTGATTTGGATTCTCGGATGGGTTGGGCGTTGAAATGACGGATCTCAAAAACCCCGAGTCTAAGGGGTCAAAACACACATCCGGGGGTCCAAAATCCCAAATAGAGATCTGATCGGTGGTGCGTTCACTCCGACACGACTGGGTGGGTTAATTTGACGTGTGCGAACTGACGGAATCGGATTTGGATTCCCGGATTGGGTTGGGCATTGAAATGACGGATCTAAAAAAAACCTGAGTCTAAAGGGTGAAAACACACAACCGGGGGTCCAAAATCCCAAATAGGGATCTGATCGGCATGTCGTTTGCTCCGACACGACGGGTGGATTAAATTGACGTGTGCGAACTGACGAAATCCGATTTGGATTCCAGATTTGGTTGGGCATTGAATTGACGGATCTAAAAAAAACTAGTCTAAAGGGTCCAAACATACAAACCGGGGGTCCAAAATCTCAAATTAGGATCTGATCGGCGTGCCGTTCACTCCGACACGACTGGGTGGGTTAAATTGACGTGTGCGAACTGACGGAATCCCGTTTGGATTCCCGGATGGGTGGAGCGTTGAAATGACGGATCTAAAAAAAACCCGAGTCTAGGGGTTTGACACACAACCCGGGGTCCTGAATACCAAGAGAGGTCTGATTGCTATGCCGTTCACTGCGACACGACTGGGTGGGTTAAATTGACGTGTGCGAATTGAAAGAATCCGATTGGATTTCCGGTTTGGGTTGGGCGTTGAAATGACGGATCTCAAAAAACCCGAGTCTAGGATGTCAAAACACACAACCTTGGGGTCCAAAATCCCAAATAGAGATCTGATCGGTGTGCCTCTCACTCCGACACGACCGGGGGGTTAATTGCGTGTGCGTACTGACGGAATCTGATTTGAATTCCCGAATTGGTTGGTCGTTGAATGACAGATCTATAAAAACCTGAGTCTAAGGGGTCAAAACACACAACCCGAATGTCTAAAATCCGAAATAGAGATTTGATCGGCATGTCGTTCACTCCGTCACGAACGGGTGGGTTAAATTGACGTGTGCGAACTGACGAATCCGATTTGGATTTCCGGATTGGGTTGGGCGTGAAATGACGGATCAAAAAATACCCGAGTCTAAGGGGTCAAAACACACATCCCGGGGATCCAAAATCCCAAATAGAGATCTGATCGGGTGCCGTTCACTCCGACACGACGGGTGGGTTAATTTGACGTGTGCGAACTGACGGAATGCGAACTGACGGAATCGGATTTGGATTCCCGATTGGGTGGGCATTGAAATGACGGATCTAAAAAAAACCTAAGTCAAAAGGGTCAAACAAACACAACCCGGGGGTCCAAAATCCCAAATAGGGATCTGATCGGCATGTCGTTTGCTCCAACACGACCGGGTGGATTAAATTGACGTGTGCGAACTGACGGAATCCGATTTGGATTCCCAGATTGGGGTGGACATTGAAATGACGGATCTAAAAAAAAACTAGTCTAAAGGGTCCAATCATACAACCCGGGGGTCCAAAATCTCAAATTGGGATCTGATCGGTGTGCCGTTCACTCCGACACGACTGGGTGGGTTAAATTGACGTGTGCGAACTGACGGAATCCGGTTTGGATTCCCGGATTGGGTGGAGCGTTGAAATGACGGATCTAAAAAAACCTTGGGTTGGGCGTTGAAATGACGGATCTCAAAAACCCGAGTCTAGATGTCAAAACCACAACCTGGGGTCCAAAATCCCAAATAGAGATCTGATCGGTGTGCCTCTCACTCCGACACGACCGGGTGGGTTAATTTGACGTGTGCGTACTGACGGAATCCGATTTGGATTCCCGATTGGGTTGGGCGTTGAAATGACGGATCTAAAAAAACCCGAGTCTAAGGGGTTTGACACACAACCCGGGGGTCCTGAATCCAAAGAGAGGTCTGATTGCTATGCCGTTCACTGCGACACGACTGGGTGGGTTAATTGACGTGTGCGAATGACGGAATCCGATTGGATTTCCGGTTTGGGTTGGGCGTTGAAATGACGGATCTCAAAAACCCGAGTCTAGAATGTCAAAACACACAACCTGGGGTCCAAAATCCCAAATAGAGATCTGATCGTGTGCCTCTCACTCCGACACGACCGGGTGGGTTAATTTGACGTGTGCGTACTGACGGAATCTGATTTGGATTCCCGGATTGGGTTGGGCGTTGAAATGACGGATCTATAAAAACCTGAGTCTAAGGGTCAAAACACACCCCGGGTGTCTAAAATCCGAAATAGAGATTTGATCGGCATGCCGTTCACTCCGACACGACCGGGTGGGTTAAATTGACGTGTGCGAACTGACGGAATCCGATTTGGATTCCCGGATTGGGTTGGGCGTTGAAATGACGGATCTCAAAAAACCCGAGTCTAAGGGGTCAAAACACACATCCCGGGGTCCAAAATCCCAAATAGAGATCTGATCGGTGTGCCGTCACTCCGACACGACCGGGTGGGTTAATTTGACGTGTGCGAACTGACGGAATCGGATTTGGATTCCCGGATTGGGTTGGGCATTGAAATGACGGATCTAAAAAAAACCTAGTCAAAGGGTCAAAACACACAACCCGGGGTCCAAAATCCCAAATAGGGATCTGATCGGCATGTCGTTTGCTCCGACACGACCGGTGGATTAATTGACGTGTGCGAACTGACGGAATCCGATTTGGATTCCCAGATTGGGTTGGGCATTGAAATGACGGATCTAAAAAAAACTAGTCTAAAGGGTCCAAACATACAACCCGGGGTCCAAAATCTCAAATTGGGATCTGATCGGCGTGCCGTTCACTCCGACACGACGGGGGGTTAAATTGACGTGTGCGAACTGACGGAATCCGATTTGGATTCCCGGATTGGGTGGAGCGTTGAAATGACGGATCTAAAAAAACCCGAGTCTAAGGGGTTTGACACACAACCCGGGGGTCCTGAATCCCAAAGAGAGGTCTGATTGCTATGCCGTTCACTGCGACACGACTGGGTGGGTTAAATTGACGTGTGCGAATTGAAAGAATCCGATTGGATTTCCGGTTTGGGTTGGGCGTTGAAATGACGGATCTCAAAAAACCCGAGTCTAGGATGTCAAAACACACAACCTGGGGTCCAAAATCCCAAATAGAGATCTGATCGGTGTGCCTCTCACTCCGACACGACCGGGTGGGTTAATTTGACGTGTGCGTACTGACGGAATCGATTTGGATTCCCGGATTGGGTTGGGCGTTGAAATGACGGATCTAAAAAACCTGAGTCTAAGGGGTCAAAACACACAACCCGGGTGTCTAAAATCCGAATAGAGATTTGATCGGCATGCCGTTCACTCCGACACGACCGGTGGGTTAAATTGACGTGTGCGAACTGACGGAATCCGATTTGGATTCTCGGATTGGGTTGGGCGTTGAAATGACGGATCTCAAAAAACCCGAGTCTAGGGGTCAAAACACACATCCCGGGGTCCAAAATCCCAAATAGAGATCTGATCGTGTGCCGTTCACTCCGACACGACCGGGTGGGTTAATTGACGTGTGCGAACTGACGGAATCGGATTTGGATTCCCGGATTGGGTTGGGCATTGAAATGACGGATCTAAAAAAAACCTGAGTCTAAAGGTCAAACACACAACCCGGGGGTCCAAAATCCCAATAGGATCTGATCGGCATGTCGTTTGCTCCGACACGACCGGGTGGATTAAATTGACGTGTGCGAACTGACGGAATCTATTTGGATTCCCAGATTGGGTTGGGCATTGAAATGACGGATCTAAAAAAAACTAGTCTAAAGGGTCCAAACATACAACCCGGGGGTCCAAAATCTCAAATTGGGATCTGATCGGCGTGCCGTTCACTCCGACACGACTGGGTGGGTTAAATTGACGTGTGCGAACTGACGGAATCCGATTTGGATTCCCGGATTGGGTGGAGCGTTGAAATGACGGATCTAAAAAAACCCGAGTCTAAGGGGTTTGACACACACCCGGGGGTCCTGAATCCCAAAGAGAGGTCTGATTGCTATGCCGTTCACTGCGACACGACTGGGTGGGTTAAATTGACGTGTGCGAATTGAAAGAATCCGATTGGATTTCCGGTTTGGGTTGGCGTTGAAATGACGGATCTCAAAAAACCCGAGTCTAGGATGTCAAAACACACAACCTGGGGGTCCAAAATCCCAAATAGAGATCTGATCGGTGTGCCTCTCACTCCGACACGACCGGGTGGTTAATTGACGTGTGCGTACTGACGGAATAAGATTTGGATTCCCGATTGGGTTGGGCGTTGAAATGACGGATCTATAAAAACTAGTCTAAGGGGTCAAACACACAACCCGGTGGTCTAAAATCCGAAATAGAGATTTGATCGGCATGCCGTTCACTCCGACACGACCGGGTGGGTTAAATTGACGTGTGCGAACTGACGGAATCCGATTTGGATTCCCGATTGGGTTGGGCGTTGAAATGACGGATCTCAAAACCCGAGTCTAAGGGGTCAAAACACACATCCCGGGGGTCCAAATCCCAATAGAGATCTGATCGGTGTGCCGTTCACTCCGACACGACCGGGTGGGTTAATTTGACGTGTGCGAACTGACGGAATCGATTTGGATTCCCGGATTGGGTTGGGCATTGAAATGACGGATCTAAAAAAAACCTGAGTCTAAAGGGTCAAACACACACCCGGGGTCCAAAATCCCAAATAGGGATCTGATCGGCATGTCGTTTGCTCCGACACGACCGGGTGGATTAAATTGACGTGTGCGAACTGACGAAATCCGATTTGGATTCCCAGATTGGGTTGGGCATTGAAATGACGGATCTAAAAAAAACTAGTCTAAAGGGTCCAAACATACACCCGGGGTCCAAAATCTCAAATTGGGATCTGATCGGCGTGCCGTTCACTCCGACACGACTGGGTGGGTTAAATTGACGTGTGCGAACTGACGGAATCCGTTTGGATTCCCGGATTGGTGGAGCGTTGAAATGACGGATCTAAAAAAACCCAGTCTAAGGGGTTTGACACACAACCCGGGGGTCCTGAATCCCAAAGAGAGGTCTGATTGCTATGCCGTTCACTGCGACACGACTGGGTGGGTTAAATTGACGTGTGCGAATTGAAAGAATCCGATTGGATTTCCGGTTTGGGTTGGGCGTTGAAATGACGGATCTCAAAAACCCGAGTCTAGGATGTCAAACACACAACCTTGGGGTCCAAAATCCCAAATAGAGATCTGATCGGTGTGCCTCTCACTCCGACACGACCGGGTGGGTTAATTTGACGTGTGCGTACTGACGGAATCTGATTTGAATTCCCGAATTTGGTTGGTCGTTGAAATGACAGATCGGCATGTCGTTCACTCCGACACGACGGGTGGGTTAAATTGACGTGTGCGAACTGACGGAATCCGATTTGGATTTCCGGATTGGGTTGGGCGTTGAAATGACGGATCTCAAAAACCCGAGTCTAAGGGGTCAAAACACACATCCCGGGGTCCAAAATCCCAAATAGAGATCTGATCGGTGTGCCGTTCACTCCGACACGACCGGGTGGGTTAATTTGACGTGTGCGAACTGACGGAATCGGATTTGGATTCCCGATTGGGTTGGGCATTGAAATGACGGATCTAAAAAAACCTGAGTCTAAAGGGTCAAACACACAACCCGGGGGTCCAAAATCCCAAATAGGGATCTGATCGGCATGTCGTTTGCTCCAACACGACCGGGTGGATTAAATTGACGTGTGCGAACTGACGGAATCCGATTTGGATTCCCAGATTGGGTTGGCATTGAAATGACGGATCTAAAAAAACTAGTCTAAAGGGTCCAATCATACAACCCGGGGGTCCAAAATCTCAAATTGGGATCTGATCGGCGTGCCGTTCACTCCGACACGACTGGGTGGGTTAAATTGACGTGTGCGAACTGACGGAATCCGGTTTGGATTCCGGATTGGGTGGAGCGTTGAAATGACGGATCTAAAAAAACCCGAGTTTAAGGGTTTGACACACAACCCGAGGGTCCTGAATCCCAAAGAGAGGTCTGATTGCTATGCCGTTCACTGCGACACGACTGGGTGGGTTAAATTGACGTGTGCGAATTGAAAGAATCCGATTGGATTTCTGGTTTGGGTTGGGCGTTGAAATGACGGATCTCAAAAAACCCGAGTCTAGGATGTCAAAACACACAACCTGGGGCCCAAAATCCCAATAGAAATCTGATCGTGTGCCTCTCACTCCGACACGACCGGGTGGGTTAATTTGACGTGTGCGTACTGACGGAATATTTGGATTCCCGATTGGTTTGGGCGTTGAAATGACGGATCTATAAAAACCTGAGTCTAAGGGGTCAAAACACACAACCCGGTGTCTAAAATCCGATATAGAGATTTGATCGGCACCGTTCACTCCGACACAACCGGTGGGTTAAATTGACGTGTGCGAACTGACGGAATCCGATTTGGATTCCCGGATTGGGTTAGCGTTGAAATGACGGATCTCAAAAACCGGAGTCTAAGGGTCAAAACACACATCCCGGGGGTCCAAATCCCAATAGAGATCTGATCGGTGTGCCGTTCACTCCGACACGACCGGTGGGTTAATTTGAAGTGTGCGAACTGACGGAATCGGATTTGGATTCCCAGATTGGGTTGGGCATTGAAATGACGGATCTAAAAAAAACCTGAGTCAAAGGGTCAAAACATACAACCCGGGGGTCCAAAATCCCAAATAGGGATCTGATCGGCATGTCGTTTTGCTCCGACACGACCGGTGGATTAAATTGACGTGTGCGAACTGACGGAATCCGATTTGGATTCCCAGATTGGGTTGGGCATTGAAATGATGGATCTAAAAAAAACTAGTCTAAAGGGTCCAAACATACAACCCGGGGTCCAAAATCTCAAATTGGGATCTGATCGGCGTGCCGTTCACTCCGACACGACTGGGTGGGTTAAATTGACGTGTGCGAACTGACGGAATCCCGTTTGGATTCCCGGATTGGGTGGAGCGTTGAAATGACGGATCTAAAAAAACCCGAGTCTAAGGGGTTTGACACACAACCCGGGGTCCTGAATACCAAAGAGAGGTCTGATTGCTATGCCGTTCACTGCGACACGACTGGGTGGGTTAAATTGACGTGTGCGAATTGAAAGAATCCGATTGGATTTCCGTTTGGGTTGGGCGTTGAAATGACGGATCTCAAAAAACCCGAGTCTAGGATGTCAAAACACACAACCTGGGGGTCCAAAATCCCAAATAGAGATCTGATCGTGTGCCTCTCACTCCGACACGACCGGGTGGGTTAATTTGACGTGTGCGTACTGACGGAATCTGATTTGGATTCCCGATTTGGTTGGGCGTTGAAATGAGATCTATAAAAACCTGAGTCTAAGGGGTCAAAACACACAACCCGAATGTCTAAAATCCGAATAGAGATTTGATCGGCATGTCGTTCACTCCGACACGACCGGTGGGTTAAATTGACGTGTGCGAACTGACGGAATCCGATTTGGATTCCGGATTGGGTTGGGCGTTGAAATGACGGATCTCAAAATACCGAGTCTAAGGGTCAAAACACACATCCCGGGGATCCAAAATCCCAAATAAGATCTGATCGGTGTGCCGTTCACTCCGACACGACCGGGTGGGTAATTTGACGTGTGCGAACTGACGGAATCAGATTTGGATTCCCGGATTGGGTTGGGCATTGAAATGACGGATCTAAAAAACCTGAGTCTAAAGGGTCAAACACATAACCCGGGGTCCAAAATCCCAAATAGGGATCTGATCGCATGTCGTTTGCTCCGACACGACGGGTGGATTAAATTGACGTGTGCGAACTGAGGGAATCCGATTTGGATTCCCAGATTGGGTTGGGCATTGAAATGACGGATCTAAAAAAAACTAGTCTAAAGGGTCCAAATATAACCCGGGGTCCCAAATCTCAATTGGGATCTGATCGGCGTGCCGTTCACTCCGACACGACTGGGTGGGTTAAATTGACGTGTGCGAACTGACGGAATCCCGTTTGGATTCCCGGATTGGGTAGCGTTGAAATGACGGATCTAAAAAAAACCTAGTCTAAGGGTTTTGACACACAACCCGGGGGTCCTGAATCCCAAAGAGAGGTCTGATTGCTATGCCGTTCACTGCGACACAGACTGGGTGGGTTAAATTGACGTGTGCGAATTGAAAGAATCCGATTGGATTTCCGGTTGGGTTGGGCGTTGAAATGACGGATCTCAAAAAACCCGAGTCTAGGATGTCAAACCACAACCTGGGGGTCCAAAATCCCAAATAGAGATCTGATCGGTGTGCCTCTCACTCCGACACGACCGGGTGGGTTAATTTGACGTGTGCGTACTGACGGAATCTGATTTGGATTCCCGGATTTGGTTGGGCGTTGAAATGACGGATCTTTAAAAACCTGAGTCTAAGGGGTCAAAACACACAACCCGGTGTTTAAAATCCGAATAGAGATTTGATCGGCATGCCGTTCACTCCGACACGACCGGGTGGGTTAAATTGACGTGTGCGAACTGACGGAATCCGATTTAGATTCCGGATTGGGTTGGGCGTTGAAATGACGGATCTCAAAAAACCCGAGTCTAAGGGGTCAAAACACACATCCCGGGGTCCAAAATCCCAATAGAGATCTGATCGGTGTGCCGTTCACTCCGACACGACGGGTGGGTTAATTTGACGTGTGCGAACTGACGGAATCGGATTTGGATTCCCGGATTGGGTTGGGCATTGAAATGACGGATCTAAAAAAACCTGAGTCAAAGGGTCAAAACACCAACCCGGGGGTCCAAAATCCCAAATAGGGATCTGATCGGCATGTCGTTTGCTCCGACACGACCGGTGGATTAAATTGACGTGTGCGAACTGACGGAATCCGATTTGGATTCCCAGATTGGGTTGGACATTGAAATGATGGATCTAAAAAAACTAGTCTAAAGGGTCCAAACATACAACCCGGGATCCAAAATCTCAAATTGGGATCTGATCGGCGTGCCGTTCACTCCGACACGACTGGTGGGTTAAATTGACGTGTGCGAACTGACGGAATCCGTTTGGATTCCCGGATTGGGTGGAGCGTTGAAATGACGGATCTAAAAAACCCGAGTCTAAGGGGTTTGACACACACCCGGGGTCCTGAATCCAAAGAGAGGTCTGATTGCTATGCCGTTCACTGCGACACGACTGGTTGGTTGAATTGACGTATGCGAATTGAAAGAATCCGATTGGTTTTCCGGTTTGGGTTGGGCGTTGAAATGACGGATCTCAAAAAACCCGAGTCTAGGATGTCAAAACACAACCCTGGGGTCCAAAATCCAAATAGAGATCTGATCGGTGTGCCTCTCACTCCGACACGACCGGGTGGGTTAATTTGACGTGTGCGTACTGACGCAATAAGATTTGCATTTCCGGATTGGGTTGGGCGTTGAAATGACGGATCTATAAAAATCTGAGTCTAAGAGGTCAAAACCACAACCCGGGTGTCTAAAATCCGAAATAGAGATTTGATCGGCATGCCGTTCACTCCGACACGACCGGGTGGGTTAAATTGACGTGTGCGAACTGACGGAATCCGATTTGGATTCCCGGATTGGGTTGGGCGTTGAAATGACGGATCTCAAAAAACCGAGTCTAAGGGGTCAAACACACATCCCGGGGTCCAAAATCCCAATAGAGATCTGATCGGTGTGCCATTCACTCCGACACGACCGGGTGGTTAATTTGACGTGTGCGAACTGACGAAATCGGATTTGGATTCCCGGATTGGGTTGGGCATTGAAATGACGGATCTAAAAAAAACCTATGTCAAAAGGGTCAAAACACACAACTCGGGGGTCCAAATCCCAATAGGGATCTGATCGGCATGTCGTTTGCTCCGACACGACCGGGTGGATTAAATTGACGTGTGCGAACTGACGGAATCCGATTTGGATTCCCAGATTGGGTTGGGCTTTAAATGACGGATCTAAAAAAAACTAGTCTAAAGGGTCCAACATACAACCCGGGGGTCCAAAATCTCAATTGGGATCTGATCGCGTGCCGTTCACTCCGACACGACTGGGTGGGTTAATTGACATGTGCGAACTGACGGAATCCGGTTTGGATTCTCGGATTGGGTGGAGCGTTGAAATGACGGATCTAAAAAACCCGAGTCTAAGGGTTTGACACACAACCCGGGGTCCTGAATCCCAAAGAGAGGTCTGATTGCTATGCCGTTCACTGCGACATGACTGGGTGGGTTAAATTGACGTGTGCGAATTGAAAGAATCCGATTGGATTTCCGGTTTGGGTTGGGCGTTGAAATGACGGATCTCAAAAACCCGAGTCTAGGATGTCAAACACACAACCTGGGGTCCAAATCCCAAATAGAGATCTGATCGTGTGCCGCTCTCACTCCGACACGACCGGGTGGGTTAATTTGACGTGTGCGTACTGACGCAATAAGATTTGCATTTCCGATTGGGTTGGGCGTTGAAATGACGGATCTATAAAAATCTGAGTCTAAGGGGTCAAAACACACAACCCGGGTGTCTAAAATCCGAAATAGAGATTTGATCGGCATGCCGTTCACTCCGACACGACCGGTGGGTTAAATTGACGTGTGCGAACTGACGGAATCCGATTTGGATTCCCGGATTGGGTTGGGCGTTGAAATGACGGATCTCAAAAACCCCGAGTCTAAGGGGTCAAAACACACATCCCGGGGGTCCAAATCCCAAATAGAGATCTGATCGGTGTGCCATTCACTCCGACACGACCGGGTGGGTTAATTTGACGTGTGCGAACTGACGAAATCGATTTGGATTCCCGGATTGGGTTGGGCATTGAAATGACGGATCTAAAAAAAACCTATGTCTAAAGGGTCAAAACACACAACTCGGGGTCCAAAATCCCAAAGGGATCTGATCGGCATGTCGTTTGCTCCGACACGACCGGTGGATTAATTGACGTGTGCGAACTGACGGAATCCGATTGGATTCCCAGATTGGTTTGGGCATTGAAATGACGGATCTAAAAAAAACTAGTCTAAAGGGTCCAAACATACAACCCGGTGTCCAAATCTCAAATTGGGATCTGATCAGCGTGCCGTTCACTCCTCCGACACGACTGGGTGGGTTAAATTGACGTGTGCGAACTGACGGAATCCGGTTTGGATTCCCGGATTGGTGCAGAGCGTTGAAATGACGGATCTAAAAAAACCCGAGTCTAAGGGGTTGACACACAACCCGGGGGTCCTGAATCCCAAAGAGAGGTCTGATTGCTATGCCGTTCACTGCGACACGACTGGGTGGGTTAAATTGACGTGTGCGAATTGAAAGAATCCGATTGGATTTCCGGTTTGGTTTGGGCGTCGAAATGACGGATCTCAAAAACCCGAGTCTAGGATGTCAAACACACAACCTGGGGTCCAAAATCCCAATAGAGATCTGATCGGTGTGCCTCTCACTCCGACACGACGGGTGGGTTAATTTGACGTGTGCGTACTGACGGAATAAGATTTGGATTCCCGGATTGGGTTGGGCGTTGAAATGACGGATCTATAAAAACCTGAGTCTAGGGGTCAAAACACACACCCCCGGGTGTCTAAAATCCGAAATAGAGATTTGATCGGCATGCCGTTCACTCCGACACGACCGGTGGGTTAAATTGACGTGTGCGAACTGACGGAATCTGATTTGGATTCTCGGATTGGGTTGGGCGTTGAAATGACGGATCTCAAAAAACCCGAGTCTAAGGGTCAAAAACACATCCCGGGGGTCCAAAATCCCAATATAGATCGATCGGTGTGCCGTTCACACTCCGACACGACCGGGTGGGTTAATTTGACGTGTGCGAACTGACGGAATCGGATTTGGATTCCCGGATTGGGTTGGGCATTGAAATGACGGATCTAAAAAAAACCTGAGTCAAAAGGGTCAAAACACACAACCCGGGTCCAAAATCCCAAATAGGGATCTGATCGGCATGTCGTTGGCTCCGACACGACCGGTTGGATTAAATTGACGTGTGCGAACTGACGGATTCTATTTGGATTCCCAGATTGGGTTGGGCATTTAAATGACGGATCTAAAAAAACTAGTCTAAAGGGTCCAAACATACAACCCGGGGGTCCAAATCTCAAATTGGGATCTGATCAGCGTGCGTTCACTCCGACACGACTGGGGGGTTAATTGACGTGTGCGAACTGACGGAATCCGGTTTGGATTCCCGGATTGGGTGGAGCGTTGAAATGACGGATCTAAAAAACCGAGTCTAAGGTTTGACACACAACCCGGGGTCCTGAATCCAAAGAGAGGTCTGATTGCTATGCCGTTCACTGCGACATGACTGGGTGGGTTAAATTGACGTGTGAGAATTGAAAGAATCCGATTGGATTTCCGGTTTGGGTAGGCGTTGAAATGACGGATCTCAAAAAACCCGAGTCTAGGATGTCAAAAACACAACCTGGGGTCCAAAATCCCAAATAGAGATCTGATCGGTGTGCCTCTCACTCCGACACGACCGGGTGGGTTAATTTGACGTGTGCGTACTGACGGAATAAGATTTGGATTCCCGGATTGGGTTGGGCGTTGAAATGACGGATCTATAAAACCTGAGTCTAAGGGGTCAAAACACACAACCCGGGTGTCTAAAATCCGAAATAGAGATTTGATCGGCATGCCGTTCACTCCGACACGACCGGGTGGGTAAATTGACGTGTGCGAACTGACGGAATCTGATTTGGATTCTCGGATTGGGTTGGGCGTTGAAATGACGGATCTCAAAAACCCGAGTCTAAGGGGTCAAACACCATCCCGGGGGTCCAAAATCCCAAATAGAGATCTGATCGGTGTGCCGTTCACTCCGACACGACTGGTTGGTTAATTTGACGTGTGCGAACTGACGGAATCGATTTGGATTCCCGATTGGGTTGGGCATTGAAATGACGGATCTAAAAAACCTGAGTCTAAGGGTGAAACACACAACCCGGGGTCCAAAATCCCAATAGGATCTGATCGGCATGTCGTTTGCTCCGACACGACCGGGTGGATTAAATTGACGTGTGCGAACTGACGAAATCCGATTTGGATTCCCAGATTTGGTTGGGCATTGAATTGACGGATCTAAAAAAAACTAGTCTAAAGGTCCAAACATACAACCCGGGGTCCAAAATCTCAAATTAGGATCTGATCGGCGTGCCGTTCACTCCGACACGACTGGGTGGGTTAAATTGACGTGTGCGAACTGACGGAATCCCGTTTGGATTCCCGGATTGGGTGGAGCGTTGAAATGACGGATCTAAAAAAACCCGAGTCTAAGGGGTTTGACACACAACCCGGGGGTCCTGAATACCAAAGAGAGGTCTGATTGCTATGCCGTTCACTGCGACACGACTGGGTGGGTTAAATTGACGTGTGCGAATTGAAAGAATCCGATTGGATTTCCGGTTTGGTTGGGCGTTGAAATGACGGATCTCAAAAAACCCGAGTCTAGGATGTCAAAACACACACCTTGGGGTCCAAATCCCAATAGAGATCTGATCGGTGTGCCTCTCACTCCGACACGACCGGTGGGTTAATTTGACGTGTGCGTACTGACGGAATCTGATTTGAATTCCCGAATTTGGTTGGTCGTTGAAATGACAGATCTATAAAACCTGAGTCTAAGGGTCAAAACACACAACCCAATGTCTAAAATCCGAAATAGAGATTTGATCGGCATGTCGTTCACTCCGTCACGACGGGTGGGTTAAATTGACGTGTGCGAACTGACGGAATCCGATTGGATTTCCGGATTGGGTTGGGCGTTGAAATGACGGATCTCAAAATACCCGAGTCTAAGGGTCAAAACACACATCCCGGGGATCCAAATCCCAATAGAGATCTGATCGGTGTGCCGTTCACTCCGACACGACCGGGTGGGTTAATTGACGTGTGCGAACTGACGGAATCGATTTGGATTCCCGGATTGGGTTGGGCATTGAAATGACGGATCTAAAAAAACCTAGTCAAAAGGTCAAAACACACAACCCGGGGTCCAAAATCCCAAATAGGGATCTGATCGGCATGTCGTTTGCTCCAACACGACCGGGTGGATTAATTGACGTGTGCGAACTGACGGAATCCGATTTGGATTCCCATATGGTTGGCGATTGAAATGACGGATCTAAAAAAACCTAGTCTAAAGGGTCCAATCACTACAACCCGGGGTCCAAAATCTCAAATGGGATCTGATCGGTGTGCCGTTCACTCCGACACGACTGGGTGGGTTAAATTGACGTGTGCGAACTGACGGAATCCGGTTTGGATTCCCGGATTGGGTGGAGCGTTGAAATGACGGATCTAAAAAAACCCAGTTTAAGGGGTTTGACACACAACCCGAGGGTCCTGAATCCCAAGAGAGGTCTGATTGCTATGCCGTTCACTGCGACACGACTGGGGGGGTTAAATTGACGTGTGCGAATTGAAAGAATCCGATTGGATTCTGGTTTGGGTTGGGCGTTGAAATGACGGATCTCAAAAAACCCGAGTCTAGGATGTCAAAACCACAACCTGGGGCCCAAAATCCCAAATAGAGATCTGATCGGTGGCCTCTCACACTCCGACACGACCGGGTGGGTTAATTTGACGTGTGCGTACTGACGGAATAAGATTTGGATTCCTGGATTGGGTTGGGAGTTGAAATGACGGATCTAAAAAAACCCGAGTCTAAGGGTTTGACACACCCCGGGGTCCTGAATCCCAAAGAGAGGTCTGATTGTTATGCCGTTCACTGCGACACGACTGGGTGGGTTAAATTGACGTGTGCGAATTGAAAGAATCCGATTGGATTTCCGTTTGGGTTGGGCGTTGAAATGACGGATCTCAAAAAACCCGAGTCTAGAATGTCAACACACAACCTGGGGGTCCAAAATCCCAATAGAGATCTGATCGATCGTGTGCCTCTCACTCCGACACGACCGGTGGGTTAATTTGACGTGTGCGTACTGACGGAATCTGATTTGGATTCCCGGATTGGGTTGGGAGTTGAAATGACGGATCTATAAAACCTGAGTCTAAGGGGTCAAAACACACAACCCGGTGTCTAAAATCCGAAATAGAGATTTGATCGGCATGCCGTTCACTCCGACACGACCGGGGTTAAATTGACGTGTGCGAACTGACGGAATCCGATTTGGATTCCCGATTGGTTGGGCGTTGAAATGACGGATCTCAAAAAACCCGAGTCTAAGGGTCAAAACACACATCCCGGGGTCCAAAATCCCAATAGAGATCTGATCGGTGTGCCATTCACTCCGACACGACCGGGGTGGTTAATTTGACGTGTGCGAACTGACGAAATCGGATTTGGATTCCGGATTGGTTGGGCATTGAAATGACGGATCTAAAAAAAACCTATGTCAAAGGGTCAAACACACAACTCGGGGGTCCAAAATCCCAAATAGGGATCTGATCGGCATGTCGTTTGCTCCGACACGACCGGGTGGATTAAATTGACGTGTGCGAACTGACGGAATCCGAATTGGATCCCAGATTGGGTTGGGCATTGAAATGACGGATCTAAAAAAAACTAGTCTAAAGGTTCCAACATACAACCCGGGGTCCAAAATCTCAAATTGGGATCTGATCAGCGTGCCGTTCACTCCGACACGACTGGGTGGGTTAATTGACGTGCGAACTGACGGAATCCGGTTTGGATTCCCGGATTGGGTGCAGCGTTGAAATGACGGATCTAAAAAAACCCCGAGTCTAAGGGGTTTGACACACAACCCGGGGTCCTGAATCCCGAAGAGAGGTCTGATTGCTATGCCGTTCACTGCGACACGACTGGGTGGGTTAAATTGACGTGTGCGAATTGAAAGAATCCGATTGGATTTCCGGTTTGGGTTGGGCGTCGAAATGACGGATCTCAAAAAAACCCGAGTCTAGGATGTCAAACACACAACCTGGGGGTCCAAAATCCCAAATAGAGATCTGATCGGTGTGCCTCTCACTCCGACACGACCGGGTGGGTTAATTTGACGTGTGCGTACTGACGGAATAAGATTTGGATTCCCGGATTGGGTTGGGCGTTGAAATGACGGATCTATAAAAACCTGAGTCTAAGGGGTCAAAACACACAACCCGGGTGTCTAAAATCCGAAATAGAGATTTGATCGGCATGCCGTTCACTCCGACACGACCGGGTGGGTTAAATTGACGTGTGCGAACTGACGGAATCTGATTTGGATTCTCGGATTGGGTTGGGCGTTGAAATGACGGATCTCAAAAAACCCGAGTCTAAGGGGTCAAAACACACATCCCGGGGGTCCAAAATCCCAAATAGAGATCGGATCGGTGTGCCGTTCACTCCGACACGACCGGGTGGGTTAATTTGACGTGTGCGAACTGACGGAATCGGATTTGGATTCCCGGATTGGGTTGGGCATTGAAATGACGGATCTAAAAAAAACCTGAGTCAAAAGGGTCAAAACACACAACCCGGGGTCCAAAATCCAAATAGGGATCTGATCGGCATGTCGTTGGCTCCGACACGACCGGGTGGATTAAATTGACGTGTGCGAACTGACGGAATTCTATTTGGATTCCCAGATTGGGTTGGGCATTTAAATGACGGATCTAAAAAAAACTAGTCTAAAGGGTCCAAACATACAACCCGGGGGTCCAAAATCTCAAATTGGGATCTGATCAGCGTGCCGTTCACTCCGACACGACTGGGTGGGTTAAATTGACGTGTGCGAACTGACGGAATCCGGTTTGGATTCCCGGATTGGGTGGAGCGTTGAAATGACGGATCTAAAAAAATCCGAGTCTAAGGGGTTTGACACACAACCCGGGGGTCCTGAATCCCAAAGAGAGGTCTGATTGCTATGCCGTTCACTGCGACATGACTGGGTGGGTTAAATTGACGTGTGAGAATTGAAAGAATCCGATTGGATTTCCGGTTTGGGTAGGCGTTGAAATGACGGATCTCAAAAAACCCGAGTCTAGGATGTCAAAACACACAACCTGGGGGTCCAAAATCCCAAATAGAGATCTGATCGGTGTGCCTCTCACTCCGACACGACCGGGTGGGTTAATTTGACGTGTGCGTACTGACGGAATAAGATTTGGATTCCCGGATTGGGTTGGGCGTTGAAATGACGGATCTATAAAAACCTGAGTCTAAGGGGTCAAAACACACACCCGGGTGTCTAAAATCCGAAATAGAGATTTGATCGGCATGCCGTTCACTCCGACACGACCGGGTGGGTTAAATTGACGTGTGCGAACTGACGGAATCTGATTTGGATTCTCGGATTGGGTTGGGCGTTGAAATGACGGATCTCAAAAAACCGAGTCTAAGGGGTCAAAACACACATCCCGGGGGTCCAAAATCCCAAATAGAGATCTGATCGGTGTGCCGTTCACTCCGACACGACTGGGTGGGTTAATTTGACGTGTGCGAACTGACGGAATCGGATTTGGATTCCCGGATTGGGTTGGGCATTGAAATGACGGATCTAAAAAAAACCTGAGTCTAAAGGGTGAAAACACACAACCCGGGGGTCCAAAATCCCAAATAGGGATCTGATCGGCATGTCGTTTGCTCCGACACGACCGGGTGGATTAAATTGACGTGTGCGAACTGACGAAATCCGATTTGGATTCCCAGATTGGGTTGGGCATTGAATTGACGGATCTAAAAAAAACTAGTCTAAAGGGTCCAAACATACAACCCGGGGGTCCAAAATCTCAAATTGGGATCTGATCGGCGTGCCGTTCACTCCGACACGACTGGGTGGGTTAAATTGACGTGTGCGAACTGACGGAATCCCGTTTGGATTCCCGGATTGGGTGGAGCGTTGAAATGACGGATCTAAAAAACCCGAGTCTAAGGGGTTTGACACACAACCCGGGGGTCCTGAATACCAAAGAGAGGTCTGATTGCTATGCCGTTCACTGCGACACGACTGGGTGGGTTAAATTGACGTGTGCGAATTGAAAGAATCCGATTGGATTTCCGGTTTGGGTTGGGCGTTGAAATGACGGATCTCAAAAAACCCGAGTCTAGGATGTCAAACACACAACCTTGGGGTCCAAAATCCCAAATAGAGATCTGATCGGTGTGCCTCTCACTCCGACACGACCGGGTGGGTTAATTTGACGTGTGCGTACTGACGGAATCTGATTTGAATTCCCGAATTTGGTTGGTCGTTGAAATGACAGATCGGCATGTCGTTCACTCCGTCACGAACGGGTGGGTTAAATTGACGTGTGCGAACTGACGGAATCCGATTTGGATTTCCGGATTGGGTTGGGCGTTGAAATGACGGATCTCAAAATACCCGAGTCTAAGGGGTCAAAACACACATCCCGGGGATCCAAAATCCCAAATAGAGATCTGATCGGTGTGCCGTTCACTCCGACACGACCGGGTGGGTTAATTTGACGTGTGCGAACTGACGGAATCGGATTTGGATTCCCGGATTGGGTTGGGCATTGAAATGACGGATCTAAAAAAAACCTAAGTCAAAAGGGTCAAAACACACAACCCGGGGGTCCAAAATCCCAAATAGGGATCTGATCGGCATGTCGTTTGCTCCAACACGACCGGGTGGATTAAATTGACGTGTGCGAACTGACGGAATCCGATTTGGATTCCCAGATTGGTTGGACATTGAAATGACGGATCTAAAAAAAACTAGTCTAAAGGGTCCAATCATACAACCCGGGGTCCAAAATCTCAAATTGGGATCTGATCGGTGTGCCGTTCACTCCGACACGACTGGGTGGGTTAAATTGACGTGTGCGAACTGACGGAATCCGGTTTGGATTCCCGGATTGGGTGGAGCGTTGAAATGACGGATCTAAAAAAACCGAGTTTAAGGGGTTTGACACACAACCCGAGGGTCCTGAATCCCAAGGAGAGGTCTGATTGCTATGCGCGTTCACTGCGACACGACTGGGCGGGTTAAATTGACGTGTGCGAATTGAAGAATCCGATTGGATTTCTGGTTTGGGTGGGCGTTGAAATGACGGATCTCAAAAAACCCGAGTCTAGGATGTCAAAACACACAACCTGGGGGCCCAAAATCCCAAATAGAGATCTGATCGGTGTGCCTCTCACTCCGACACGACCGGGTGGGTTAATTTGACGTGTGCGTACTGACGGAATAAGATTTGGATTCCTGGATTGGGTTGGGAGTTGAAATGACGGATCTAAAAAAACCCGAGTCTAAGGGGTTTGACACACAACCCGGGGGTCCTGAATCCCAAAGAGAGGTCTGATTGCTATGCCGTTCACTGCGACACGACTGGGTGGGTTAAATTGACGTGTGCGAATTGAAAGAATCCGATTGGATTTCCGGTTTGGGTTGGGCGTTGAAATGACGGATCTCAAAAAACCCGAGTCTAGAATGTCAAAACAC
Source organism: Colocasia esculenta (assembly GCA_014218235.1). NCBI lineage: Eukaryota > Viridiplantae > Streptophyta > Magnoliopsida > Alismatales > Araceae > Colocasia > Colocasia esculenta. The sequence continues at coordinate 30,910,280 of CM024765.1, read as the reverse complement.
ACAACCTGGGGGTCCAAAATCCCAAATAGAGATCTGATCGGTGTGCCTCTCACTCCGACACGACCGGGTGGGTTAATTTGACGTGTGCGTACTGACGGAATCTGATTTGGATTCCCGGATTGGGTTGGGAGTTGAAATGACGGATCTATAAAACCTGAGTCTAAGGGGTCAAAACACACAACCCGGGTGTCTAAAATCCGAAATAGAGATTTGATCGGCATGCCGTTCACTCCGACACGACCGGGTGGGTTAAATTGACGTGTGCGAACTGACGGAATCCGATTTGGATTCCCGGATTGGGTTGGGCGTTGAAATGACGGATCTCAAAAACCCGAGTCTAAGGGGTCAAAACACACATCCCGGGGGTCCAAAATCCCAAATAGAGATCTGATCGGTGTGCCATTCACTCCGACACGACCGGGTGGGTTAATTTGACGTGTGCGAACTGACGAAATCGGATTTGGATTCCCGGATTGGGTTGGGCATTGAAATGACGGATCTAAAAAAAACCTATGTCAAAGGGTCAAAACACACAACTCGGGGGTCCAAAATCCCAAATAGGATCTGATCGGCATGTCGTTTGCTCCGACACGACCGGGTGGATTAAATTGACGTGTGCGAACTGACGGAATCCGAATTGGATTCCCAGATTGGGTTGGGCATTGAAATGACGGATCTAAAAAAAACTAGTCTAAAGGGTCCAAACATACAACCCGGTGTCCAAAATCTCAAATTGGGATCTGATCAGCGTGCCGTTCACTCCGACACGACTGGGTGGGTTAAATTGACGTGTGCGAACTGACGGAATCCGGTTTGGATTCCCGGATTGGGTGCAGCGTTGAAATGACGGATCTAAAAAAACCCGAGTCTAAGGGGTTTGACACACAACCCGGGGTCCTGAATCCCGAAGAGAGGTCTGATTGCTATGCCGTTCACTGCGACACGACTGGGTGGGTTAAATTGACGTGTGCGAATTGAAAGAATCCGATTGGATTTCCGGTTTGGGTTGGGCGTCGAAATGACGGATCTCAAAAAAACCCGAGTCTAGGATGTCAAACACACAACCTGGGGGTCCAAAATCCCAAATAGAGATCTGATCGGTGTGCCTCTCACTCCGACACGACCGGGTGGGTTAATTTGACGTGTGCGTACTGACGGAATAAGATTTGGATTCCCGGATTGGGTTGGGCGTTGAAATGACGGATCTATAAAACCTGAGTCTAAGGGGTCAAACACACAACCCGGGTGTCTAAAATCCGAAATAGAGATTTGATCGCATGCCGTTCACTCCGACACGACCGGGTGGGTTAAATTGACGTGTGCGAACTGACGGAATCTGATTTGGATTCTCGGATTGGGTTGGGCGTTGAAATGACGGATCTCAAAAAACCCGAGTCTAAGGGGTCAAAACACACATCCCGGGGGTCCAAAATCCCAAATAGAGATCGGATCGGTGTGCCGTTCACTCCGACACGACCGGGTGGGTTAATTTGACGTGTGCGAACTGACGGAATCGGATTTGGATTCCCGGATTGGGTTGGGCATTGAAATGACGGATCTAAAAAAAACCTGAGTCAAAAGGGTCAAAACACACAACCCGGGGGTCCAAAATCCCAAATAGGGATCTGATCGGCATGTCGTTGGCTCCGACACGACCGGGTGGATTAAATTGACGTGTGCGAACTGACGGAATTCTATTTGGATTCCCAGATTGGGTTGGGCATTTAAATGACGGATCTAAAAAAAACTAGTCTAAAGGGTCCAAACATACAACCCGGGGGTCCAAAATCTCAAATTGGGATCTGATCAGCGTGCCGTTCACTCCGACACGACTGGGTGGGTTAAATTGACGTGTGCGAACTGACGGAATCCGGTTTGGATTCCCGGATTGGGTGGAGCGTTGAAATGACGGATCTAAAAAAATCCGAGTCTAAGGGGTTTGACACACAACCCGGGGGTCCTGAATCCCAAAGAGAGGTCTGATTGCTATGCCGTTCACTGCGACATGACTGGGTGGGTTAAATTGACGTGTGAGAATTGAAAGAATCCGATTGGATTTCCGGTTTGGGTAGGGCGTTGAAATGACGGATCTCAAAAAACCCGAGTCTAGGATGTCAAAACACACAACCTGGGGGTCCAAAATCCCAAATAGAGATCTGATCGGTGTGCCTCTCACTCCGACACGACCGGGTGGGTTAATTTGACGTGTGCGTACTGACGGAATAAGATTTGGATTCCCGGATTGGGTTGGGCGTTGAAATGACGGATCTATAAAAACCTGAGTCTAAGGGGTCAAAACACACAACCCGGGTGTCTAAAATCCGAAATAGAGATTTGATCGGCATGCCGTTCACTCCGACACGACCGGGTGGGTTAAATTGACGTGTGCGAACTGACGGAATCTGATTTGGATTCTCGGATTGGGTTGGGCGTTGAAATGACGGATCTCAAAAACCCGAGTCTAAGGGGTCAAAACACACATCCCGGGGGTCCAAAATCCCAAATAGAGATCTGATCGGTGTGCGTTCACTCCGACACGACTGGGTGGGTTAATTTGACGTGTGCGAACTGACGGAATCGGATTTGGATTCCCGGATTGGGTTGGGCATTGAAATGACGGATCTAAAAAAAACCTGAGTCTAAAGGGTGAAAACACACAACCCGGGGGTCCAAAATCCCAAATAGGGATCTGATCGGCATGTCGTTTGCTCCGACACGACCGGGTGGATTAAATTGACGTGTGCGAACTGACGAAATCCGATTTGGATTCCCAGATTGGGTGGGCATTGAATTGACAGATCTAAAAAAAACTAGTCTAAAGGGTCCAAACATACAACCCGGGGTCCAAAATCTCAAATTGGGATCTGATCGGCGTGCCGTTCACTCCGACACGACTGGGTGGGTTAAATTGACGTGTGCGAACTGACGGAATCCGTTTGGATTCCCGGATTGGGTGGAGCGTTGAAATGACGGATCTAAAAAAACCCGAGTCTAAGGGTTTGACACACAACCCGGGGGTCCTGAATACCAAAGAGAGGTCTGATTGCTATGCCGTTCACTGCGACACGACTGGGTGGGTTAAATTGACGTGTGCGAATTGAAAGAATCCGATTGGATTTCCGGTTTGGGTTGGGCGTTGAAATGACGGATCTCAAAAACCCGAGTCTAGGATGTCAAAACACACAACCTGGGGTCCAAAATCCCAAATAGAGATCTGATCGGTGTGCCTCTCACTCCGACACGACCGGGTGGGTTAATTTGACGTGTGCGTACTGACGGAATCTGATTTGAATTCCCGAATTGGTTGGTCGTTGAAATGACAGATCTATAAAACCTGAGTCTAAGGGGTCAAAACACACAACCCGAATGTCTAAAATCCGAAATAGAGATTTGATCGGCATGTCGTTCACTCCTCCGTCACGAACGGGTGGGTTAAATTGACGTGTGCGAACTGACGGAATCCGATTTGGATTTCCGGATTGGGTTGGGCGTTGAAATGACGGATCTCAAAATACCCGAGTCTAAGGGTCAAAACACACATCCCGGGGATCCAAAATCCCAAATAGAGATCTGATCGGTGTGCCGTTCACTCCGACACGACCGGGTGGGTTAATTTGACGTGTGCGAACTGACGGAATCGGATTGGATTCCCGGATTGGGTTGGGCATTGAAATGACGGATCTAAAAAAAACCTAAGTCAAAAGGGTCAAAACACACAACCCGGGGGTCCAAAATCCCAAATAGGGATCTGATCGGCATGTCGTTTGCTCCAACACGACCGGGTGGATTAAATTGACGTGTGCGAACTGACGGAATCCGATTTGGATTCCCAGATTGGGTTGGACATTGAAATGACGGATCTAAAAAAAACTAGTCTAAAGGGTCCAATCATACAACCCGGGGGTCCAAAATCTCAAATTGGGATCTGATCGGTGTGCCGTTCACTCCGACACGACTGGGTGGGTTAAATTGACGTGTGCGAACTGACGGAATCCGGTTTGGATTCCCGGATTGGGTGGAGCGTTGAAATGACGGATCTAAAAAAACCCGAGTTTAAGGGGTTTGACACACAACCCGAGGGTCCTGAATCCCAAGGAGAGGTCTGATTGCTATGCCGTTCACTGCGACACGACTGGGCGGGTTAAATTGACGTGTGCGAATTGAAAGAATCCGATTGGATTTCTGGTTTGGGTTGGGCGTTGAAATGACGGATCTCAAAAAACCCGAGTCTAGGATGTCAAAACACACAACCTGGGGGCCCAAAATCCCAAATAGAGATCTGATCGGTGTGCCTCTCACTCCGACACGACCGGGTGGGTTAATTTGACGTGTGCGTACTGACGGAATAAGATTTGGATTCCCGGATTGGGTTGGGAGTTGAAATGACGGATCTAAAAAAACCCGAGTCTAAGGGGTTTGACACACAACCGGGGTCCTGAATCCCAAAGAGAGGTCTGATTGCTATGCCGTTCACTGCGACACGACTGGGTGGGTTAAATTGACGTGTGCGAATTGAAAGAATCCGATTGGATTTCCGGTTTGGGTTGGGCGTTGAAATGACGGATCTCAAAAACCCGAGTCTAGAATGTCAAAACACACAACCTGGGGGTCCAAAATCCCAAATAGAGATCTGATCGGTGTGCCTCTCACTCCGACACGACCGGGTGGGTTAATTTGACGTGTGCGTACTGACGGAATCTGATTTGGATTCCCGGATTGGGTTGGGAGTTGAAATGACGGATCTATAAAAACCTGAGTCTAAGGGGTCAAAACACACAACCCGGGTGTCTAAAATCCGAAATAGAGATTTGATCGGCATGCCGTTCACTCCGACACGACCGGGTGGGTTAAATTGACGTGTGCGAACTGACGGAATCCGATTTGGATTTCCGGATTGGGTTGGGCGTTGAAATGACGGATCTCAAAAAACCCGAGTCTAAGGGGTCAAAACACACATCCCGGGGGTCCAAAATCCCAAATAGAGATCTGATCGGTGTGCCGTTCACTCCGACACGACTGGGTGGGTTAATTTGACGTGTGCGAACTGACGGAATCGGATTTGGATTCCCGGATTGGGTTGGGCATTGAAATGACGGATCTAAAAAAAACCTGAGTCTAAGGGTGAAAACACACAACCCGGGGGTCCAAAATCCCAAATAGGATCTGATCGGCATGTCGTTTGCTCCGACACGACCGGGTGGATTAAATTGACGTGTGCGAACTGACGAAATCCGATTTGGATTCCAGATTGGGTTGGGCATTGAATTGACGGATCTAAAAAAACTAGTCTAAAGGGTCCAAACATACAACCCGGGGGTCCAAAATCTCAAATTGGGATCTGATCGGCGTGCCGTTCACTCCAACACGACTGGGTGGGTTAAATTGACGTGTGCGAACTGACGGAATCCGTTTGGATTCCCGGATTGGGTGGAGCGTTGAAATGACGGATCTAAAAAAAACCCGAGTCTAAGGGGTTTGACACACAACCCGGGGGTCCTGAATACCAAAGAGAGGTCTGATTGCTATGCCGTTCACTGCGACACGACTGGGTGGGTTAAATTGACGTGTGCGAATTGAAAGAATCCGATTGGATTTCCGGTTTGGGTTGGGCGTTGAAATGACGGATCTCAAAAAACCCGAGTCTAGGATGTCAAAACACACAACCTTGGGGTCCAAAATCCCAAATAGAGATCTGATCGGTGTGCCTCTCACTCCGACACGACCGGGTGGGTTAATTTGACGTGTGCGTACTGACGGAATCTGATTTGAATTCCCGAATTTGGTTGGTCGTTGAAATGACAGATCTATAAAAACCTGAGTCTAAGGGGTCAAAACACACAACCCGAATGTCTAAAATCCGAAATAGAGATTTGATCGGCATGTCGTTCACTCCGTCACGAACGGTGTGGGTTAAATTGACGTGTGCGAACTGACGGAATCCGATTTGGATTTCCGGATTGGGTTGGGCGTTGAAATGACGGATCTCAAAATACCCGAGTCTAAGGGTCAAAACACACATCCCGGGGATCCAAAATCCCAAATAGAGATCTGATCGGTGTGCCGTTCACTCCGACACGACCGGGTGGGTTAATTTGACGTGTGCGAACTGACGGAATCGGATTTGGATTCCCGGATTGGGTTGGGCATTGAAATGACGGATCTAAAAAAAACCTAAGTCAAAGGGTCAAAACACACAACCCGGGGGTCCAAAATCCCAAATAGGGATCTGATCGGCATGTCGTTTGCTCCAACACGACCGGGTGGATTAAATTGACGTGTGCGAACTGACGGAATCCGATTTGGATTCCCAGATTGGGTTGGACATTGAAATGACGGATCTAAAAAAAACTAGTCTAAAGGGTCCAATCATACAACCCGGGGTCCAAAATCTCAAATTGGGATCTGATCAGTGTGCCGTTCACTCCGACACGACTGGGTGGGTTAAATTGACGTGTGCGAACTGACGGAATCCGGTTTGGATTCCCGGATTGGGTGGAGCGTTGAAATGACGGATCTAAAAAAACCCGAGTTTAAGGGGTTTGACACACAACCCGAGGGTCCTGAATCCCAAGGAGAGGTCTGATTGCTATGTCGTTCACTGCGACACGACTGGGCGGGTTAAATTGACGTGTGCGAATTGAAAGAATCCGATTGGATTTCTGGTTTGGGTTGGGCGTTGAAATGACGGATCTCAAAAACCCGAGTCTAGGATGTCAAAACACACAACCTGGGGGCCCAAAATCCCAAATAGAGATCTGATCGGTGTGCCTCTCACTCCGACACGACCGGGTGGGTTAATTTGACGTGTGCGTACTGACGGAATAAGATTTGGATTCCGGATTGGGTTGGGCGTTGAAATGACGGATCTATAAAAACCTGAGTCTAAGGGGTCAAAACACACAACCCGGGTGTCTAAAATCCGATATAGAGATTTGATCGGCATGCCGTTCACTCCGACACAACCGGTGGGTTAAATTGACGTGTGCGAACTGACGGAATCCGATTTGGATTCCCGGATTGGGTTAGGCGTTGAAATGACGGATCTCAAAAACCGGAGTCTAAGGGGTCAAAACACACATCCCGGGGTCCAAAATCCCAAATAGAGATCGGATCGGTGTGCCGTTCACTCCGACACGACCGGGTGGGTTAATTTGAAGTGTGCGAACTGACGGAATCGGATTTGGATTCCCATTGGGTTGGGCATTGAAATGACGGATCTAAAAAAAACCTGAGTCAAAAGGGTCAAAACATACAACCCGGGAGTCCAAAATCCCAAATAGGGATCTGATCGGCATGTCGTTTGCTCCGACACGACCGGTGGATTAAATTGACGTGTGCGAACTGACGGAATTCGATTTGGATTCCCAGATTGGGTTGGGCATTGAAATGATGGATCTAAAAAAACTAGTCTAAAGGGTCCAAACATATAACCCGGGATCCAAAATCTCAAATTGGGATCTGATCGGCGTGCCGTTCACTCCGACACGACTGGGTGGGTTAAATTGACGTGTGCGAACTGACGGAATCCCGTTTGGATTCCCGGATTGGGTGGAGCGTTGAAATGACGGATCTAAAAAAACCCGAGTCTAAGGGGTTTGACACACAACCCGGGGTCCTGAATACCAAAGAGAGGTCTGATTGCTATGCCGTTCACTGCGACACGACTGGGTGGGTTAAATTGACGTGTGCGAATTGAAAGAATCCGATTGGATTTCCGTTTGGGTTGGGCGTTGAAATGACGGATCTCAAAAACCCGAGTCTAGGATGTCAAAACACACAACCTTGGGGTCCAAAATCCCAAATAGAGATCTGATCGGTGTGCCTCTCACTCCGACACGACCGGGTGGGTTAATTTGACGTGTGCGTACTGACGGAATCTGATTTGAATTCCCGAATTTGGTTGGTCGTTGAAATGACAGATCTATAAAAACCTGAGTCTAAGGGGTCAAAACACACAACCCGAATGTCTAAAATCCGAAATAGAGATTTGATCGGCATGTCGTTCACTCCGTCACGAACGGGTGGGTTAAATTGACGTGTGCGAACTGACGGAATCCGATTTGGATTTCCGGATTGGGTTGGGCGTTGAAATGACGGATCTCAAAATACCCGAGTCTAAGGGGTCAAAACACACATCCCGGGGATCCAAAATCCCAAATAGAGATCTGATCGGTGTGCCGTTCACTCCGACACGACCGGGTGGGTTAATTTGACGTGTGCGAACTGACGGAATCAGATTTGGATTCCCGGATTGGGTTGGGCATTGAAATGACGGATCTAAAAAAAACCTGAGTCAAAAGGGTCAAAACACATAACCCGGGGGTCCAAAATCCCAAATAGGGATCTGATCGGCATGTCGTTTGCTCCGACACGACCGGGTGGATTAAATTGACGTGTGCGAACTGAGGGAATCCGATTTGGATTCCCAGATTGGGTTGGGCATTGAAATGATGGATCTAAAAAAAACTAGTCTAAAGGGTCCAAATATATAACCCGGGGATCCAAAATCTCAAATTGGGATCTGATCGGCGTGCCGTTCACTCCGACACGACTGGGTGGGTTAAATTGACGCGTGCGAACTGACGGAATCCCGTTTGGATTCCCGGATTGGGTGGAGCGTTGAAATGACGGATCTAAAAAAACCCGAGTCTAAGGGGTTTGACACACAACCCGGGGGTCCTGAATCCCAAAGAGAGGTCTGATTGCTATGCCGTTCACTGCGACACGACTGGGTGGGTTAAATTGACGTGTGCGAATTGAAAAATCCGATTGGATTTCCGGTTTGGGTTGGGCGTTGAAATGACGGATCTCAAAAAACCCGAGTCTAGGATGTCAACACACAACCTGGGGGTCCAAAATCCCAAATAGTGATCTGATCGGTGTGCCTCTCACTCCGACACGACCGGTGGGTTAATTTGACGTGTGCGTACTGACGGAATCTGATTTGGATTCCCGGATTTGGTTGGGCGTTGAAATGACGGATCTTTAAAAACCTGAGTCTAAGGGGTCAAAACACACAACCCGGGTGTCTAAAATCCGAATAGAGATTTGATCGGCATGCCGTTCACTCCGACACGACCGGGTGGGTTAAATTGACGTGTGCGAACTGACGGAATCCAATTTGGATTTCCGGATTGGGTTGGGCGTTGAAATGACGGATCTCAAAAAACCCGAGTCTAAGGGGTCAAAACACACATCCCGGGGGTCCAAAATCCCAAATAGAGATCTGATCGGTGTGCCGTTCACTCCGACATGACCGGGTGGGTTAATTTGACGTGTGCGAACTGACGGAATCGGATTTGGATTCCCGGATTGGGTTGGGCATTGAAATGACGGATCTAAAAAAAACCTAAGTCAAAAGGGTCAAAACACACAACCCGGGGGTCCAAAATCCCAAATAGGGATCTGATCGGCATGTCGTTTGCTCCGACACGACCGGGTGGATTAAATTGACGTGTGCGAACTGGCGGAATCCGATTTGGATTCCCAGATTGGGTTGGGCATTGAAATGACGGATCTAAAAAAAACTAGTCTAAAGGGTCCAAACATACAACCCGGGGGTCCAAAATCTCAAATTGGGATCTGATTGGCGTGTCGTTCACTCCGACACGACTGGGTGGGTTAAATTGACGTGTGCGAACTGACGGAATCCGTTTGGATTCCCGGATTGGTGGAGCGTTGAAATGACGGATCTAAAAAAACCCGAGTCTAAGGACCCGAGGGTCCTGAATCCCAAAGAGAGGTCTGATTGCTATGCCGTTCACTGTGACACGACTGGGTGGGTTAAATTGACGTGTGCGAATTGAAAGAATCCGATTGGATTTCCGTTTGGGTTGGGCGTTGAAATGACGGATCTCAAAAACACGAGTCTAGGATGTCAAAACACACAACCTGGGGGTCCAAAATCCCAAATAGAGATTTAATCGGTGTGCCTCTCACTCCGACACTGTCGGGTGGGTTAATTTGACGTGTGCGTACTGACGGAATAAGATTTGGATTCCCGGATTGGGTTGGGCGTTGAAATGACGGATCTATAAAAACCTGAGTCTAAGGGGTCAAAACACACAACCTGGGTGTCTAAAATCCGAAATAGAGATTTGATCGGCATGCCGTTCACTCCGACACGACCGGGTGGGTTAAATTGACATGTGCGAACTGACGGAATCCGATCAAATCTCGATCTCAAAAAACCCGAGTCTAAGGGGTCAAAACACACATCCCGGTGGTCCAAAATCCTAAATAGAGATCGGATCGGTGTGCCGTTCACTTCGACATGACCGGGTGGGTTAATTTGACGTGTGCGAACTGACGGAATCGGATTTGGATTCCCGGATTGGGTTGGGCATTGAAATGACGGATCTAAAAAAAACCTGAGTCTAAAGGGTCAAAACACACAACCCGGGGGTCCAAAATCCCAATAGGGATCTGATCGGCATGTCGTTTGATTGACGTGTGCGAGCTGACGGAATCTGATTTGGATTCCCAGATTGGGTTGGGCATGAAATGACGGATCTAAAAAAAAACTAGTCCAAAGGGTCCAAACAGACAACCGGGGGTCCAAAATCTCAAATTGGGATCTAATCGGCGTGCCGTTCACTCCGACACGATTGGGTGGGTTAAATTGACGTGTGCGAACTGACGGAATCCGGTTTGGATTCCCGGATTGGGTGGAGCGTTGAAATGACGGATCTAAAAAAACCCAAGTCTAAGGGGTTTGACACACAACCCGGGGGTCCTGAATCCCAAAGAGAGGTCTGATTGCTATGCCGTTCACTGCGACATGACTGGGTGGGTTAAATTGACGTGTGCGAATTGAAAGAATCCGATTGGATTTCCGGTTGGGTTGGGCGTTGAAATGACGGATCTCAAAAAACCCGAGTCTAGGATGTCAAAACACACAACCTGAGGGTCCAAATCCCAAATAGAGATCTGATCGGTGTGCCTCTCACTCCGACACGACCGGGTGAGTTAATTTGACGTGTGCGTACTGACGGAATCTGATTTGGATTCCCGTATTTGGTTGGGTGTTGAAATGACGGATCTATAAAAACCTGAGTCTAAGGGGTCAAAACACACAACCCGGTGTCTAAAATCCGAAATAGAGATTTGATCGGCATGTCGTTCACTCCGACACGACCGGGTGGGTTAAATTGACGTGTGCGAACTGACGGAATCCGATTTGGATTTCCGGATTGGGTTGGGTGTTGAAATGACGGATCTCAAAAAACTCGAGTCTAAGGGGTCAAAGCACACATCCCGGGGGTCCAAAATCCCAAATAGAGATCTGATCGGTGTGCCGTTCACTCCGACACGACCGGGTGGGTTAATTTGACGTGTGCGAACTGACGGAATCGGACGGATCTAAAAAAACCTGAGTCAAAAGGGTCAAAAACAAAACCCGGGGGTCCAAAATCCCAAATAGGGATCGGATCGGCATGTCGTTTGCTCCGACACGACCGGGTGGATTAAATTGACGTGTGCGAACTGACGGAATCCGATTTGGATTCCCAGATTGGGTTGGGCATTGAAATGATGGATCTAAAAAAAACTAGTCTAAAGGGTCCAAACATACAACCCGGGATCCAAAATCTCAAATTGGGATCTGATCGGCGTGCCGTTCACTCCGACACGACTGGGTGGGTTAAATTGACGTGTGCGAACTGACGGAATCCCGTTTGGATTCCCGGATTGGGTGGAGCGTTGAAATGACGGATCTAAAAAAACCCGAGTCTAAGGGGTTTGACACACAACCCGGGGGTCCTGAATCCCAATAAGAGGTCTGATTGCTATGCCGTTCACTGCGACACGACTGGGTGGGTTAAATTGACGTGTGCGAATTGAAAGAATCCGATTGGATTTCCGGTTTGGGTTGGGCGTTGAAATGACGGATCTCAAAAAACCCGAGTCTAGGATGTCAAAACACACAACCTGGGGGTCCAAAATCCCAAATAGAGATCTGATTGGTGTGCCTCTCACTCCGACAGACCGGGTGGGTTAATTTGACGTGTGCGTACTGACGGAATCTGATTTCGATTCGCGGATTTGGTTGGGCGTTGAGATGACGATCTATAAAAACCTGAGTCTAAGGGGTCAAACACACAACCCGGGTGTCTAAAATCCGAAATAGAGATTTGATCGGCATGCCGTCACTCCGACACGACCGGGTGGGTTAAATTGACGTGTGCGAACTGACGGAATCCGATTTGGATTTCCGGATTGGGTTTGGGCGTTGAAATGACGGATCTCAAAAAACCCGAGTCTAAGGGTCAAACACACATCCCGGGGGTCCAAAATCCCAAATAGAGATCTGATCGGTGTGCCGTTCACTCCGACACGATCGGGTTGGGTTAATTTGACGTGTGCGAACTGACGAATCGGATGGATCTAAAAAAAACCTGAGTCAGAAGGGTCAAAACACAAAACCCGGGGGTCCAAATCCCAAATAGGGATCTGATCGGCATGTCGTTTGCTCCGACACGACCGGGTGGATTAAATTGACGTGTGCGAACTGACGGAATCCGATTTGGATTCCCAGATTGGGATGGGCATTGAAATGATGGATCTAAAAAAACTAGTCTATAGGGTCCAAACATACAACCCGGGGATCCAAATCTCAAATTGGGATCTGATCGGCGTGCCGTTCACTCCGACACGACTGGGTGGGTTAAATTGACGTGTGCGAACTGACGGAATCCCGTTTGGATTCCCGGATTGGGGGAGCGTTGAAATGACGGATCTAAAAAACCCGAGTCTAAGGGTTTGACACACAACCCGGGGGTCCTGAATCCCAAGAGAGGTCTGATTGCTATGCCGTTCACTGTGACACGACTGGGTGGGTTAAATTGACGTGTGCGAATTGAAATAATCCGATTGGATTTCCGGTTTGGGTTGGGCGTTGAAATGACGGATCTCAAAAACCCGAGTCTAGGATGTCAAAACACACAACCTGGGGGCCAAAATCCCAAATAGAGATCTGATCGGTGTGCCTCTCACTCCGACACGACCGGGTGGGTTAATTTGACGTGTGCGTACTGACGGAATCTGATTTGGATTCCCGGATTTGGTTGGGCGTTGAAATGACGGATCTATAAAAACCTGAGTCTAAGGGGTCAAAACACACAACCCGGGTGTCTAAAATCCGAAATAGAGATTTGATCGGCATGCCGTTCACTCCGACACGACTGGGTGGGTTAAATTGACGTGGGCGAACTGACGGAATCCGATTTGTATTTCCGGATTGGGTTGGGCGTTGAAATGACGGATCTCAAAAACCCCGAGTCTAAGGGGTCAAAACACACATCCCGGGGTCCAAAATCCCAATAGAGATCTGATCGGTGTGCCGTTCACTCCGACACGACCGGGTGGGTTAATTTGACGTGTGCGAACTGACGGAATCGGATTTGGATTCCCGGATTGGGTTGGCATTGAAATGACGGATCTAAAAAAACCTAAGTCAAAAGGGTCAAAACACACAACCCGGGGGTCCAAAATCCCAAATAGGGATCTGATCGGCATGTCGTTTGCTCCGACACGACCGGGTGGATTAAATTGACGTGTGCGAACTGACGGAATCCGAATGGATTCCCAGATTGGGTTGGGCATTGAAATGACGGATCTAAAAAAAACTAGTCTAAAGGGTCCAAAGAAAAGGGGACCGAGTTGAAGTCGGCTCTCTCTCTCTAAACTAGAGAGAGAAGCTCTGGGGAAAGGGTGTCTCCGGGGGTTCCGTCCTCCTCCACCGCCATCTCGGCGGTGGGGGACCCCCCTCCGGCGTGGAGTGCGGTCCTCTTGGGGGGAGTTTCTTCCTTCTTGTTGAAGTAGCTCCGGGGAGGAGTAAGTTGGAGTGTGGTGCTGTTTGGGTCCTGGTTTTTGCGATGGCGGCGCAGGTGGGAGGCTCTCACAGGACCTTCTCCTTCCCTCAGGGACGAGATCGATACCCACTGGTGAGCCTTGAGTACTGCGAGGGACCCTGCTCTTCCGCATGGATCCTCACAAGGTGCTTCTTCCCATGTTCGGCATCGCAGCCGCTCTCGGTGGGCGTTCTAGGGGGAGATCTTCATCTAATGGTGTTCCTCCCCCGGTCTCTACTTCTAGAAAATCCTGGAGTGAGCTTTTTACTACCGCTCCGACCTGTGTGGCTAGCTCAGGTTTAAGGCTCTCCTTTATTGCTCCAGCGTTGATGGGGGAACGATCTGTGGCTTCCTTTAACGATGATGACTCTCAAGAGCTGGTGCAGTCTTGGCGCTTCACGGTTGTCGGCTACATAGTTGGTTTAACTCCTGTGTATTCTCCTCTCAAGGTCTTCATAGATAATCAATGGAAGCCAAAGGGATCATTCGAGTTGCACATGCGTACTGGAGGATTCTTCGTCTGCAATTTCTCGCTTGAAGAAGACATGCAATTCGTTCTTGAAGGATATTGGCACATTCGTGGCCACCCTTTATCGTGCAAAGATGGAATCGTGACTCCAAGCTGGAAAAGGCAATGCTTTCTTCCATTCCTCTCTGGGTTATCTTCCCCAACCTTCCTCTTCACCTATGGTCTCATTTGTCTTTGAGCAAGCTAGCTAGTGTCCTGGGCACTCCTCTGTTTATGGACAACCTAACTGCTACCAGGAAAAGATTATCTTATGCTCGGGTATGTATCCTCATATCCTCAGAGTTCAGTTTCCCTCCTTCAGTCACGGTTTTGCATGATTCTGGCTATACTGAGGACGTTCATGTTCAGTATGAATGGAAGCCGACTCCGTGTTCCATCTGTTCATCATTTGGCCATAAGGATGGCTCTTGCACTCTGGATGAATCCACAGTTGATAAGATAAGTATTGTCCACAAGGTTTGGCGCCCTAAGAAGGTTACTATACCAGGTAATCATTCTGCTCAAAAGTCTCCAGTTCATGCAGGGACTTCTTCTGCCAGAAAAGTAAAGGACCCGCCTCTTCGTTTCAACCTAGTGGAAATAGATTCCAACTATTGTCCATCTCTGAGGATTCCTTTAATGAAATCAGTGATATCAACGTAAACCCGGCTATCTTGCATGGATCCCCCATGCGGGGCACGACGGTGGTTGACGTGCAGTCTCCTTCGGTTATTGAAGCTAACACAGAACGAGTGCTGACTCTTCCCTACCATGGTGTGCATGAGCAACACATGTTAGATTCTCTGGATCTTCGTCTACCATTCATCAGAATATTGCCGCAAGTGTTAATCCGGATTCTACGGTGGCTAGCATGCATAAGGAAATTATCCTCCCTGTTAATGTTATTCCAGAAGGTAATATGGTGGATAATCCAAGTGCAGAATCTAATCATGATCCTATTATGATATCCCACTTGGCTAGCGTAAAACCGGTATCTACGGTGACTTGCACTCATAATGCTATTGCTACAAATTGCATGGTCATAAAATCTCCTATTCATGATGGTTCTGTTGAGCAGACTGTTCCTTCTACGGGTAACAAAAATCAATACAGCAAGCTTACTACGGTTGGTGATTTAGGTTCTACGGTGGCTGGCAAGATCGATGCCAGCTTAAATCCGGAAACCTATCAAGCTGAAGATTCTGTCAACTTTAGCAACGAGTGGCTCTCTATTAAGCAGGGAACTTCGAGAATGGGCAACTCCAAATCCAGCGTAAAGTCAGTATGTTTGCAACCTACCATTTTCGCAAATGAGAGGACAGCTGCTAATAATTTGAAGATTTGCAAGGTTTAATTGGGGAAGATGTCATCAATAGTCATAGTTTGAATATCTCTCATCCAGGTAGGGGTAATATGCAACTTTCTCCAAAGCATTCTAAGATTGGGTCTGCTCGTACAAACGCCATGCAAGCCATGCAGCATTCAGATAAGCCAAACCTGTCCATGGAGATAAAATGGATAAGTTGCAGGCTAGGATTCGATCTCTCTCTCAGACTTATTAATGAAGATTTTATCTTGGAATGTGAGGGGTTTGAACAAGACTGTGAATAGACTAAGTACTAAGCAAGCTATTTTCAACTCTAACGCAGATGTGGTTGTTTTACTTGAGACTAAAGTTACTATGGAAAGAAGGAATAGTATTTTTTTTTGGTAAGTAATACCAGAGCTTAATATTGAATAATGAAAATAATGGAGAACATGTACAATGGATGGTCCATGCTACCACAGGCTAGTAGCTATGGAGCCGCGGAAGGAGCAAGAAGCTCACTAGAAGAAGATGTTAAGAAACATCAGAAGACAACCAGCACCTGGACGGATCAATCCTTCGAATGTTGAAGTTGTTAAGTATTCTATCAGACTGAAGGTCAGCGCCTGAACATGGAATTCAGTAGTACTTCTAATGTCTGAGAGAATGGACAGCAGCACTTGCATTTTGCTTCGACTTTTGCCTTCAAAGATTCGCAGACACCTTTCCTTTCCAAATCCACCAAAGAGCAGCCCTAAAGGAAGCGAAAGCCACACAAGTTGCAGCACCATAATTGTGGAAGCTGGAGATAAGACATTCACACTCAGCCGAAATAGTCTCCCTTGGCCCACGATGGATATCCAGTCTATGCAAAATTTGCATCCAAATCCAGGAG
The DNA here is from genome assembly GCA_014218235.1 of Colocasia esculenta. Taxonomy (NCBI): domain Eukaryota; kingdom Viridiplantae; phylum Streptophyta; class Magnoliopsida; order Alismatales; family Araceae; genus Colocasia; species Colocasia esculenta. Next base: position 30,893,721 of record CM024765.1, on the reverse strand, counting down.
CTGTAGGGGCACTGGAAAAACAAGTGATTTACATACTCCTCATGCATTTTACAAAGAACACAAATATTTGGACCATACAAACCCCGCCTTTGGAGAGCATCAAAGAAGGAATACCACCCATCATAACATGCCAAGCTGAAGGGAATGCTTCTGGATAGTCGGCCTCTTCCAGACAAGATTAGTCCAGAAACTTTCGGGTACATGATTCTTTTCAGATCTTGAATGTGCTTAATATTGATTATCCCATTATTGTGCTTCCAAATAACAGTGTCCTCTTGATCACCATATATAGGAATGCTAAGAATACGGGGCCAGAGATCAAACATCTCACTAGAAGTCGGATTGGGAAGACACCATCTCCCATCATGGATGAAGGTACTTACCGTGGCATTAGAGGGCAGCCCAAGTAAAATCTGATGTACTCTCCTCCAAGAGAATTGAGGGTATGACCATCAATCCAAGGATCTTCCCACAGGTTTATTGAATCTCCTTTTCCCACTTTAAGTCACATTAGATGTCATCCAATCTCTAACCTGAAGAATGCCCTTCCATGCATGAGAATGGTAAGGCTTTGCTTGAGCTGACCAAATACTCTTAGTCTTGAGATATCTACCCTTCACCCATTGAGTCCATAAGCTTTCTTGATTAGAGAGAATCCTCCAGAGCTGCATAGTAATCATTGAAGAGTTCCAAATAAAAGCCTCCTGAAACCCAGACCGCCCTCTTCCTTAGGCCTGCACAACCACTCCCACTTAATTAAATGAAAGGGCTTATACTCCCCAGAAGCATGCCAAAGAAGTTTCTCAGCAACCTCTCAACATCACCAATAAGTTTCTTTGGTAAGATGAACGAAACAGCCCAATAAACGGCATAAGAATTAAGCACAGACTTAATTAATTCCACTCTTCCAGCTTTGGAGAGCAATCTAGTTCTCCAAGAAGCAATGCGTTGGTTGATTTTCTGAAGTATAGGGGCACAATGCAAAGAGGTCAATCTAGTGGAGAATAAAGGAAGACCCAAGTAGGTGGTTGGGAGAGCCCCCTCAAGAACTCCCAAAGCACTAATGAGAGCACCTTTATGATGGACTGCCGCCCCTGCAAAAATTTTACTCTTAGCTGTATTCAATTGTAATCCAGAATAATTGTGGAAAGCCTTGAGAATGTTCGATATGCAATTGGCCGATGGGATGGAAGGCTTCAGAAAAAGGAGAAGATCATCAGCAAAAATGAGGTGAGACAACCTCACATCACCAAAGGTGGGAACTAGTAAGGATCCATCCGCCACCTTTTCCTCAATAAGCATAGAAAGGCCCTCCATGGCAATACAGAAGAGGGTGGGTCTCCTTGCCGAATGCCATTAGAAGATGAAAAGAATCCAACCGGACTACCATTCAGTAACACCGAGAATGAAGCCGTGTTAATGAGAATTGCAATCCACTCAACCAACCGATCAGGGAATCCCATCTTCCTAAGCACTAGAAGAATGAAATCCCGGTTAACCATATCAAAGGCTTTCCTAAGATCAACCTTCATGCAAAGAATGTTGCCACGATGCTTGGAATGAATATCTCTAACCATATCATTAGCAAGCATAATACTGTCTTGAATCCTCCTCCCCTTGATAAATGCTGATTGGTGTTTACTGATCAGGTGAGGCATATGCTCTTGCATACGATTGGCAATCAGCTTAGCAATAATCTTGTAAAGAAAGTTGCACAAGGATATGGGCCTAAACTGATCAAAAGAATCCGCAGAATCAGTTTTAGGAATTAGAGAAATGAAATTGTGGTTTACCTGACGCAACCAACTACCTCCCTTGAAAAAATAGTGGACAGCAGCCAAGACATCATTACCCACTATATGCCAACAAATCTGATAGAAATCCGAAGGAAACCCGTCAGGACCTGGACTCTTGTTCTTTGGAGCGCTCATGATGACCTTAGTAATTTCCTGATCAGTAAAGGGCTTCAAGATGGCTTCACGGTCACCATCAGAGAGGACTCTAGAGGGATGCAGATCCGGAACATCATATTGTTGTTGCTGATTTAGGAGGCCAGTATAGAACTCAGTGGCGTGCTGCTTAAGCTGCTGCAAATCAGAAGTCACCTGCCCATCCGATAATCTACAACTGCGTATGGTGTTAATCATACGCCTACCTTTGATACTAGCATAGAAGAACGTAGTGTTATCATCAGTTTGAGTCAACCAGTGCTGCTTGGCCCTTTGTTGTGCATAAGCTCCCTCCATACTTAGACAAGTGAGATAGCTCTCCCTAGCATTACTTTCTTCCTTTATCAACCGGTCATTCATAGGATCAGCAGCTAGATCCGATTGAGCTTGGTGCAATACCTCTCCTGCCTTGGCTACCTTCCTAAAGATGGTGCCAAACTCCTCCCGGTTCCATACTTTGAGGACATTTTTCACAGCCCGAAGCTTTTGGCAAAGGACAAAGAGTGGAGTCCCTTGAAATTGAGAGTTCCAAGCATGTTGAACCGTAGGTAAAAAAGTATGATGATGCGCCCACATATTGAAAAATTTAAACGGCTTCGGACCAACAGCCACCGGGTCGTCAGTGAACACAGTAAGTTGGGCATGATCAGAGTGCAATTGATCTCCATATTGAAGGTAGCTATCAGGATACATATCCAGCCACAAATGATTATAAGAGCACGATCAAGTCTGCAAGCAATTCGTCTAGCACCAAGAGACCTATTATTCCAAGATAAGGTGTGACCCACACTCTTGAGATCAAGAAGGGAGGAAGAGTCTATACAGTTGTTGAAATCACGTAACATGGAAGTAGTCAAGGTACGCCCCCAAACTTCTCATTAGGGAAACGGACACTATTGAAATCACCCACCAGCAGCCAAGGAGCAGAGATGAGTGCAGATATTAAAACAATGTCACGCCAGAGAGCTTGTCTTTCATAAGCCAGATTAGACCCATAGATAGCAGTCAAGTGAAACAAATTACCAGTGACTATGTTCATACAATCCATATGAATAAATTGGGAGGTAGTTCTCACACCTTGGATGTTAACAGAAGCCGCATTCCAGAGGACCCAGATTCTTCCCCCAGGATGGTCCTGATAATTGTGTAACATGTTGAGCTGAGGAGCAATTGATAGCCTTTTTTTTTTTTGGTCGGTCAACCAAGAGAAGATTTAATTAAAAAGAAAAAGAATACATGATACAATAGAAGGACTTATGCTGAAAAGCACTAGCCCAGAACCAAAGAGGATGACACTACAAGTCAGTGACTATCCCCCTTAGAAGACTCAAATCTAAGAATGAGAACTTTGAATAGCAATATTGAATCTTTTACAAATGATCTTGGACCGACCAGAAAGAGGACTGTTGTGGGAAATAGCTTCCACACAACTTCGAACATCATGGATAATAGAAAGCATAATATGAATTGCAGATGTACAGACGCCATCAAAGGTTCTGCAACAGCGTTCTCTCCAGATCCACCAAATAGTAGCACGAAATAAGAGCCTTGCCAAGAGAGTAGCAAACCCATCTTTAGAGAAGCTCTTACGTAAGGAATGGACTTCCTGAAGAATAGATGACCGGGGCTGTCTTTGAATGTTTAACCTGTCAAGAATTCCTCCCCAAATGTGATTAGAATAAGTGCACTGGAAGAAGAGATGATCCTCACTTTCATCAGAAAGACAACAAAGAATACATCTACTAGGCATTTGGAAACCTCTCTTCCTTAAGTTGTTAATAGTAGGTAGTTTGTGCATCATCGCCTGCCAAGAAGTTAGGGAGAACCGCTGCACAGTAGGACCTTTCCAAATCCAATCTGCCCAGCCCACTTTTTGATTAGTCTCTCTAATATAGTTCCACGCCTCTCTGGTGTTAAAGGTGCCATGACTCCAAATGATAGCATCATTTTGGCTAATCTGAATACTTTGAATCAAAGGATAAAGATCCATCATGTCCGAAGAAGTTTGTGGAGGAAGTAACCAATTGCCATTTTGAATAAAGGAGGAGCAGGTGATTTCCTTATGGACACCAAGGTGGCGGCGAACTCGATCACCCATCATCATGAAGATACTCTTGCCTTGGATCCAAGGGTCATAGAAGAAACTGAGCTGACTCCTTTCCCCAACTTTGTATGATAGATGACTAAGGATCCATTCTCGCTGCTTCAAGATGCTTTTCCATGCCGTGGAGTGATAAGATCTAACTTGAATGGTCCAAATAGAATTACTTCTGAGATATCGTTCATGAACCCATTTGATCCAAAGGGAGTCTTGATGCTGCAGAATATCCCACAGATTTTTGGTTGCGCAAGCTAAGTTCCAGTCGCTCAAGCGCCGGATTCCCAGGCCCCCCTCATTTTTTGGTCTACAGATTTGCTTCCAACTGACCATATGAGTAGCATGGTTAGAAGAATGGCCCTGCCAATAAAAGTTACACAGGGTTTGTCGATCTCTTTAAGAATCGCTGAGGGCAGAAGAAAAGAAACCGACCAGTAGATGGAATAAGAAGAAAGAACCGATTTTATTAGTTCCAATCTACAGCTCTTGAAAGGAGGTTGGTCCGCCAGGATTCAATCCGCTTCTTGATCTTGTCAATAATCGGTTGACAGTTGCTCTTCTTCAGGGAAGTACTCACAAGAGGCAGACCCAGATAGGTGGTAGGCAGTTGGCCAATAGGAATATGAAGAATACCTTTTATAGCGGATCGGTTCTTGACCTTGCCACCCATATATAGCCTGCTCTTAGTAGTATTGAGTTGGAGCCCAGAATAATTATAGAATTCATGAAGAAGATTTTTAATCACCATGGCTGACTGAGCATCATCTTTAAAGAAGATGATGAGATCATCAGCAAAAATGAAGTGTGAAATTGGCAGATTACCCGCAATCGGAACTTTGATAGCTTTCCTCTGAACAGCAGAATCGATGAGACAAGAGAAGCCTTCCATGACAATAGTAAAGAGATAAGGTGATAGCGGGTCACCTTGACGAAGACCATTAGAGCTTGAAAAGAAACCCTCAGGACTGCCATTGACAAGAACAGAAAATTTTGAGCTTTCCAGGCAGCAATTAATCCAGCGGATCCATTTTTCCGGAAATTGCATTTTCCTCAACATAAAATACACAAAGTCCCAAGAGACTGAGTCAAAGGCCTTACAGAGGTCAGCTTTGAGACAAACGCGGGTCCCTTTATGCTTGGAATGCATATCTTTGGCTAAGTCATTAGCCAGTAAGATGTTACTTTGAATTCTCCTGCCCGGGATGAAAGCTGTCTGGTGATGACTAATGATTGAAGGGAGGACCAGCTTCATACGATCAGCCATCATTTTTGTGATTACCTTATAGATGAAATTACAAAGGGAAATAGGCCGAAATTGATCAAGAGTGTCTGCGTTTTCCTTTTTGGGAACTAAAGCAATGAAAGTTGAGTTGATTTGATTCTCCCAAAGACCATTATCAAAGAAGGCGAGGATAGCTTTGGAGACTAGGTCCCCAACAATGTCCCAGCAAGAGATGAAGAATTCCGCAGTAAAACCATCTGGGCCCGGACTTTTATCTTTCGGGGGAGTTAAAAACTGTATGGCGGACATCCTCTAAAGAGAAAGGTTTCAGAAGCAGATGAACATCCTCCGGAAGAAGATAGTTCTTGACGTCAAAGGAAGGAGTATGCTGCTGGTGCTGTTTATTCAAGAGATTAACATAGTAGGATAAAGCATGGGCCCGAATTTCCTTGTCAGAAGTCAGGATAGATCCATCTTGGGACGTACATTGCTTGATAGAGTTGTGGATTCGACGAGCTTTGATTGCAGCATAAAAGAATTTTGTGTTGGAGTCCCCAAGAGATAGCCATTGCTGTTTAGATTTTTGCTTTGCGAACATTTCCTCCATTTCCAACGCAGATAAATAATTTCTTCTACATAGGTTCTCATGCTCCTGAATATCTTCGTTAGAAGGATTATCGGCAAGATGCTGCTGGGCTTTAATTAAAGCTTCTCGGGTAGAGGTGGTGTTTGAAGAGACATCCCCAAAAACCTTTCGATTCCATTCTTTAAAGCAGATTTCACGGATCGAAGCTTTTTACAGACTTGAAGAAGCAAGGAACCAGACACGTTAACATTCCATGCAGTGCTAACAATGTTCTTGAAATCAGAGTGAGAAGTCCACATATTGTAAAATTTAAAAGGTCTCGGCCTATTGTTTTGATTGTTGCAATTAACCGAAACTAGCAGCTTGGAGTGATCGGACACTAGCATTGTTTCATAGCTGACAATAGCATCCTCATGCAAGTTGGACCAATAAGTGTTGACCAGGACACGGTCTAAGCGAGCAGCAATTCTTTGGTGACCAATTTTCATATTACACCAAGATAGATAGTTGCCGACATGAGGCATATCGAGAAGCCCAGCAGCTTCCAAGAACCCATAAAATCAGCCAGGTTAGAGGCCAAAACAGATCTGCCACCTTTCTTCTCATCCGGATGTCTAATGGTATTAAAATCCCCCATAATAATCCAAGGATCAGAGATATTCTGAGAAAGATAGTGTAAGTCCTTCCAAAGCTGTCGCCTTTCATGAAGAAGATTGGAACCATAGACTGCAGTAAGGATGAAAGAATCACCAGTATTGTTATCAGTGCACTTGACATGGATATACTGTGAGGAATCCGATATAAGAGAGATAGAAAATATATTAGGGTTCCAAAGAATCCAGATTCGCCCTCTCCAAGAGCTAGAGTAATTATAGATGCCATCAGAGGTAGGCCAGATTATGTTCTTGGCATTATCAGAGTTGTCTTGCCTTATCTTGGTTTCACAAATAACAGCAACACTACACTTGGAAACCTGCAACTCCTTTTTAATAGCTAGCATTTTTGATTTCCTGTTCATGCCCCTCACATTCCAGGAAACGAAGTACATAATTACTGCTTTGTAGTGATAGATCTCGACCGAGATTTAGCACGGTCTAACTTATTTACCCGGTCCACATCCTTTAGTTTAGAAGTATCGAATCTGGCCTCAGATGTAGAAAGGCTGTGAGAAGATCTCTGACCATTAATGGGAGGGGGCTGAGCAACGGGTTGAAAGATAGGAGTATTGCCATTAGTCATCATGGAGTCTATAATGAGACTAGCCACCGCCGTGGGAATCGGTTTTACGCTAGTTGAAGGCAGCTGCTGAATGGAATCGGAAATCTTAGAAGGATTGCATGGGGGCGGTGCAGTTACCACCTTTGACAGATGCAAATTGGAGTTGCCCATTTCAGAAGATCCTGGCAACCGAGGAAGCATATCATTGATCACACAATGTAAGGGATCCGGATTTAAACTGACAGCCGGCATGTCAATCACCGTCGAACCCAAAGCCTGATCACTTGAAGAAATAGAATAAGATCCCGAACCTGAATCCACCAAAATCACGCTGCTTGCCAGATTTTTTGAAGACGAGGAAACAGTATCATGAGAGATACCGTCAACCAAAGAAACCATACGTTGGCCATCCATGCAAGTCACCGTCAAGGCCGGATTTACGCTAGCCCAAGAAGAGAGTTGAACAGGATCTGTGTTAGGAATATCATTTCCCTTAGCCACCAAAGAATCCTCCGGATTAATATCAACGAGAAGAGAAGTTGCCTTATGCAGGCTAGCCACCGTATCCTCCGGGTTTATACTTGCAGTAGGGTGATCATGAGAAGAAGTGGTGGATACTGAAGGATGTAAAACATACTGAACATCCACTCCGCGAGATATAGTATTATCGTCTGCAGAATCCATAGGAAGATCCGAAGTAGGCTGCATGTCAACCACCGTCGCAACCTGCATGCCTTTGCTATGCAAAGTTGCCGGATTTACGTTGGAATCAGAGATCACTCCCTCAGAAGTGGACAATAATTGAAATCTGTTTCCATTAGTAGCAATGAGAGGAGCTAGCTCTTTCTTCTGCTGGACCGTTGAATTAGATGAGTCAACTCGTGAGGTAAGAACTCGTGAGTTTTGAGCTGAAGAATCTCCTAGAACAATGGAATGCTTTGGGCGCCAGATCTGCTTAGGTTTACTTAGCTGATCAACTGAAGGCGGTCCCGAAGAGCAAGTACCTTCCTTGTGACCGAAAGAAGAGCATATGGAACATGGGCTTGGCCTCCATTCGTACTGAACGTCAATGTCCTCAGAATAACCGGAGTCATGCAGGACTGTAACAGAAGAAGGAAACGAGAACTCTGAGGATATTAAGATACACACCGAGCATAAGATAATCGCTTCCTGGAGGCTGTGAGTTTGTCCATAAACAGAGGAGTACCCAGGACACTAGCTAGTTTACTCAAGGATGTATGAGACCATAAGTGGAGTGGAAGATTCGGGAAGATGATCCAAAGAGGGATTGAAGATAACATGGCCTTTTCCAACTTAGAGTCCCGGTTCCATCTTTGCACTATGAAGGGATGCCCACGAATATGCCAAAAACCTTCCAGAACTGTTTGCATGTCCTCCTCAAGAGTAAAATTGCAGACAAAGAAACCCCCCGAGCGCATGTGAAGCTCGTAGCTACCCTTCGGCTTCCATTGGTTATCTATGAAGGCTTTAAGAGGGGAGTACACAGGTGACAGGCCTACGATGTAACCTACCACAGCAAAACGCCAGGACTGCACCAGTTCAAGAGAGTCTGAAGCGTTGAAAGATGCAACAGAACGATCTCCCAGCAACGATGGTGCAATGAAGGATAGCCTAAGACCGGTACTTGATGAGGAAGAAGAAGAACCAGTAAATAGTTCACTCCAGGTCTTCCTCGCAGAAGAGACAGAAGGAACAATACCTTTGGATGCCGACCTCCCTCTAGAACGGCCGCGGGACTGGCTGCGATGGCGAGGATGGGCAGGAGCGCCTTGTGAGGATCCCCGCCCAAGGGCTGGATCGCTCGCGGCATTCACAGGCTCAAAGGAGGAGACCGGCCCTTTCCCCGAGGGAAGAGGGGATCTCCGAGAGAGCCTCCCACAAGGATCGCCATGGCCAAGATACCGAGCAAACGAGGGAGAGAGCCCCCCCCCCCCCCCCCTCCCCAGACGCGGGGCAGGGGGAAGCCCAGGCGGAACCAGACGCGGACAAACCTCAGAGCATCTCTCTCTAGAAAGCTAGAGAGAGAGAGCAGTTGGTTAAGCAAATCTAGCAATTGATAGCCTTCTTGTAACCATACTATCCCGACGAACTCTTGTTTCAATTAGAATGACGATATCAGCATTTGCCATAGAGATTGCATTTTTTACACTCATTCTATTCACACGTTTGTTGAGACCTCTCACATTCCAAGAGATAACCTTCATGATTGACTATTGGATAGGGAGCGAATGCGAGCTTGAAGCTTATCCATTTTTAATTCCAAGGATGTCCCTGTATGCTGACCATGGCTACCACGTTGCCTCCCACCAGGACGAACCGTGGCTAACCCATCTGCATGGCGTTGCATGGTCCCTTCCCCACCTTGGCTATCCAACGTACCATCCTTAGAAATGTCAAAATTAGGCTTCAGATAACCCGGCTGCATTGGAATGGCAATGTCTACCTCGCTGCGCACCTCTGGAGGAAGTCCACGAATCTTGTTTCCTGAATTAGCATTATTATGGCTCACCAGTTTCCCATGCGAATTGCCAGCCATTATGGAATCCATGTTATGAGGAAGGTAATCATCCGTAGCAGGTAAGAGATGAATGGCTCTATCTTTTGGTGCCCCACTTCCATCTTTAGACCTTTGCATGATATCACCCTGCTGGCTTGTAGGAGAAGCAACCAGGCCAGCCGAATCTTTAGGTAGACTTCCTTGCACCACACTTTCCACGTCCAATCCCACATCATGGATACCGACCATATTTTGCATTGCACTGCCACCGTTAGCAGATTTGTAAATCTGCGCTTGCTTCGAAGAAGACTCACTTCCAAGAATTTGCTTCCCCTTACCTTCTAACGGATAATGGACGTCTAGCTCCTGCTCACCTTCGCATGTCTCCAATGCAGAGAACCGGTTTTGCACAGAACTTACCGGCTGCATATCTGAGGACAAGATGGGAGACCTTGCTTCCTTCCGGCGAAGAAGATCCTGAACCTGAGGATGCTGGACCTTCGGTCGCCATTCCTTTCTAGAGACCGTAGCTGCTGCTTGGCATTCTCTATTTCCATGGCCATAGGAATTGCACTCCTTGCATAAGACCGGCTTCCATTCGTACTCAACAAAAATCGTTTCAAAGGACCCATCTGCATTCCGGATATCCACCTCGGAAGGGAACTCAGCTTGCACATCGACCAGAACACACACTCTCGCAAAGTGAAGTCTCTTCCTCGTTGCTGTCAGAGTATCCATGTGCAGCGGTCGACCAAGGAGGCTAGCAATCTTACTCAGTCCTCTAACAGTCCACCACCGAAGGGGAAGACCAGGGAACCTCACCCAGACAGGGATACTGCTAAGAGATTCTTTCTCCATCTGAAGCTCTGGAGACCACCTCCGAAGAACCAATGGGTGTCCTCGAATACACCAGAACCCATCAAGCACCCGTTTCAAGTCGTCTTCCTAGTTGAAGACAACCAGGAAAAAAACCTCCATCTCTCATGAACAACTCCGCCTCACCCTTAGGTTTCCAGAAGTTTGGATGAAAGCACGAAGGCAGAGAAGACAGGCTTCATACCAACACAGTAACCCATCAAAGCATACCTCCAGGACTCCACCAGGTCGCTGACATCCTCTCCCTCAAAGACCGCAAACTGCTTCTCCTGAAAACGCCCGGGCTCTATGAACTCCAAAGCCCCTCCTTGCGCAGCAGCATCCCCTCCCATGGATCCTACAAAGAGAGACGTCCAAGGTCGTCGCTTCTGAGAAACCCGGGAACTAGAACGCCTAGAAGATCCCCTGTGGATCCCACGCCCTCTCGAAGAAGGCTGATGCTGAGGCTGAGCCATGGGGGGATCACCTTGAGGGTGGAGACACTCTGGATGAGAGCTTCCTCCCGCGATGATCACAGGCCCTTGGAGGCACTTGGAGGGGTAACCTCCATGCGCCCCCCAGGGGGCAGCCCCACAGAAACCCCAACAAAGAACCAGAAAAAACCCAGAACTTCTCTCTCTAGAATCGCCTAGAGAGAGAGAGACAGCATGGAGGTTACCCCTCCAAGTGCCTCCAAGAGAATTGTGGGGGATTACAATTCGAAGAAGGAATAGTAGGAGACTGTCTATTGCTCCCCATCTTGATATGATCCATAATTATGATCATCATCCTGGAGGGAGGATCTGGATTCTATGGAGTGGGGCTACTTTTCAGATGCAGTGTGTTAAAGTCACTCCTCAGCTTATTCACCTTGAATGCATTGAATTATCTTCTGGTAGGAAATTTCTCCTAACTGCTGTGTATGGTTCGAATCTGGCTTATGAGAGGAAGGTCTTATGGAAGGATATTGAGGAGCTATCCAACACAATCTATTCACCCTGGATTATTGTTGGAGATTTCAATAGTGTGCGCTTCCCTGATGAGAAGTCGGGTGGAAGGAAGCTGACTCCATCTTATCTCAAGGATTTCAATGATTGTATTGACGTGCTTCCTTGCTGGATTTGAAAAGTGTTGGCAATACTTTATCTTGGTGTAACCGATCAAGTGGAGCTAGGAGGATTGCTTGTAGACTTGACAGAGCCTTAATTAATCAATGCTGGCTGGACTCTTTTCCTGATAGTTATGTATACTATGGTGATACTCTTCATTCTGATCATGCTCTCTTAACCATTCACACAGAAGAATCTATTGCTGGAGGCCCTAAACCTTTCAGATTTTTTAAAATGTGGGCACAGCATGAAACATTTCTTCCCACTGTTCAATCCGCTTGGAATTTAGAAGTGCAAGGTACGCCTATTTTTATTCTTTGCAAAAACTTCAAGCAGTTAAAGAAGCTTTGAAACTTTGGAATAGAGAAGTTTTGGTAAGATAAACCGTAGGGTGGAGTTTGCTACTAAGGCTCTTCATGACGCTCATGAACAACTGGCTACTGATCCTTTGAACACTGATTATGCTGAGATTGAAAAGCAAGCTCGGGTACACTATCTCCGTGCTCTTTGCATGGAGAACTCTTATGCCCAGCAACGTGCCAAGCAACACTGGTTAACTCAGACAGATGACAATACAAGTTTTTCTATGCTAGCATCAAAGGAAGAAGAATGGTTAACACCATTAGGAAATGCAAATTGCCTGATGGAAGTATTACAGATGATGTCCAAAAAATAAAGAATCATGCCTTGCATTTCTACTACAATCTTCTGAATCAAGATAACCATTATCAGAATTCTGAACCAACGATATCACTGCTTCTAAGACCCTTTCTGATGAGGATAGACAAAATCTTCTAATGTCCTTCACGGATACTGAGATTACTGATGTGGTTATGTCGGCCCCTAAGAATAAAAGCCCGGGACCTGATGGTTTTCCTGCTGATTTCTACCAGATGTGTTGGTCTATTGTGGGAAAAGATGTGCTTGCAGCTGTTCATTATTTTTTCAATGGAGGAAGATGGTTGAGACAGGTAAACCATACTTTTGTTTCCCTTATCCCTAAGGGGGATAATGCTGACTCCTTTGACTAATTCCGGCCTATTTCTCTGTGTAACTTCCTGTATAAGATCTTCACCAGCTTATTGCTAATCGAATGCAAAAGTTCATGCCTCAGCTCATTAGCAATAACCAATCAGCTTTTATCAAAGGAAGAAGGATTCAAGACAGCATTCTTCTAGCTAATGACCTTGTGAGAGATATTCATTCCAAGCACCGTGGTACTCTTTTATGTATGAAAGTGGATCTCAAGAAGGCATTTGATACTGTGAATCGCAAGTTTATCCTCAGTATTCTTCTGAAAATGGGCTTTCCTGAGCAATGGGTAAAGTGGATTGATATTCTCACAAACACTGCATCTTTTTTTTGGTAGATAATACCGGAAATTGTATTGATTTGAAGAAATCAATTACATGAATGTATCATGCTATCACAGGTCGATAGCTATGAAAATAGAGGAGTCAGCAACTCCAAGAGGGTACAACAGGAGAAGGAAAGTAGATGAAGCCCTACAAATCACTTACTGAGAAAAATTGAAGTTTCTGAAAATTCTCTTTGATCTAGCCGAAGACTTGAGCTTCTGAACATGAGGTTCAGTAATATGCCTGACATCAGATAAAATGGACAGAAGCACATGGACCTTGGTCCGGTTTACATCCTCAAAAACTCTGGAACAACGTTCTTTCCAATCCACCAAAGAGCAACACGGAATGAGTTAAAAGCCACAGATGTACCCGCACCTCCCCCATGAAAACTACTCATCAAACTTTTACATTCTGAAGTAATAGTATCCTTTGGCGGTCTGTGAATATCCAGCCTATGCAAGAGTTGAGTCCAGATCCAGGAACTATAGGGGCACTGAAAGAATAGATGGTGAAGATGCTCATCTTTCTCTGTGCTTCTTAATGGAAGTCCAGTGGGATACTTTCACTCTTCAAATGGTATACGCCAGGGAGACCCTCTTTCTCCCTATCTCTTCTGTGTTGCCATGGAAGGGCTTTCTATCATGATTGAGGAAAAATGGCGGATGGATCTCTTTGTGTACCTACTTATGGAAGCACTTCTCTCTCACATTTAGTTTTCGCTGATGATCTCCTTCTTTTCATGAAGCCTACTGTCTCTTCTGCCAATTGCATCACCACCATTCTCAAAAATTTCTATTGCTACTCCGGGCTTCAACTAAATGCTTCGAAGAGTAAAGTGTTCATTGGGGCGAAGGTTCTGCACAAGAAGCCGCTTTTAGATGCTTTGAAAGTTCAAGAAGGGAGTTTACCTTCCACTTACTTGGGCCTTCCCTTATTCTCTTCTCGTCTGTCCAACCTCCATTGTATTCCTATTCTTCAGAAGATCTCTAGGCGAATTGCTTCGTGGAAAACAAGATTGCTTTCTAAAGCCGGGCGTTTAGAATTAATCCGCTCAGTTTTACACTCCTATGACTATTGGGCGGTGTCTTTCATTCTACCGAAAGGATTAGTGGGTGAAGTGGAGAGATTACTGCGTAATTTCTTTTGGCATGGTTCAGGAGAGTATAAACCTTTTCATCTAATAAAGTGGGATTATATCTGTAGACCGAAAGATGAAGGTGGATTGGGACTTAGAAGCCTTTCGGTGTGGAATTCAACTGTCATAGCAATGCAGTTTTGGAGACTGCTCTCCAATAATAGTACTCTGTGGCATCAATGGGTATCTAGTAGATACATTAAGAATGAGTCTATCTGGACTGTTCAGGTGAAAACATATCACTCTCATGCTTGGAAGGGCATCCTGAAGGCTAGAAATTGGATCAAACCTCACTTGCACTACAAGGTTGGTAATGGCGACTCCTTTAATTTATGGAATGATCCTTGGATACATGGGCAATCCATTCACTCCTTAGGTGGCCATTATATCAGAAACCTACTTGGTCTTCCTGTAAATGCCAAGGTAAACTCTTTCATTCGAAATGGAAATTGGTGCATCCATTGAAATGTTTGACATCTGGCCACGGATTCTTGGTGTATCCATTGCGAATGATTGTGGGATTTAATTCTTTGGAATCATAACAATGGCTCGATCAGTAACAATCAGATTTATGATATGAAAAGAGTCAATCAACCGAAGGTGCCTTGGGCAACTATAGTCTGGATGAGGCCCACCAGTCAGAAATTTTCATTGCATGCATGGCAAGTTTCATGGGAGGCATTACCACATTTGATATTCTCCAGAAGCGAGGGTTTCATGGGCCAAATATTTGTACTCTTTGCAAGCAACAAGGGGAAGATATTAACCATCTTTACTTTCAATGTTCTTATTCTACTTGGATCTGGATGCAAATTCTTCATAGGCTGGGAATTCAGAGGAGGCCAAGACATTCAATCTCCGAGAGAGTCAGAGCTTGGATAGAGAATTCGGTACTAAGGGCGCTGGTCGAATTATTGCCTTCTCTGCCTTTAGGACTGCTTATGGTGGATATGGAAGGAGAGGTGTTGCCGCATATTTGAGTCCAAACATAGGAGTAGCATGCAAGTGTTTCTATCAATTTTATCTGACATCCGCAGTGTTACTGAATCTCACTTGCAAGGATTTCCTCTAATCATAGGGAAACCACAATCATCAATAATTTCATTATTCAAAGAAGCTAGATTGGTTCGGTTCAGACATATCCTTATGTCCTTTCTAGTCCTTTTATGGATCCATAGCTATTGGCTTGTGATAGCATGGACCACCCTTTGTACAAATTTCCAATTCCTTATTTAATATGAATTCCGGTATCAATTACCAAAAAAATAGTCTAAAGGGTCCAAACATACAACCCGGGGGTCCAAAATCTCAAATTGGGATCTGATCGGCGTTGCCGTTCACTCCGACACGACTGGGTGGGTTAAATTGACGTGTGCGAACTGACGGAATCCCGTTTGGATTCCCGGATTGGGTGGAGCGTTGAAATGACGGATCTAAAAAAACTCGAGTCTAAGGGGTTTGACACACAACCCGAGGGTCCTGAATCCCAAAGAGAGGTCTGATTGCTATGCCGTTCACTGCGACACGACTGGGTGGGTTAAATTGACGTGTGCGAATTGAAAGAATCCGATTGGATTTCCGGTTTGGGTTGGGCGTTGAAATGACGGATCTCAAAAAACCCGAGTCTAGGATGTCAAAACACACAACCTGGGGGTCCAAAATCCCAAATAGAGATTTGATCGGTGTGCCTCTCACTCCGACACGACCGGGTGGGTTAATTTGACGTGTGCGTACTGACGGAATAAGATTTGGATTCCCGGATTGGGTTGGGCGTTGAAATGACGGATCTATAAAAACCTGAGTCTAAGGGGTCAAAACACACAACCCGGGTGTCTAAAATCCGAAATAGAGATTTGATCGGCATGCCGTTCACTCCGACATGACCGGGTGGGTTAAATTGACATGTGCGAACTGACGGAATCCGATTTGGATTCCCGGATTGGGTTAGGCGTTGAAATGACGGATCTCAAAAAACCCGAGTCTAAGGGGTCAAAACACACATCTCGGTGGTCCAAAATCCTAAATAGAGATCGGATCGGTGTGCCGTTCACTTCGACATGACCGGGTGGGTTAATTTGACGTGTGCGAACTGACGGAATCGGATTTGGATTCCCGGATTGGGTTGGGCATTGAAATGACGGATCTAAAAAAAACCTGAGTCTAAAGGGTCAAAACACACAACCCGGGGGTCCAAAATCCCAAATAGGGATCTGATCGGCATGTCGTTTGATTGACGTGTGCGAACTGACGGAATCTGATTTGGATTCCCAGATTGGGTTGGGCATTGAAATGACGGATCTAAAAAAAACTAGTCCAAAGGGTCCAAACAGACAACCCGGGGGTCCAAAATCTCAAATTGGGATCTAATCGGCGTGCCGTTCACTCCGACACGATTGGGTGGGTTAAATTGACGTGTGCGAACTGACGGAATCCGGTTTGGATTCCCGGATTGGGTGGAGCGTTGAAATGACGGATCTAAAAAAACCCGAGTCTAAGGGGTTTGACACACAACCCGGGGGTCCTGAATCCCAAAGAGAGGTCTGATTGCTATGCCGTTCACTGCGACACGACTGGGTGGGTTAAATTGACGTGTGCGAATTGAAAGAATCCGATTGGATTTCCGGTTTGGGTTGGGCGTTGAAATGACGGATCTCAAAAAACCCGAGTCTAGGATGTCAAAACACAGAACCTGAGGGTCCAAAATCCCAAATAGAGATCTGATCGGTGTGCCTCTCACTCCGACACGACCGGGTGAGTTAATTTGACGTGTGCGTACTGACGGAATCTGATTTGGATTCCCGGATTTGGTTGGGTGTTGAAATGATGGATCTATAAAAACCTGAGTCTAAGGGGTCAAAACACACAACCCGGGTGTCTAAAATCCGAAATAGAGATTTGATCGGCATGCCGTTCACTCCGACACGACCGGGTGGGTTAAATTGACGTGTGCGAACTGACGGAATCCGATTTGGATTTCCGGATTGGGTTGGGTGTTGAAATGACGGATCTCAAAAAACCCGAGTCTAAGGGGTCAAAACACACATCCCGGGGGTCCAAAATCCCAAATAGAGATCTGATCGGTGTGCCGTTCACTCCGACACGACCGGGTGGGTTAATTTGACGTGTGCGAACTGACGGAATCGGACGGATCTAAAAAAAACCTGAGTCAAAAGGGTCAAAACACAAAACCCGGGGGTCCAAAATCCCAAATAGGGATCGGATCGGCATGTCGTTTGCTCCGACACGACCGGGTGGATTAAATTGACGTGTGCTAACTGACGGAATCCGATTTGGATTCCCAGATTGGGTTGGGCATTGAAATGATGGATCTAAAAAAAACTAGTCTAAACGGTCCAAACATACAACCCGGGGATCCAAAATCTCAAATTGGGATCTGATCGGCGTGCCGTTCACTCCGACACGACTGGGTGGGTTAAATTGACGTGTGCGAACTGACGGAATCCCGTTTGGATTCCCGGATTGGGTGGAGCGTTGAAATGACGGATTTAAAAAAACCCGAGTCTAAGGGGTTTGACACACAACCCGGGGGTCCTGAATCCCAATAAGAGGTCTGATTGCTATGCCGTTCACTGCGACACGACTGGGTGGGTTAAATTGACGTGTGCGAATTGAAAGAATCCGATTGGATTTCCGGTTTGGGTTGGGCGTTGAAATGACGGATCTTAAAAAACCCGAGTCTAGGATGTCAAAACACACAACCTGG
Organism: Colocasia esculenta; assembly: GCA_014218235.1. Taxonomy (NCBI): domain Eukaryota; kingdom Viridiplantae; phylum Streptophyta; class Magnoliopsida; order Alismatales; family Araceae; genus Colocasia; species Colocasia esculenta. The sequence continues at coordinate 30,875,946 of CM024765.1, read as the reverse complement.
GGGTCCAAAATCCCAAATAGAGATCTGATCGGTGTGCCTCTCACTCCGACACGACCGGGTGGGTTAATTTGACGTGTGCGTACTGACGGAATCTGATTTGGATTCGCGGATTTGGTTGGGCGTTGAGATGACGGATCTATAAAAACCTGAGTCTAAGGGGTCAAAACACACAACCCGGGTGTCTAAAATCCGAAATAGAGATTTGATCGGCATGCCGTTCACTCCGACACGACCGGGTGGGTTAAATTGACGTGTGCGAACTGACGGAATCCGATTTGGATTTCCGGATTGGGTTGGGCGTTGAAATGACGGATCTCAAAAAACCCGAGTCTAAGGGGTCAAAACACACATCCCGGGGGTCCAAAATCCCAAATAGAGATCTGATCGGTGTGCCGTTCACTCCGACACGACCGGGTGGGTTAATTTGACGTGTGCGAACTGACGGAATCGGATGGATCTAAAAAAAACCTGAGTCAGAAGGGTCAAAACACAAAACCCGGGGGTCCAAAATCCCAAATAGGGATCTGATCGGCATGTCGTTTGCTCCGACACGACCGGGTGGATTAAATTGACGTGTGCGAACTGACGGAATCCGATTTGGATTCCCAGATTGGGTTGGGCATTGAAATGATGGATCTAAAAAAAACTAGTCTATAGGGTCCAAACATACAACCCGGGGATCCAAAATCTCAAATTGGGATCTGATCGGCGTGCCGTTCACTCCGACACGACTGGGTGGGTTAAATTGACGTGTGCGAACTGACGGAATCCCGTTTGGATTCCCGGATTGGGTGGAGCGTTGAAATGACGGATCTAAAAAAACCCGAGTCTAAGGGGTTTGACACACAACCCGGGGGTCCTGAATCCCAAAGAGAGGTCTGATTGCTATGCCGTTCACTGTGACACGACTGGGTGGGTTAAATTGACGTATGCGAATTGAAAGAATCCGATTGGAAAATTATTCTTTCTAAGAATTGTGATATTATAATTCTTCTGGAAACTAAGATCAAAGCCATAAATGTTGATTTGTGTAAAGCTCAAATATGGCCTGAAGGTGACCTTGTCCACAATAGCAATATCTCCAATGGCCGAATCTGGGTTCTATGGAATTCTGCCATCTACTCTTTTTTTTGGTAGGTAAAAGTAACTATATTGCATGAGAAAAGAATGTACAAAAGGCCATATCTACACAGGCTGTAGATTATGACCAAGGTTCATGACTACACAATCCGTAGCCTATGAAGACAAAGTAAGTCCTTAAAAAGGATGGATAATTAAGTACAGGACCTTCTAGAAAACTTCAAAGCAGCAAGCTAGCGGAAACCTTACTGACAACCTGCAAAGAGGGATAGAAAAATAGAACCAAGCTTGAAGATAAAGATTAGTGTAGAAACACAATGCATTCGACCTCTCATGGAACTATTCAAGGAAATTAAATTGATTTAAACTAACTTAAGGAGAAATTAAATCTTGTGAAAACCCCTTTTTCCCTTTGGGATAAAGTCACCTTCTTCAAATGATTCTCAACAATGCATCTAGTATCATAGAGAATGTCAATGAGAATACTCATTTTATCTCTTTTGCAATCTTCAAAGATCCGAAGACATCTCTCTCTCCACACCCACCAAATAGTACATCTGAAGATCACTTTGGCAAGGCTACTGAGCTTACTTTTCACAGGGAAAGCTTGCATGAGGGTCTGTAATTCCAGAGTGAGGCTTTGATGCGGATTCCTGCTGAAATCAAATCTCCTAAGAATTTCCTTCCAAATCCATCTAGAATAAGAACACTCAAAATATAAATGATCAATTGTTTCATTGGCATGAAGGCATAGCGAGCATCTTTTTTTTTTTGGTAATTAATACCGGAATTTGTATTAAAATAAAAATGAGACAGTATGTACAAAGGGTGATCCATGCTATCACAGTCCGATAGCTATGAAATCATAGAAATCATAAAGCAAGCAAGAATGCAACGGCTCAAGGAAAGAGAAATCTATCTAATCACTTCGAATAATAAAATTCCTGATGATTCTAGTGATCCTCGGAGAAGTGGAAGCACCCTGCAGATGGAACTCAGTAATACTTCGAATATCCGCTAAAATGGATAGAAGCACTTGCATGCTACTTCTTTCTTTTGAATCAAAGATACGAGAACATCTCTCCTTCCAAATCCACCATAAAGCAGCCCTAAAGGCGGAGAAAGCAACACTCCTTCCAGCATCCTTAGTACAGAAATATGTAGTCAAACTCTGGCTCTCTGTTAAGATTGTATGTGTTGGCCTTCTATGAACATCCAGTCTTTTGAGAATTTGCATCCAGATCCAACCGCTATAAGAACATTGAAAGAACAAATGATCAATACTTTCAGCTTGTATCTTGCATAATGTGCAGATATTTGGACCTTGAACACCACGCTTCTGGAGCACATCGAAGGTGGTAATGCCTCCCATCATCACCTGCCAAGCATGGAGAGATTGTTTCTGACTTGTTGGCCTCTTCCAGACAATATTGACCCAAGACACCTTAGGATGGCTGACTCTTTTCATGTCATAAATTTGCTTGTTACTGATTGAGCCATTATTGTGCTTCCAAAGAATAGAGTCCTCACAATCAGCATGAATGGGAACTTCCATGATCCGCGGCCAGATATCTAGCATCTCAAAAGAGGTAGGCGGTGGTAGGCACCATCTTCCATTCTGAATAAAGGAACTAACCTTGGCATTGATGGGCATACCAAGCATGCTCCTAATGTGCTGACCACCTAAAGAGTGAATAGATTGTCCTTCTATCCAAGGGTCTTCCCATAAATTAAAAGAATCGCCTTTGCCAACCTTGTAAAGAAGATGAGGTTTGATCCAGTTTCTGACCTTAAGAATGCCCTTCCAAGCATGAGAGTGATATGGTTTGGCCTCCACGATCCATATGGACACATTTTTGATGTATCTGTTAAAAACCCATTGATGCCACAAAGTAGTGTTATTGGAGAGAAGTCTCCAAAACTGCATTGTGATCATAGTGGAGTTCCATACTTGAAGGTTTCTAAGACCCAGGCCACCTTCATCTCTTGGTCTACAAATAAGATCCCACTTAATCAAGTGAAAAGGTTTAAATTCTCCTGAAGCATGCCAAAAGAAGTTGCGCAAAAGTCTCTCCACTTCCCCAATAAGACCTTTAGGCAGAATGAAGGATACAGCCCAATAGATGGCATAAGATTGCAAGACTGAGCGAATTAACTCTAACCGGCCAGCTTTGGATAACAGTCGGGTCTTCCAAGATGCAATACGCCTGGTAATTTTCTGAAGAATAGGAGTACACTGGGTACTAGATAGCCGAGTGGAGAACAACGGCAGGCCCAAGTAAGTGGAGGGAAGAGTCCCTTCTTGAACCCTCAAAGCGTCCAATAGTGGTTTCTTGTGTAAGACTTTCGCTCCAATGAATACTTTGCTCTTAGAAGCATTTAGGAGAAGACCTGAACATCTGTAGAAGTTTTCCAAAATAGAAGTAATACATTTAGCCGATGAGATGCTAGGCTTCAAGAAAACAAGTAAATCATCAGCGAAGACCAAGTGTGATAGGGTAGTGCTTCCAAAACTAGGGACATGAAGACAACCATCCTTAATCTTCTCCTCAATCATGATAGTGAGTCCTTCCATAGCAACACAAAATAGATAAGGAGATAGAGGATCCCCCTGGCGAATACCATTGGATGAGTGGAAGAATCCAACGGAACTCCCATTAAGAAGCACAGAGAAGGAAGCAGTGTTAGTGAGAATATCAATCCACTGAATCCATTGTTCTGGAAAGCCCATTTTCTGAAGAATGATGAGAATAAATTTCCGGTTCACTGTATCAAAGGCCTTTCGCAGATCCACTTTCATACATAAAAGAGTACCCCGATGCTTAGAGTGTATGTCCCTCACAAGATCATTGGCCAGTAGAATGCTATCTTGAATCTTCCGTCCCTTTATAAATGCTGACTGATTATTGCTAATTAGATGAGGCATGAATCTTTGCATTCGATTAGCAATAAGTTTGGTGAATATCTTGTACAGGAAGTTACACAAAGATATGGGACGAAACTGGTCAAATGAATCAGCATTATCACCTTTGGGGATGAGGGAGAGAAAGGTATGATTTATCTGGCGCAGCCATCTTCCTCCATTGAAAAAATAATGCACTGCAGCAAGCACTTCCTTCCCCACAATGTGCCAACACATCTGATAGAAATCAGCAGGGAAACCATCAGGACCTGGGCTTTTGTTCTTTGGGGCTGACATGACTACATTAGTAATTTCAGAGTCTGTGAAAGGCCTCATAATATTGTATCTATCATCATCAGAAAGAACTCTGGCAGCACTAAATTCAGTAGTGTCATAATTCTGATTTTGGTTTAGGAGAGTGGAATAGAATGCCAAAGCATGATCCTTTATTCTTTGCATGTCATCCGTAATGCTTCCATCAGCCAACTTGCACTTCCTAATTGTATTTATCATTCTTCTTCCTTTGATGCTAGCATAGAAAAATCTTGTATTATCATCAGTTTGAGTCAACCAGTGTTGCTTTGCACGTTGCTGAGCATAAGAGGTCTCCATGTGAAGACTATGGAGATAGTTTTCCCGAGCTTGCTTCTCACTTTCAGCATAACCACAATTCATAGGATCAGTAGCCAGTTTGACTTGCGCATCATGAAGAATAGTAGCTGCACAGTCCACCCTCCGATGAATTTTACCAAAGACATCCCTATTCCAAATCTTCAACGCCTCCTTAACAGCCCGGAGCTTCTGGCAGAGGACAAAGAGAGGAGTACCTTGGACATCCAAACTCCAAGCGTTCTGAACCACAGAAATAAAGGATGTATGTTGCGTCCACATATTAAAGAACCTGAAAGGCTTAGGGCCACCTGCAATAGCTTCCTCAGTGAAGATAGTAAGATGACCATGATCAGAGTGCAGAGAGTCCCCATAAGAGACATAGCTATCCGGGAAAGTGTCCAGCCAGCATTGATTAATCAATGCTCGATCAAGTCTACAAGCAATTCTTCTGATTCCAGCAGATCGATTAGACCAAGAGAAAATATTGCCAACACTCTTCAAGTCCATCAAGGAAGCACAATCAATGCAATTATTGAAGTCCTTAAGGTAAGAAGCTGTCAATTTCCTACCACCATTTTTTTCTTCAGGAAAACGCACACAGTTGAAGTCACCTACAATGATCCATGGTAAAGAGATCGTGGTAGAGAGATTCACTATATCCTGCCATAAGGTTTTCCTCTCATAAGCCAGATTCGATCCATACACAGCAGTTAAGTGAGATTTCCTACCAGAAGAAAGTTCAGTACAATCAAGATGAATGAGCTGGGAAGTGACTTTAGCACAATGAATTTGAGTTATATCTCCATTCCATAGGACCCAGATCCTCCCACTTGGATGCTCATCATAGTTATGAATCATGTCAAGGTGAGAGGCAATAGAAAGTCTCCTGCTATGCATTTTTTCCTTATTGACTTTAGTCTCCAGTAAAACAACCACATCCGCCTTGGAGCTTAAGATAGCTTTCTTAATGCTCAATCTATTCACAGTCTTATTCAAACCCCTCACATTCCAAGAGAGAACCTTCATTAATGCTTGTGAGAGAGTGAAAGAATCCTAGCTTTCAGCTTATCAATTTTGTCACCCATAGACAAATCTGGCTTGTTTGCATCGTGCATGGCGTGCATGGCATTGTTACATTCAGTCTTGGACGTAGGATGTGGAGCAGGTCTTTGACTATTACCTTCAATAGGATGCGTAATATTTGAATCATGAGTAATAATGTCAGCCTCCCCTTTTAATTCTTGCAAAACTTCAAATCGGGCCAGCTCTGAATTAAGAGAAGACACTTCCAAAGAAGAACCCATCGAGACAGCTACCGCTTCCTTCCCTTTTGAAGAATCTTGCTTAGCAGGTAACAGAATCGCGGGATTGTTGGGAACAGCTTTAGTCGGCGAAGTACCACATGGGGGCGGTGAGCTTACCCCCTCCTCACGAGAAGGATTCAGGCTATGTAAAGTATCCGGCGAAATGCGCCAGGTCTCACTTGCTTTATTGACATGATCACATACTTTATTCATATGATCTCTCAGGACTTCCAGATCTTCTGCAGATACGTCGATCACAATATTCTTATGTAGGAAATGGGCCGGATTTGTACTGATACCGATGGATCTATCAGTCACCGTAGCCCTGGAAGGCAAATCTCTAGAAAACTCATCCAGGGAAGGAGATCCCGGATTTGCACCACCAATAGTGGTCACCGTAGGATCTGAAGGCTCATTGCAAAATTTAAAAGAGTACATACCATTATCAATGATTCCTCCTTCCAAACTAACCGGGTTTACACTAACAGCGAGATTTGAGATGATGTTGCTATTAGCCACCGAGCTGTCATAGATTTCAGACTCCTTACTGCCATTATCCGTGCTACAGGCTATATTCTGCCGGTCTTGAGAACTCTCCTCACGAGCAGAAACTAACGAACACATATGATCATTCACAATGTCACCCTTGTAATAAGATAACTGCTTCTTAACAGCCAGGAAACCTCTCACTTTCCAGCAGCTAATATGCATGATTAAAGAGAGTTATGCGACAGTCTTGGCCGCGCCTTGGACCGGCCTATTCTACCTACACGATCAACATCCTTAAGCTTTGAAGTATCAAAAGAAGAGTCCATACATACAGGAGAATCAGTTAAAGAGCTCGGATTTACACCAGTAGAAGGATTACTGCAAGTGGTCACCGTGGGCTCCAGAGACTTCTTACTAAACTTCTTGGTAGGTTCTGCATGGGAGGCGAACGAACCTGCATGAGAGGTGATACCTTTCAAGAGATCAGATGAAGAAGAAGCTGACGCTTCAAACCTTCCTCGGTTTGCAGGGTCTTCAGAAGATACTGGCCTGCGATTAGTTACCTCATCATCCGTGGAGACAATATCAATTTTCTTATTCTTTCCTGGCTTAGGTGGGAGGTTGGGATCCGGATTTATGCTGATAGCAAGAGATCTGTCAGCCACCGTAGTTCCCAGAACCAATTCATTCGAAGAAATGGGAGGAAGTCCCGGATTAACTCCAATGGAAAGTAAGTTGCACTCGGCATCTTTGGAACCCGAAGAATCTGCTGAATTGTTAGCCGCCGAGCTCTCCACAATAGCTTCAACCTCCGGACTCTGAACTGTATCATGCACCAAACTGTGAGCTAAACCTTCACCATCTGCTACACTATCATCAGTAACTTGATCACTGAGAACATCGAACTGATTTGCCACAGGAATAGCTTCCACCATAACCGGATTTACACCAATAGCACTGGTCGAGGGATTCATGCTATTAGTCACCGAGGAAATATTTGAATCCTTCATACCCTGATCAGCAGTACAAGTAATCACCAAAGTATCCGAAACAATGGGATCTTTCATAGTGACTGGGTCACTGACAGTAGGAAGCTGGTTTTCCACTGGAACATCTGAAGCTTTCTTAAGACGCCATTCACGCCTAGATGGACGAACTGGAGGACTCCTCTCCCGATGAGGAGTTAAAGAACATGATCCATCAGGGTGCCCAAAGGAAGAACAAACAGAACATGATTTCGGTTGCCATTCGTAATTTACCAGAACAACTTCGGTATCCCCCGAATCATGCAGAACTGTAATCTCAGATGGATATTCGAAGTCAGATGAGATGAGAATACAAATTCTGGCGAAAGCAAGTCTTTTCCTGGAAGCAGTCATCTTATCCATGAAAAGAGGCTTTCCAAGGACACTCCCCATCTTACTCAAAGAAGTATGGGACCAAAGATGAAGAGGGAGGTTGGGGAAGGAGATCCACAGAGGAATAGAAGTAAGCATCGCCTTCTCCATCTTTACATCCCTATTCCAACGTTGGATGATGAAAGGATGACCACGGATGTGCCAAAAACCTTCCAGAACCAACTGCATGTCTTCTTCCAATGCAAAAACACAGACAAAGAAACCACCAAAACGCAAGTGAAGGTCGTAGCTACCTTTGGGTTTCCATTGCTTGTCTATGAAACTCTTGAGAGGGTTATACGCTGCTTTGATCCCCACAATATAACCGACAACAGCAAACTTCCACATACTAGCCAGGTCTTCCGAATCTTGAGAACAATAAGATGCAACAGGCCGCTCTCCATGTAAGACAGGTTCAACAAAGTTCAGACTCAAACCTGCATTCGGTGCTGATGATGCTCCTGCAAAGAGTTCGTTCCACGCTTTCTTAGAAGAGGAGACCATTTGCACCGGATTTCTAGAGGTGGAGCGTCCACGGGATCTCCCACGAGAGGGAAGACGACGAGGAGGTAGGCGGGCAGGAAGATCTTGTGAGGAACCAAGTCCCTGACCCAGTTCGCTCGCGACCTTCACGGTTGCATCAGCGGACATCGAAGTCTCCACCGAAGATGGAAGAGACTGATGTCCTAATGCATCCCCCTCCATAGCCCCTCCTCACCGCAGGAAGGACCGAGCAGCAGCAGAGGCCCCCCCACCGCCTGAAGGGCGGGAGGAGCCCGGCGAACCACCAGACCCTCACTTCCTCAGAGCTTCTCTCTCTAGGAAACTAGAGAGAGAGTCCTCAATGGGTCAACTCTATTCACTATAGAAAGACCTTTTCTTTGAATGTTGTCAAGAGTGGGTAGCTTTTTGTGAAGGGCTTGCCAAGTACATAAAGAATGCTTGGGATTGAGAGGGCGATCCCAAGTCCAACCATAGGGAAACCATTGTTGCCTTTTGTTTCTGATCTGGTTCCAAGCTGAGGTAGCACTAAATTTTCCTCTGTCATGAATCCAAGAGATAGTATCACCATGATTATTATGGATAGGAATATCAGCAATAAGAGGCCAAAGAGTGAACATGTCAGCAGAAGTTGGCGTTGGGAGCTTCCAAGTGCCATTGTCAATGAACTCAGAAATAGTGATATCATGAGGAGCCCCAAATCCTGCCTGATTCTGTCTCCATGAAGATGAAAGATACTTTTACCATTAACCCAAGGGTCATGCCACATACTAAAATCTCTGCCATCAGAAATTTTGTAATTAATATGGTTTTGAATGAGATTTCTGGCCTTTAGGATGCTCTTCCAAGCATCAGAGTGATGGGGCTTAGTGACGGCCTGCCAAATGTTGCATTTCGAAAGATACTTATGATTAATCCAATGAACCCACAGAGTATTGGACTTTTGAAGGATATCCCACAGATTTTTAACCATAAAAGCATTGTTCCAATCCTTGAGTTTTCTAAGATTTAACCCTCCTTCCTCCTTGGGAGAGCAAATACTATCCCAGTTCACCATATGAAGAGATTTGCTGTCACCATTCCCATTCCAAAAGAAATTGCAAAGGATTCTTTCAATCTCTTGAAGCAAGCCAGCAGGAAGAACAAAAGCATTAGACCAGTATATGGTGTAAGACTGGAGAACCGAACGAATCAGCTCAAGTCTACCCGCCTTGGACAGAAGTCTTGTTTTCCAAGATTGCAAGCGATGCTCTATTTTCTCTATGATTGGATGGCAATGAATTCTCTTGATACCAGTGGAAATCAATGGAAGACCAAGATAAGGACAAGGCAGAGCGCCTTCCTCAACTCCAAGGCAATCAACAATCTTCTGCTTATCTTGAATACCTTACTTTTAGAGTGATTTAACTTGAGACCAGAAGCATCCCCAAAGTCTTTAAGAATAATAGCTAACTGCTGAATAGAACCAATATCCTTTTGAGAAAAGATAATAAGATCATCAGCAAAAGTGATATGAGAGACATTCAAGGTACCGGCAGAAGGGACACGAATTCTTCCAGCAGAAACCTCTTTCTCAATCATGCAGGTCAAACACTCCATGGCAATGGTAAACAGATAAGGAGAAAGGGGGTCTCCTTGTCTAATACCATTCGAAGTAGAGAAGAATCCAATTGGAGAACCATTGAAAAGAATGGAGAATCGAGGGGTCTCAATACAATTCCTGATCCAATTAATCCACTGAGCTGGAAAGCGCATAGCCTCCATCATATAGTAGATCAAATTCCTGTTGACAGAGTCAAAAGCCTTTCTCAGGTCTGCTTTGAAACATATTCTGTTGCCTCTAGCTTTAGAATGCAAATCCTTCACCAAGTCATTTGCTAAAAGAACATTATGATGAATACTTCTCCCTTTAATGAAAGCAGCTTGATTGAGGCTAATAATGTTAGGCATAACAAGTTGCATCCGATCAGCCATCACCTTAGAAATGATTTTGTAGATGAAGTTGCAAAGAGAAATAGGTCTGTAGTGCTCCATACTATCAGCTCCCGGAGATTTCGGGATAAGAGCAATGAAGGTACAGTTCATTTGTCTATGAATTTGGCCAGTAGAGAAGAAATGCTTACAAGCTTTGATAACATCAGGGCCAATAATATCCCAAGCAATCTGAAAGAACTCTGCCGGGAAACCATCAGGACCAGGGCTTTTGTTCTTCGGTGACTTGAAGACTACCTTAGTGATTTCTTCATCTGTGATTGGAGCATTAAGAATATCAATATCCTCATGGTTAAGAGTCTTCAAAGGTTGAATTTGAATGGTCCTATCCTGCTGCTGCTGATTAAGAAGCGATCTATAGAACTCAACCGTATGGGCCTCCACCTGAGATCTTTCATCAATCAGATTTCCTTGAGCATCCTTACACTTCCTAATAGTGTTCATCACTCTTCTGGCAGCAATGGAAGCATGGAAGAACTTGGTGTTCGAATCACCCAAAGTCAACCAATTTACTCTAGATTTCTGCTTGATTAAACTCTCCTCACGATTCAAAGCAGCCATGTACCGATCTCTAGCTTCTTTCTCCTTGCTAATCAGCTGACTATCTAGAGGGTTAATCTGCAAATCCTTCTGCAAATCAGTGAGAGTAATCTTACTACTAGCAACACCATCCACAACGTTACCAAAGATATTAGTATTCCAGACTTTAAGAGCCTCCTTGCAGCACTTAAGCTTCCTACAAAGGATATACTGAGCATTGCCCATCACAGGAGTATCCCAGGCCGAACGAATGACATCAAGGAAGTCAGGGTGATTGCTCCACATATTGAAGTATTTGAAAGGTTTTTTCCCATGCATGACAACCTTATCAGAGTTAATGTACATAATAGAATGATCAGAGAAAAGTTGAGACCCATACTCCAAGGTAGTGTCCATATAAGCTTCTAACCAATCCTGATTAATCAAACACCTGTCAAGTCTAGCCATGATTCTTCTGCTGCTATCACCTCTATTATTCCAGGATAACCAGTTTCCAATTGATTTCACATCCATCAGTGCCGAAGAGTTAATACAATTGTTGAATTCAGACAGAAGAGATTCCTGGATGACTCGCCCACCCACTTTTTCATGAGGATATCTGACTGTATTAAAATCACCAGCAACAAGCCAAGGTCTCCCAGTAGTGGTAAGAGAAATTTGGTGAAGATCAGACCATAATAAACTTCTGTCAGCTGAACTGTTGGATGCATAAATGGCAGTGATACTGAACTTAGCCTTAGACCTGATATCCAACCCTTTGATATGAAGGTACTGAGGTGAAGAACTTAGGAGCTCAAGGTCATAGAAATTGGGGTTCCACAAGATCCAAATTCGTCCATAAGATAGATCAGAATCATTAGTTAGAAGCTTGGCCTCAGGCCAAATTAAATTCCTTTGAATAGTGACATGAGATGTTTTAATCTTGGTTTCAACAATAATAGCTATCTCGCATGCATAGGATCTAATTATTCTATTTAACTCCCTACATCTATCAGATTTATTAATTCCCCTTACATTCCAAGTTATTATCTTCATTAATAACAGGTGAGAGAGAGTGCAATGTATTAAAAATACAGCTTTAGACCCGAGGTAAATCCCTTCCTTTACCTCCTTTGATTTGAATCGATCCATCTCATCCACTAGTTGCAGGTTTTTGAATTTTAAAATACCTGGTAAAGAAGAAACCTGCCCGGTATTGGCTTTTGAAGAGCTGGTCCCATGTCCTTCCTTGCTTTGGTCCATATTTGCCAAAACCGGTTGTGGACGAAATCCACTACTTCCTTGCTTCTGCTGCTTGCCTTTAGTAGCCTGGATAGTGATGGCCTCACTTGGAATTCCTTCTTCCGAAATATGGCATGTTTCCTTTGTAAGCGTGAGAGCTTCCGGAACCTTCCCATGCAGATGGGCAGTACCTACCAAGTCCAACCCATCGGAAGGACGCAAAGGGGGGGAATCCGCAGGAGATCCATCGGATTCCTTTGGTGGAGGATCCACACGAAGATTAGCATCCGACTTTCCAGATTTTGATGCTACAGGATCTACCGCCATCTCCCATGCAGCGTGCATGGGCTGAGGTACGTGGGAAAGAGTCTCCAAGACACCTTGGCTTTCATCAAAAGAAGAAGAAGCCATTTTCTCCCCTGCATCATCTTGAAGACAAGCAAATGAGTTTTGGAGCGGGACTTGATTGCTTTGGTCTGCCTTCGGCCTGTACTCCAAACGACCTTGCTTCTTCCTCTGATTAGCGACACAGTTTTCCTGAAGATGGCCAAAGCAATGGCAGGTCGAGCAAAGTTTTGGCTTCCAGGGATACTGAACTCTGATTTTCCTCAAAGAGCCTCTACCATCCGAATAGAAGAGAGCATCTGGGAGTTCCATATCAACAGGGATAAGAACGCAGGCTCTTGCATACGAGAGACGCTTCCGCTCAGCCGTGAATCGATCCAGATAAAGAGGGCGTCCTAAGAGACTGCAGAGTTTTCCAATGAACCGACGAGTCCAGAGATTGAGAGGGAGACCGTGAAGGGTGATCCAGAGAGGAATATCCTTTAGACTCGCCTTCTCAAGCTTCAAATCAGAGGACCATTTCTGAATGATCATCGGATGGCCTTTGATCATCCAGAACCCCTCTAACACCTTGTGCATATCCTCAAGAAGATCAAAAGTGCAAATGAAGAAACCATCCTCTAACATGTGAAGCTCGAAGCCTTGAGAACACCACCTTGATTTGATGAAAGCGTGTAGTGGAAAATAAGAAGTTTGCAAACCTGGAACGTATCCAACCACCGCCTGAGACCACACCTCATCCAACTCTTTAGAATCTTCAGGCTCGTAGATAGCATGCTTTCTTTCATTGTTACAGACGGGTTCAAAGAACTCTAGCTTTAGGTCCGGTGCAGATGCAGGAGCCTTGAAAAGATCGGACCACATCTTTGGAGTTGCAGAAGCTAAGACAGACCGATCACGACCCTTCGAAGAAGAACGCCCACGCCTCCTCGCAATGGAACGACCCCTGCTCGAAGAAGAAGGAGCCAGAGGAACATGGTTGGAGAGTGGAGGAGTGACCTGAGATGGGATAGCCATAGAGGGAGGCTTCACCAAGGTGTCACTCGGCGGCAGATGGTGCAACCCTCCCATGGAGGAAGGTTGTCCCTGTGCCAAAACTCCATGGCCGACCATGTTTCCCCAGAGCTTCTCTCTCTAGAATCGCCTAGAGAGAGAACTCCCAAATGCACTTATTCTGCCATCTACTCTTTCACAACTATTGAAATAACCGATCAAATTATCCACCTGCAAGGGATGTGCTTAGCCTCGAAAGATATTTTTCACCTTTCTGCTATCTATGCCTCTAATCACCAACAGGATCAGCTTTTCTTATGGGAAAATATTATCAAGCACTCGGTGTCTAGTGGGAACTCGCCTTGGATTTGCATTGGCGATTACAACTGCATCAGATATCCTTCAGAAAAATTGGGAGGGAATCCGGTTCCTGAACACATCTTAAATTCTTTTGAAGATATGATTACGAAGGCTGGGCTTATGGATATGACCTCGGTGGGAAACACTCTCTCTTGGCATAACTGCTCTTCTGTGGACAGAAGAATTGCTGCTAGACTTGATAGATGCCTAGTGAACGACAAATGGCATTCCTCTTATCCTGATGGCTTTGTGGATTATGGGTCTTCATTTTTCTCCGATCACTCTTTGCTCGTTGTTCATACATCTCCTGTTATCAACCATGGGCCTAAGCCTTTCAAATTTTTCAATATATGGATGGATCACAAGGAATACAAGGATGTTGTTAGGAAAGCATGGAATAAGCAATTTTATGGATCTCCAACCTATATTCTCTGCAAGAAATTGAAGGAGGTTAAGTTGGCTCTTCGCCAATGGAACCAAGACATATTTGGGGATGTCAATAATTCTATTGTTAAATGCAGAGAATCTCTTTCTAAAATTCAGCTGGATCTTATGCACAATCCTACGGACCAGGACATCATTCAAAAGGAAAATCATGCTAGACAAGAATATCTCAAAGCTATGGCTACAGAAGAATCCTTCTACAAGCAAAAATCAAGGCAGAACTGGTTATCTCTGGGAGATCGAAATACTAAATTTTTCTATTCGGCCTACAAAGCTAGAAAATCCATCAATACTATAAGCAGATGCTCAGACCCCGAAGGCAACATGATTGAGGATGTGGACAAGGTAAGGCAGCACTCTGTCAATTTCTTCACTAAGCTTCTTAACCAACCTTCTCAAGATTGGAGTCGCATTAAAATCATTCCGAAGTGTACTCTTGAGAACCCGGATATTTTTTTTGGTCGGTCAACCAATGAAATGAATTAATTAATGAAAAGAACAAAGTACAAATAAGTAACAAATGGGAAGACATGTCACCACAAGCCGATGACTGCCCCCATAACACAAGGAGAAACTAAGAGCATTGTGACACCACACTTTAGTGACTACAATGCATTATTAAGATGGATATTGAATCTCCTACAAAGGACTTTTGACCGACCAGAAATAACGCCATTACAAGGCATAGCCTCAATACAACTTCTCACATCATTGATAATGGATAGAACAGTATGCATATAGGAAGTGTTTATATCTTCAAAGATTCTGCTACATCTCTCCCTCCAGATCCACCAAATAGCAGCTCTAAATAGGAGTCTGGCTAATGAGGTACCAAACCATCTGTTTTGAAGCTCATTCTCAGCGCATGCATTTCCTCCAGAATGGAACGCCGAGGAGGACGGTTGATGTTTAAGCGATGAAGAATTTCCCCCCAAACCGAGTTAGAATACGGACACATAAAGAACATATGGTCCTCACTTTCCTCAGCATTACAGCATAGAATACATCTGCTGGGCATATGGAATCCACGTTTTCTGAGATTAGAAATAGTAGGAAGCTTATGCATAATGGCCTGCCAACAAGTGATGGAAAATTTCTGAATGGCGGGAGCTTTCCAGACCCAATCATCCCATCCAACCTTCTGGTGATGTTCTCGAAGCATATTCCAAACATTTTTCACACTAAAGTTACCATAGTTCCAGCATATGTCATCTGTATTATGAATAGTAGTCTGGTAGATAAGGGGCCAAATGTCAAACATTTCAACCGATGTAGGTGGTGGAAGAGTCCACTGGCCGTTTCTTATGAAGGAAGAACATAAGATGTTGTTGTGGAGACCAAGAACTTGCCTTACCCGATCACCAGCCAGCATGAATATACTTTTCCCTTTGATCCACGGGTCATAGAAGAAGCTGATTTGGCTGTTGTTGTCACCCACTTTATAAGTAATATGCTGCAATAACCAATTACGTTGCCTCAAGATCCCCTTCCAAGCTATAGAATGGTAACTTTTCTGCTTGAATGTCCAAATGGAGTCCCGCCTCAAATATCTTTGCTTCACCCAGCGAACCCAAAGAGAGTTGGAGTTGTGGAGGATGTCCCAAAGATTGAGAGTTGCACATGCAAGATTCCAATCTTTTAACCTCCGAATGCCTAGACCACCTTCAGATTTTGGAGTACAAATGGTTTTCCAACTTATCATATGAGGAGATCGGTTGGAGGAATGACCATTCCAATAGAAATTGGAAAGAATACTTTCGATTTCCTTAATAGTTCCACTTGGTAGAATAAAGGAAACTGACCAGTATATAGAGAAAGAGGATAGCACCGATTTGATTAGTTCCAATCTACCGGCTCTTGAAAGCAGGTGGGTGCGCCAGGATTCGATTCTTCTTTTTATCTTCTGAATAATCGGTTGGCAATGGAGTTTCTTCAAAGAAGAGCTGACAAGAGGAAGCCCCAAATAGTTTGCAGGGAGTTTACCTTGAGGAACATTCAACTCGGACTGAATTGCTCTTTTATGCTTCACATGGCCACCAATGTATAATCTGCTTTTATTTGTGTTTAGTTGAAGACCAGAGAAAGCATAGAAATTTTGAAGAAGCCGGTTTATAGTAATAGCAGATCGAACATCATCTTTGAAGAATATGATGAGGTCATCGGCAAACACAAAGTGGGATATGGGTAATGAACCCGCAGTAGGAACTTTGAGAGACTTATCTTGGACTGCAGCCTCAATAAGACATGTAAGGCCTTCCATGACAATTGTGAAGAGGTACGGAGATAAAGGATCTCCCTGGCGGATACCATTAGAACTCTTGAAGAAGCCCTCCGGGCTACCATTTACAAGAACAGAGAACCTGGCAGACTCTAAGCATCTGCGGATCCAAACTATCCACAAGGGAGGAAATTTCATTTTGTTCATCATGTAGTAGATAAAATCCCAGGAGACTGAGTCAAAAGCTTTGCACAAGTCAGCTTTCAGACAAAAACTGTTCCCCTTACTCTTAGAGTGCAAATCTTTAGCCAGGTCGTTTGCCAGAAGGATATTACTCTGAATTTTCCTCCCTCGTATAAAGGCCGTCTGGTGTTGGCTAATGATAGAAGGGAGGACAAGTTGCATCCGGTTTGCCATCAGCTTAGTAATCACCTTATAAATGAAGTTGCATAGAGATATAGGGCGAAAGTGATCAAGAGACTCGGCATCAGATTTTTTGGGAACCAAGGCAATAAAAGTAGAATTAATCTGCTTCTCCCAAGAACCCTCATGAAAAAAAGAAAGGATAGCCCGTGAGACAAGATCCCCCACAATGTCCCACGCAGAGGTAAAGAATTCCATAGAAAATCCGTCCGGCCCAGGGCTTTTGTCCCTGGGACAGCTGAAAACCACCTTACGAATCTCTTCCATATTAAAGGGGTGCATGAGAGTAGCAACTTCAGAGTTAGATAGAGTAGTCTGAACTTGAAAAGTAGGTAGACTACGATCATGAGGCTTGTTTAGCAGAGAATAGTAATATGATAGAGCATGAGATCGGATCTCTTCTTCACCATGCACAACAGTGCCATCACTCGTTTTGCAGCTTTTGATCAGATTGTGAACTCTTCTTGACTTGATAGCAGCATAAAAGAACTTTGTATTTGAATCACCAAGGGACAACCATTGTTGTTTAGACTTTTGCTTAGCAAACATCTCCTCATTTTCCAAAGCTTGAAGGTAAGCTATACGACACTTATTCTCCTTGTCATGAATCATGGCATTATTAGAATCATTCGCAAGAAGTTGCTGGAAATGGATGAGCTCGTCCCTAGCTTTTGAAGAGTTAGTCTGAACGACTCCAAAAACTTTTTTGTTCCAGTCCTTCAAGGCACTTTTAACAAACTTAAGCTTTTGACAAACTTGATAAAGCAGAGAGCCATTAACATGCTTATTCCAGGCATCATAAACTACCGTTTGATAGGTAGGGTGAGAAGTCCACATATTGAAGAATTTGAAAGGCTTTGGCTTAGAATAGCTACCAGCATCATTAGTCTTGACCAGAAGCAAGGAATGATCTGAGACCGTCATATTTTCATAGTATAGAGTTCCATCCTCATAAGAATTAGTCCAGTAGGAATTAATAAGAACTCTATCCAGACGAGCTAAGATACGCTGACATCCACTTTTCCTGTTGCACCAAGATAGAGTATTCCCAGAGTGGGGCATGTCTAGCAGCTTTGCGTCATCCAGGAACTCTTGGAAATCTGACAGTTGCCTAGTGAGAATAGATCGACCTCCTTTTTTCTCATGAGGGTAACGAACCGTGTTAAAGTCGCCCAGAATAATCCACGGTTGAGTGATAGAAAGAGAGAGAGTTGAGAGATCACTCCAAAGATTCTTCCTTTCTCCATGCAAATTGGAACCATAAATGGCAGTAAGAATGAAACTATCATTGGACTTCCTGTTGGTGCACAGCACATGGATAAATTGAGGACTCTCCTGAATGAGAGTTAAAGAGAACAAGTCATGCTTCCAGATAATCCACACCCTACCCTTCGGGGAACTATTATAATTATGCATTATACTGACTTGAGGCCCGAAAAACAGCTTCACCTGATCAAATTTAGAATCTCTGATCTTGGTTTCACAAAGAACAGAAATGTCACTCTTGTAGTTATTTATCTCCTTCTTAACCGCAAGCTTCTTAGATCGTCTATTCATGCCTCGAACATTCCAAGAGATGATATGCATGGCTAGAATTTTTGTGACTTACCCTTCGGTCGTCCCTTGGACCGACCAACCATAAACACCCTGTCCACGTCCTTTAACTTTGAAGTATCAAAGTTGGAGTCCAAAGATAATGGAGAATCTGATGATGGATTAGGTACTGGAGACCTACTAAAATTTCCCCGATCACGATGAGGATGTAAAGGAATGTTGTTTTCCTTAACGAACGTAGAAAGTAACCCCTCCTCCCTATTTCCTTCGAGGCATTGAGACTTAGCAGAGAAAGGATCCGGGTTACTAACAACCACCGGAGGGAATCCCTCTTTCCCAAGAATGCTATTATTTACTTCCCTTCCGCTGTGAACAATAGATGTAGTAACAACAGTAGATTTAGCAGTAACACCATAATCTTCCTTGATATTATTTGCATGAGAATCCTGGGCCAGCGAAGTTTGCATGGAACTTGGCATGCACTTATCACCTTTGACTGTCTTTTCTTTGGTTTGAGTAGCCACCGTGGGCGAAATCGGATTTACGCTAGCTGGAAATATAGACTTGCATGAAGTAACACAAGTATCTTTGGATTGGAAATTTGCAGGAGTAGGAAGTAAAGCCATCACATTAGTATCTTCTGCCACCGTCGCACCATTTGAAGGAATAGATGCCGGATTTATGCTAGAATAAAAGGTTTCCTTGTTCACAGTATCCGTAGAATCTGATGCTTCTTCTGTGTGCTGTTGAATAAGTAATCTTTGCGTATCCACTACATCAGAGGTAAGCTTCTGCTTAGAATTAGTAGCCACCGTGGACAAAATCGGATTTACGCTAGCTGGAGGTGCACTCTTGCATGAAGTACCACAAGGATCCTTAGCGTGGAAATCCCCAGAAGTAGAAAGAGAGGAAATAGCATTAGTATCTCCTGCCACCATTGCACCGAAGGAAGAAGATGATGTCGGTTTTATGCAGGAATCAAAGTTGGCCATATCTGCAGAATTCATTGAATCCGAAGAATCTGCCATATGTTGTATAATAGCTATGCTTCGCATATCCACACCATTAGAAGGAAGCTTCTGCTTAGAATTAGCAGTCACCGAAGCAGTGTAGGAAGGCAGGCTGTGAGTTCGAGCATCACTTGGCAGTCTGACGTCAGCCAACGCCACCGTCGCAACGTGCATGCCATTGCATGGCTCTGTTGCCGGATTTACGCTAATAGAAGTAGACAGGACTTCAAATCTATTACCTGTGGTGGTACCTGGTGACTCAACTCGTGAGTCAGTAACTCGTGAGTTTTTAACCTTCAAGTTACCTGAATTTGCAGAAATCTTGGGTCGCCATTGCAATTGAAAATTTTTGGACTTATCCTCCGTAGCTTCTCCCGGAGTGCAGGTACCTTCTTGATGGCCAAATGAGGAGCAGATAGAACATGGTCTGGGTCTCCATTCATACTCAATATCAACTACTTCTGTGTCCCCAGAGTCATGAAGAACTGTGACAGTTGAAGGAAACGAGTACTCAGAGGAAATGAGAATACATACCCGAGCATAAGATAACCTTTTCCTGGATGCAGTGAGTTTATCCATGAATAGAGGGGTACCGAGAACACTAGCAATCTTGCTCAATGAGGAATGAGACCATAAATGGAGAGGGAGGTTTGGAAGAATAATCCACAAGGGAATAGAAGAAAGCATGGCCTTCTCTTGTTTCGAATCACGAGTCCATCTTTGCACTATGAATGGGTGTCCCCGGATATGCCAATAGCCGTCAAGAACGTTTTGCATGTCCTCCTCCAAGGAGAAACTACATACAAAAAAACCTCCTTTGCGCATATGAAGCTCATAACTTCCTCTCGGCTTCCATTGGTTATCTATGAAAGATTTAAGAGGAGTATAAACAGGTGACAAACCTACAATATAACCAACCACAGTGAACTGCCAAGCTTGCACCAGTTCAAGCGAGTCACTTGCATTAATGGAGGCGACTGGGCAATCGCCAAGCAGAGAAGGCGTGATGAAGGATAGGCGGAGTCCAGAACTCGTAGACGAGGACGAAGAGACACCGGAGAAGAGCTCGCTCCAAGCTTTCTTCGTGGAAGAGACCACAGGCGGGGGAGCTTGAGAACTGCCTCTTCCCCTTGAATGACCCCGGGACCTGCTACGAAGGCGTGGATGGGCTGAAACACCTTGTGAGGATCCTGTTCTCAGAACTGGGTCACTCGCGGTGTTTACAGGAGCACCAGTGGTAGCCTTCCTTCCTCCATCAACAAGAGGAGGAAAACTTTCGGATGCACCTCCCACGACAGCCTCCATAGCCAGCAGCCAAGGGTCACCGGACGGAGAAGGATCCCCCCCCCCCCCACCACCAGAAGGCGGGGGGTTAGGGTGAACCAGAGATCCAACCGGCCACACAAATCTCAGAGCTTCTCTCTCTAGAGAAAACTAGAGAGAGAGCAGCCCGAGAACCCGGATATTCAAATGATGGAGGCAGACATTTCTGAAGAGGAAATTGTAAAAGTTGTTTTCCAATCCCCCAAGGGTAAAAGTCCTGGTCCTGATGGTTTCCCTGCTGAATTTTATCAAAGCACCTGGGATATTGTGGGAGAACAAGTCGTGAAGGCAGTTAATCATTTTTTCCAGTCTGGCCATCTTCTCAGACAGCTCAATTGCACTTTTATTGCGCTCATTCCCAAGACTGAGGGAGCAGATTCTTTTGATCAGTATAGACCCATCTCTCTGTGCAACTTTGTCTACAAATCATCTCTAAAATTTTGGCTAACAGGTTACAGCTAGTTCTTCACAAGGTGATCAGCACTAATCAGGCTGCTTTTATAAAAGGAAGATCCATTCATGATAATATTCTCTTAGCCAATGATCTTGTTAGAGACCTTCACTCTAAGTCTAAGGGCAACACTATTTGTTTAAAAGCAGATTTAAAGAAGGCATTCGATTCTGTAAACCGGGACTTCATCTACTATATGTTGAAGGAAATGAAATTTCCTAATCGTTGGATTATGTGGGTTAGAAGCTGTATTGAGAATCCTTCATTTTCGATTCTTTTCAATGGTTCCCCTGCTGGTTTCTTCCAAGCCACGAATGGTGTCCGTCAAGGAGATCCTCTCTCCCCTTATCTGTTTACTATAGCCATGGAAGGTCTAACTTGTCTTCTAGATGAAGCTGTTCGCAAAGGAGATATTAAGGTTCCTGTAGCTGGTAGCTTGAAGGTTTCCAACGTGGTTTTTGCTGATGACCTGATCATATTTTTCAAGAATGATATCAAAACCGCAATAAACATCATCAACATTCTCAAAGACTTTGCTACCTGTTCGGGTCTTACTATGAATAAGCAGAAGAGTAAGCTCTTCGTGGGTGGGAACATTAGCAACAAACAGCTTTTTCTAGACACTATGGAAGTGGGGGAAGGTACCTTTCCAGTTCCTTACCTTGGTCTTCCTTTGATTTCTTCCTCCATTAAAAGAGATCACTGCCTTCCTCTCTTGGAAAAAATTCAAAAGAGATTGACTTCTTGGAAGAACCGATTCTTATCTAAAGCGGGCCGGTTGGAGCTCATTAAATCAGTCCTTCAATCGTTTTCCATATATTGGGCTACTGCTTTTCTTCTTCCTAAAGGTCTTATAAAGCAAATTGAAAATTCTCTAAGAGACTTTTTCTGGAAAGGCAATAAGGACTTGAAGACTATGCATATGGTGAAATGGGAGGACATTTGCAGGCCTAGAAAGGAAGGCGGGTTGGGGCTGAGAAGATTGCAGGACTGGAATAGGGCTGCCTCCATCAAACTACTTTGGGATACTCTTCAAAGGAAAGAATCTATATGGATTGAATGGATTTATAACAAGTATTTGCTGAAGAATAATATCTGGCTGATTAAAAGCAAATCCTACTTTTCTAGTGCTTGGAAGGGAGTTCTTCAAGAGAGGGAGTGGATGCAAAGAAACATTACTTACTACATAGCTGATGGTTCCTTGTTTAGCATGTGGTATGATCCCTGGATTCAAGGAAAAAGCATATTTCAGAATTATGGAGACAGAGTTAGGCAAGACTTGGGAGCTAACAAGCACATGAAAATTAACCAGTTTATTCATAATGCTCAATGGAATCTTCCTCCTCCTATTTCTCCCCAAATGTTCTCTCTTTGGCCTGATATTCGAAACATTGAAATCCATGCTGGTAAAGAAGATGCTATTACATGGAATCATAATGAAGGTAGGTTCTCTATAGCTTCGGCCTGGAATGCTATCAGGAACACTCATATGGAAAATCAGTTTCACAAGTGGATATGGACTACTCCTGGTGCTCAGAAATTCAACATATGTATATGGCAAGCCGAGATGCACAAGCTCCCCACGTTGGATCAAATGAAACTTAAAGGGTTCCAAATGGCTAATCAATGCATTCTATGTAGGAGTAAGGAAGAAACTCATGACCATCTATTATTTGAATGTGATTACTCTAATTGGATTTGGTCTCAGATCCTTTACAGGCTCGGTTCTTCCAACATTTCGGTGGGAAACTTGCATTCAGAAATTCAGGAAATAAATCAGAACTTCACCACCAATACTACTACTTGCTCTCTGTCTTATCTTGCAATCAAAACTGTGGTTTGGTGGATTTGGCGCGAGAGATGCCTCAGAATTTTTGAAGATAAAGGAAAAACAAAAGTTCAATTGCTCATAGACATTTTGTTTGATATCAAGATTTGCATGGAAGGCAGCAAAACCAAAGCCATTTCGGTGAAAGAAAAGGACATTCTCACTCGATTCAACATCATAAATCTGTAGTTCTCTCTCTCTTGTAGTTTTGTAACTCATAGTCCACATCTTTGTGTGGTCATGAGGTATTTTATTTGGGTTATCCTTTTGTCGAAAGTGGTGGAGTGAGAACATTTCACCTCCTTGAGGTGGGGTGCACTCTCCTACTTTCCATTAGGAACCTCTTCCTATGCTCTTCTGATCATAGGCTTGTACATTATTTCTTCATTACCAAAAAAAAAAAAAGAATCCGATTGGATTTCCGGTTTGGGTTGGGCGTTGAAATGACGGATCTCAAAAAACCCGAGTCTAGGATGTCAAAACACACAACCTGGGGGCCAAAATCCCAAATAGAGATCTGATCGGTGTGCCTCTCACTCCGACACGACCGGGTGGGTTAATTTGACGTGTGCGTACTGACGGAATCTGATTTGGATTCCCGGATTTGGTTGGGCGTTGAAATGACGGATCTATAAAAACCTGAGTCTAAGGGGTCAAAACACACAACCCGGGTGTCTAAAATCCGAAATAGAGATTTGATCGGCATGCCGTTCACTCCGACACGACTGGGTGGGTTAAATTGACGTGGGCGAACTGACGGAATCCGATTTGGATTTCCGGATTGGGTTGGGCGTTGAAATGACGGATCTCAAAAAACCCGAGTCTAAGGGGTCAAAACACACATCCCGGGAGTCCAAAATCCCAAATAGAGATCTGATCGGTGTGCCGTTCACTCCGACACGACCGGGTGGGTTAATTTGACGTGTGCGAACTGACGGAATCGGATTTGGATTCCCGGATTGGGTTGGGCATTGAAATGACGGATCTAAAAAAACCTAAGTCAAAAGGGTCAAAACACACAACCCGGGGGTCCAAAATCCCAAATAGGGATCTGATCGGCATGTCGTTTGCTCCGACACGACCGGGTGGATTAAATTGACGTGTGCGAACTGACGGAATCCGAATTGGATTCCCAGATTGGGTTGGGCATTGAAATGACGGATCTAAAAAAAACTAGTCTAAAGGGTCCAAACATACAACCCGGGGGTCCAAAATCTCAAATTGGGATCTGATCGGCGTGCCGTTCACTCCGACACGACTGGGTTTGTTAAATTGACGTGTGCGAACTGACGGAATCCGGTTTGGATTCCCCGATTGGGTGGAGCGTTGAAATGACGGATCTAAAAAAACCCGAGTATAAGGGGTTTGACACACAACCCGGGGGTCCTGAATCCCAAAGAGAGGTCTGATTGCTATGCCGTTCACTGCGACACGACTGGGTGGGTTAAATTGACGTGTGCGAATTGAAAGAATCCGATTAGATTTCCGGTTTGGGTTGGGCGTTGAAATGACGGATCTCAAAAAACCCGAGTCTAGGATGTCAAAACACACAACCTGGGGGTCCAAAATCCCAAATAGAGATCTGATCGGTGTGCCTCTCACTCCGACACGACCGGGTGGGTTAATTTGACGTGTGCGTACTGACGCAATAAGATTTGCATTTCCGGATTGGGTTGGGCGTTGAAATGACGGATCTATAAAAACCTGAGTCTAAGGGGTCAAAACACACAACCCGGGTGGTGTCTAAAATCCGAAATAGAGATTTGATCGGCATGCCGTTCACTCCGACACTACCGGGTGGGTTAAATTGACGTGTGCGAACTGACGGAATCCGATTTGGATTCCCGGATTGGGTTGGGCGTTGAAATGACGGATCTCAAAAAACCCGAGTCTAAGGGGTCAAAACACACATCCCGGGGGTCCAAAATCCCAAATAGAGATCTGATCGGTGTGCCATTCACTCCGACACGACCGGGTGGGTTAATTTGACGTGTGCGAACTGACGAAATCGGATTTGGATTCCCGGATTGGGTTGGGCATTGAAATGACGGATCTAAAAAAAACCTATGTCAAAAGGGTCAAAACACACAACTCGGGGGTCCAAAATCCCAAATAGGGATCTGATCGGCATGTCGTTTGCTCCGACACGACCGGGTGGATTAAATTGACGTGTGCGAACTGACGGAATCCGAATTGGATTCCCAGATTGGGTTGGGCATTGAAATGACGGATCTAAAAAAAACTAGTCTAAAGGGTCCAAACATACAACCCGGGGGTCCAAAATCTCAAATTGGGATCTGATCAGCGTGCCGTTCACTCCGACACGACTGGGTGGGTTAAATTGACGTGTGCGAACTGGCGGAATCCGGTTTGGATTCCCGGATTGGGTGCAGCGTTGAAATGACGGATCTAAAAAAACCCGAGTCTAAGGGGTTTGACACACAACCCGGGGGTCCTGAATCCCGAAGAGAGGTCTGATTGCTATGCGAATTGAAAGAATCCGATTGGATTTCCGGTTTGGGTTGGGCGTCGAAATGACGGATCTCAAAAAACCCGAGTCTAGGATGTCAAAACACACAACCTAGGGGTCCAAAATCCCAAATAGAGATCTGATCGGTGTGCCTCTCACTCCGACACGACCGGGTGGGTTAATTTGACGTGTGCGTACTGACGGAATAAGATTTGGATTCCCGGATTGGGTTGGGCGTTGAAATGACGGATCTATAAAAACCTGAGTCTAAGGGGTCAAAACACACAACCCGGGTGTCTAAAATCCGAAATAGAGATTTGATCGGCATGCCGTTCACTCCGACACGACCGGGTGGGTTAAATTGACGTGTGCGAACTGACGGAATCTGATTTGGATTCTCGGATTGGGTTGGGCGTTGAAATGACGGATCTCAAAAAACCCGAGTCTAAGGGGTCAAAACACACATCCCGGGGGTCCAAAATCCCAAATAGAGATCGGATCGGTGTGCCGTTCACTTCGACACGACCGGGTGGGTTAATTTGACGTGTGCGAACTGACGAAATCGGATTTGGATTCCCGGATTGGGTTGGGCATTGAAATGACGGATCTAAAAAAAACCTGTGTCTAAAGGGTCAAAACACACAACCCGGGGGTCCAAAATCCCAAATAGGGATCTGATCGGCATGTCGTTTGATTGATGTGTGCGAACTGACGGAATCCGATTTGGATTCCCAGATTGGGTTGGGCATTGAAATGACGGATCTAAAAAAAACTAGTCTAAAGGGTCCAAACATACAACCCGGGGGTCCAAAATCTCAAATTGGGATCTGATCGGCGTGCCGTTCACTCCGACACAACTGGGTGGGTTAAATTGACGTGTGCGAACTGACGGAATCCGGTTTGGATTCCCGGATTGGGTGGAGCGTTGAAATGACGGATCTAAAAAAACCCGAGTCTAAGGGGTTTGACACACAACCCGGGGGTCCTGAATCCCAAAGAGAGGTCTGATTGGTATGCCGTTCACTGCGACACGACTGGGTGGGTTAAATTGACGTGTGCGAATTGAAAGAATCAGATTGGATTTCCGGTTTGGGTTGGGCGTTGAAATGACGGATCTTAAAAAACCCGAGTCTAGGATGTCAAAACACACAACCTGGAGGTCTGATCGGTGTGCCTCTCACTCCGACACGACCGGGTGGGTTAATTTGACGTGTGCGTACTGACGGAATAAGATTTGGATTCCCGGATTGGGTTGGGCGTTGAAATGACGGATCTATAAAAACCTGAGTCTAAGGGGTCAAAACACACAACCCGGGTGTCTAAAATCCGAAATAGAGATTTGATCGGCATGCCGTTCACTCCGACACGACCGGGTGGGTTAAATTGACGTGTGCGAACTGACGGAATCAGATTTGGATTCCCGGATTGGGTTGGGCGTTGAAATGACGGATCTCAAAAAACCCGAGTCTAAGGGGTCAAAACACACATCCCGGAGGTCCAAAATCCCAAATAGAGATCGGATCGGTGTGCCGTTCACTCCGACACGACCGGGTGGGTTAATTTGACGTGTGCGAACTGACGGAATCGAATTTGGATTCCCGGATTGGGTTGGGCATTGAAATGACGGATCTAAAAAAAACCTGAGTCTAAAGGGTCAAAACACACAACCCGGGGGTCCAAAATCCCAAATAGGGATCTGATCGGCATGTCGTTTGATTGACGTGTGCGAACTGACGGAATCCGATTTGGATTCCCAGATTGGGTTGGGCATTGACATGACGGATCTAAAAAAAACTAGTCTAAAGGGTCCAAACATACAACCCGGGGGTCCAAAATCTCAAATTGGGATCTGATCGGCGTGCCGTTCACTCCGACACGACTGGGTGGGTTAAATTGACGTGTGCGAACTGACGGAATCCGGTTTGGATTCCCGGATTGCGTGGAGCGTTGAAATGACGGATCTAAAAAAACCCGAGTCTAAGGGGTTTGACACACAACCCGGGGGTCCTGAATCCCAAAGAGAGGTCTGATTGCTATGCCGTTCACTGCGACACGACTGGGTGGGTTAAATTGACGTGTGCGAATTGAAAGAATCCGATTGGATTTCCGGTTTGGGTTGGGCATTGAAATGACGGATCTCAAAAAACCCGAGTCTAGGATGTCAAAACACACAACCTGGGGGTCCAAAATCCCAAATAGAGATCTGATCGGTGTGCCTCTCACTCCGACACGACCGGGTGGGTTAATTTGACGTGTGCGTACTGACGGAATAAGATTTGGATTCCCGGATTGGGTTGGGCGTTGAAATGACGGATCTATAAAAACCTGAGTCTAAGGGGTCAAAACACACAACCCGGGTGTCTAAAATCCGAAATAGAGATTTGATCGGCATGCCGTTCACTCCGACACGACCCGGTGGGTTAAATTGACGTGTGCGAACTGACGGAATCAGATTTGGATTCCCGGATTGGGTTGGGCGTTGAAATGACGGATCTCAAAAAACCCGAGTCTAAGGGGCCAAAACACACATCCCGGAGGTCCAAAATCCCAAATAGAGATCGGATCGGTGTGCCATTCACTCCGACACGACCGGGTGGGTTAATTGACGTGTGCGAACTGACGGAATCGGATTTGGATTCCCGGATTGGGCTGGGCATTGAAATGACGGATCTAAAAAAACCTGAGTCTAAAGGGTCAAAACACACAACCCGGGGGTCCAAAATCCCAAATAGGGATCTGATCGGCATGTCGTTTGATTGACGTGTGCGAACTGACGGAATCCGATTTGGATTCCCAGATTGGGTTGGGCATTGAAATGACGGATCTAAAAAAAAAGTCTAAAGAGTCCAAACATACAACCCGGGGGTCCAAAATCTCAAATTGGGATCTGATCGGCGTGCCGTTCACTCCGACACGACTGGGTGGGTTAAATTGACGTGTGCGAACTGACGGAATCCCGTTTGGATTCCCGGATTGGGTGGAGCGTTGAAATGACGGATCTAAAAAAACCCGAGTCTAAGGGGTTTGACACACAACCCGGGGGTCCTGAATCCCAAAGAGAGGTCTGATTGCTATGCCGTTCACTGCGACACGACTGGGTATGGAAATCTCACTTAACTGCTGTGTATGGATCGAATCTGGCTTATGAGAGGAAAACCTTATGGCAGGATATAGTGAATCTCTCTACCACGATCTCTTTACCATGGATCATTGTAGGTGACTTCAACTGTGTGCGTTTTCCTGAAGAAAAAAATGGTGGTAGGAAATTGACAGCTTCTTACCTTAAGGACTTCAATAATTGCATTGATTGTGCTTCCTTGATGGACTTGAAGAGTGTTGGCAATATTTTCTCTTGGTCTAATCGATCTGCTGGAATCAGAAGAATTGCTTGTAGACTTGATCGAGCATTGATTAATCAATGCTGGCTGGACACTTTCCCGGATAGCTATGTCTCTTATGGGGACTCTCTGCACTCTGATCATGGTCATCTTACTATCTTCACTGAGGAAGCTATTGCAGGTGGCCCTAAGCCTTTCAGGTTCTTTAATATGTGGACGCAACATACATCCTTTATTTCTGTGGTTCAGAACGCTTGGAGTTTGGATGTCCAAGGTACTCCTCTCTTTGTCCTCTGCCAGAAGCTCCGGGCTGTTAAGGAGGCGTTGAAGATTTGGAATAGGGATGTCTTTGGTAAAATTCATCGGAGGGTGGACTGTGCAGCTACTATTCTTCATGATGCGCAAGTCAAACTGGCTACTGATCCTATGAATTGTGGTTATGCTGAAAGTGAGAAGCAAGCTCGGGAAAACTATCTCCATAGTCTTCACATGGAGACCTCTTATGCTCAGCAACGTGCAAAGCAACACTGGTTGACTCAAACTGATGATAATACAAGATTTTTCTATGCTAGCATCAAAGGAAGAAGAATGATAAATACAATTAGGAAGTGCAAGTTGGCTGATGGAAGCATTACGGATGACATGCAAAGAATAAAGGATCATGCTTTGGCATTCTATTCCACTATCCTAAACCAAAATCAGAATTATGACACTACTGAATTTAGTGCTGCCAGAGTTCTTTCTGATGATGATAGATACAATATTATGAGGCCTTTCACAGACTCTGAAATTACTAATGTAGTCATGTCAGCCCCAAAGAACAAAAGCCCAGGTCCTGATGGTTTCCCTGCTGATTTCTATCAGATGTGTTGGCACATTGTGGGGAAGGAAGTGCTTGCTGCAGTGCATTATTTTTTCAATGGAGGAAGATGGCTGCGCCAGATAAATCATACCTTTCTCTCCCTCATCCCAAAGGTGATAATGCTGATTCATTTGACCAGTTTCGTCCCATATCTTGTGTAACTTCCTGTACAAGATATTCACCAAACTTATTGCTAATCGAATGCAAAGATTCATGCCTCATCTAATTAGCAATAATCAGTCAGCATTTATAAAGGGACGGAAGATTCAAGATAGCATTCTACTGGCCAATGATCTTGTGAGGGACATACACTCTAAGCATCGGGGTACTCTTTTATGTATGAAAGTGGATCTGCGAAAGGCCTTTGATACAGTGAACCGGAAATTTATTCTCATCATTCTTCAGAAAATGGGCTTTCCAGAACAATGGATTCAGTGGATTGATATTCTCACTAACACTGCTTCCTTCTCTGTGCTTCTTAATGGGAGTTCCGTTGGATTCTTCCACTCATCCAATGGTATTCGCCAGGGGGATCCTCTATCTCCTTATCTATTTTGTGTTGCTATGGAAGGACTCACTATCATGATTGAGGAGAAGATTAAGGATGGTTGTCTTCATGTCCCTAGTTTTGGAAGCACTACCCTATCACACTTGGTCTTCGCTGATGATTTACTTGTTTTCTTGAAGCCTAGCATCTCATCGGCTAAATGTATTACTTCTATTTTGGAAAACTTCTACAGATGTTCAGGTCTTCTCCTAAATGCTTCTAAGAGCAAAGTATTCATTGGAGCGAAAGTCTTACACAAGAAACCACTATTGGACGCTTTGAGGGTTCAAGAAGGGACTCTTCCCCCACTTACTTGGGCCTGCCGTTGTTCTCCACTCGGCTATCTAGTACCCAGTGTACTCCTATTCTTCAGAAAATTACCAGGCGTATTGCATCTTGGAAGACCCGACTGTTATCCAAAGCTGGCCGGTTAGAGTTAATTCGCTCAGTCTTGCAATCTTATGCCATCTATTGGGCTGTATCCTTCATTCTGCCTAAAGGTCTTATTGGGGAAGTGAAGAGACTTTTGCGCAACTTCTTTTGGCATGCTTCAGGAGAATTTAAACCTTTTCACTTGATTAAGTGGGATCTTATTTGTAGACCAAGAGATGAAGGTGGCCTGGGTCTTAGAAACCTTCAAGTATGGAACTCCACTATGATCACAATGCAGTTTTGGAGACTTCTCTCCAATAACACTACTTTGTGGCATCAATGGGTTTTTAACAGATACATCAAAAATGTGTCCATATGGATCGTGGAGGCCAAACCATATCACTCTCATGCTTGGAAGGGCATTCTTAAGGTCAGAAACTGGATCAAACCTCATCTTCTTTACAAGGTTGGCAAAGGCGATTCTTTTAATTTATGGGAAGACCCTTGGATAGAAGGACAATCTATTCACTCTTTAGGTGGTCAGCACATTAGGAGCATGCTTGGTATGCCCATCAATGCCAAGGTTAGTTCCTTTATTCAGAATGGAAGATGGTGCCTACCACCGCCTACCTCTTTTGAGATGCTAGATATCTGGCCGCGGATCATGGAAGTTCCCATTCATGCTGATTGTGAGGACTCTATTCTTTGGAAGCACAATAATGGCTCAATCAGTAACAAGCAAATTTATGACATGAAAAGAGTCAGCCATCCTAAGGTGTCTTGGGTCAATATTGTCTGGAAAAGGCCAACAAGTCAGAAACAATCTCTCCATGCTTGGCAGGTGATGATGGGAGGCATTACCACCTTCGATGTGCTCCAGAAGCGTGGTGTTCAAGGTCCAAATATCTGCACATTATGCAAGATACAAGCTGAAAGTATTGATCATTTGTTCTTTCAATGTTCTTATAGCGGTTGGATCTGGATGCAAATTCTCAAAAGACTGGATGTTCATAGAAGGCCAACACATACAATCTTAACAGAGAGCCAGAGTTTGACTACATATTTCTGTACTAAGGATGCTGGAAGGAGTGTTGCTTTCTCCGCCTTTAGGGCTGCTTTATGGTGGATTTGGAAGGAGAGATGTTCTCGTATCTTTGATTCAAAAGAAAGAAGTAGCATGCAAGTGCTTCTATCCATTTTAGCGGATATTCGAAGTATTACTGAGTTCCATCTGCAGGTGCTTCACTTCTCCGAGGATCACTAGAATCATCAGGAATTTTATTATTCGAAGTGATTAGATAGATTTCTCTTTCCTGAGCCGTGCATTGCTTCTTGCATGCTTTCTATGATTTCATAGCTATCGGACTGTGATAGCATGGATCGGTATTAATTACCAAAAAAAAAGATGAAGGTGGCCTGGGTCTTAGAAACCTTCAAGTATGGAACTCCACTATGATCACAATGCAGTTTTGGAGACTTCTCTCCAATACACTACTTTGTGGCATCAATGGGTTTTAACAGATACATCAAAATGTGTCCATATGGATCGTGGAGGCCAAACCATATCACTCTCATGCTTGGAAGGGCATTCTTAAGGTCAGAAACTGGATCAAACCTCATCTTCTTTACAAGGTTGGCAAGGCGATTCTTTTAATTTATGGGAAGACCCTTGGATAGAAGGACAAATCTATTCACTCTTTAGGTGGTCAGCACATTAGGAGCATGCTTGGTATGCCCATCAATGCCAAGGTTAGTTCCTTTATTCAGAATGGAAGATGGTGTGCCTTACCCCGCTACCTCTTTTGAGATGCTAGATATCTGGCCGCGGATCATGGAAGTTCCCATTCATGCTGATTGTGAGGACTCTATTCTTGGAAGCACAATAATGGCTCAATCAGTAACAAGCAAATTTATGACATGAAAAGAGTCAGCCATCCTAAGGTGTCTTGGGTCAATATTGTCTGGAAAAGGCCAACAAGTCAGAAACAATCTCTCCATGCTTGGCAGGTGATGATGGGAGGCATTACCACCTTCGATGTGCTCCAAAGCGTGGTGTTCAAGGTCCAAATATCTGCACATTATGCAAGATACAAGCTGAAAGTATTGATCATTTGTTCTTTCAATGTTCTTATAGCGGTTGGATCTGGATGCAAATTCTCAAAGACTGGATGTTCATAGAAGGCCAACACATACAATCTTAACAGAGAGCCAGAGTTGACTACATATTTCTGTACTAAGGATGCTGGAAGGAGTGTTGCTTTCTCCGCCTTAGGGCTGCTTTATGGTGGATTTGGAAGGAGAGATGTTCTCGTATCTTTGATTCAAAAGAAAGAAGTAGCATGCAAGTGCTTCTATCCATTTTAGCGGATATTCGAAGTATTACTGAGTTCCATCTGCAGGGTGCTTCCACTTCTCCGAGGATCACTAGAATCATCAGGAATTTTATTATTCGAAGTGATTAGATAGATTTCTCTTTCCTTGAGCCGTTGCATTCTTGCTTGCTTTATGATTTCTATGATTCATAGCTATCGGACTGTGATAGCATGGATCACCCTTTGTACATACTGTCTCATTTTTATTTTAATACAAATTCCGGTATAATTACCAAAAAAAAAAGACACGACTGGGTGGGTTAAATTGACGTGTGCGAATGAAAGAATCCGATTGGATTTCCGGTTTGGGTTGGGCGTTGAAATGACGGATCTCAAAAAACCCGAGTCTAGGATGTCAAAACACACAACCTGGGGGTCCAAAATCCCAAATAGAGATCTGATTGGTGTGCCTCTCACTCCGACACGACCGGGTGGGTTAATTTGACGTGTGCGTACTGACGGAATCTGATTTGGATTCGCGGATTGGGGTGGGCGTTGAGATGACGGATCTATAAAAACCTGAGTCTAAGGGGTCAAAACACACAACCCGGGTGTCTAAAATCCGAAATAGAGATTTGATCGGCATGCCGTTCACTCCGACACGACCGGGTGGGTTAAATTGACGTGTGCGACTGACGGAATCCGATTTGGATTTCGGATTGGGTTGGGCGTTGAAATGACGGGTCTCAAAAAACCCGAGTCTAAGGGGTCAAAACACACATCCCGGGGGTCCAAAATCCCAAATAGAGATCTGATCGGTGTGCCGTTCACTCCGACACGACCGGGGGGGTTAATTTGACGTGTGCGAACTGACGGAATCGGATGGATCTAAAAAAAACCTGAGTCAGAAGGGTCAAAACACAAAACCGGGGGTCCAAAATCCCAAATAGGGATCTGATCGCATGTCGTTTGCTCCGACACGACCGGTGGATTAAATTGGACGTGCGAACTGACGGAATCCGATTTGGATTCCCAGATTGGGATGGGCATTGAAATGATGGATCTAAAAAAACTAGTCTATAGGGTCCAAAAAATACAACCCGGGGATCAAAATCTCAAAATGGGATCTGATCGGGTGTGCCGTTCACTCCGACACGACTGGGGGTTAAATTGACGTGTGCGAACTGACGGATCCCGTTTGGATTCCCGGATTGGGTGGAGCGTTGAAATGACGGATCTAAAAAAACCCGAGTCTAGGGGTTGACACACAACCCGGGGGTCCTGAATCCCAAAGAGAGGTCTGATTGCTATGCCGTTCACTGTGACACGACTGGGTGGGTTAAATTGACGTGTGCGAATTGAAAGAATCCGATTGGATTTCCGGTTTGGGTTGGGCGTGAAATGACGGATCTCAAAAAACCCGAGTCTAGGATGTCAAAAACAACAACCTGGGGGCCAAAATCCCAAATAGAGATCTGATCGGTGTGCCTCTCACTCCGACACGACGGGGGGGTTAATTTGACGTGTGCGTAATGACGGAATAAGATTTGGATTCCGGATTGGGTTGGGCGTTGAAATGACGGATATATAAAACCTGAGTCTAAGGGGTCAAAACACACAACCCGGGTGTCTAAAATCCGAAATAGAGATTTTGATCGGCATGCCGTTCACTCCGACACGACCGGGGGTTAAATTGACGTGTGCGAACTGACGGAATCCGATTGGGATTTCCGGATTGGGTTGGGCGTTGAAATGACGGATCTCAAAAAACCCGAGTCTAAGGGGTCAAAACACACATCCCGGGGTCCAAAATCCCAAATAGAGATCTGATCGGTGTGCCGTTCACTCCGACACGACTGGGTGGTTAATTGGACGTGTGCGAACTGACGGAATCGGATTTGGATTCCCGGATTGGGTTGGGCATTGAAATGACGGATCTAAAAAAACCTGAGTCTAAAGGGTGAAAACACACAACCCGGGGGTCCAAAATCCCAATAGGGATCTGATCGGCATGTCGTTTGCTCCGACACGACCGGGTGGATTAAATTGACGTGTGCGAACTGACGAAATCCGATTTGGATTCCAGATTGGGTTGGGCATTGAATTGACGGATCTAAAAAAAAACTACTAAAGGGTCCAAACATACACCCGGGGTCCAAAATCTCAAATTGGGATCTGATCGGCGTGCCGTTCACTCCGACACGACTGGGTGGGTTAAATTGACGTGTGCGAACTGACGGATCCCGTTTGGATTCCCGGATTGGGTGGAGCGTTGAAATGACGGATCTAAAAAAAACCCGAGTCTAAGGGGTTTGACACACAACCCGGGGGTCCTGAATACCAAAGAGAGGTCTGATTGCTATGCCGTTCACTGCGACACGACTGGGTGGTTAAATTGACGTGTGCGAATTGAAAGAATCCGATTGGATTTCCGGGTTGGGTTGGGCGTTGAAATGACGGATCTCAAAAAAACCCGAGTCTAGGATGTCAAACACACAAACTTGGGGTCCAAAATCCCAAATAAAGATCTGATCGGTGTGCCTCTCACTCCGACACGACCGGGTGGGTTAATTTGACGTGTGCGTACTGACGGAATCTGATTTGAATTCCCGATTTGGTTGGTCGTTGAAATGACGGATCTATAAAAACCTGAGTCTAAGGGGTCAAAACACACAACCCGAATGTCTAAAATCCGAAATAGAGATTTGATCGGCATGTCGTTCACTCCGTCACGAACGGGTGGGTTAAATTGACGTGTGCGAACTGACGGAATCCGATTTGGATTTCCGGATTGGGTTGGGCGTTGAAATGACGGATCTCAAAATACCCGAGTCTAAGGGGTCAAAACACACATCCGGGGATCCAAAATCCCAAATAGAGATCTGATCGGTGTGCCGTTCACTCGACACGACCGGGTGGGTTAATTTGACGTGTGCGAACTGACGGAATCGATTTGGATTCCCGGATTGGGTTGGGCATTGAAATGACGGATCTAAAAAAACCTAAGTCAAAGGGTCAAAACACACAACCGGGGGTCCCAAAATCCCAAATAGGGATCTGATCGGCATGTCGTTTGCTCCAACACGACCGGGTGAATAAATTGACGTGTGCGAACTGACGGAATCCGATTTGGATTCCCAGATTGGGTTGGGCATTGAAATGACGGATCTAAAAAAAACTAGTCTAAAGGGTCCAATCATACAACCCGGGGGTCCAAAATCTCAAATGGGATCTGATCGGTGTTGCCGTTAACTCCGACACGACTGGGTGGGTTAAATTGACGTGTGCGAACTGACGGAATCCGGTTTGGATTCCCGGATTGGGTGGAGCGTTGAAATGACGGATCTAAAAAAACCCGAGTTTAAGGGGGTTGACACACAACCCGAGGGTCCTGAATCCCAAGGAGAGGTCTGATTGCTATGCCGTTTCACTGCGACACGACTGGGCGGGTTAAATTGACGTGTGCGAATTGAAAGAATCCGATTGGATTTCTGGTTTGGGTTGGGCGTTGAAATGACGGATCTCAAAAAACCCGAGTCTAGGATGTCAAACACACAACCTGGGGGCCCAAAATCCCAAATAGAGATCTGATCGGTGTGCCTCTCACTCCGACACGACCGGGTGGGTTAATTTGACGTGTGCGTACTGACGGAATAAGATTTGGATTCCGGATTGGTTGGGCGTTGAAATGACGGATCTATAAAAACCTGAGTCTAGGGGTCAAAACACACAACCCGGGGTCTAAAATCCGATATAGAGATTTGATCGGCATGCCGTTCACTCCGACACAACCGGGTGGGTTAAATTGACGTGTGCGAACTGACGGAATCCGATTTGGATTCCCGGATTGGGTTAGGCGTTGAAATGACGGATCTCAAAAAACCGGAGTCTAAGGGGTCAAAACACACATCCCGGGGGTCCAAAATCCCAAATAGAGATCGGATCGGTGTGCCGTTCACTCCGACACGACCGGGTGGGTTAATTTGAAGTGTGCGAACTGACGGAATCGGATTTGGATTCCCAGATTGGGTTGGGCATTGAAATGACGGATCTAAAAAAAACCTGAGTCAAAAGGGTCAAAACATACAACCCGGGGGTCCAAAATCCCAAATAGGGATCTGATCGGCATGTCGTTTGCTCCGACACGACCGGGTGGATTAAATTGACGTGTGCGAACTGACGGAACGATTTGGATTCCCAGATTGGGTTGGGCATTGAAATGATGGATCTAAAAAAAAACTAGTCTAAAGGGTCCAAACATATAACCCGGGGATCCAAAATCTCAAATTGGGATCTGATCGGCGTGCCGTTCACTCCGACACGACTGGGTGGGATAAATTGACGTGTGCGAACTGACGGAATCCCGTTTGGATTCCCGGATGGGTGGAGCGTTTGAAATGACGGATCTAAAAAAAACCGAGGGTCTAAGGGGTTTGACACACAACCGGGGGTCCTGAATCCCAAAGAGAGTCTGATTGCTATGCCGTTCACTGCGAACACGACTGGGTGGGTTAAATTGACGTGTGCGAATTGAAAGAATCCGATTGGATTTCCGGTTTGGGTTGGGGCGTTGAAATGACGGATCTCAAAAAAACCCGAGTCTAGGATGTCCAAACACACAAAACCGGGGGTCCAAAAATCCCAAATAGAGATCTGATCGGTTGCCTCTCACTCCGACACGACGGGTGGGTTAATTTAACGTGTGCGTACTGACGGAATCTGATTTGGATTCCAGATTTGGTTGGGCGTTGAAATGACGGATCTTTAAAAACCTGAGTCTAAGGGGTCAAAACACACAACCCGGTGTCTAAAATCCGAAATAGAGATTTGATCGGCATGCCGTTCACTCCGACACGACAGGGTGGGTTAAATTGACGTGTGCGAACTGACGGAATCCGATTTGGATTTCCGGATTGGGTTGGTCGTTGAAATGACGGATCTCAATAAACCCGAGTCTATGGGGTCAAAACACACATCCCGGGGGTCCCAAATCCAAAATATAGAGATCGGTGTGCCGTTCACACCGACACGACCGGGTGGGTTAATTTGACGTGTGCGAACTGACGGAATCGGATTTGGATTCCCGCATGGGTTGGGCATTGAAATGACGGATCTAAAAAAACCTGAGTCAAAAGGGTCAAAACACATAACCGGGGGGTCCAAAATCCCAAATAGGGATCTGATCGGCATGTCGTTTGCTCCGACACGACAGGGTGGATAAATTGACGTGTGCGAACTGAGGGAATCCGATTTGGATTCCTAGATTGGGTTGGGCATTGAAATGATGGATCTAAAAAAACTAGTCTAAAGGGTCCAAATATATAAACCCGGGGATCCAAATCTCAAATTGGGATCTGATCGGCGTGCCGTTCACTCCGACATGACTGGGTGGGTTAAATTGACGCGTGCGAACTGACGGAATCCCGTTTGGATTCTCGGATTGGGTGGAGCGTTGAAATGACGGATCTAAAAAACCCGAGTCTAAGGGGTTTGACACACAACCCGGGGGTCCTGAATCCCAAAGAGAGGTCTGATTGCTATGCCGTTCACTGCGACACGACTGGGTGGGTTAAATTGACGTGTGCGAATTGAAAGAATCCGATGGATTTCCGGTTTGGGTTGGGCGTTTGAAATGACGGATCTCAAAAAAAACCCGAGTCTAGGATGTCAAAACTACCTGGGGGTCCAAAATCCCAAAATAGTGATCTGATCGGTGTGCCTCTCACTCCGACACGACCGGGTGGGTTAATTTGACGTGTGCGTACTGACGGAATCTGATTTGGATTCCCGGATTTGGTTGGGCGTTGAAATGACGGATCTTTAAAAACCTGAGTCTAAGGGGCAAAACACACAACCCGGGTGTCTAAAATCCGAAATAGAGATTTGATCGGCATGCGTTCACTCCGACACGACCAGGTGGGTTAATTGACGTGTGCGAACTGACGGAATCCGTTTTGGATTTCCGGATTGGGTTGGGCGTTGAAATGACGGAGAATTGATCTCAAAAACCGAGTCTAAGGGGTCAAAACACACATCCCGGGGGTCCAAAATCCCAATAGAGATCTGATCGGTGTGCCGTTCACTCCGACACGACCGGGTGGGTTAATTTGACGTGTGCGAACTGACGGAATCGGATTTGGATTCCCGGATTGGGTTGGGCATTGAATGACGGATTAAAAAAACACCTAAGTCAAAAAGGTTCAAAACCACAAACCCGGGGGGTCCAAAATCCCAAATAGGGATCTGATCGGCATGTCATTTGCTCCGACACCGGACCGGGTGGATTAAATTGACGTGTGCGAACTGGCGGAATCCGATTTGGATTCCCAGATTGGGTTGGGCATTGAAATGACGGATCTAAAAAAAACTAGTCTAAAGGGTCCAAACATACAACCCGGGGGTCCAAAATCTCAAATTGGGATCTGATTGGCGTGTCGTTCACTCGACACGACTGGGTGGGTTAAATTGACGTGTTGCGAACTGACGGAATCCCGTTTGGATTCCCGGATTGGGTGGAGCGTTGAAATGACGGATCTAAAAAAACCCGAGTCTAAGGGGTTGACACACAACCCGAGGGTCCTGAATCCCAAAGAGAGGTCTGATTGCTATGCCGTTCACTGCGACACGACTGGGTGGGTTAAATTGACGTGTGCGAATTGAAAGAATCCGATTGGATTTCCGGTTTGGGTGTGGGCGTTGAAATGACGGATCTCAAAAAACCCGAGTCTAGGATGTCGAAACACACAACCTGGGGGTCCAAAATCCCAAATAGAGATTTGATCGGTGTGCCCTCTCACTCCGACACGACCGGGTGGGTTATTTGACGTGTGCGTACTGACGAATAAGATTTGGATTCCCGGATTGGGTGGGCGTTGAAATGACGGATCTATAAAAACCTGAGTCTAAGGGGTCAAAACACAAACCTGGGGTCTAAAATCCGAAATAGAGATTTGATCGCATGCGTTCACTCCGACACGACCGGGTGGGTTAAATTGACATGTGCGAACTGACGGAATCCGATCAAATCTCGATCTCAAAAAAACCGGAGTCTAAGGGGTCAAACACACATCCCGGTGGTCCAAAATCCTAAATAGAGATCGGATCGGTTGTGCCGTTCACTTCGACATGACCGGGTGGGTTAATTTGACGTGTGCGAACTGGGTTAATTTGACGTGTGCGAACTGACGGAATCGGATTGGATTCCCGGATTGGGTTGGGCATTGAAATGACGGATCTAAAAAAAACCTGAGTCTAAAGGTCAAAACACACAACCCGGGGGTCCAAAATCCCAAATAGGGATCTGATCGGCATGTCGTTTGATTGAAACGTGTGCGAACTGACGGAATCGATTTGGATTCCCAGATTGGGTTGGGCATTGAAATGACGGATCTAAAAAAAACTAGTCTAAAGGGTCCAAACATACAACCCGGGGTCCAAAATCTCAAATTGGGATCTGATCGGCGTGCCGTTCACTCCGACACGACTGGGTGGGTTAAATGACGTGTGCGAACTGACGGAATCCGGTTTGGATTCCCGGATTGGGTGGAGCGTTGAAATGACGGATCTAAAAACCCGAGTCTAAGGGGTTTGACACACAACCCGGGGTCCTGAATCCCAAAGAGAGGTCTGATTGCTATGCCGTTCACTGCGACACGACTGGGTGGTTAAATTGACGTGTGCGAATTGAAAGAATCCGATTGGATTTCCGGTTTGGGTTGGGCGTTGAAATGACGGATCTCAAAAAACCCGAGTCTAGGATGTCAAAACACACAACCTGGGGGTCCAAAATCCCAAATAGAGATCTGATCGGTGTGCCTCTCACTCCGACACGACCGGGTGGGTTAATTTGACGTGTGCGTACTGACGGAATCTGATTTGGATTCCCGATTGGTTGGGCGTTGAAATGACGGATCTATAAAACCCTGAGTCTAAGGGGTCAAAACACACAACCCGGGTGTCTAAAATCCGAAATAGAGATTTGATCGGCATGTCTCGTTCACTCCGACACGACCGGGTGGGTTAAATTGACGTGTGCGAACTGACGGAATCCGATTTGGATTTCCGGATGGGTTGGGCGTTGAAATGACGGATCTCAAAAAACCGAGTCTAAGGGGTCAAAACACACATCCCGGGGTCCAAAATCCCAAATAGAGATCTGATCGGTGTGCCGTTCACTCCGACACGACCGGGTGGGTTAATTTGACGTGTGCGAACTGACGGAATCGGACGGATCTAAAAAAACCTGAGTCAAAGGGTCAAAACACACAACCCGGGGGTCCAAAATCCCAATAGGGATCTGATCGGCATGTCGTTTGCTCCGACACGACCGGGTGGATTAAATTGACGTGTGCGAACTGACGGAATCCGATTTGGATTCCCAGATTGGGTTGGGCATTGAAATGACGGATCTAAAAAAACTAGTCTAAAGGGTCCAACATACAACCCGGGGTCCAAAATCTCAATTGGGATCTGATCGGCGTGCCGTTCACTCCGACACGACTGGGTGGGTTAAATTGACGTGTGCGAACTGACGGAATCCCGTTTGGATTCCCGGATTGGGTGGAGCGTTGAAATGACGGATCTAAAAAAACCCGAGTCTAAGGGTTTGACACACAACCCGGGGGTCCTGAATCCCAAAGAGGTCTGATTGCTATGCCGTTCACTGCGACACGACTGGTGGGTTAAATTGACGTGTGCGAATTGAAAGAATCCGATTGGATTTCCGTTTTGGGTTGGGCGTTGAAATGACGGATCTCAAAAAACCCGAGTCTAGGATGTCAAACACACAACCTGGGGTCCAAAATCCCAAATAGAGATCTGATGGTGTGCCTCTCACTCCGACACGACCGGTGGGTTAATTTGACGTGTGCGTACTGACGGAATCTGATTTGGATTCCGGATTGGTTGGGCGTTGAAATGACGGATCTATAAAAACCTGAGTCTAAGGGGTCAAACACACAACCCGGGTGTCTAAAATCCGAATAGAGATTTGATCGGCATGCCGTTCACTCCGACACGACCGGGTGGGTTAAATTGACGTGTGCGAACTGACGGAATCCGATTTGGATTCCGGATTGGTTTGGGCGTTGAAATGACGGTCTCAAAAAACCCGAGTCTAAGGGTCAAAACACACATCCCGGGGGTCCAAAATCCAAATAGAGATCTGATCGGTGTGCCGTTCACTCCGACACGACCGGGTGGGTTAATTTGACGTGTGCGAACTGAACGGAATTCGGATGGATCTAAAAAAAACCTGAGTCAAAGGGTCAAAACACACAACCCGGGGTCCAAAATCCAAATAGGGATCTGATCGGCATGTCGTTTGCTCCGACACGACCGGGTGGATTAAATTGA
Organism: Colocasia esculenta; assembly: GCA_014218235.1. Classification (NCBI taxonomy): domain Eukaryota; kingdom Viridiplantae; phylum Streptophyta; class Magnoliopsida; order Alismatales; family Araceae; genus Colocasia; species Colocasia esculenta. Next base: position 30,833,704 of record CM024765.1, on the reverse strand, counting down.
CGTGTGCGAACTGACGGAATCCGATTTGGATTCCAGATTGGGTGGGCATTGAAATGACGGATCTAAAAAAAACTAGTCTAAAGGGTCCAAACATACAACCCGGGGTCCAAAATCTCAAATTGGGATCTGATCGGCGTGCCGTTCACTCCGACACGACTGGGTGGGTTAATTGACGTGTGCGAACTGACGGAATCCCGTTTGGATTCCCGGATTGGGTGAGCGTTGAAATGACGGATCTAAAAAAACCGAGTCTAAGGGTTTGACACACAACCCGGGGTCCTGAATCCCAAGAGAGGTCTGATTGCTATGCCGTTCACTGCGACACGACTGGGTGGGTTAAATTGACGTGTGCGAATTGAAAGAATCCGATTGGATTTCCGGTTTGGGTTGGGCGTTGAAATGACGGATCTCAAAAAACCCGAGTCTAGGATGTCAAAACACACAACCTGGGGGCCAAAATCCCAAATAGAGATCTGATCGTGTGCCTCTCACTCCGACACGACCGGGTGGGTTAATTTGACGTGTGCGTACTGACGGAATAAGATTTGGATTCCCGGATTGGGTTTGGCGTTGAAATGACGGATCTATAAAAACCTGAGTCTAAGGGTCAAACACACAACCCGGGTGTCTAAAATCCGAAATAGAGATTTGATCGGCATGCCGTTCACTCCGACACGACCGGGTGGGTTAAATTGACGTGTGCGAACTGACGGAATCCGATTTGGATTCCCGATTGGGTTGGGCGTTGAAATGACGGATCTCAAAAACCCCGAGTCTAAGGGTCAAAACACACATCCCGGTGGTCCAAAATCCCAATAGAGATCGATCGGTGTGCCGTTCACTCCGACACGACCGGGTGGGTTAATTTGACGTGTGCGAACTGACGGAATCGGATTTGGATTCCCGGATTGGGTTGGGCATTGAAATGACGGATCTAAAAAAACCTGAGTCTAAAGGGTCAAAACACACAACCCGGGGGTCCAAATCCCAAATAGGGATCTGATCGGCATGTCGTTTATTGACGTGTGCGAACTGACGGAATCGATTTGGATTCCCAGATTGGGTTGGGCATTGAATGACGGATCTAAAAAAAACTAGTCTAAAGGGTCCAAACAGACAACCCGGGGGTCCAAAATCTCAAATTGGGATCTGATCGGCGTGCCGTTCACTCCGACACGACTGGGTGGGTTAAATTGACGTGTGCGAACTGACGGAATCCGGTTTGGATTCCCGATTGGGTGGAGCGTTGAAATGACGGATCTAAAAAAACCCGAGTCTAAGGGTTTGACACACAACCCGGGGTCCTGAATCCCAAGAGAGGTCTGATTGCTATGCCGTTCACGGCGACACGACTGGGTGGGTTAAATTGACGTGTGCGAATTGAAAGAATCCGATTGGATTTCCGGTTTGGGTTGGGCGTTGAAATGACGGATCTCAAAAAACCCGAGTCTAGGATGTCAAAACACACAACCTGAGGGTCCAAATCCCAAATAGAGATCTGATCGGTGTGCCTCTCACTCCGACACGACCGGGTGAGTTAATTTGACGTGTGCGTACTGACGGAATCTGATTTGGATTCCCGGATTTGGTGGGTGTTGAAATGACGGATCTATAAAAACCTGAGTCTAAGGGGTCAAAACACACAACCCGGGTGTCTAAAATCCGAAATAGAGATTTGATCGGCATGCCGTTCACTCCGACACGACCGGGGGTTAAATTGACGTGTGCGAACTGACGGAATCCGATTTGGATTTCCGATTGGGTTGGGCGTTGAAATGACGGATCTCAAAAAACCCGAGTCTAAGGGGTCAAAACACACATCCCGGGTCCAAAATCCCAAATAGAGATCTGATCGTGTGCGTTCACTCCGACACGACCGGGTGGGTTAATTTGACGTGTGAGAAATCTTGACGGAATCGGACGGATCTAAAAAAAACCTGAGTCAAAAGGGTCAAAACACAAAACCCGGGGGTCCAAAATCCCAATAGGGATCTGATCGGCATGTCGTTTGCTCCGACACGACCGGGTGGATTAAATTGACGTGTGCGAACTGACGGAATCCGATTTGGATTCCCAGATTGGGTTGGGCATTGAAATGATGGATCTAAAAAAACTAGTCTAAGGGTCCAAACATACAACCCGGGGATCCAAAATCTCAAATTGGGATCTGATCGGCGTGCCGTTCACTCCGACACGACTGGGTGGGTTAAATTGACGTGTGCGAACTGACGGAATCCCGTTTGGATTCCCGGATTGGGTGGAGCGTTGAAATGACGGATCTAAAAAACCCGAGTCTAAGGGGTTTGACACACAACCCGGGGGTCCTGAATCCCAATAGAGGTCTGATTGCTATGCCGTTCACTGCGACACGACTGGGTGGGTTAAATTGACGTGTGCGAATTGAAAGAATCCGATTGGATTTCCGGTTTGGGTTGGGCGTTGAAATGACGGATCTCAAAAAACCCGAGTCTAGGATGTCAAAACACACAACCTGGGGGTCCAAAATCCCAAATAGAGATCTGATCGGTGTGCCTCTCACTCCGACACGACCGGGTGGGTTAATTTGACGTGTGCGTACTGACGGAATCTGATTTGGATTCCCGGATTTGGTTGGGCGTTGAATGACGGATCTATAAAAACCTGAGTCTAAGGGGTCAAAACACACAACCCGGGTGTCTAAAATCCGAAATAGAGATTTGATCGGCATGCCGTTCACTCCGACACGACCGGGTGGGTTAAATTGACGTGTGCGAACTGACGGAATCCGATTTGGATTTCCGGATTGGGTTGGGCGTTGAAATGACGGATCTCAAAAAACCCGAGTCTAAGGGTCAAAACACACATCCCGGGGTCCAAAATCCCAAATAGAGATCTGATCGGTGTGCCGTTCACTCCGACACGACCGAGTGGGTTAATTTGACGTGTGCGAACTGACGGAATCGGATGGATCTAAAAAAAAACCTGAGTCGAAGGGTCAAAACACAAAACCCGGGGGTCCAAAATCCCAAATAGGGATCTGATCGGCATGTCGTTTGCTCCGACACGACCGGGTGGATTAAATTGACGTGTGCGAACTGACGGAATCCGATTTGGATTCCCAGATTGGGTTGGGCATTGAAATGATGGATCTAAAAAAAACTAGTCTAAGGGTCCAAACATACAACCCGGGGATCCAAAATCTCAAATTGGGATCTGATCGGCGTGCCGTTCACTCCGACACGACTGGGTGGGTTAAATTGACGTGTGCGAACTGACGGAATCCGTTTGGATTCCCGGATTGGGTGGAGCGTTGAAATGACGGATCTAAAAAAACCCGAGTCTAAGGGGTTTGACACACAACCCGGGGGTCCTGAATCCCAAAGAGAGGTCTGATTGCTATGCCGTTCACTGTGACACGACTGGGTGGGTTAAATTGACGTGTGCGAATTGAAAGAATCCGATTGGATTTCCGGTTTGGGTTGGGCGTTGAAATGACGGATCTCAAAAAACCCGAGTCTAGGATGTCAAACACACAACCTGGGGGCCAAAATCCCAAATAGAGATCTGATCGGTGTGCCTCTCACTCCGACACGACCGGGTGGGTTAATTTGACGTGTGCGTACTGACGGAATCTGATTTGGATTCCCGGATTTGGTTGGGCGTTGAAATGACGGATCTATAAAAACCTGAGTCTAAGGGGTCAAACACACAACCCGGGTGTCTAAAATCCGAAATAGAGATTTGATCGGCATGCCGTTCACTCCGACACGACCGGGTGGGTTAAATTGACGTGTGCGAACTGACGGAATCCGATTTGGATTTCCGGATTGGGTTGGGCGTTGAAATGACGGATCTCAAAAAACCCGAGTCTAAGGGGTCAAAACACACATCCCGGGGTCCAAAATCCCAAATAGAGATCTGATCGGTGTGCCGTTCACTCCGACACGACCGGTGGGTTAATTTGACGTGTGCGAACTGACGGAATCGGATGGATCTAAAAAAAACCTGAGTCAGAAGGGTCAAAACACAAAACCCGGGGTCCAAAATCCCAAATAGGGATCTGATCGGCATGTCGTTTGCTCCGACACGACCGGGTGGATTAAATTGACGTGTGCGAACTGACGGAATCCGATTTGGATTCCCAGATTGGGTTGGGCATTGAAATGATGGATCTAAAAAAAACTAGTCTAAAGGGTCCAAACATACAACCCGGGGATCCAAAATCTCAAATTGGGATCTGATCGGCGTGCCGTTCACTCCGACACGACTGGGTGGGTTAAATTGACGTGTGCGAACTGACGGAATCCGTTTGGATTCCCGGATTGGGTGGCGTTGAAATGACGGATCTAAAAAACCCGAGTCTAAGGGGTTTGACACACAACCCGGGGGTCCTGAATCCCAAGAGAGGTCTGATTGCTATGCCGTTCACTGCGACACGACTGGGTGGGTTAAATTGACGTGTGCGAATTGAAAGAATCCGATTGGATTTCCGGTTTGGGTTGGGCGTTGAAATGACGGATCTCAAAAAAACCCGAGTCTAGGATGTCAAGAACACACAACCTGGGGGCCAAAATCCCAATAGAGATCTGATCGGTGTGCCTCTCACTCCGACACGACCGGGTGGGTTAATTTGACGTGTGCGTACTGACGGAATCTGATTTGGATTCCCGGATTGGTTGGGCGTTGAAATGACGGATCTATAAAACCTGAGTCTAAGGGGTCAAAACACAACCCGGGTGTCTAAAATCCGAAATAGAGATTTGATCGGCATGCCGTTCACTCCGACACGACCGGGTGGGTTAAATTGACGTGTGCGAACTGACGGAATCCGATTTGGATTTCCGGATTGGGTTGGGCGTTGAAATGACGGATCTCAAAAAACCCGAGTCTAAGGGGTCAAAACACATCCCGGGGGTCCAAAATCCCAAATAGAGATCTGATCGGTGTGCCGTTCACTCCGACACGACCGGGTGGGTTAATTTGACGTGTGCGAACTGACGGAATCGGATTTGGATTCCCGGATTGGGTTGGCATTGAAATGACGGATCTAAAAAAACCTAAGTCAAAGGGTCAAAACACACAACCCGGGGGTCCAAAATCCCAAATAGGGATCTGATCGGCATGTCGTTTGCTCCGACACGACCGGGTGGATTAAATTGACGTGTGCGAACTGACGGAATCCGATTTGGATTCCCAGATTGGGTTGGGCATTGAAATGACGGATCTAAAAAAAACTAGTCTAAAGGGTCCAAACATACACCCGGGGGTCCAAAATCTCAAATTGGGATCTGATCGGCGTGCCGTTCACTCCGACACGACTGGGTTTGTTAAATTGACGTGTGCGAACTGACGGAATCCGGTTTGGATTCCCCGATTGGGTGGAGCGTTGAAATGACGGATCTAAAAAAACCCGAGTCTAAGGGGTTTGACACACACCCGGGGGTCCTGAATCCCAAGAGAGGTCTGATTGCTATGCCGTTCACTGCGACACGACTGGGTGGGTTAAATTGACGTGTGCGAATTGAAAGAATCCGATTGGATTTCCGGTTTGGGTTGGGCGTTGAAATGACGGATCTCAAAAAACCCGAGTCTAGGATGTCAAAACACACAACCTGGGGGTCCAAAATCCCAAATAGAGATCTGATCGGTGTGCCTCTCACTCCGACACGACCGGGTGGGTTAATTTGACGTGTGCGTACTGACGGAATAAGATTTGGATTCCCGGATTGGGTTGGGCGTTGAAATGACGGATCTATAAAAACCTGAGTCTAAGGGTCAAACACACAACCCGGGTGTCTAAAATCCGAAATAGAGATTTGATCGGCATGCCGTTCACTCCGACACGACCGGTGGGTTAAATTGACGTGTGCGAACTGACGGAATCCGATTTGGATTCCCGGATTGGGTTGGGCGTTGAAATGACGGATCTCAAAAAACCCGAGTCTAAGGGGTCAAAACACACATCCCGGGGGTCCAAAATCCCAAATAGAGATCGATCGGTGTGCCGTTCACTTCGACATGACCGGGTGGGTTATTTGACGTGTGCGACTGACTGAATCGGATTTGGATTCCGGATTGGGTTGGGCATTGAAATGACGGATCTAAAAAAAACCTGAGTCTAAAGGTCAAAACACACAACCCAGGGGTCCAAAATCCCAAATAGGGATCTGATCGGCATGTCCGTTTGATTGACGTGTGCGAACTGACGGAATCTGATTTGGATTCCCAGATTGGGTTGGGCATTGAAATGACGGATCTAAAAAAACTAGTCTAAAGGGTCCAACATACAACCCGGGGGTCCAAAATCTCAAATTGGGATCTATCGGCGTGCCGTTCACACCGACACGATTGGGTGGGTTAATTGACGTGTGCGAACTGACGGAATCCGGTTTGGATTCCCGGATTGGGTGGAGTTGAAATGACGGATCTAAAAAACCCCGAGTCTAAGTGGTTTGACACACAACCCGGGGGTCCTGAATCCCAAAAGAGGTCTGATTGCTATGCCGTTCACTGCGACACGACTGGGTGGGTTAAATTGACGTGTGCGAATTGAATGAATCCGATTGGATTTCGGTTTGGGTTGGGCGTGAAATGACGGATCTCAAAACCCGAGTCTACGATGTCAAAACACACAACCTGGGGGTCCAAAATCCCAAATAGAGATCTGATCGGTGTGCCTCTCACTCCGACACGACCCGGGTGAGTTAATTTGACGTGTGCGTACTGACGGAATCTGATTTGGATTCCCGGATTTGGTTGGGCGTTGAAATGACGGATCTATAAAAACCTGAGTCTAAGGGGTCAAAACACACAACCCGGGTGTCTAAAATCCAAAATAGAGATTTGATCGGCATGCGTTCACCCGATCCGCACGACGGTGGGTTAAATTGACGTGTGCGAACTGACGAATCCGATTTGGATTTCCGGATTGGATTGGGCGTTGAAATGACGGATCTCAAAAAACCGGAGTCTAAGGGGTCAAAACACACATCCCGGGGTCCAAAATCCCAAATAAAGATCTGATCGGTGTGCCGTTCACTCCGACACGACCGGTGGGTTAATTTGACGTGTGCGAACTGACGGAATCGGATTTGGATTCCCGGATTGGGTTGGGCATTGAAATGACGGATCTAAAAAAACCGAGTCAAAAGGTCAAACACACAACCCGGGGTCCAAAATCCCAAAGGGATCTGATCGGCATGTCGTTTGCTCCGACACGACCGGGTGGATTAAATTGACGTGTGCGGACTGACGGAATCCGATTTGGATTCCCAGATTGGGTTGGGCATTGAAATGATGGATCTAAAAAAACTAGTCTAAAGGGTCCAAACATACAACCCGGGGATCCAAAATCTCAAATTGGGATCTGATCGGCGTGCCGTTCACTCCGACACGACTGGTGGGTTAAATTGACGTGTGCGAACTGACGGAATCCGTTTTGGATTCCCGATTGGCTGGAGCGTTGAAATGACGGATCTAAAAAAAACCCGAGTCTAAGGGGTTTGACACACAACCCGGGGGTCCTAAATCCCAAAGAGAGTCTGATTGCTATGCCGTTCACTGCGACACGACTGGGTGGGTTAAATTGACGTGTGCGAATTGAAAGAATCCGATTGGATTTCCGGTTTGGGTTGGGCGTTGAAATGACGGATCTCAAAAAACCCGAGTCTAGGATGTCAAAACACACAACCTGGGGTCCAAATCCCCAATAGAGATCTGATCGGTGTGCCTCTCACTCCGACACGACCGGTGGGTTTAATTTGACGTGTGCGTACTGACGGAATAAGATTTGGATTCCCGGATTGGGTTGGGCGTTGAAATGACGGATCTATAAAAACCTGAGTCTAAGGGGTCAAACACACACCCGGGTGTCTAAAATCCGAAATAGAGATTTGATCGGCATGCCGTTCACTCCGACACGACCGGGTGGGTTAAATTGACGTGTGCGAACTGACGGAATCCGATTTGGATTCCCGATTGGGTTAGGCGTTGAAATGACGGATCTCAAAAAACCCGAGTCTAAGGGGTCAAAACACACATCCCGGGGTCCAAAATCCCAAATAGATATCAGATCGGTGTGCCGTTCACTCCGACACGACCGGGTGGGTTAATTTGACATGTGCGAACTGACGGAATTGGATTTGGATTCCCGATTGGGTTGGGCATTGAAATGACGGATCTAAAAAAAAACCTGAGTCTAAAGGGTCAAAACACACAACCCGGGTCCAAAATCCCAAATAGGGATCTGATCGGCATGTCGTTTGATTGACGTGTGCAAACTGAGGAATCTGATTTGGATTCCCAGATTGGGTTGGCATTGAAATGACGTATCTAAAAAACTAGTCTAAAGGGTCCAAAACATACAACCCGGGGTCCAAAATCTCAAATTGGGATCTGATCGGCGTGCCGTTCACTCCGACACGACTGGGTGGGTTAAATTGACTTTGCGAACTGACGGAATCCCGTTTGGATTCCCGATTGGGTGGAGCGTTGAAATGACGGATCTAAAAAACCCGGTCTAAGGGGTTTGACACACAACCCGGGGTCCTGAATCCCAAGAGAGGTCTGATTGCTATGCCATTCACTGCGACACGACTGGGTGGGTTAAATTGACGTGTGCGAATTGAAAGAATCCGATTGGATTTCCGGTTTGGGTTGGGCGTTGAAATGACAGATCTCAAAACCTGAGTCTAGGATGTCAAAACACACAACCTGGGGTCGAAAATCCCAAATAGAGATCTGATCGGTGTGCCTCTCACTCCGACACGACCGGGTTGGTTAATTTGACGTGTGCGTACTGACGGAATCTGATTTGGATTCCCGGATTTGGTTGGGCGTTGAAATGACGGATCTATAAAACCTGAGTCTAAGGGGTCAAAACACACACCCGGGTGTCTAAAATCCGAATAGAGATTTGATCGGCATGCCGTTCACTCCGACACGCCGGGTGGGTTAAATTGACGTGTGCGAACTGACGGAATCCGATTTGGATTTCCGGATTGGGTTGGGCGTTGAAATGACAGATCTCAAAACCCGAGTCTAAGGGGTCAACCACACAGCCCAGGGGTCCAAAATCCAAATAGGATCTGATCGGTGTGTCGTTCACTCCGACACGACCGGGTGGTTAATTTGACGTGTGCGAACTGACGGAATCGGATTTGGATTCCCGGATTGGGTTGGGCTTGAAATGATGATCTATAAAATCTTAGTCTAAGGGGTCAAAACATACAACCCGGGGTCCAAAATCCAAATAGAGATTTCGATCGTGCCGTTCACTCCGACATGACCGGGTGGGTTAAATTGACGTGTGCGAACTGACGGAATCTATTTGGATTCCCGGATTGGGTTTGGGCATTGAAATGACGGATCTAAAAAAAACTAGTCTAAAGGGTCAAAACATACAACCCGGGGGTCCAAAATCTCAAATTGGGATCTGATCGGCGTCCCGTTCACTCCGACACGCCGGTGGTTTTTTTGTTTTGTTTTTTTTTTTTTTTTTTTTGAAAAAAAAAAAAAAAAAAAAAAAACCCACCCTCGTGTCGAGTGAACGGGACGCCGATCATATCCCAATGTTAAATTGACGTGTGCGAACTGACGGAATCCGATTTGGATTCGCCAATTGGGTGAGGCGTTGAAATGGTGGATCTAAAAAAACCCGAGTCTAAGGGGTTTGACACACAACCCGGGGGTCCAGAATCCGAAAGAGAGGTTTGATTGCTGTGCCGTTCACTGTGACACGACTGGGTGGGTTAAATTGACGTGTACGAACTGACAGAATCCGATTGGATTTCCGGATTGGGTTGGGCGTTGAAATGACAGATCTCAAAAACCCGAGTCTAGGATGTCAAAACACACAACCTGGGGTTCCAAAATACCAAATAGAGATCTGATCGGTGTGCCTCTCACTCTGACACGACCGGTGGGTTAAATTGACGTGTGCGAACTGACGTAATCTGATTTGGATTCCCGATTGGGTTGGGCGTTGAAATGACGGATATATAAAACCTGAGTCTAAGGGGTCAAAACACACAACCCGGGGTCTAAAATCCCAAATAGAGATTTGATCGGCATGCCGTTCACTCCGACACGACCGGGTGGGTTAAATTGACGTGTGCGAACTGACGGAATCCGATTTGGATTCCCGGACTGGGTTCGGCGTTGAAATGACAGATCTCAAAAAACCCGAGTCTAAGGGGTCAAAACACATAGCCCGGGGGTCCAAAATCTCAAATAGAGATCTGATCGGTGTGCCGTTCACTCCGACACACCGGGTGGGTTAATTTGACGTGTGCGAACTGACGGAATCGGATTTGGATTCCCAGATTGGGTTGGGCGTTGAAATGAAGGATCTATAAAATCTTAGTCTAAGGGGTCAAACAGAGAACCCGGGGGTCCAAAATCCCAAATAGAGATTTGATCGCCGTGCCGTTCACTCCGACACGACCGAGTGGGTTAAATTGACGTGTGCGAACTGACGGAATCTAATTTGGATTCCCGGATTGGGTTGGGCGTTGGAATGACGGATCCAAAAAAAACCAATCTAAAGGGTCAAAACACACAACCCGGTGGACCAAAATCCCAAATAGGGATCTGATCGGCATGCCGTTTGCTCCAACACGACCGTGTGGGTTAAATTGACGTGTGCAAACTGACGGAATCTGATTTAGATTCCTGGATTGGGTTGGGCATTGAAATGACAAATCTAAAAAAAACTAGTCTAAAGGGTCAAAACATACAACCCGGGGGTCCAAAATCTCAAATTGGGATCTGATCGGCGTGCCGTTCACTCCCACACTACCGGGTGGGTTAACTTGACGTGTGCGAACTGACAAAATCCGATTTGGATTCCCGGATTGGGTTGGGCGTTGAAATGACGGATCTAAAAAAACCCGTGTCTAAGGGGTTTGACACACAACCCGGGGGTCCAGAATCCCAAAGAGAGGTCTGATCGGTGTGTCGTTCGCTGTGACACGACCGGGTGGGTTAAATTGACGTGTGCGAACTGACGGAATCCGATTTGGATTTTCGGATTGGGTTGGGCGTTGAAATGACGGATCTCAAAAAACCCGAGTCTAGGGGGTCAAAACACACAACCTAGGGGTCCAAAATCCCAAATAGAGATCTGATCGGTGTGCCTTTCACTCCGACACGATCGGGTGGGTTAAAATGACGTGTGCGAACTGACAGAATCCGATTTGGATTCCCGGATTGGGTGGGGCGTTGAAATGATGGATCTAAAAAACCCGAGTCTAAAGGGTTTGACACACAACCCGGGGTCCAGAATCCCAAAGAGAGGTCTGATCGGGTGCCGTTCGCTGCACACGACCGGGTGGGTTAAATTGACGTGTGCGAACTGACGGAATCCGATTGGATTTTCGGATTGGGTTGGGCGTTGAAATGACGGATCTCAAAAAACCCGAGTCTACGGGGTCAAATCACACAACATGGGGGTGCAAAATCCCAAATAGAGATCTGATCGGTGTGCCTCTCACTCTGACACGACTGGGTGGGTTAAATTGACGTGTGCGAACTGACGGAATCCGATTTGGATTCCCAGATTGGGTTGGGTGTTGAAATGACGGATCTAAAAAATCTGAGTCTAAAGGGTCAAAACACACAACCCGGGGGTCCAAAATCCCAAATAGGATCTGATCGGCATGTCGTTTGCTCCGACACGACCGGTGGGTTAAATTGACGTGTGCGAACTGACGGAATCCGATTTGCATTCCCGGATTGGGTTGGGCATTGAAATGACGGATCTAAAAAAACTAGTCTAAAGGGTCAAAACATACACCCGGGGACCAAAATCTCAAATTGGGATCTGATCGGCGTGTCGTTCACTCCGACACGACCGGTGTGGGTAAATTGACGTGTGCGAACTGACGGAATCCGATTTGGATTCCCGGATTGGGTGGGGCGTTGAAATGACGGATCTAAAAAAAACCCGAGTCTAAGGGGTTGACACACAACCCGGGTGTCCAGAATCCAAAGAGAGGTCTGATTGCTGTGCCGTTCACTGTGACACGACCGGGTGGGTTAAATTGACGTGTGCGAACTGACTGAATCCGATTGGATTCCGTATTGGGTTGGGCGTTGAAATGATGGATCTCAAAAAACACGAGTCTAGGATGTTAAACACACAACCTGGGGGTCAAAATCCCAAATAGAGATCCAATCGGTGTGCCTCTCACTCCGACATGACCGGGTGGGTTAATTGACGTGTGCGAACTGACGGAATCTGATTTGAATTTCCGGATTGGGTTGGGCGTTGAAATGACCGATATATGAAACCCTGAGTCTAAGGGGTCAAAACACACAACCCGTGGGTCTAAAATCCAATAGAGATTTGATCGGCATGCCGTTCATTCCGACACGACCGGGTGGGTTAAATTGACGTGTGCGAACTGACGGAATCCAATTTGGATTCCGGATTGGGTTGGGCGTTGAAATGACGGATCTCAAAAACCCGAGTCTGAGCGGTCAAACCACACAGCCCGGGGTCCAAAATCCCAAATAGGGATCTGATCGGTGTGCCGTTCACTCCGACACGACCGGGGGGTTAACTTGACGTGTGCGAACTGACGGAATAGGATTTGGATTCCCGGATTGGGCTGGGCGTTGAAATGATGGATCTATAAAAATCTTAGTCTAAGGGGTCAAAACATACAACCCGGGGTCCAAAATCCGAAATAGAGATTTGATCGTCATGCCGTTCACTCCGACACGACCGGTGGGTTAAATTGACGTGTGCGAACTGACGGAATCTAATTTGGATTCCCGGATTGGGTTGGGCGTTGGAATGACGGATCTAAAAAAACCAGTCTAAAGGGTCAAAACCATGACCCGTTGGACCAAAATCCCAAATAGGGATCTGATCGGCATGTCGTTTGCTCCGACACGACGGTGGGTAAAATTGACGTGTGCCAACTGACGGAATCCGATTTGGATTCCCGGATTGGGTCGGCATTGAAATGACGGATCTAAAAAAACTAGTCTAAAGGGTCAAAACATACAACCCGGGGGTCCAAAATCTCAAATTGGGATCTGATCGGCGTGCCGTTCACTCCGACACGACCGGGTGGGTTAATTGACGTGTGCGAACTGACGGAATCCGATTTGGATTCTTGGATTGGGTGGGGCGTTGAAATGACGGATCTTAAAAAAACCCGAGTCTAAGGGGTTTAACACACACAACCCGGGGGTCCAGAATCCCAAAGAGAGGTCTGATTGCTGTGCGTTCACTGCGACACGACTGGGTTGGTTAAATTGACGTGTGCGAACTGACTGAATCCGATTGGATTTCCGTATTGGGTTGGGCGTTGAAATGACGGATCTCAAAAACACGAGTCTAGGATGTTAAAACACACAACCTGGGGGTCCAAAATCCCAAATAGAGATCCAATCGGTGTGCCTCTCACTCCGACATGACCGGGTGGGTTAAATTGACGTGTGCGAACTGACGGAATCTGATTTGAATTTCCGGATTGGGTTGGGCGTTGAAATGACGGATATATAAAAACCTGAGTCTAAGGGGTCAAAACACACAACCCGGGGGTCTAAAATCCCAAATAGAGATTTGATCGGCATGCCGTTCATTCCGACACGACCGGGTGGGTTAAATTGACGTGTGCGAACTGACGGAATCCAATTTGGATTCCCGGATTGGGTTGGGCGTTGAAATGACGGATCTCAAAAAACCCGAGTCTGAGGGGTCAAACCACACAGCCCGGGAGTCCAAAATCCCAAATAGGGATCTGATCGGTGTGCCGTTCACACCGACACGACCGGGTGGGTTAACTTGACGTGTGCGAACTGACGGAATCGGATTTGGATTCCCGGATTAGGCTGGGCGTTGAAATGATGGATCTATAAAAATCTTAGTCTAAGGGGTCAAAACATACAACCCGGGGGTCCAAAATCCCAAATAGAGATTTGATCGTCGTGCCGTTCACTCCGACACGACCGGGTGGGTTAAATTGACGTGTGCGAACTGACGGAATCTAATTTGGATTCCCGGATTGGGTTGGGCGTTGGAATGACGGATCTAAAAAAAACCAGTCTAAAGGGTCAAAACACATGACCCGGTGGACCAAATCCCAAATAGGGATCTGATCGGCATGTCGTTTGCTCCGACACGACCGGTGGGTAAAATTGACGTGTGCGAACTGACGGAATCCGATTTGGATTCCCGGATTGTGTTGGGCATTGAAATGACGGATCTAAAAAAAACTAGTCTAAAGGGTCAAAACATACAACCCGGGGGTCCAAAATCTCAAATTGGGATCTGATCGGCGTGCCGTTCACTCCGACACGACCGGGTGGGTTAAATTGATGTGTGCGAACTGACGGAATCCAATTTGGATTCCCGGATTGGGTGGGCCGTTGAAGTGACGGATCTAAAAAAACCCGAGTCTAAGGGGTTTGACACACAACCCGGGGGTCCAGAATCCCAAAGAGAGGTCTGATCGGTGTGTCGTTCGCTGTGACACGACCGGGTGGGTTAAATTGACGTGTGCGAACTGACGGAATCCGATTTTGATTTTCAGATTGGGTTGGGCGTTGAAATGAAGGATCTCAAAAAACCCGAGTCTAGGGGGTCAAATCACACAACATGGGGGTGCAAAATCCCAAATAGAGATCTGATCGGTGTGCCTCTCACTCTGACACGACTGGGTGGGTTAAATTGACGTGTGCGAACTGACGGAATCCGATTTGGATTCCCAGATTGGGTTGGGCGTTGAAATGACGGATCTAAAAAAAATCTGAGTCTAAAGGGTCAAAACACACAACCCGGGGGTCCAAAATCCCAAATAGGGATCTGATCGGCATGTCGTTTGCTCCGACACGACCGGTGGGTTAAATTGACGTGTGCGAACTGACGGAATCCGATTTGCATTCCCGGATTGGGTTGGGCATTGAAATGACGGATCTAAAAAAAACTAGTCTAAAGGGTCAAAATATACAACCCGGGGGTCCAAAATATCAAATTGGGATCTGATCGGCGTGCCGTTCACTCCGACACGACCGGGTGGGTTAAATTGACGTGTGCGAACTGACGGAATCCGATTTGGATTCCCGAATTGGGTGGGGCGTTGAAATGACGGATCTAAAAAAAACCCGAGTCTAAGGGGTTTGACACACAACCCGGGGGTCCAGAATCCCAAAGAGAGGTCTGATTGCTGTGCCGTTCACTGCGACACGATTGGGTTGGTTAAATTGACGTGCGAACTGACTGAATCCGATTGGATTTCCGTATTGGTTTGGGCGTTGAAATGACGGATCTCAAAAAACACGAGTCTAGGATGTTAAAACACACAACCTGGGGGTCCAAAATCCCAAATAGAGATCCAATCGGTGTGCCTCTCACTCCGACATGACCGGGTGGGTTAAATTGACGTGTGCGAACTGACGGAATCTGATTTGAATTTCCGGATTGGGTTGGGCGTTGAAATGACGGATATATAAAACCTGAGCCTAAGGGGTCAAAACACACAACCCGGGGGTCTAAAATCCCAAATAGAGATTTGATCGGCATGCCGTTCATTCCGACACGCCCGGGTGGGTTAAATTGACGTGTGCGAACTGACGGAATCCAATTTGGATTCCCGGATTGGGTTGGGCGTTGAAATGACGGATCTCAAAAACCCGAGTCTGAGGCGTCAAACCACACAGCCCGGGGGTCCAAAATCCCAAATAGGGATATGATCGGTGTGCCGTTCACTCCGACACGACCGGGTGGGTTAACTTGACGTGTGCGAACTGACGGAATCGGATTTGGATTTTCGGATTGGGTTGGGCATTGAAATGATGGATCTATAAAAATCTTAGTCTAAGGGGTCAAAACATACAACCCGGTGGTCCAAAATCCCAAATAGAGATTTGATCGTAGTGCCGTTCACTCTGACACGACCGAGTGGGTTAAATTGATGTGTGCGAACTGACGGAATCTAATTTGGATTCCCGGATTGGGTTGGGCGTTGGAATGACGGATCTAAAAAAAACCAGTCTAAAGGGTCAAAACACACGACCCGGTGGACCAAAATCCCAAATAGGGATCTGATCGGCATGTCGTTTGCTCCGACACGACCGGTAGGTAAAATTGACGTGTGCGAACTGACGGAATCCGATTTGGATTACCGGATTGGGTTGGGCATTGAAAAGACGGATCTAAAAAAAACTAGTCTAAAGGGTCAAAACATACAACCCGGGGGTCCAAAATCTCAAATTGGTATCTGATCGGCGTGCCGTTCACTCCCACACTACTGGGTGGGTTAAATTGACGTGTGCGAACTGACGGAATCCGATTTGGATTCCCGGATTGAGTGGGGCGTTGAAATGACGGATCTAAAAAAACCCGAGTCTAAGGGGTTTGACACACAACCCGGGGGGTCCAGAATGCGAAAGAGAGGTTTGAATGCTGTGCCGTTCACTGCGACACGACTGGGTGGGTTAAATTGACGTGTGCGAACTGACAGAATCCGATTGGATTTCCGGATTGGGTTGGCCGTTGAAATGATGGATCTCAAAAAACCCGAGTCTAGGATGTCAAAACAAACAACCTGGGGGTCCAAAATACCAAATAGAGATCTGATCGGTGTGCCTCTAACTCCGACACGACCGGGTGGGTTAAATTGACGTGTGCGAACTGACGGAATCTGATTTGGATTCCCAGTTTGGGTTGGGCGTTGAAATGACGGATATATAAAAACCTGAGTCTAAGGGGTCAAAACACACAACCCGGGGGTCTAAAATCTCAAAAAGAGATTTGATCGGCATGTCGTTCACTCCGACACGACCGGGTGGGTTAAATTGACGTGTGCAAACTGACAGAATCCGATTTGGATTCTCGGATTGGGTTGGGCGTTGAAATGACGGATCTCAAAAAACCCGAGTCTAAGGGGTCAAAACACACAGCCCGGGGTCCAAAATCTCAAATAGAGATCTGATCGGTGTGCCGTTCACTCCGACACGACCGGGTGGGTGAATTTGACGTGTGCGAACTGACGGAATCAGATTTGGATTCCTGGATTGGGTTGGGCATTGAAATGAAGGATCTATAAAAATCTTAGTCTAAGGGGTCAAAACATACAACCTGGGGGTCCAAAATCCCAAATAGAGATTTGATCGTCGTGCCGTTCACTCCGACACGACCGAGTGGGTTAAATTGACGTGTGCGAACTAACGGAATCTAATTTCGATTTCCGGATTGGGTTGGGCGTTGGAATGACGGATCTAAAAAAAAGCAGTCTAAAGGGTCAAAACACACGACCCGGTGGACCAAAATCCCAAATAGGGATCTGATCGGCATGTCGTTTGCTCCAACACGACCGGGTGGGTTAAATTGACGTGTGCAAACTGACGGAATCCGATTTAGATTCCTAGATTGGGTTGGACATTGAAATGACAAATCTAAAAAAAACTAGTCTAAAGTGTCAAAACATACAACCCGGGGATCCAAAATCTCAAATTGGGATCTGATCGGCGTGCCTTTCACTCCCACACTACCGGGTTGGTTAAATTGACGTGTGCGAACTGACGGAATCCGATTTGGATTCCCGGATTGGGTGGGGCGTTCAAATGACGGATCTAAAAAAAACCGGGTCTAAGGGGTTTAAGACACAACCCGGGGGTCCAGAATCCCAAAGAGAGGTCTGATCGGTGTGTCGTTCGCTGTGACACGACCGGATGGGTTAAATTGACGTGTGCGAACTGACGGAATCCGATTTTGATTTTCGGATTGGGTTGGGCGTTGAAATGACGGATCTCAAAAAACCCGAGTCTACAGGGTCAAATCACACAACATGGGGGTGCAAAATCCCAAATAGAGATCTGACCGGTGTGCCTCTCACTCTGACACGACTGGGTGGGTTAAATTGACGTGTGCGACTTGACGGAATCCGATTTGGATTCCCAGATTGGGTTGGGCGTTGAAATGACGGATCTAAAAAAAATCTGAGTCTAAAGGGTCAAAACACACAACCCGGGGGTCCAAAATCCCAAATAGGGATCTGATCGGCATGTCGTTTGCTCCGACTCGACCGGTGGGTTAAATTGACGTGTGCGAACTGACGGAATCCGATTTGCATTCCCGGATTGGGTTGGCCATTGAAATGACGGATCTAAAAAAAACTAGTGTAAAGGGTCAAAACATACAACCCGGGGGTCCAAAATCTCAAATTGGGATCTGATCGGCGTGCCGTTCACTCCGACACGACCGGGTGGGTTAAATTGACGTGTACGAACTGACGGAATCCGATTTGGATTCCCGGATTGGGGGGGGCGTTGAAATGACGGATCTAAAAAAAACCCGAGTCTAAGGGGTTTGACACACACAACCCGGGGGTCCAGAATCCCAAAGAGAGGTCTGATTGCTGTGCCGTTAACTGTGACACGACCGGGTGGGTTAAATTGACGTGTGCGAACTGACTGAATCCGATTGGATTTTCGTATTGGGTTGGGCGTTGAAATGATGGATCTCAAAAAACACGAGTCTAGGATGTCAAAACACACAACCTGGGGGTCCAAAATACCAAATAAAGATCTGATCGATGTGCCTCTCACTCTGACACGACCGGGTGGGTTAAATTGACGTGTGCGAACTGACGGAATCTGATTTGGATTCCCGGATTGGGTTGGGCGTTGAAATGACGGATATATAAAAACCTGAGTCTAAGTTGTCAAAACACACAACCCGGGGTCTAAAATCCCAAATAGAGATTTGATCGGCATGCCGTTCACTCCGACACGACTGGGTGGGTTAAATTGACGTGTGCGAACTGACGGAATCCGATTTGGATTCCCGGATTGGGTTGGGCGTTGAAATGACGGATCTCAAAAAACCCGAGTCTAAGGGGTCAAAACACATAGCCCGGGGGTCCAAAATCTCAAATAGAGATCTGATCGGTGTGCCGTTCACTCCGACACGACCGGGTGGGTTAATTTGACGTGTGCGAACTGACGTTATCGGATTTGGATTCCCGGATTGGGTTGGGCGTTGAAATGAAGGATCTATAAAAATCTTAGTCTAAGGGGTCAATACAGAGAACCCGGGGGTCCAAAATCTTGATCGTCGTGCCGTTCACTCCGACACGACCGAGTGGGTTAAATTGACGTGTGCGAACTGACGGAATCTAATTTGGATTCCCGGATTGGGTTGGGCGTTGGAATGACGGATCCAAAAAAACCAATCTAAAGGGTCAAAACACGACCCGGTGGACCAAAATCCCAAATAGGGATCTGATCGGCATGCCGTTTGCTCCAACACGACCGTGTGGTTAAATTGACGTGTGCAAACTGACGGAATCTGATTTAGATTCCTGGATTGGGTTGGGCATTGAAATGACAAATCTAAAAAAAACTAGTCTAAAGTGTCAAAACATACAACCCGGGGGTCCAAAATCTCAAATTGGGATCTGATCGGCGTGCCGTTCACTCCCACACTACCGGGTGGGTTAAATTGACGTGTGCGAACTGACGGAATCCGATTTGGATTCCCGGATTGGGTGGGGCGTTGAAGTGACGGATCTAAAAAACCCGAGTCTAAGGGGTTTGACACACAGAAGCTTATCCATAGTTTGATCTGTAGGTTTACCTGAAGTCAGATGGTGTCCCTGCCTTTTTCCTTGCTCCCGGTTCATAGAAGGTTGCATACTGTCTTTCGTCATATCACCATGCAGAGCATTAATTGAGGTACGTCCAAATCCCTGCATGCGTGCATGGCTGGCCTCTTCCACGTGAAAGAGTTGAGCGTCTTCCTCGTGTGCGATGGATGTAGACGGGCTTTGCTTGCTGGCCTCTTTTCCTTGTTTTAAAACACTGCCATGCGTCATTCCCTCCTTACGAAGAAGCGAAATATTATCTTGCCTACTTTGGTTGCGCTGAGAAAAAGGATGTAAGGAAGATGCGGACTGTTGCAGACAGTCCCCACTTCCCTTCTTAGAATTTGCAATATTGTAAATGCCCAGTTTACAATATTCTTCCTCTCCCTTGCCATTGTCTTTCTTTCTAATGATGCGCTCACAAGGAGCTAGAGAGGAAGGTAGAGAAGCGTCCTGGATACCATCCATATCTATGTTATCTTCCAAAGCAGCGTACCTATTACAATTTGCGGGAAGGATTGCCACATCAGCTGAACGAATAGGAGAGGGTGTAACCCGCACGACCACTGAGTCAAGAATCTCATCTGAGTCACTCACACGAGTGGGCTCATTTTCTTCAAGAAAAATCCTACCAGAAGGCTGCGTCAATGGTTGAACAGGATCCTTCTTCTTTGGTCTCCAAACTCTCAACATCTTAGCATCACTTGGAACTGCACGACATTCACCATTGCTATGACCAAAAGTTTTGCAAGTTTCACAAACAACTGGTTTCCATTCATAGTGTACCGGAATAGCTTCTATAGAACCATCAACATCCATCACTGATAGCTCAGAAGGAAAGGAGGCATCGGCATCCATCAAAACACAAACTCGGGCAAACAACAGTCTCTTCCGGGAAGCAGTCAATACGTCCATGTTGAGGGGACGTCCTAGAAGACTAGCTAACTTACTCAATCCTCTTGCAGACCACCATTTGAGAGGAAGGCTAGGGAATCTCACCCAGACAGGCATGGATAGGAGCGACTCCTTTTCCATTTGAAGATCCGGGTTCCATCTCCGAAGAACAAGAGGATGGCCCCTTATACACCAGAATCCGTCAAGAACTCTCTGCAAATCTTCTTCTTGATTGAAAACAACTAAAAAGAAACCTCCTTCACGCATCAACAATTCGATCTCACCCTTTGGTTTCTAGAAGTTCACAATGAATGATCGAAGAGCAGTGAAAATTGGCTTCATACCAATGCAGTATCCCATAATGGCTGGATCAAGGAAAAGTACTTTAAGAGAAAATCTGTTTGGTGTGTTGAACCCAAATCTTACTATTCGGCTGCAATCAAAGGTATTTTGAAAGCTAGAAAATGGCTGGTTGAGCATGTTTCTTATGTTATTTCTACAGGAAATAATACTAGCATGTGGTATGACCCTTGGATCAATGGAAAAAGCATATACCAATTGTATGGTGATAGGATAAGACAAGATTTGGGTGCTCCTAGAAATTTGCAGATTTCTAGTTTCATCCATGAAGGGGATTGGAGACTCCCAAATGCAACTACTCATGAAATGATCACTCTCTGGCCTCAAATTGCTGCAATTCCTATCAGGAATAGTGGAGAAGATGCAATCATATGGAAGCATAATAATGGAAAATTCAATATTACCTCAGCCTGGAATGAAATCAGAATCAAAGGCATTACTTGGCACTACAATAGATGGACCTGGGATCGGCCTACAATTCAGAAATTCTCTTTATGCACTTGGCAGGCTTTGCATAACAAGCTTCCTACTATTGATAATCTGCAAAGGAAAGGTAGAATTTTGGCTAATCAATGTGTTCTTTGCTTGAATGATAATGAGAGTGCTGATCATTTGTATTTTACCTGCACTTACACTAGCTGGATTTGGAAATGTATCTTGAGCAGATATGACTTATCTAGAAAGCCTCACAATTCTCTTCATAATGAAATCTATGCACTTCAGCAAGAGTTTCCTAAGAGTGGTATTCTATCTTTGATGGTGAAAGTGGCAATCAGAACAGCTATCTGGTGGATATGGAGAGAGAGATGCATTAGAATTTTTGAAGGGAAAAGAAAAGATAAAGTTCACATATTGCTTGAGATTCTGCATGATATCAGAAGTAGCATGGAAATGAAGGTTAAGAATGCCAAATTATCTCCTCGTGAGAAAGGGGTTTTAACTAGGTTCAACTTTACCATTCATTAGATTACATCATTAAAGCTTATTAGTCTACCTGGTTCTAGTATGTTTTGATTTAATTTATGATTCTACTTTGCAATTCTCTGCTTGGACTCCTTCTACTAACCTTTCAGGTTCATGGCTTGGCTGATACCGCACATCTATGGGTAGTCTTCTACCATTTTCCAGCATGGAGCTTAAAAGGATTTGGGTGAAAGCTTTGTTATGTAACTCCTTATTCCATAGTCTACGGATTGTGTAGTCATGGAATAGCTTTATTGAAGTTTTCAGCTTTGTTTTACTAGATTGTAGTTTGGTGGAGTGAGAACATTCCTCCCCTTTGGGGTAGGGGTGCACTCTCCTGAATTCATCTAGTAGTTTTGTACCTCTGGTCATGACTTGTATTGTCACGTCCTAATAAAAGGCTATTTATTGGGAAATGACAGAAAACAGGCACAAAGTAATAACATTTATGTTTATTCATTATAACGCAGTCTGCGGAAGTCTTATTACATAAAGCTCCTCATTACACACTAAGTGAGGAGTAAGGATGAGTAGCTACTACTCATAACACTTTACAAGTACGCAACTAAAGCAGTAAATGGTTGGTTGACTCGTCATCGGTGTCCACTCTGCACACAGCCCATTTTACACTTCTCCCTCATCTTGATTACCTGAAAAGGGAAGGATGGGTGAGCTAACTAGCCCAGTAGAATTCAAATCCTTAAATCAAAGGATCAGGAACACATGATAATTTAGGTAAGAACATGAATGGTATCAAGAACAGGCAGATAACCAAGATAACATGTCAGTGAATGTATAACAGTAGTATGAAAACATAGGCATACTCAGAAATTCATATTAAGGCTCAGGTTCGGAGTCATATAAATATTCACACAGGACAGGTAATAGGATGAACGGATATCAAAGAAGCAATACCAGATCTCAGAATAGTAGCTTGATACAGTGATAGTAAAACTCAGGTCATGCTCAAGTATATAGCTCACGAATTGGTTCATATATCAGTTCACACAATACAGGAAGTATGATGACCATAATCAGGAAATAGTGATGCAATGCCAAACATCTCGGTATCCTTATCACTCCCGTACGGCCCGTAATGAATTCGGGTGCTCCTCCCAGGACTGGACCAGCCCTATTTGCACAGGCATATCAGTCAGGTGGGGTCCAAGGACCCAATAAATGTCATCATCATAAGTTTATCATATCTCACAAGGTGTTCAAGCCTTTGAACTCTCAAGTCATCAAGTAATATAAACTTAGTTGTCGAATACAGGAGAATGGACTCAACGGAGTACCATTTGGAGTTGACGGTTTCAAGGATAATTCAATAATGAGTAAGGTATCCAAAGTGGGTAATCTTTATGGTAGAATGACAGAAAATATCAAAGTAAATAAGAGGGTAATTTGGTAGGCTATTAGGATGAACTTTGAACAAGGATTTACACATGTAAGAGTGCTGAAATCCAAGGCAGGACAGTAGCTGTCGACAGGAAGGAAGGATCTGTCGACAGATGGCACAGACAGAGCTCAGGTTTGCTGGCTCTGTGGGTATCTGTCGACAGCAACAAGGGATCTGTCGACAGATCCACACAGTCCAGAAACCTGGAGTTCTGGAAACATGCGCCTGTCGACAGCTCTTGGGCTGGCTGTCGACAGGAAGCAGCAGAACTTCTGTAAATCTGTTTAAATCCATTCTAAGCACCCTAATTATAGATCTTATAATTCAAGGCATGATTGATATCAAATGGAAGAGTCTAAATAGAGTTTTCACAGTGGTTTATAAACTAAACAGTCGAGATGCAACAAGAGATTGATAATTCGAACTTGGTCGGCTATAAACTAATGTAGTGTAGTATTGGAAGCATGAGCTTGATAGCAATGGTTTATTGGAAAATTCCTATAAGATGGACACTAAAACTCAAGGTATTTCATGAATCCAAGTCAATGTTCGAATTATCAACCATCTAAACCAAAATCCTCACACTGTTCTAAGGATATGTTTACTTCTACCAGAACTCTATATCATGAACTTGAATCAAAGGTGGAAGAAGAAGAAGAGATGATCTGGAGGTAAAATAAGTATCTCTTCCTCCCTAACGTAATAATATTCATCAAAACTAGACGAAAACTAGTAAGATTACAGTTATATCAACTTGGCTACTCAACACGAGTTATTTATCATGTGTGGAGAACAAGATTAAGGAAAAGGAGATGAATCCTACCTTATTGAAGAATAAGCCTTCACGTTTTCCTAACTAAAAAACCTATCCCAGGAATAGAAATGCTTCTCCCCAAAGGTAATGGAGTTCCAGTAATGTTTACACCGAGGTGAGAGCAGCTACAGTAGTAAAACAAGAGTAGAAGTATATTGCAAGTGCGATGGAGCTTGCAACTTCCAGTAGCTTCTCCTACAGCAGACCCAGTAGCTTCTCCCACACTCTTCTAGAAACAAGGAGCAGTGGAAGATAAGAACAAGGGTGCAAGAACAAGAGAAAATAGCAGAAGCTTGCGTTAGAAAGGTTTGCAAGCTGTTTACGGTACAGGTTTTATAACCCCAAGCTTTTTCATGCACAAAGACACGTCAACCATGAGGTGTCATGGTAGAAACCCTTTGGTTTTTACCTTAACACGTTGCACATGCAAGGATTCCCAAGCTCCCACGTAGTTAACCTTTATGATTACCCCAACCTTAGGTGTGCTGGCCTCTCCAAGACTCTACACGTAAGTACCCAGAAAATCCCATAAATTGGCCACCGTAATTGGCCCTTAAATCAGCTGGCCCAAAGATCCCTATGAAAACCTATCCAAATGGTGTCCATTTGCATTGAAATTTTAACCATAGACTAATATAATAATTTTACTAATTGTGGTGATTTTTAATTAATTTTTGGAATTTAGTTTACAGTAGGTGAAAAATCACCCGGAAAATGGTCGCGTCGACTTAATCTCAAAATCCGTACGTCGAAAAATTCAGATAATTACATATTTAATTTCTCCACATTTTCTGGAAATTATGATGTTCTCGGATTTTTATTTCGATGTCGTTTTCCGGTATCACCCTGTGGAGGCACGCACTTCGAGGTACGATACTGGAATAACGTTCATTACCACTATTTAAGTCTATCATCTAATTATCATAATTTATTAATAACCCTAAGGTATTTTAACCAAATTACTTCTATTTTCTTAATATTTTAAATTTCTGGGGCGTTACAACTCTCCCCCACTAAAAGAAATTTGGTCCTCCAAATTTTAATAAAACGAGAGTATGTTTACTCACCTGGAAATAATTCTGGGCACTGGTTCTTGATGGTATTTTCTAATCCCAGGTTGCTTCTTCTTGTCCTCGTTTATTCCATTGAATCTTTAACAATGGAACTTCCTTGCTCCATAGTGCTTTATTTTTCGATCCAGAATTTGCACGTCTTTCTACATATACCAAATTTTCTTGTATCTCCAAATCTTGATATTCAATGTTGTGATCGATGGGCTTCTCCTAAGATCCACTTCTTAATCTCGGAATTATCCGGTACACATAATTTGTTCCGAAACTGAAGATTTCCATGAATGTCTTCATTAAATTCAAGTCTAAAAGCCAACTTTTCTCTAATTTCTCTCAACACAAGATCATTGTCCTATTGCTCTCCAATTTGTTTCAACATATCTGACTGAATTGTTAAGTTATCAACTACAATTCTTTCTTCTTGTAATTCAATCTTTAAACTTAATGCGGAAAATTCCTCCAATAATTTCCATTCCCTTACTTACAATTGGATTACCTTGACTATAGATTTCTGCTAAGTGCATCCGCTATATATATATATATATATATATTTTTTGGATGGTATTCAATTTTGAAATTATAATCCCACTTGTCTAGGCATATCAAATCACCGGGTAAATTTTGTCCTTTAACTGAAATCCGACTAGCAAGGTAATATTTCTTAAGTTTCTTATCCCTACTCAAAGGAATTGTTACCTCAAGTTGTGTAGACAATAGTTCTGATTTTACTTCTAAAGATTTAGCAAACTCATAACTAATAAAAGAATGCGTAGCTCCTGAATCAAACAACACATACGCAGGCTTTGAGTTTACTAGCAATGCACCTTTTATCAGTCTGCCTTCCTGCGGAGATTCAGGTTCCACATCCTGAATGGCATTTAGTCTTCCTTGCTTTCCTCGGGAATTCTGATTCTTTGGTGCATTCTTGGGCATCGGACAATCCGAAATTCGATGTTGAGTACTACCGCAACGGAGACAAGCACCCAACCTACGCCAACAGTCCTCAGCCTTATGCCCACTAAGATGGCAATGCTGGCATACCCCCTTCTTTCCATTAGAAGTTTTTCCTGCCTTCTTATTTATTTGCTGAACTTTCGGGGTATTTCCCAACTCAAACTTTCTCTTATGATCAGAAGATCCTTCTCCAGATTTCCCTCTAATCTTTTCCACAGTGTCATTTGCAGCCTCTAATGCTAAGGCTCTCTTAACCATTTCTGAGTAGGTAGTGATCAGGTGAGGGGTTAACTGCATAATAAATTGGGGACGTAGCCCATTCATAAACCTCTTGGCTTTTAATTTCTCCGTAGCTATAAGATGCGGAGCATACTTTGACAATCGAGCAAATTGTGCCTCATATTCCGATACCGACATCCTTAATTGTTTCAAATTGGCAAACTCATTCGCCTTCCTTTCTTGAATTACTTCAGAAAAGTACTGGTCATTAAATAATTCTACGAATTCCTCCCAACTAACTTGTGTTGAATCTGCCAAGGTTGCCTCTACAGTTTCCCACCACGCTCGGGCATCCCGATCTAACTGAAATGTTGTCAAACAAACTTTTTCTTCTTCTGTACATTTCATTATCTTAAAAATTCGCTCAATATCCTTCAACCAGTTCTCAGCTTCATCCGGATCCGTACTTCCTGCAAATCTCGGAGGGTCCAGGCTTCGAAAATCCTTAAATAAACTTGTTCCAGTATGACTATTGTTCTTGGCTACTGTTTTCATTACTCGAGTCAAGTCATGCATTGAATTTTCCATCTTCTTCCAGTTAATGTCACTTCCATCCATAGATAACTTGGAAGAGTATCTGAGATATTCAATAAGGCATACATCAATTTCTATAATCAAACCATGTAAATTTCATCATGCACAGGCTTTAGATTCACAACACCCTAGTTCCATTAACCAGTCAGAAGATATATAACATTTTACATCACTACTTGTCCATAAGCTTCGTGAGATTTAAAACAATCTTGAAATTTTGATTCATCAATTATGTGAGTGTTAAACACATTTAAGTTATTAAAGAGTCTTACTTGGTTTAGTAAGGAATGGATGTAGATTATATAATCTATCTCAGTGGTATAATAATTTAAAATCCAAGAAAATTGGAAAGTTAACGGAAGAATAAATCACGAGGATAGTCATGAAATCTATATGATCGATTGAATCATTCATTTACTAATTTTAGAGTTGGATATAATAACATATCAATGCAAAAGTCATTGTGACGTAAATTAAGGGATGAACAGGTTTGACTTTTCCTTCAGTAGGAGAGGGCTCCCTTGGAGAAGTCATATGTGTGTTATCATTTTTCACCGGACCTTGAATTTTTATCATTCTACTAGGTTTATTGAATTATGAAATTTTTAGGTAGGCCAAATTGTGAGAAATTAGAAAGACGCTATTTTGATAGAATCGCAAAATCGTTTTTCTTCTTCGGTGGGAGAGTTGACTTTTTATTGGTAAGAGATATGATTTTTCTGATATTTTTATTGGATTCAAATGGGGGGTACTTCCTTATTTACATGTAATATCTTAAGTAAATGAAACATCAAATTATAACATTTACTTAAATGATATGGAATGTAAATAAGGTATGAGTTTCAGTTCTACAGAGTGCCTGATGACTCTTCTGACTGACTGAAGAAGGACCAGTTCATCACAGACTGGTGTCTGTCGACAGCTTGGAAGTGGCTGTCGACAGATAGCAACAGACAGAGCAAGGTTTTTCTGGTTCTGAGGGTATCTGTCGACAGACCAGAGTCGGCTGTCGACAGGTGAAGGACATCTGTCGACAGATCAAGGCTATCTGTCGACAGTTACTGACAGTTTTGTATTTCTGGGTTCTGGAAGCATGTTACCTGTCGACAGGTAAATGCTGGCTGTCGACAGGTGTGATCTAAACTTCCAGGAATCTTGAAAAACTACCATAGGAAATTCTACCAAGTGTTCCTATGAATCTTTACATGATTGACAACATTTTCTTACTTCTAATAGGATGAGTTTCATAGTATGCTTGAGTCATAATATAAACTTTAACTAAAGCATGGTTACAAGAAATAGAACAACACATCTATGGTTGTTTCAAGTGTGTATACATGGTAAACACTTTAATTATGAAGTTCTTGTGTAGGAATAAGAAGCAAGAATAAAAGAAAGAAGGAATCCTCTAAATTTTCATTTCATACTCAATACAATCTATATCCAACTATACTTATCTAGCTTAACCTCAGGCTTTCTACCCATCCTCACAGGTTATCCCTAGGTTTATCGACCTAAGGCTCTGATACCAAATTATCTGTCACGTCCTAATAAAAGGCTATTTATTGGGAAATGACAGAAAACAGGCACAAAGTAATAACATTTATGTTTATTCATTATAACGCAGTCTGCGGAAGTCTTATTACATAAAGCTCCTCATTACACACTAAGTGAGGAGTAAGGATGAGTAGCTACTACTCATAACACTTTACAAGTACGCAACTAAAGCAGTAAATGGTTGGTTGACTCGTCATCGGTGTCCACTCTGCACACAGCCCATTTTACACTTCTCCCTCATCTTGATTACCTGAAAAGGGAAGGATGGGTGAGCTAACTAGCCCAGTAGAATTCAAATCCTTAAATCAAAGGATCAGGAACACATGATAATTTAGGTAAGAACATGAATGGTATCAAGAACAGGCAGATAACCAAGATAACATGTCAGTGAATGTATAACAGTAGTATGAAAACATAGGCATACTCAGAAATTCATATTAAGGCTCAGGTTCGGAGTCATATAAATATTCACACAGGACAGGTAATAGGATGAACGGATATCAAAGAAGCAATACCAGATCTCAGAATAGTAGCTTGATACAGTGATAGTAAAACTCAGGTCATGCTCAAGTATATAGCTCACGAATTGGTTCATATATCAGTTCACACAATACAGGAAGTATGATGACCATAATCAGGAAATAGTGATGCAATGCCAAACATCCCGGTATCCTTATCACTCCCGTACGGCCCGTAATGAATTCGGGTGCTCCTCCCAGGACTGGACCAGCCCTATTTGCACAGGCATATCAGTCAGGTGGGGTCCAAGGACCCAATAAATGTCATCATCATAAGTTTATCATATCTCACAAGGTGTTCAAGCCTTTGAACTCTCAAGTCATCAAGTAATATAAACTTAGTTGTCGAATACA
Source organism: Colocasia esculenta (assembly GCA_014218235.1). Lineage (NCBI taxonomy): Eukaryota > Viridiplantae > Streptophyta > Magnoliopsida > Alismatales > Araceae > Colocasia > Colocasia esculenta. The sequence goes on along the minus strand of CM024765.1, from coordinate 30,804,431 downwards.
GGAGAATGGACTCAACGGAGTACCATTTGGAGTTGACGGTTTCAAGGATAATTCAATAATGAGTAAGGTATCCAAAGTGGGTAATCTTTATGGTAGAATGACAGAAAATATCAAAGTAAATAAGAGGGTAATTTGGTAGGCTATTAGGATGAACTTTGAACAAGGATTTACACATGTAAGAGTGCTGAAATCCAAGGCAGGACAGTAGCTGTCGACAGGAAGGAAGGATCTGTCGACAGATGGCACAGACAGAGCTCAGGTTTGCTGGCTCTGTGGGTATCTGTCGACAGCAACAAGGGATCTGTCGACAGATCCACACAGTCCAGAAACCTGGAGTTCTGGAAACATGCGCCTGTCGACAGCTCTTGGGCTGGCTGTCGACAGGAAGCAGCAGAACTTCTGTAAATCTGTTTAAATCCATTCTAAGCACCCTAATTATAGATCTTATAATTCAAGGCATGATTGATATCAAATGGAAGAGTCTAAATAGAGTTTTCACAGTGGTTTATAAACTAAACAGTCGAGATGCAACAAGAGATTGATAATTCGAACTTGGTCGGCTATAAACTAATGTAGTGTAGTATTGGAAGCATGAGCTTGATAGCAATGGTTTATTGGAAAATTCCTATAAGATGGACACTAAAACTCAAGGTATTTCATGAATCCAAGTCAATGTTCGAATTATCAACCATCTAAACCAAAATCCTCACACTGTTCTAAGGATATGTTTACTTCTACCAGAACTCTATATCATGAACTTGAATCAAAGGTGGAAGAAGAAGAAGAGATGATCTGGAGGTAAAATAAGTATCTCTTCCTCCCTAACGTAATAATATTCATCAAAACTAGACGAAAACTAGTAAGATTACAGTTATATCAACTTGGCTACTCAACACGAGTTATTTATCATGTGTGGAGAACAAGATTAAGGAAAAGGAGATGAATCCTACCTTATTGAAGAATAAGCCTTCACGTTTTCCTAACTAAAAAACCTATCCCAGGAATAGAAATGCTTCTCCCCAAAGGTAATGGAGTTCCAGTAATGTTTACACCGAGGTGAGAGCAGCTACAGTAGTAAAACAAGAGTAGAAGTATATTGCAAGTGCGATGGAGCTTGCAACTTCCAGTAGCTCCTCCTACAGCAGACCCAGTAGCTTCTCCCACACTCTTCTAGAAACAAGGAGCAGTGGAAGATAAGAACAAGGGTGCAAGAACAAGAGAAAATAGCAGAAGCTTGCGTTAGAAAGGTTTGCAAGCTGTTTACGGTACAGGTTTTATAACCCCAAGCTTTTTCATGCACAAAGACACGTCAACCATGAGGTGTCATGGTAGAAACCCTTTGGTTTTTACCTTAACACGTTGCACATGCAAGGATTCCCAAGCTCCCACGTAGTTAACCTTTATGATTACCCCAACCTTAGGTGTGCTGGCCTCTCCAAGACTCTACACGTAAGTACCCAGAAAATCCCATAAATTGGCCACCGTAATTGGCCCTTAAATCAGCTGGCCCAAAGATCCCTATGAAAACCTATCCAAATGGTGTCCATTTGCATTGAAATTTTAACCATAGACTAATATAATAATTTTACTAATTGTGGTGATTTTTAATTAATTTTTGGAATTTAGTTTACAGTAGGTGAAAAATCACCCGAAAAATGGTCGCGTCGACTTAATCTCAAAATCCGTACGTCGAAAAATTCAGATAATTACATATTTAATTTCTCCACAATTTTCTGGAAATTATGATGTTCTCGGATTTTTATTTCGATGTCGTTTTCCGGTATCACCCTGTGGAGGCACGCACTTCGAGGTACGATACTGGAATAACGTTCATTACCACTATTTAAGTCTATCATCTAATTATCATAATTTATTAATAACCCTAAGGTATTTTAACCAAATTACTTCTATTTTCTTAATATTTTAAATTTCTGGGGCGTTACATGTATGATCAAAGGATTTGTAATTATTCATTATTAATACCATTTCTTACTTACCGAAAAAAAAAAGTATCCCATAATGGGATTTGGATGGCGCCAGAAGCAGGAGAGAGAAGCTCTGGGGAACTTGGGCGACCAAAGCCTGGTGGGACTTCTATGGTCTCCACTGGTCTTCCTCCGGCATCCGGTCAGAATGGGAAGACTGCTGATCTTCTCATTCCTTCGGGTGCTTCGTCCAATTCATTACAGAGTGATCATCCTCCTCCTCATGTGGTTTCAAGGGGGCGTTCGCGTTCAAGAGGAAGAGGTAGGTCTTCTTCATCAGCTCCGATCTCATCTACACCAGTGGCTTGGAGTTCTCTCTTCAAGTCGCCTGCAGCAAATCAGTCTTTGGAGCTCCCTTTCATCCAACCAGAGGTTAATAATGGGATCAAGGTTGCTGTTTACGAAGTTCAAGATTCTCATGACCTTATTCCGTCTTGGTCTAGATCTTTGGTAGGCTATGTTATCGGATTAAAAACGACATTTTATCCATTACAAGCTTTCATTAGATCTCGGTGGGGAATCTCTGGTTTTGAATTGCATGTTTTGGAGAATGGATTCTTCATCTGTAAGTTTGATTTAGAGGAAGATTTGAACCGAGTCTTGGAGGGATTCTGGAGCATTAGAGGTCATCCGATGATCTTGAGGAAATGGTCTCCTGAGGTCCGCATGGAGCTGGATAGTCTGAAAAGCATACCTCTTTGGGTCGCTTTCCATGGATTACCTTTGCATCTCTGGACTAAGGAATTCATTGCTAAACTGGCAAGTACTCTTGGTCAGCCTCTTTATCTTGACAAGATGACAGCAGAGATGAAACGTTTGTCTTATGCTCGAGCTTGTATAGAAATCAGTTCAGATGTTCAATTGCCAGAGTTTGTTCACTACAAGGATTTGGATGGCGCAATTAAAAGAATCAGAATATCTTTTCAATGGCGCCCCCGTCCGTGTTCTGCATGTTCTTCCTTCGGTCATGGGGATGGTGCTTGCCGCCCTTTGGACAAGGCCAATGCTAGAGTGGACAAGGTCTTCAGAGTGAAAACTTCATCCTTGAAAGCTGCAGCACCGGTTCCCACTAGAAATTCTTTTCAGGTGCTGTGCGATGAAGAAGAGGAGCCCGCAGCTAGTCTTCAAAGTTCATTGCTAATTGAAAAGTCTAAGCATGTTGCTTCGGAGGTAGTTGACAAGAGAATTGCGCACCACCCTCTCCAAGCTCATGGAGAGAAAATCGCACAAGCGAGAAATGGCTCTCTCTCTAGGTTTCTAGAGAGAGAAGCTCTGGGGTTTGGGGTCGCCGTTCGTGCTGTCTGGGATTACCCCCGCCTCCGGCGGTGGGTAGTCCTCGTCTGTGGGAGTTTCTCTCCTGCAGGCTTCCCTCGTGGCGGTGGCTGCTAGCGGTGGCGGGAAGCGGCTATGGAGGTTATTCCGGTGGGGGCTGTACATGGAGGCCGTCCTCTCTCTATCTCCGGAGAGAGTTTGGCCTCGTCTGGTACAACCGTGAATGTCGCGAGAGATCTGGGTCATAGGCCTGGATCCTCACTAGATGTTCCTGCTCACTGTCCTCCAAGCCATCGTTCTTCTCGTGGGCGATCTAGAGGTAGGTCTCTGTCAAGGAATCCTCCGGTTTCTACCTCGAAGAAGACATGGAGCGAACTCTTTCAAAGAGAACCTTCCATGTCTGGTACCGGGCTGCGACTAGAATACATTGAACCTATATTGCATGGAGATAAGCAGGCGGCTTCGTTCTGCACTCAAGACTTGCAGGAACTTGATGGCTTGTGGCAGTATGCTCTTGTTGGATATATCATAGGGATCAAAACCGCTTATACTCCGCTCAAGAACTTTATCGACAAGCAGTGGAAACCAAAAGGCTCTTACGATCTACACATGAGGATGGGTGGGTTCTTTGTCTGTGTTTTTGCTTTGGAGGAGGATATGCAGACAGTGCTTGAAGGATTCTGGCATGTTAGAGGTCACCCGCTCATTCTACAACGCTGGAATCGTGATGTTAAGTTGGAGAAGGCGATGTTATCTTCTATACCGCTATGGGTTTCTTTTCCTAACCTTCCTCTTCATCTTTGGTCCCATACTTCTCTGAGTAAGATGAGCAGTGTTCTCGGGAAACCGCTTTTCATGGATAAAATGACAGCGATGAGGAAGAGACTAGCTTTCGCCAGGGTTTGTATTCTTATCTCTTCAGAGTTCTCTTTCCCGTCTGAGATTCAAGTTGTTCATTCTTCTGGTGTTATAGAAGATATCATGGTAGAGTATGAGTGGAAACCGAAGGCGTGTTCGGTCTGTTCTTCCTTTGGTCATTCTGATGGATCCTGTCGCCTTGCCTCTACTCGTTCCGAGAAGAACCCAATGAATCATCCTCGACGTGAATGGCGACCAAAATCTAATGTTTTGAATGATGCTATCACCTTGGTTAACAAATTTGATGTTCTAAGTCATGCTAATCAGAATTCTCCGGATATGGTTAGCATCGATAATAATTCTTCATTAGTGCATGCAGTCGTTGAGTCAGTTCTTAGCCCGGTGGAAGATATAGTTCAAAACATGGCTGATGCGACTCCGGTGACTGGCATTCCTGCCGTTGGCTCGGTGGCAACAAGCAAATCCATGGATGCTGATTGCGTAAATCCGGTTTCTAAGAACTTGGTTATTGAGGCGAGACCCCCCCATGCAGGTTCGCGGAATCTGCTGGGGAATCATGATTCTGAGTGCAACTTTCCTACTACAGAAAATCCGGGATCTTCTGGCGATTCCTCGAATTTCTCGGATTCGGGAACTACGGTGGCTGACAACTCTTCACTTGTTAGTATAAATCCGGATTCCATGGCCAAGGTAAGCAATCGTTCTAATCTGGGAAACAGGAATTCTGCTGAAGATATCGCTATGAAAGGAAACCTGGAAGATTCGACTATTGCTTTGGAAGGATCCACCTCCCATGCAGACACGTGCATTTCCCATGCAGAGCCTATCGTGAGTAAGAAGTCTGTGAAGCCTACGGTGACCACTTACATTCCTCCCCATATTGGTGTAAATCCGGGCTCCCATCATATTCCTGATTCTCCTGTATACATTGATTCTTCGTTTGATACATCAAAGCTTAAAGATGTTGACAGGGTGGGTAGAATTGGCCGATCAAAGACAAAGCCAAGGGTTTCGCAAAACTCTCTATGATCATGCATATTATTTCTTGGAATGTGAGAGGTATGAATAGTAAAGCCAAGCAGTTGGCGGTCAAAAAAGAATTATCTCATTACAAGGGAGATATTGTGATCCTATGTGAAACCAAGATTAGTAACTCTAATCTGGACAATGTGAAGAATTATATTGCTCCTCAAGTAAGTGTTTTACATAACTATGCTAGTTCCTGGAGAGGTAGAATTTGGATTATGTGGAAGCATGATTTGTTCTCTCTCACTTTGCTGGATGAGAGTTCTCAATATATCCATGTTCAATGTACAAATAAGAAGACAAATGATAATTTCTTCCTTACGGCTATCTATGGTTCTAATCTTGTGGCGGAGAGAAGAAGACTTTGGGGAGATCTGCTTCAAATATCCAACTCAGTCACTATGCCTTGGATTATTCTTGGAGATATGAACACAGTCCGCTATTCTAATGAGAAGATTGGAGGCCGGCCAATTCTTCCTAGCCATGTGAATGATGTCAACACCTTCTATCAAAAAGCGAGTATGCTTGATCTGCCGCACACAGGTAATTTCTTGTCTTGGTGTAACAGGAAAAGTGGAGCTCAACGTATTTGTGCCCGTTTGGACAGGGTCATTGTTAATACTCATTGGATTAATAGATATGAAGATGGTCTCTTATCTTATGAGAATATGTCTATCTCTGATCACTCTTTGCTTCTGGTTAAAATCAGAGATGAGTCCCACATTTCTAAACCAAGGCCTTTCAAATTCTTCAGCATGTGGACTTCTCATCCTACTTATCATCAGGTTATTCAAGATGCCTGGAGCATTCAAGTAAGGGGTACTCTATTATTCCAGCTTTGTTATAAGCTCAAACTTGTGAAGAAAGCACTTCGTACTTGGAACAAAGAAGTGTTCGGTAATGTTCGGTCTAATACCTCAACTGCTCGAGATGACCTTATCCACTATCAAAATCTGTGTGCTAATAATCCACAAAATGTCACTTATCAAAATCAAGAGCAACAATGTCGAAAGGTTTACACTCAGGCTCTAGAAAGGGAAGAGATGTTTGCCAAACAAAAATCAAAACAACAATGGCTATCCTTGGGTGATTCAAATACCAAGTTCTTTTATGCTGCTATCAAAGCTCGGAAAGTGCATAATTTTATCAGAAGTTGTAAGACTAGTGATGGTAATGTTTTGTATGGTGAATCTGAAATTCGGGATCATGCTATATCTTATTATACTTCGCTTCTGAATAAACATCCTGATAAAGCTTCACCAAATATTCATGTTCGGGCTTCTCTTACGGACACTCAAATTGCTTTCCTTCTGACTCCTTTCACGCCTGAAGATGTTCGCCAGGTTGTTTTTAATTCTCCCAAAGATAAAAGCCCTGGACCTGATGGATTCACTGCTGAATTCTTCATTAATTCTTGGGGGATTGTTGGCGACCTGGTTTCCAAAGCCATTTTGTCCTTCTTCCATGAGGGATGCTGGGAAAAGCAGATTAATTCAACGTTCATTGCTCTGGTGCCCAAAATGTCTGATGCTGATTGTTTGGACCAATTCAGGCCCATTTCCCTGTGCAATTTTATTTACAAAGTTATTACCAAGCTGATGGCCAATAGAATGCAGAATGTTCTTCCATCCCTCATTAGTCAGCATCAAGCGGCTTTCATCTGTGGAAGGAAAATCCAAAGCAATATTCTTCTAGCTAATGATCTTGCAAAGGGAACCAACTGCTCTCTCTCTCTAGCTTTCTAGAGAGAGATGCTCTGAGGTTTGTCCGCGTCTGGTTCCGCCTGGGCTTCCCCCTGCCCCGCGTCTGGGGAGGGGGGGGGGGGGCTCTCTCCCTCGTTTGCTCGGTATCTTGGCCATGGCGATCCTTGTGGGAGGCTCTCTCGGAGATCCCCCTCTTCCCTCGGGGAAAGGGCCGGTCTCCTCCTTTGAGCCTGTGAATGCCGCGAGCGATCCAGCCCTTGGGCGGGGATCCTCACAAGGCGCTCCTGCCCATCCTCGCCATCGCAGCCAGTCCCGCGGCTGTTCTAGAGGGAGGTCGGCATCCAAAGGTATTGTTCCTTCTGTCTCTTCTGCGAGGAAGACCTGGAGTGAACTATTTACTGGTTCTTCTTCTTCCTCATCAAGTACCGGTCTTAGGCTATCCTTCATTGCACCATCGTTGCTGGGAGATCGTTCTGTTGCATCTTTCAACGCTTCAGACTCTCTTGAACTGGTGCAGTCCTGGCGTTTTGCTGTGGTAGGTTACATCGTAGGCCTGTCACCTGTGTACTCCCCTCTTAAAGCCTTCATAGATAACCAATGGAAGCCGAAGGGTAGCTACGAGCTTCACATGCGCTCGGGGGGTTTCTTTGTCTGCAATTTTACTCTTGAGGAGGACATGCAAACAGTTCTGGAAGGTTTTTGGCATATTCGTGGGCATCCCTTCATAGTGCAAAGATGGAACCGGGACTCTAAGTTGGAAAAGGCCATGTTATCTTCAATCCCTCTTTGGATCATCTTCCCGAATCTTCCACTCCACTTATGGTCTCATACATCCTTGAGTAAACTAGCTAGTGTCCTGGGTACTCCTCTGTTTATGGACAAACTCACAGCCTCCAGGAAGCGATTATCTTATGCTCGGGTGTGTATCTTAATATCCTCAGAGTTCTCGTTTCCTTCTTCTGTTACAGTCCTGCATGACTCCGGTTATTCTGAGGACATTGACGTTCAGTACGAATGGAGGCCAAGCCCATGTTCCATATGCTCTTCTTTCGGTCACAAGGAAGGTACTTGCTCTTCGGGACCGCCTTCAGTTGATCAGCTAAGTAAACCTAAGCAGATCTGGCGCCCAAAGCATTCCATTGTTCTAGGAGATTCTTCAGCTCAAAACTCACGAGTTCTTACCTCACGAGTTGACTCATCTAATTCAACGGTCCAGCAGAAGAAAGAGCTAGCTCCTCTCATTGCTACTAATGGAAACAGATTTCAATTATTGTCCACTTCTGAGGGAGTGATCTCTGATTCCAACGTAAATCCGGCAACTTTGCATAGCAAAGGCATGCAGGTTGCGACGGTGGTTGACATGCAGCCTACTTCGGATCTTCCTATGGATTCTGCAGACGATAATACTATATCTCGCGGAGTGGATGTTCAGTATGTTTTACATCCTTCAGTATCCACCACTTCTTCTCATGATCACCCTACTGCAAGTATAAACCCGGAGGATACGGTGGCTAGCCTGCATAAGGCAACTTCTCTTCTCGTTGATATTAATCCGGAGGATTCTTTGGTGGCTAAGGGAAATGATATTCCTAACACAGATCCTGTTCAACTCTCTTCTTGGGCTAGCGTAAATCCGGCCTTGACGGTGACTTGCATGGATGGCCAACGTATGGTTTCTTTGGTTGACGGTATCTCTCATGATACTGTTTCCTCGTCTTCAAAAATCTGGCAAGCAGCGTGATTTTGGTGGATTCAGGTTCGGGATCTTATTCTATTTCTTCAAGTGATCAGGCTTTGGGTTCGACGGTGATTGACATGCCGGCTGTCAGTTTAAATCCGGATCCCTTACATTGTGTGATCAATGATATGCTTCCTCGGTTGCCAGGATCTTCTGAAATGGGCAACTCCAATTTGCATCTGTCAAAGGTGGTAACTGCACCGCCCCCATGCAATCCTTCTAAGATTTCCGATTCCATTCAGCAGCTGCCTTCAACTAGCGTAAAACCGATTCCCACGGCGGTGGCTAGTCTCATTATGACTCCATGATGACTAATGGCAATACTCCTATCTTTCAACCCGTTGCTCAGCCCCCTCCCATTAATGGTCAGAGATCTTCTCACAGCCTTTCTACATCTGAGGCCAGATTCGATACTTCTAAACTAAAGGATGTGGACCGGGTAAATAAGTTAGACCGTGCTAAATCTCGGTCGAGATCTATCACTACAAAGCAGTAATTATGTACTTCGTTTCCTGGAATGTGAGGGGCATGAACAGGAAATCAAAAATGCTAGCTATTAAAAAGGAGTTGCAGGTTTCCAAGTGTAGTGTTGCTGTTATTTGTGAAACCAAGATAAGGCAAGACAACTCTGATAATGCCAAGAACATAATCTGGCCTACCTCTGATGGCATCTATAATTACTCTAGCTCTTGGAGAGGGCGAATCTGGATTCTTTGGAACCCTAATATTTTTCTATCTCTCTTATATCGGATTCCTCACAGTATATCCATGTCAAGTGCACTGATAACAATACTGGTGATTCTTTCATCCTTACTGCAGTCTATGGTTCCAATCTTCTTCATGAAAGGCGACAGCTTTGGAAGGACTTACACTATCTTTCTCAGAATATCTCTGATCCTTGGATTATTATGGGGGATTTTAATACCATTAGACATCCGGATGAGAAGAAAGGTGGCAGATCTGTTTTGGCCTCTAACCTGGCTGATTTTAATGGGTTCTTGGAAGCTACTGGGCTTCTCGATATGCCTCATGTCGGCAACTATCTATCTTGGTGTAATATGAAAATTGGTCACCAAAGAATTGCTGCTCGCTTAGACCGTGTCCTGGTCAACACTTATTGGTCCAACTTGCATGAGGATGCTATTGTCAGCTATGAAACAATGCTAGTGTCCGATCACTCCAAGCTGCTAGTTTCGGTTAATTGCAACAATCAAAACAATAGGCCGAGACCTTTTAAATTTTACAATATGTGGACTTCTCACTCTGATTTCAAGAACATTGTTAGCACTGCATGGAATGTTAACGTGTCTGGTTCCTTGCTTCTTCAAGTCTGTAAAAAGCTTCGATCCGTGAAATCTGCTTTAAAAGAATGGAATCGAAAGGTTTTTGGGGATGTCTCTTCAAACACCACCTCTACCCGAGAAGCTTTAATTAAAGCCCAGCAGCATCTTGCCGATAATCCTTCTAACGAAGATATTCAGGAGCATGAGAACCTATGTAGAAGAAATTATTTATCTGCGTTGGAAATGGAGGAAATGTTCGCAAAGCAAAAATCTAAACAGCAATGGCTATCTCTTGGGGACTCCAACACAAATTCTTTTATGCTGCAATCAAAGCTCGTCGAATCCACAACTCTATCAAGCAATGTACGTCCCAAGATGGATCTATCCTGACTTCTGACAAGGAAATTCGGGCCCATGCTTTATCCTACTATGTTAATCTCTTGAATAAACAGCACCAGCAGCATACTCCTTCCTTTGACGTCAAGAACTATCTTCTTCCGGAGGATGTTCATCTGCTTCTGAAACCTTTCTCTTTAGAGGATGTCCGCCATACAGTTTTTAACTCCCCGAAAGATAAAAGTCCGGGCCCAGATGGTTTTACTGCGGAATTCTTCATCTCTTGCTGGGACATTGTTGGGGACCTAGTCTCCAAAGCTATCCTCGCCTTCTTTGATAATGGTCTTTGGGAGAATCAAATCAACTCAACTTTCATTGCTTTAGTTCCCAAAAAGGAAAACGCAGACACTCTTGATCAATTTCGGCCTATTTCCCTTTGTAATTTCATCTATAAGGTAATCACAAAAATGATGGCTGATCGTATGAAGCTGGTCCTCCCTTCAATCATTAGTCATCACCAGACAGCTTTCATCCCGGGCAGGAGAATTCAAAGTAACATCTTACTGGCTAATGACTTAGCCAAAGATATGCATTCCAAGCATAAAGGGACCCGCGTTTGTCTCAAAGCTGACCTCTGTAAGGCCTTTGACTCAGTCTCTTGGGACTTTGTGTATTTTATGTTGAGGAAAATGCAATTTCCGGAAAAATGGATCCGCTGGATTAATTGCTGCCTGGAAAGCTCAAAATTTTCTGTTCTTGTCAATGGCAGTCCTGAGGGTTTCTTTTCAAGCTCTAATGGTCTTCGTCAAGGTGACCCGCTATCACCTTATCTCTTTACTATTGTCATGGAAGGCTTCTCTTGTCTCATCGATTCTGCTGTTCAGAGGAAAGCTATCAAAGTTCCGATTGCGGGTAATCTGCCAATTTCACACTTCATTTTTGCTGATGATCTCATCATCTTCTTTAAAGATGATGCTCAGTCAGCCATGGTGATTAAAAATCTTCTTCATGAATTCTATAATTATTCTGGGCTCCAACTCAATACTACTAAGAGCAGGCTATATATGGGTGGCAAGGTCAAGAACCGATCCGCTATAAAAGGTATTCTTCATATTCCTATTGGCCAACTGCCTACCACCTATCTGGGTCTGCCTCTTGTGAGTACTTCCCTGAAGAAGAGCAACTGTCAACCGATTATTGACAAGATCAAGAAGCGGATTGAATCCTGGCGGACCAACCTCCTTTCAAGAGCTGGTAGATTGGAACTAATAAAATCGGTTCTTTCTTCTTATTCCATCTACTGGTCGGTTTCTTTTCTTCTGCCCTCAGCGATTCTTAAAGAGATCGACAAAACCCTGTGTAACTTTTATTGGCAGGGCCATTCTTCTAACCATGCTACTCATATGGTCAGTTGGAAGCAAATCTGTAGACCAAAAAATGAGGGGGCCTGGGAATCCGGCGCTTGAGCGACTGGAACTTAGCTTGCGCAACCAAAAATCTGTGGGATATTCTGCAGCATCAAGACTCCCTTTGGATCAAATGGGTTCATGAACGATATCTCAGAAGTAATTCTATTTGGACCATTCAAGTTAGATCTTATCACTCCACGGCATGGAAAAGCATCTTGAAGCAGCGAGAATGGATCCTTAGTCATCTATCATACAAAGTTGGGGAAAGGAGTCAGCTCAGTTTCTTCTATGACCCTGGATCCAAGGCAAGAGTATCTTCATGATGATGGGTGATCGAGTTCGCCGCCACCTTGGTGTCCATAAGGAAATCACCTGCTCCTCCTTTATTCAAAATGGCAATTGGTTACTTCCTCCACAAACTTCTTCGGACATGATGGATCTTTATCCTTTGATTCAAAGTATTCAGATTAGCCAAAATGATGCTATCATTTGGAGTCATGGCACCTTTAACACCAGAGAGGCGTGGAACTATATTAGAGAGACTAATCAAAAAAGTGGGCTGGGCAGATTGGATTTGAAAGGTCCTACTGTGCAGCGGTTCTCCCTAACTTCTTGGCAGGCGATGATGCACAAACTACCTACTATTAACAACTTAAGGAAGAGAGGTTTCCAAATGCCTAGTAGATGTATTCTTTGTTGTCTTTCTGATGAAAGTGAGGATCATCTCTTCTTCCAGTGCACTTATTCTAATCACATTGGGGAGGAATTCTTGACAGGTTAAACATTCAAAGACAGCCCCGGTCATCTATTCTTCAGGAAGTCCATTCCTTACGTAAGAGCTTCTCTAAAGATGGGTTTGCTACTCTCTTGGCAAGGCTCTTATTTCGTGCTACTATTTGGTGGATCTGGAGAGAACGCTGTTGCAGAACCTTTGATGGCGTCTGTACATCTGCAATTCATATTATGCTTTCTATTATCCATGATGTTCGAAGTTGTGTGGAAGCTATTCCCACAACAGTCCTCTTTCTGGTCGGTCCAAGATCATTTGTAAAAGATTCAATATTGCTATTCAAAGTTCTCATTCTTAGATTTGAGTCTTCTAAGGGGATAGTCACTGACTTGTAGTGTCATCCTCTTTGGTTCTGGGCTAGTGCTTTTCAGCATAAGTCCTTCTATTGTATCATGTATTCTTTTCTTTTAATTAAATCTTCTCTTGGTTGACCGACCAAAAAAAAAAATCTTGGCAAAGGACCTTCACTCTAAGCAAAGAGGTACTAGAATTTGTTTAAAGGCGGATCTGTGCAAAGCTTTTGATTCGGTATCTTGGGACTTCATCTACTACATGATGAGGAAATGAAGTTTCCACCTATCTGGGTTGATTGGATTCGATTGTGTCTGGAGACAGCTCGGTTCTCTGTTCTTGTCAATGGTAGTCCTGAGGGGTTTTTTAAGAGCTCCAATGGAATTCGTCAAGGTGATCCATTATCTCCTTACATCTTCACTATTGTCATGGAAGGTTTTACTTGTCTTATTGAAGATGCTGTTCAGGCAAAGACTAATAAGTGCCTACTGCGGTTCTCTTTCCATATCTCACTTTATCTTTGCAGATGATTTGATTATCTTCTTTAAGATGATGTTACTTCAGCTACCACTATCAATCAGTTGCTTGACAAGTTTACAGATTCTCTGGTCTTCAACTTAATACAAATAAGAGTAGGATATACAGGGCGGGCATGTCAAGAACAAGAATGCTGTTATTTCTGCTTTAAATGTGCCGCAAGGTAAGCTCCCCACGGCCTACTTGGTTTACCTCTTGTTAGTTTCTGCTCTTAAGAAGATCCACTGCCAGCCTATTATTGATAAGATCAAAAGAAGAATTGAGTCATGGCGCACTAGTCTTCTATCCCGAGCTGGAAGATTGGAGCTTATTAAATCAGTTCTCTCTTCCTACTCCATCTATTGGTCGGTTTCTTTTATGTTACCTGCTGCGGTCATTAAGGAGATTTGAAAGTGCTCTTTCTAATTTTTATTGGAATGGTCATCCCCAAATCAATCCTTGCACATGATTAGCTGGAATGGTATTTGTAAACCTAAATCTGAAGGGGTTTTGGTATTAGGAGACTTAAGGATTGGAACTTAGCTTGTGCTACCAAAATCTATGGGATATTCTTCAGATTCTTCTCGCTCTGGGTTCAATGGATTCAGCAGAAGTACCTAAGAAAGATTCCATTTGGAGTGTGCAACAAAAGTCTATCATTCCACTGCATGGAAAAGTATTTCTAAAGCAAAGAATTGGGCTCTTCAGCATATTCGGTATGAGTGGGTAAAACAGCAACTTCAGTTTCTTTTATGATCCATGGATCCAAGGTAGAAGCATCTTTATGGCTGTGGGAGACGTATTAGGCGTCAACTTGGTGCCCACGCTCAAGTCCCTTGTGCTATCTTCATGAACAATGGTCAATGGCTCTCCCTCCCCCAATTTTGTGGAGATGTATGATATCTGGCCAATGATAAATATGACGATTCTTCCATCCTTTAGATCAGATCAAATGGGATAAGGCGACTTCACCATTAAGAAGGCTTGGAACTTAATTCGGGAAAAATACCAGAAGGTGGGGTGGGAAGACTGGGTATGGAAGGGACCTACGGTTCAACGTTTTTCTCTGACTTGCTGGCAGGCAGTCATGCATAAGCTTCCAAATCAACAACTTAAGAAAAGAGGGTTTCAAATTCCGAGCAGGTGTGTTCTTTGCTACAATTCTGAGGAATGTGAGGATCTATTTTTCTTTGCTTGCCCTTACTCCTCTGTCTGGGGCGAGATTCTTCACAGGATGAATATTAATAGACCCCAAGAACTTCCATTCTAGCTGAGATGCATGCTTTAAGAGCTAGTTTCAAGAAAGATGGATTTGGTACTTCTTTGGCTCGCCTCCTTTTTAGGGCCTCAATCTGGTGGATTTGGAAAGAGAGATGTAGTAGAATCTTTGAAGACATTAAAACTCCTTATATCCATACTGTTCTTTCGATTTTCAGATGTCAGAAGCTGCTTGGAAGCGAGCCTTACATGCAGACTATTTCTGGTCGGTCTAAAATTCTTTGTGAGAGGTTCAATATCACCCTAACTAAGTAATCGTAGTCACCTTCCCATTGTGGTGTCACGTTTTCTTACTGCTTTCTTGTGTTTTACATCGGCTGTGGTGTTGTCTCTTCTTCGTGTTCTCATTTGTAGACTATTTGGTTCTCCAAATAGTCCCTCTCATGTATCATTCATATTATTAATATTCCATTTGGTTGACCGACCAAAAAAAAAAAAAAAAAAAAAATCGCACAAGCCAAGGAGTTCCTTCTCACAAGGACTCTTCCAGAAATGGTGCGCATGGACCATCTCATCAAGAAGTCCATCTTCAGAAGGACTCTTCTCCAGAAGCTTTGCAAGGTGGCGCGCCCATGCTCTTGTTCCTTCGCACCAAGAAGTCCATCTTCAGAAGGACTCTTCTCCAATAGGTTTGCAAGGTGGCGCCCAAGTTCAAATTCAACACTTGCGCAAGCTCCACAATCTAAGCAAAGCATCCAACAAATGGAGGACTCTTCATCACCTATTGCGCAAGCTCCAACAGTCCAAGCTACCACAGCCCACGCATCCCTTCAAGTAATTCGAATTTAAAAAACTGTTGCTGTTGATGAGGTAGATAAGACAAGATTTAAAAAAGAATGGAAAGGATTGATTGGAGAGGACTTAGTAAAGGGAAAGGATAAGAAAAGGATACTAGCTCTCTTAGAATCAATTAATTGCTGCTTCTTGTTCGCCCTGTCCTTTAGCTTTATGAAGATCATATCTTGGAATACTCGGGGAATGAATAAACCTACTAAGTGTAGGGAGGTTAATAGAATTATTAAATCCCTGCTTGTGACATTGCAATTTTAGTAGAAACTAAATTAAATCTTCTCATACTGGTACTAGGAAAAGACTAATTTGGCCTGAAGCTGATCTAATCACTAATGATTCTAATTTAGTTAATGGTAGAGTCCTGGATCTTGTGGAACCCCAATCTTATTGAGATAACTAGTATTCGCTCAATGCCTCAATGCATTCATGTGGAAGGGAAAGATAAAAATACAAGCACTCTTTCAACTTATCTGCCATTTATGCTTCAAATAGTGCCCAAGAAGGATTGATCTTTGGCGAGATATTTGTTCCTTTGCTGGTAATGTCTCCAATTCCCCTTGGATGGTGGTGGGAGACTTCAACACTGTGAGATATCCGCATGAGAAAGTGGGAGGAAGGGATTTATCAGTTTCAATGTTAGCTGATTTCAATGACTGCATCCTCTCCAGTGATCTTTTTGACATGAAGTCTGTGGGTGATTGGCTTTCTTGGAGTAAAGAGGGACCCCTAACAGGAAAATCATGGCTAGACTTGATAGATGCTTGATCAACAAGGAATGGTTAAATGTGTATCCGGACTGTTTGCTTGAATATGGTGTTCAATATCTTTCGGATCATTCACTGTTAACAATATGTTCTGAAAATGAGCTCCTAGAGGGAAAAACCTTTCAGGTACTTCACATGTGGGTTCGCACCCTCAATTCCTTGATGTCATTGAAGCTGCTTGGAGTATTCAGGTTCATGGAACGGCTCCGTTTGTGTCTCACCCAAAAACTTAAGTCTTGCAAGGAAGCCTTGAAGGAGTGGAATAAAAGGTTTTTGGTAATATTCATGATGGAGTGGCTGCTACGAAAGGGGAGCTGATCAATGCTCAAAACTACCTAGCTGAAAATCCTCAAGATGAGATCTTTTTTTTTTTTTTTGATAGGTAAACATAATTGTATTGGATGAAGCTATATCTACACAAACCGTAGAATATAGCCAAGACTCCGCAGGGATTCTGGGAGAGTGCACCATCCCTCAAGGAGGAACAATGTTCCCACTCCACCTGAATCACCCTTAGAGGAAAGACAAAAGGCCAAAGCATCATGACTACACAGCCCGTAGTCTATGATAATAATGAAAAGAAGTCTAAAGCCTTTAGCACCCTATTTCAGCACCAACCAACCTGAAGATACAAAGATCACAGCTAGAGAACAACCGTTAGTGTTAAGGCAAAACAATAACTAGAAATGCAGATAGTAGAAAGATGCATAACCCAATGACCGAGCTCATTAATATGTGAAGTTAAATCTTTTGAGAACCCTTTATCCTTCACAGTAAGACCCGTCTTTTGAAGATCCTTCTCCATCAAAGTTCTAGAGTCATAGAGAATGTCAATGAGAATTACCGCCTTGTCTCTATTCTTATCTTCAAAATGCGTAAGCATCTTTCCCTCCAAATCCACCAGATAGTACATCTCAAAACAGTTTTAACCATCTAGTAAGGGTACCTTTACCAGGAAAGTCATTCACTAAAGCATGCATCTCAGAATGAATACTTGGATGAGGTTTCCTGCTAAACTCGAATCTGTTAAGGATTTCCTGCCAGATCCAGTGAGTGAAAGAGCATTCGAAATAAAGATGGTCAATGCTTTCATTTTTGCAGAGACAGAAGGTGCATCTATTAACAAAGTAGTAACCTTTTCTCTGAAGATTGTCTATGGTGGGAAGTTTTCTGAGAAGAGCTTGCCATATACAAAGGGAGTGTTTGGGAGCAGTTGGTCGGTCCCAGACCCAGGCATAATGAGTCCAAGTGGGCTTTTTATTCCTGATTTGATTCCAAGCCGACTTCACACTAAATCTGCCTTTTTCATGGTTCCAGCGAATCTCATCATCCTGGTTATTATAAAGAGTAATTGCATTAATCTGCGGCAGAGAGTGAACATTTCAGGACTTATAGGTTGAGAAGATTCCAATGAGTATCATGAATAAATGAGAGACACTAAGATCCTTAGAAGCCCCAAGATCCTGCCGAATTCTGTCACCAGATATTTGATGGATGCTTTTCCCATTAAACCAAGGATCATACCACATGCTAGTCTTTTTTTTGGTAAGTCAACCAAGAGAATGAATAAATTAATGAAGATGAAAAAGTACAATAGAGAGACTCAAGTTTGAAAACTCAAGTGCTACAAACTGCAAAGGCAGGAAAGGAGAAGCAAAGAGACCTCCAAAGCTAGGATCAACATGACATCACAAGCTGATGACTACGTTGAGTTACTACATTGTTTTATTGATTCTAATATTGAACCTTTTACAAATAGCTTGAGACCGACCAGATAATGGGAGGTTTGTATGGAAGAGCTTCCACACAACTTCTAGCATCTTGAATAATAGACAGAGAAGTATGAATTGCCGGGTTACAAAAATCATCAAAAGTGCGGATACACCTTTCTCTCCAGATCCACCAAATAGTAGCCCGAAATAGGAGCCGAGCTAGATTTGTTGCAAACCCATCAAGATGAAAGCTGCTGCGAAGAGAATGGACTTCCTGCAAGATAGACTGGCGAGGAGGTCTTTTGATGTTTAACCTGCTGAGAATCTCACTCCATACTTGAATAGAATAGACAGTTAAAGAAAAGATGGTCCTCACTTTCCTCTGAATTGCAGCAAAGAATACATCTACTTGGAATCATAAATCCTCGTTGTTCCTCAATTGTTGATTGTGGGGAGTTTATGAATAATCGCCTGCCAAGTGGTTTAAGGAAAAGCGCTGGACAGTGGACCTTTCCAGACCCAATCCGCCCAGCCCACTTTCTGATGATGCTGCCTAATTTGATTCCAACCTCTTTAGTATTGAATTTTCCATGGTTCCAAACAATAGCATCATTGTTATTCAAGGTAACACTTTGGATCTTAGGATATAGCTCGAACAAGTCAATTGAAGTTTGAGGAGGTAAAGACCACTGCCCATTATGATAAATGAAGTACAAGCGATGTCTCTTTGAAGGCCAAGATGTTGTCTAACCCTGTCCCCCATCATCATAAAAATACTCTTACCTTGAATCCATGGGTCATGGAAGAAGCTGAGCTGACTTTGAAGACCAACTTTGTAACTTAAGTGATTGAGAATCCAACTCCGTTGCTTAAGAAGAGATTTCCAGGCCGAGGAGGAATAGAATGTTGCTGAATGGTCCAAATCGAATGATTTTTGAGGTATCTTTCATGAACCCATTTAATCCAGAGGGAGTCCTGCTTTTGCAAAATGTCCCACAAGTTTTTTGTTGCACAAGCTAATTCCAGTCAGTCAGGCGCCGAATGCCCAAGCCACCTTCACTTTTTGGTCTGCAGATGTCCTTCCAACTGACCATGTGAATGGATTGATTAAGAGAGTGACCTTGCCAGTAAAAATTGCAAAGCAGGCGCTCAATCTCCTTGAGGACAGCTGTAGGAGTAAAAAAGAGGCCGACCATAAACAGAGTAAGAGAAAGGACAGATTTGATAAGCTCAAGACGCCCTGCTCTGGATAAAGATTTGTTTTCCAAGACTCTATTCTCTCTTAATGTGATTACTACCACTTGAAGGAAGAAGGAAGGCGATTCTCTCTCTCTCTCTCTCTAGGCGATTCTAGAGAGAGAGGCTCTGTGTTGTGAGAGTCGGTGTTAGGCCGAGGCTCCTCCCCCTCCTGGCGGTGGGGGGGGGCCGTTGCTGTCTCCTGTGGGCTATGGCTTCTTCGAAGGGTTCCACGGGGGGGGTTGCTTCAGGAGATCCTCCTCCTCTGTCTGCAGAAGAGATGATTTCCACTGTCGCATCCGTGAAGGTCGCGAGTGAACCGGGTCATGGATCTGGTTCCTCACGAGACCCTCCTTCCCTCCTCCCTTCTAGTCGCTTTCCTTCCCGTGGCAGATCTCGTGGGCGATCTTCTTCTCGTCCTCCGGTGCACCTGGTTTCTTCCTCAAAGAAAACTTGGAGCGATTTATTTCAAGGATCTTCTCCAGCTTCTTCTTCAGGCTTGAGTCTAAACTTTGTGAACCCTGTTTTACATGGCGATAAGCTTGTTGCTTCGTACTGTTCCCAAGACTCAGAAGAATTGGCTAGTTCTTGGCTTTATGCTGTTGTCGGTTATATTGTGGGTATCAAAGCTGCGTACAACCCACTGAAGAACTTCATCGATAAACAATGGAAACCCAGAGGTAGTTATGACTTGCATCTGCGATCTGGTGGATTCTTTGTTTGTGTCTTTGCTTTAGAAGAGGATATGCAGTCTGTATTGGAAGGATTTTGGCATATTCGTGGTCATCCTTTTATTATCCAGCGTTGGAGCAGAGATGTGAAGATGGAGAAAGCCATGCTGTCGTCCATTCCTTTGTGGATCTCTTTTCCAAACCTTCCACTTCATCTTTGGTCTTATACTTCTCTGAGCAAGATGGGTAGTGTGCTTGGGAAACCGCTCTTTATGGACAAGATGACTGCCTCCAGGAAAAGATTAGCTTATGCAAGAATTTGTATTCTTATATCCTCAGATTTTGTTTTCCCGCCTGAGATAACTGTCCTGCATGATACGGGAGAAACTGAAACTATTCTGGTTAACTATGAATGGCAGCCGAAATCCTGTACTGTTTGCTCTTCATTTGGTCATCCCGATGGGTCATGTTCTACCAGGGTGAATGCTCCTCACTCTCATCTTACCAGGAGCGAATGGCGACCAAAGAATGCAACAATTACTCCTAAAGAAACCACTGTTTCAGCTCCTCCTCCTTATGCTTTTGATCATAAGGTCTCTGAGATATCCTCGGTGTCTGATAATATTACAGCCAATGTTATCAGAGTAAACCGGCTAAGGGTCAAATTTCTAATGCCATTATTATTCCTGTGGAGAACCAGTTCCATGTTCTTTCGGACCTTGTTTCTGATGATCAGGGAAGTGTTCTTACTGCCGAAGGTCAGCTTCCAATGTCCAATGCTAATCCTGGGGAGAATCAGTCTGGGTTTCAGCGTGAGAAAGAATCATCATCGACGTCTAGTACCTGGCGTCCTATAACCAGTCCCATAGGTGTAAACCAGGATTTCATGGAGATGGCATCGACGGTCAACCAATTCAAGAGTTCTCTGAGCAGATTTCAAAAGATCCTTCAATGGACTTTCCCTCGGTGGCTAATGGCAAGAATTCGCAAATCTTCTTGTAGGCGTAAATCCGGTTGTGATGGAAAGTTGGTCTGGCAACGATGCTATTCATGGTATCTCCATAGTGATCATGGTAATCAGGTTGATGTCTCCACGGTGACCAATCACGGTGTAAACCCGATTCTTACTGCTTCAGAAGATTCACCTTCCCTGGTTCTTCAAGATACGGTGGTTGATATTCCTATCAACATAAATCCGGATGCCTTTCATAACAGATCTGATGAGGATCAGAATATTTTGTCTTCCACGGGGGACTCTATTTGTCAGGACTTTACTACAGCTGATTCCAACCAGGTTCTCGATTCGACGGTGACCTCTATTGGTGTAAACCCGGGATCCCACTCCAAAGATCTCCCTACTTCCTTTAATTTGAAAGCTTCGGTGGCTGGCAGTCTAAATCCGGCTTCCAAGGTTATTCATTCCGAGCCAGCTGCAACTGGAGGAAATGAGGTAAGTCTACCGCTCCCATGCAAAGCTCCGCTGCATCCTATTGCCCAGCAACGATTGATCAAAGACCGTGAAATTCAAATTATTCAGTCTAAGGATGGTTCTTACGCAAAAGGCAAGGGTAAAACTATGGCTACTTCTCAAGGCAATCAGTCTACTTCAGATCTGGCTTTTGATATAACAAAGCTTAAGGATGTTGACAGAACCCTCAACTTAGACCGGAACAAACAACGGTCTAGGATTTCTACTTCAAAACAGTTATCATGAATTTTTTATCCTGGAATGTGAGAGGTATCAACAATAAGGTGAAACAAAGGGCTGTCAAGAAGGAATTGCACCACTATAAATGCAGCATTGCCATTCTCTGCGAAACTAAAGTTAGGCAAAGAAATTTTGATACTATCACGCAATTTATTTGGCCTAACTGTGGTGCTATTCACAACTACAATAGTTGTTGGAGAGGTCGTTTATGGATTCTTTGGAATCCTAATGAAGTGACTATCAATATTCTTTCTGAAAGTTCTCAGTATATCCATGTTAAGTGTTGTAATCTCAAAAATGATGATTCTATCGTCCTTACTGCCATTTACGGTCAAATTTTGTGATCGATCGGCGAATTCTTTGGCAAGAATTGCATAACCTCTCTCAAAGTATCAGCGATCCTTGGGTTATTTTGGGAGACTTAATACTGTTCGTAGCCCTGATGAGAAAAAGGGTGGTAAACCTTTGGCTGCTTCTCAGCTTACAGATTTTCAAAGCTTCCTTGATGTTGCTTCCCTCACTGATTTGCCCCATAAAGGAAATTCTTATCCTGGTGTAATATGAAAAAAGGTTCTCAACGTATCTCTGCTCGTCTGGATAGAGTTCTTATCAACACCGAGTGGGCTAACAAGTATGAGAATGCTCAGTTGACTTATGAAAATATGGCTACTTCTGATCACTCCTTACTTCTTGTCAATATGAATGTGAGGCATCAAGAGCCTGCTAGACCAAGACCTTTCAAATTCTTCTCTATGTGGACAACTCATCAAAACTTCCACTCTATTGTTCGGAATGCCTGGAATACTGATGTTAAAGGTTCCTTATTGTTTCAAGTGTGCAAGAAGCTTCGTCTTGTAAAGCTCGCTCTCCGTGATTGGAATAAGAAGGAATTTGGGGACGTCAACTCTACTACATCCATGGCTCGGGCAGCCCTTCTTCAGGTGCAGCAACAGCTCTCTGAGAACCCTCATGATGCTTCTACTCATGATCGTGAAAAGGTTTGTAGAGGCAATTACTTTAAAGCTTTGCAAAATGAAGAAATGTATGCTAAACAAAAATCAAAACAACAATGGCTAAGTTTGGGTGACTCCAACACAAAATTTTCTATGCGGCTATCAAAGCTAGGAGAATGCATAATTCCATCAAGCATTGCAAAGCTAAGGATGGTTCTATCCTCACTTCGGATGAAGATATCAGAAATCATGCTCTATCTTTTTATTATGATCTGCTAAACCAGTCTCATGATAAGAGCCAGCCAGCCATTCATCACTGCTCTAGCCTGAACGAGGAGGACATAATTAAGCTTAACATATCTTTTACTCTTGAAGAAGTTCGTCAGGTGGTCTTTAATTCTCCTAAGGATAAAAGTCCGGGCCCAGATGGATTTTCTGCTGAGTTCTTTACCAGCTGTTGGGAGATTGTTGGAGATCTTTCTCCAGGGCTATTCTCTCATTCTTTGAGAAAGGCCATTGGGAAAATCAAATCAATTCCACCTTCATTGCTCTTGTTCCTAAGAAGAAGAACGCCGAGTCTTTGGATCAGTTTAGACCTATATCTCTTTGTAATTTTATCTACAAGGTTATCACCAAGATGATGGCAGACCGCATGAAGAGTGTTCTCCCTTCTGTTATCAGCCCTCATCAGGCCGCTTTTATCCCTGGTAGGAAAATTCAAAGTAATATCTTGCTTGCTAATGATCTTGCAAAGGACTTGCATTCTAAACATAAAGGTTCCAGGGTTTGTCTTAAGGTGGATCTTTGTAAAGCTTTTGATTCTGTGTCCTGGGACTTTGTGTACTATATGATGAAGCTTATGCACTTTCCGGATAATTGGATCATTTGGATTAAGAAGTGTTTGGAAACAGCAAAATTTTCGGTTCTGGTTAATGGTAGTCCTGAAGGGTTCTTCAAGAGCTCTAATGGTATTCGTCAAGGTGACCCTTTATCACCTTATCTTTTCACTATTGTTATGGAGGGATTTACCTGCCTTATTGAACGAGCTGTTCAAATGAAGAAGATCAAAGTTCCAACTGCTGGGAGTCTTTCTATCTCTCATTTTGTGTTTGCCGATGATCTAATCATTTTCTTCAAGGATGACGTTGAATCTGCATTATCTATTAAACGTATCCTTCATCAGTTCTATCTCTCATCTGGCCTTAAATTAAATACTGATAAGAGTAGGCTTTATGTTGGTGGCAAGGTGAAAAACAAAATTGCTATCCAACAAGCTCTTAGCATCCCCATTGGCAATCTTCCCACTCCATACCTGGGTCTTCCTCTAGTGAGCACTTCTATTAAGAGGATTCATTGTCAGCCGATTATTGACAAAATCAAGCAAAGAGTTGAATCCTGGAAAACTCATCTTCTTTCTAGAGCTGGTCGATTGGAGCTTATCAAATCTGTTCTGTCAGCCTATTCCATTTATTGGTCAGTTTCGTTTCTTCTTCCTTCGGCTCTGATTCATGATGTAGAACGTATTCTTTCTGAGTTCTACTGGAAAGGTCCCTCCTCTCAGAAGCCTATTCATATGCTCAGCTGGAAGGATATTTGTAGACCGAAAAACGAAGGAGGTCTGGGTATCAGGCGGATTTCAGATTGGAACAAGGCTTGTGCAATCTGCAACCTGTGGAATGTTTTACAGAAGCAAGATACTTTGTGGATTAAGTGGGTTCACGAGAAATACCTAAAGAACGATTCTATATGGACCATTAATCCAAAGCCTCACTTCTCTTCAGCGTGGAAAACCATCTTAAAGCAGCGGCAATGGTTGTTACAACATGTCACCTATAAAGTGGGTACCTATAGCCAGCTGAGCTTCTTTTATGACCCTTGGGTCAAGGGTAAGAGCATTTATATGATCATGGGTGATAGAATTAGGCAGCACTTTGCTCTTCAAAAAAACATCACCTGTGCGGCGTTTATTACAAATGGCCAATGGAACCTTCCACCGCTAACCTCTATTGACATGTTTGAAATTTCGCCCATCATCCGGAGTATCCACATTTTTCAGAATGATGCCATCATATGGAACCATGGTAAATTCAGTACAAACAATGTTTGGAATCTTCTCAGAGAGCAGAATCAAAAGGTAGGCTGGGCGGACTGGGTCTGGAAGGGGCCGACTATTCAAAAATGTTCTCTAACTTGCTGGCAAGCTATTTTGCACAAGCTTCCTACCACTAATAATCTCAGGAAAAGGGGATTTCAATTTCCAAGTCGGTGTATTTTATGTTGCCTTTCTGAAGAATCTGAAGATCATCTTTTCTTTCAATGCCCTTATTCCAGTGAGATTTGGAGTCATATTCTCCAGAGATTGAATATTCAAAGGCCGCCCCGTGCTTCTTTACTTCAAGAGTTGCATTCTCTTAGATGCAGTTTTCATAAAGACGGGTTTGGCACTTCCTTGGCTCGGCTTCTTTTAGAACTACTGTTTGGTGGATCTGGAAGGAAAGGTGCCTTAGAACCTTTGAGGGAGAACTACTTCTGCAATTCATACTGCGCTTCTCATTATCCAAGACATTCGCAGCTGTGTGGAAGCCTTCAATCACAATAAAAGTCTTTCTGGTCGGTCTAATTCCATTTGTAAGAGATTCAACATGCATATTCATATAGTTCCTTAACCTTCTGGTTCGGGTTCTCTTTTGGGTTTTGAAGATAGTCACTGGCCTGTAGTGTCATCTTCGCTTATCTTTTCTTTCGTTATGGGTTTCTTAACCCATCCTGTACTTTGTACATTCTCTTCTTTAATTAATTGACTCTCTTTGGTTGACCGACCAAAAAAAAAAAAGACTCTATTCTCTGCTTAATCTTGTCAATTATCGGTTGACAGTGATTCTTCTTAATAGAACTACTCACAAGAGGCAGGCCCAGGTAAGGAGTTGGGAGCTGGCCAAGAGGAATATTGAGGGTATCTTGAATAGCATTCTTGTGCTTCACTTTGCCACCCATATATAGTCTACTCTTAGCTAAGTTGAGTTGCAGCCCGGAATAGTGATAGAATTTTTGTAGAAGGTTCGAGATACTCCTAGCAGAGGCAACATCATCCTTGAAGAAGATAATAAGATCATCAGCAAACACAAAGTGAGAGATGGAAATGTTGCCTGAAGAAGGAACTTTTATTTTCTTTTGCTGAACAGCTTCTTGAATAAGGCAAGTGAATCCCTCCATGACAATAGTGAAGAGGTAAGGTGATAAAGGGTCCCCCTGGCGAAGCCCATTAGAACTTTTAAAGAACCCTTCTGGACTGCCATTAACCAGAACAGAAAATTTGGTTGTTTCCAAGCAACGTTTTATCCAACAAATCCAAGAATGAGGAAAGTGCATTTGACCCATCATATAATAAACAAAGTCCCAGGAAACAGAATCAAAAGCCTTACAGAGATCAGCTTTGAGACATATACGGGTCCCTTTATGAGTAGAGTGCAGATCTTGGCCAAGTCGTTAGCAAGAAGAATGTTACTTTGAATTTTCCTGCCAGGAATAAAGGCCGCCTGATGATGACTGATAATAGAAGGAAGAACAAGTTTCATTCGATCAGCCATCATCTTTGTGATCACCTTATAAATAAAGTTACACAGGGATATAGGACGAAATTGATCTAGAGAATCAGCCTTCTGAGTCTTGGGAACTAAGGCAATGAAAGTTGAGTTGATTTGATTTTCCCAATGACCTTTCTCAAAAAAAGATAGAATAGCGTTTGAAAGGAGGTCTCCAACAATGTCCCAACAACTGATAAAGAACTCTGCAGTGAATCCGTCTGGACCTGGGCTTTTATCCCTCGGGGAGCTGAGAACAACTTGGCGAACATCTTCCATAGTGAACGGTTTCATAAGCAAATTAACCTCCTCATCCTTCAGGAAATTTCTAACTTCAATAGAAGGTTGATGTCTATCATGCGGTTTATTAAGGAGGTTAACATAGAAGGAGAGAGCATGATTGCGAATGTCTTCCTCAGATGTGAGGGTGGCACCATCAATGGACTTACATTGCTTGATAGAATTATGGATCCTCCTGGCTTTGATAGCAGCATAGAAAAATTTGGTGTTAGAATCTCCAAGAGATAACCATTGTTGCTTTGACTTTTGTCTAGCAAACATCTCCTCATTTTCCAAAGCTTTGAAATAATCACTTCTGCAATTCTTTTCACGGTTTTGAGTGTGGATGTCATCGGGATTATCCAGAAGCTGCTCTTGGGCTTCCTTTAAAGCGATCCTGGCAGCGGAGGATATGGTAGAAACGTCCCCGAAAACTCTTTTTTCCAATCTCGAAGAGCGTACTTTACATGGCGGAGTTTCTTACAGACTTGAAAAAGGTAGGATCCATGCACATTAGTATTCCATGCAGAACAAACAATAGATTTGAATTCCTGGTGAGTAGTCCACATGTTGAAGAATTTAAAAGGTCTTGGTTTGGCAGCAGTAGATTGAGTTTTGGAGAGTAAAGTGACCATCAGTAGGGAGTGATCAGATACCATCATAGTGTCATAATGAACAAATGAATCCTCGTACTTGTTGACCCAAGAAGAATTAACCAGCGCCCGGTCAAGGCGAGCAGATATTCTTTGATGACCCGATTTCATATTACACCAAGATAGGAAGTTGCCAGTGTAAGGCAAGTCGAGGAGAGCAGCAGAATCAACAAAATTGTTCAAAGGCGCCAAAAGAGAAGGAGATAAAGATCTACCCCCATGCTTCTCATCCGGATGTCTAACAGAATTAAAATCCCCCATAATGATCCAAGGGTCAAAGATACCTTGAGAAAGATTAGTCAGATCCTTCCAAAGCTGGCTTCTCTCATAATGAATATTAGAACCATAGACCGCAGTAAGAATAATGGTGTCATCAGTTGTCAAATTGGTACACTTGACATGAATGAATTGAGAACTTTCCGAGATAAAAGAGATAGTGAATAAGTTAGGATTCCAAAGAATCCAAATACGGCCTCTCCAGGAACTGTTATAGTTATGAATGATACTTGAGTTAGGCCAAATAGAATGCTTGATTTTGTCAGATTTACCTTGCCTGATCTTGGTCTCACAAAGCACTGCAATACTACACTTGGATCTCTGCAACTCATTCTTCACAGCTAGCCACTTATTCCTTTTATTCATTCCTCTCACATTCCATACCACATGCTAGTCTTCATACCATTGGAGATGTTGTATGATATGTGATTACAAATCCAGTCCCTAGCTTTAAGAACACCTTTCCAAGCAGCAGAATGGTAAGATCTAGATTTGCACAACCAGATATTGTACTTAGAGAGGTACTTTTTTTTTTTTGGTAGGTAAAAGTAACTATATTGCATGAGAAAAGAATGTACAAAAGGCCATATCTACACAGGCTGTAGATTATGACCAAGGTTCATGACTACACAATCCGTAGCCTATGAAGACAAAGTAAGTCCTTAAAAAGGATGGATAATTAAGTACAGGACCTTCTAGAAAACTTCAAAGCAGCAAGCTAGCGGAAACCTTACTGACAACCTGCAAAGAGGGATAGAAAAATAGAACCAAGCTTGAAGATAAAGATTAGTGTAGAAACACAATGCATTCGACCTCTCATGGAACTATTCAAGGAAATTAAATTGATTTAAACTAACTTAAGGAGAAATTAAATCTTGTGAAAACCCCTTTTTCCCTTGGGATAAAGTCACCTTCTTCAAATGATTCTCAACAATGCATCTAGTATCATAGAGAATGTCAATGAGAATACTCATTTTATCTCTTTTGCAATCTTCAAAGATCCGAAGACATCTCTCTCTCCACACCCACCAAATAGTACATCTGAAGATCACTTTGGCAAGGCTACTGAGCTTACTTTTCACAGGGAAAGCTTGCATGAGGGTCTGTAATTCCAGAGTGAGGCTTTGATGCGGATTCCTGCTGAAATCAAATCTCCTAAGAATTTCCTTCCAAATCCATCTAGAATAAGAACACTCAAAATATAAATGATCAATTGTTTCATTGGCATGAAGCATAGCGAGCATCTATTCACTATAGAAAGACCTTTTCTTTGAATGTTGTCAAGAGTGGGTAGCTTTTTGTGAAGGGCTTGCCAAGTACATAAAGAATGCTTGGGATTGAGAGGGCGATCCCAAGTCCAACCATAGGGAAACCATTGTTGCCTTTTGTTTCTGATCTGGTTCCAAGCTGAGGTAGCACTAAATTTTCCTCTGTCATGAATCCAAGAGATAGTATCACCATGATTATTATGGATAGGAATATCAGCAATAAGAGGCCAAAGAGTGAACATGTCAGCAGAAGTTGGCGTTGGGAGCTTCCAAGTGCCATTGTCAATGAACTCAGAAATAGTGATATCATGAGGAGCCCCAATCCTGCCTGATTCTGTCTCCATGAAGATGAAAGATACTTTTACCATTAACCCAAGGGTCATGCCACATACTAAAATCTCTGCCATCAGAAATTTTGTAATTAATATGGTTTTGAATGAGATTTCTGGCCTTTAGGATGCTCTTCCAAGCAACAGAGTGATGGGGCTTAGTGACGGCCTGCCAAATGTTGCATTTCGAAAGATACTTATGATTAATCCAATGAACCCACAGAGTATTGGACTTTTGAAGGATATCCCACAGATTTTTAACCATAAAAGCATTGTTCCAATCCTTGAGTTTTCTAAGATTTAACCCTCCTTCCTCCTTGGGAGAGCAAATACTATCCCAGTTCACCATATGAAGAGATTTGCTGTCACCATTCCCATTCCAAAAGAAATTGCAAAGGATTCTTTCAATCTCTTGAAGCAAGCCAGCAGGAAGAACAAAAGCATTAGACCAGTATATGGTGTAAGACTGGAGAACCGAACGAATCAGCTCAAGTCTACCCGCCTTGGACAGAAGTCTTGTTTTCCAAGATTGCAAGCGATGCTCTATTTTCTCTATGATTGGATGGCAATGAATTCTCTTGATACCAGTGGAAATCAATGGAAGACCAAGATAAGGACAAGGCAGAGCGCCTTCCTCAACTCCAAGGCAATCAACAATCTTCTGCTTATCTTGAATACCAGCCCCAATATAGACCTTACTTTTAGAGTGATTTAACTTGAGACCAGAAGCATCCCCAAAGTCTTTAAGAATAATAGCTAACTGCTGAATAGAACCAATATCCTTTGAGAAAAGATAATAAGATCATCAGCAAAAGTGATATGAGAGACATTCAAGGTACCGGCAGAAGGGACACGAATTCTTCCAGCAGAAACCTCCTTCTCAATCATGCAGGTCAAACACTCCATGGCAATGGTAAACAGATAAGGAGAAAGGGGGTCTCCTTGTCTAATACCATTCGAAGTAGAGAAGAATCCAATTGGAGAACCATTGAAAAGAATGGAGAATCGAGGGGTCTCAATACAATTCCTGATCCAATTAATCCACTGAGCTGGAAAGCGCATAGCCTCCATCATATAGTAGATCAAATTCCTGTTGACAGAGTCAAAAGCCTTTCTCAGGTCTGCTTTGAAACATATTCTGTTGCCTCTAGCTTTAGAATGCAAATCCTTCACCAAGTCATTTGCTAAAAGAACATTATGATGAATACTTCTCCCTTTAATGAAAGCAGCTTGATTGAGGCTAATAATGTTAGGCATAACAAGTTGCATCCGATCAGCCATCACCTTAGAAATGATTTTGTAGATGAAGTTGCAAAGAGAAATAGGTCTGTAGTGCTCCATACTATCAGCTCCCGGAGATTTCGGGATAAGAGCAATGAAGGTACAGTTCATTTGTCTATGAATTTGGCCAGTAGAGAAGAAATGCTTACAAGCTTTGATAACATCAGGGCCAATAATATCCCAAGCAATCTGAAAGAACTCTGCCGGGAAACCATCAGGACCAGGGCTTTTGTTCTTCGGTGACTTGAAGACTACCTTAGTGATTTCTTCATCTGTGATTGGAGCATTAAGAATATCAATATCCTCATGGTTAAGAGTCTTCAAAGGTTGAATTTGAATGGTCCTATCCTGCTGCTGCTGATTAAGAAGCGATCTATAGAACTCAACCGTATGGGCCTCCACCTGAGATCTTTCATCAATCAGATTTCCTTGAGCATCCTTACACTTCCTAATAGTGTTCATCACTCTTCTGGCAGCAATGGAAGCATGGAAGAACTTGGTGTTCGAATCACCCAAAGTCAACCAATTTACTCTAGATTTCTGCTTGATTAAACTCTCCTCACGATTCAAAGCAGCCATGTACCGATCTCTAGCTTCTTTCTCCTTGCTAATCAGCTGACTATCTAGAGGGTTAATCTGCAAATCCTTCTGCAAATCAGTGAGAGTAATCTTACTACTAGCAACACCATCCACAACGTTACCAAAGATATTAGTATTCCAGACTTTAAGAGCCTCCTTGCAGCACTTAAGCTTCCTACAAAGGATATACTGAGCATTGCCCATCACAGGAGTATCCCAGGCCGAACGAATGACATCAAGGAAGTCAGGGTGATTGCTCCACATATTGAAGTATTTGAAAGGTTTTTTCCCATGCATGACAACCTTATCAGAGTTAATGTACATAATAGAATGATCAGAGAAAAGTTGAGACCCATACTCCAAGGTAGTGTCCATATAAGCTTCTAACCAATCCTGATTAATCAAACACCTGTCAAGTCTAGCCATGATTCTTCTGCTGCTATCACCTCTATTATTCCAGGATAACCAGTTTCCAATTGATTTCACATCCATCAGTGCCGAAGAGTAATACAATTGTTGAATTCAGACAGAAGAGATTCCTGGATGACTCGCCCACCCACTTTTTCATGAGGATATCTGACTGTATTAAAATCACCAGCAACAAGCCAAGGTCTCCCAGTAGTGGTAAGAGAAATTTGGTGAAGATCAGACCATAATAAACTTCTGTCAGCTGAACTGTTGGATGCATAAATGGCAGTGAGTGATGAACTTAGCCTTAGACCTGATATCCAACCCTTTGATATGAAGGTACTGAGGTGAAGAACTTAGGAGCTCAAGGTCATAGAAATTGGGGTTCCACAAGATCCAAATTCGTCCATAAGATAGATCAGAATCATTAGTTAGAAGCTTGGCCTCAGGCCAAATTAAATTCCTTTGAATAGTGACATGAGATGTTTTAATCTTGGTTTCAACAATAATAGCTATCTCGCAGCATAGGATCTAATTATTCTATTTAACTCCCTACATCTATCAGATTTATTAATTCCCCTTACATTCCAAGTTATTATCTTCATTGATAACAGGTGAGAGAGAGTGCAATGTATTAAAAATACAGCTTTAGACCCGAGGTAAATCCCTTCCTTTACCTCCTTTTGATTTGAATCGATCCATCTCATCCACTAGTTGCAGGTTTTTGAATTTTAAAATACCTGGTAAAGAAGAAACCTGCCCGGTATTGGCTTTTGAAGAGCTGGTCCCATGTCCTTCCTTGCTTTGGTCCATATTTGCCAAAACCGGTTGTGGACGAAATCCACTACTTCCTTGCTTCTGCTGCTTGCCTTTAGTAGCCTGGATAGTGATGGCCTCACTTGGAATTCCTTCTTCCGAAATATGGCATGTTTCCTTTGTAAGCGTGAGAGCTTCCGGAACCTTCCCATGCAGATGGGCAGTACCTACCAAGTCCAACCCATCGGAAGGACGCAAAGGGGGGGAATCCGCAGGAGATCCATCGGATTCCTTTGGTGGAGGATCCACACGAAGATTAGCATCCGACTTTCCAGATTTTGATGCTACAGGATCTACCGCCATCTCCCATGCAGCGTGCATGGGCTGAGGTACGTGGGAAAGAGTCTCCAAGACACCTTGGCTTTCATCAAAAGAAGTAGAAGCCATTTTCTCCCCTGCATCATCTTGAAGACAAGCAAATGAGTTTTGGAGCGGGACTTGATTGCTTTGGACTGCCTTCGGCCTGTACTCCAAACGACCTTGCTTCTTCCTCTGATTAGCGACACAGTTTTCCTCAAGATGGCCAAAGCAATGGCAGGTCGAGCAAAGTTTTGGCTTCCAGGGATACTGAACTCTGATTTTCCTCAAAGAGCCTCTACCATCCGAATAGAAGAGAGCATCTGGGAGTTCCATATCAACAGGGATAAGAACGCAGGCTCTTGCATACGAGAGACGCTTCCGCTCAGCCGTGAATCGATCCAGATAAAGAGGGCGTCCTAAGAGACTGCAGAGTTTTCCAATGAACCGACGAGTCCAGAGATTGAGAGGGAGACCGTGAAGGGTGATCCAGAGAGGAATATCCTTTAGACTCGCCTTCTCAAGCTTCAAATCAGAGGACCATTTCTGAATGATCATCGGATGGCCTTTGATCATCCAGAACCCCTCTAACACCTTGTGCATATCCTCAAGAAGATCAAAAGTGCAAATGAAGAAACCATCCTCTAACATGTGAAGCTCGAAGCCTTGAGAACACCACCTTGATTTGATGAAAGCGTGTAGTGGAAAATAAGAAGTTTGCAAACCTGGAACGTATCCAACCACCGCCTGAGACCACACCTCATCCAACTCTTTAGAATCTTCAGGCTCGTAGATAGCATGCTTTCTTTCATTGTTACAGACGGGTTCAAAGAACTCTAGCTTTAGGTCCGGTGCAGATGCAGGAGCCTTGAAAAGATCGGACCACATCTTGGAGTTGCAGAAGCTAAGACAGACCGATCACGACCCTTCGAAGAAGAACGCCCACGCCTCCTCGCAATGGAACGACCCCTGCTCGAAGAAGAAGGAGCCAGAGGAACATGGTTGGAGAGTGGAGGAGTGACCTGAGATGGGATAGCCATAGAGGGAGGCTTCACCAAGGTGTCACTCGGCGGCAGATGGTGCAACCCTCCCATGGAGGAAGGTTGTCCCTGTGCCAAAACTCCATGGCCGACCATGTTTCCCCAGAGCTTCTCTCTCTAGAATCGCCTAGAGAGAGAACTCGCTGCAAGCCACTTAGAGAGGTAGAGAAGGTACTTACTGTGAACCACCTGATCCAAAGACTCTCTTATTTGGCAAGATATCCCATAACTGGTTAACCATACAAGCCTTGTTCCAATCCTGCAAATTTTCAGAGCTAGCCCGCCTCCTCTTTTGGAGTACAGATATTGGTTCCAAACTAACCATATGCATTGCTTTACCATCCCCATGCCCGTTCCAAAAGAAGTTGCAGAGAAGTCTATCAATTTCTGAGTTAGACCAGAAGGGAGAAGGAAAGCATTAGACCAATACATAGCATAAGACTGTAAAACAGAACGGATCAGCTCAAGTCTGCCAGCCTTAGACAGGAATCTCGTCTTCCAGGCCTTCAATCTGATTTGGATTTTCTGAAGAATAGGCTGACAATGATTCTTCTTAATACCCATAGAGATAAGAGGCCAAGGTAAGGGCAGGGAAAAGAACCTTCCTCCACCTGTAAACAGTTAATATGCTTTGTTTATCCTTGATACCAGCACCAATGTAAACTTTGCTCTTGAATGATTGAGGTGGAGACCCGAAGCATCCCCAAAGATTTTGAGGATAGAAGCAAGATGGTGGATGGATTGGAGGTCATTCTGCAAGAAGATGATTAGGTCATCCGCAAAAATGGTGTGGGAGATATAAGTGTTGGCAGCACAAGGAACTTTAATTTGACCACTGATAACCGCCTGATCCAGCAAGCAAGTAAGACCTTCCATAACAATGGTAAAAAGATAAGGAGATAGTGGGTCTCCTTGTCTAATACCATTACTGGTACTGAAGAACCCAATGGGAGAGCCATTAAACAAGATAGAAAATTTTGGAGTTTCAAGGCAGTTCTTGATCCATTGGATAAAGATGATTGGGAATTTCATTTTATATCGATGATAGATGAGAGATCTGTTAACAGAATCAAATGCCTTCCGTAAGTCAGCCTTAAAAATGATTTATTGCCTTTGCTAGCAGAGTGCATGTTCTTGCCAAGTCAATTGCTAGCATAACGTTGTGATGAATACTTCTCCCTTTAATGAAAGCCGCCTGATGAGATGATGATATTGCCATGACCTTCTGCATCCTGTCAGCCATCACTTTGGAAATAATTTTATAAAGGAAATTGCAAAGTGATATAGGTCTATAATTTTCCATGCAATCAGCAGTATCATTCTTAGGAATCAAAGCTATGAAGGTGCAATTGATTGGCGATGAAGCTGGCCAGTGTAGAAAAAGTGTTGGCAAGCCTTGATGACATCAGATCCAGTAACATGCCAAGTCACTTGAAGAATCTCAGCAGGAAATCCATCCGGACCCGGGCTTTGTTCTTAGGAGAGTTAAGACCGCATTTCGAATCTCTTCACTGGTAATCGGCTGTTCAGATGATCAATATCCTCATCTTTAAGCTGCTTGATGGTTCTCAAAATTGGTGCTGAATGTGCTGCTTCTGATTCAAAAGAGCATGA